>CATIUR010000005.1:88674776-89874776 GCA_949592205.1 Helichrysum umbraculigerum
AGCCCTATCTAGGCCATACCCGGTCTTTGAGACGGATGGAGTATTAATTTCGAAGAGTTTAAAGTATATTATATTAAGAAATAGCATTATAATTTCTAACATTACTTTACTATGTTAATGTCAATACTTTCGTTTGTATACAAGCAATCAAGCCAATTAATAATGAAAAGTCACATATTTTATATGCATTTCTTCATTGAAAAGGGTATATGCACAAATAAATACATGAGAAGTAAAATATTAAAGACATCTTAGTGAAATTTTTTAATTTAAATAAAATAAAACAAGGTAGATGAGGATAAAAGGGTAGCCGCTTGAAGTTTAAATGTTGTGCCATGTGTGGCATGAATAGAGTGAGATGGCATTGAATTGAATCATAAAGGGTAAAGTAGTAATTTATGCATCCAAATAATAATGGCATAAATTACAAACACGCTTGGATCGCATACATACATGACACCCCACAACAACCAATGTCTTTACACTAATTATAAATCGTCCCAAATATTTGATGGAGGGAGGTGGGTAGAAATAAATCGATGCACTTGTCCTTTTCTTTAAGTTTATTTTTAGTTAAACTAGATATTCATGTCCGTGCGATGCACGGGTCTTACTTTTACTAATTTATTCTATGTAAATGGATAAATCGAGGTAACATATCCAAATTGATTGGGATTTTTTTTTTAGAACGGCAATTAAACGACCTCTTCCACATATATGTACAATTCACATAACATATACATTATGGCTCTACCAAGACTCGAACCACAACCTCTTGGTTAATGGGTTCCCCTATCGCTACGCTAAAGGTCCTTAGGTATTGAGGTTCTTCTATTGGTTGTACAAACGGTACTTAATGAAAACGGGTTGCATGAAGTTGACGTGCTAGATTTAATTCTAATCTTAATAGTTTCATGTTAAACTTATAATCACTTTAAATGTTTATTGACTTTATAATTTAATGGTCTTGAATTGTATTATTATAAAACTAAATATTCGACATAGTTGTGAAAATGAAAACCGATCATTTTTGCTCGTATAGAACGTGTTTGCATCAACGCAAGTCTAATAAACTCGGTTACCTATGTTTTATACTTTTAAATCACTACAACCATTTTAAACATATTGAATGTGTTGAGGTCATCGTAGGTTCAATTTACTGTGTGATTTTCCTTTTAATATTACTGAATTATGCTACTTTTTAAGTATCGACAACTAACGATGAGACTAATAAGTTCAAGTTAAAGTTCATTAAGCCAACTTGAGAATGAATGAATATATATATATATATATATATATATATATATATATATATATATATATATATATATATATATATACTTATAGTAATTATAATTAAAACGTTCATCTATTTAAGTATTTATAACTTAAAAATGAAAATAGTAGATTGATAACACGTAAAAAGTCATGTTTTTACGTACGTTATTTCCCGCATTTTAGACCTAAAGTTGACAAAACCACACCAATAATGTCAAATATTATGATATTATGTTAACTAAGTCAAAACGGAAGTGATGTTTTAAAAACCATTGAAAATGACATGAAAAACGTGAAAAACTGAGCATAAACGATTAACGAATCTCTAGTTCACGCATTTCGACACTTTTTGAGCTACACTTAGAATTATGACCTCTAACTTATGTCATTTTCTTTGTTAGGAAATTACGAACGCGTGGATATAAAGATAGGTCAAAACGGACGCACGATGAAGAAGTTACGCCCGAACGAAGAATCAAGGCAACCAAAGACCGAGATACGGGAGAGCCAAGCCGTATACGAGCAAGACTGACCGTATACGGCCAAGCCTCAGCCGTATACGGCCTAGCTAGGGCGTATACGGCCTGGTCTCAGCCGTATACGGCCAATCTCACCAGTATACGGCCTGGTCCCTCCCGAATACGGCCAATCTCACCCGTATACGGCCAATCTCGCCCGTATTCGATGTTTTGCTAGTACAAGATAGGATTTTGATACGGTTGGGAAATATGGCTGAGATTTAGGAGGTGAGAATACGGTTGAGAAATACGCTTGAGCCAAATCTATAAATACTCATCACCACCTCCTCATTTATCATCCATTATCCATTCTTCATCCAATTTTCACACATTTCACACTTCTCACTTTCATTTTTTCATTTTTGTATTTAGCTTTTAGTTTTGGTTTCTCTCTCTAGAGTTTTCTCTCTCTAGAGAGATATAGATAGTTAGTTAGTTAGAGGTAGAGAGAGAAAAGCTAGCTGTTGTAATCGTGGTGTAAAGCATTCTTGGTGCAAGACTACGCGTTTCTCAATATTACTCTGCTTAAATTCTGGTGATATCTATTCTCTCATACTTATACTATGTCCGAATTATTTCTGCCTGCTTGTATGATGTATGTTATGTGTATTGCCATGATTACTGAGTAGTGTATTATTGCGGTTGTTGAAATGTAGATAATTAAACGTAGGGATGATGTTAAATTAATCTTTAAATTAAATATGTAATTGGGAATTATTAAACTATGTTATGTCTAAACTTGTCGCACCCCCAAATTTGTTAATCGTGGTTAGCGGAAGCATTAGTGTTGTCGGGGGCGCCGACGAAAACATTGGACAATCACGCATATCAGAGCATATGATTATTGTTGAACAGTAAATTAAGATGCCATTTAAGTAAACAATTGTTACAAAATGCTACAACTCGTCAGAGCCGTAGGAATAGTATTGTAAGATACAAATAGTTAATAGTTACATATTTCAAAAGAGGATTTCATAAATATGACTAATAAAAATCAGTTATACAAAGGAAATCCTTAGTGTCCCAAACGTGGCATCCTAATTCTTCGTGGGTCGCCTAATCCAGAATGTATACAGTCTTACTGGTGCTGCTAGTTTCCAGAAAGACATAGCAAAAGTCAACAAAAATGTTGAGTGAATTCACAGGTTTTAAGTTTATGAGTATAGTTCGTTAAACCAGCTCGTTTGTAAGTTTGTTGACTTAAAAGTCAAATAATGTTTCGTTCTAGTTGGAACGTCATCCAAAAATATCGTTTTGTTGGGATGTTACCCAAAAGTATCATTTCGTTTTAGTGATGTCAACACATCGTTTCGTTTTAGTGATGTCAACACATTTGATGGTATACGTTTGGAAAAACCAATCCAGTTGTATAAATAGTAGGAACGCATTCCTATGTAATCAAGCGTAGGAAAATGTTATTTCCAAAAATGTTCATAATAGTAGGGAGACAAAGACGGTGATCCCTCGAAGGTTAGCTAGACCTTATGAGTTATAGTAACGACCCCTAGTGCTATAACCAATCCACGACGTTTAACGTTTTTGCCACAATAACATTTAAATATACGCTCCTTGTTACGACTGCCGTCGTGCGGTTGGCGCGACCAACAAGTTATAATAGTGGGAGGGCTGTCAACTCGATAGTACTATCCGTATATCTAGTGGCTAGAGTCACCTAGCTAATGGTTATAGGCTGTGTACACTGGGACTTTTGTGCACACAACTACCTCTCGTAAACCTAGGTCCGTACCAAGATTCGTTGTCATGTTCCCAAAATAGTGTGAAAAGTCATTTCGTAAATAGTTCAAGTGATAGTATGAAAGCATTTATAATCATGGTTGCAAAAGTCGGGAATAGTCGTCGACTAGTCGGGGTTTAGTCTGCCCAAATCAGCTACCGACTAGTCTAACACCAAATCGCTCAAAAAGTCGGTCAACGCCAAAAAATGGCGGTCAAAGTCGGGTCTGGGCAGGTTTTTGTGTCAAAGTCGGGTTTTTGGGCTGATCAATGGTGGTCAACGTCGGTCCAACGGTTTTTTTTTGTAGATCTGATGTTTTCGGCGACCAAGATCCGGTCAATGATCGTTTAAGAAGATAAAAGAGAAAGGAGATAGAAGAGAAAGAGAAGAGATAAATATCTTTTTGATCATCATAACATCTCTTATGGTGGTGGTCGGAGATGTACGACGGTGGTTGACGGAGGTTGTAGGCTGCTGCTGCTTCTTTTTTTTTCTGATGGAAGGGAAGGGCTTTCTGTATATATCTTCAGATGGAAGGAAGGCAGCTGCCTTTTACCCATTAAATTAAATGAAGCACCGTACCATGAGTTGTTAATTATATATATTAGAATTAGATTAGAATTAAAATATTAGAATGTTTACCTTTAGTCCCTAAACTTCTATCATCTTTCCTTTAAGTACTAACTTCATCTATAAATATTAAACATGTTTACTTTTGGTCCATAAACTTCTATCTTCTTCCATTTATGTACTAACTTCAAGTAACATCTATATTTATTCATATATAAATTTGAAATTTATTTGAATACTAAAAAAGTCAATAAAAGTCAAAATCCGACTAGTCTCCGACTAGTCCCGACTAGTCCGTAAAATGTCCCGACCGACTAATCCTCGACTTACAACTTTTTCAACCTTGTTTATAATAATCGTTGTACGTTTGTATCAAAACAGTAAAGTAGTAGCTATGTCCTTCACCCCTGTTAGAGAAAAGTATTGAAAACAGTAAAAGTAGGGCTGTGAACTCACCTGTGGTTGCTAGCGTGCTTAATGCAAATATGTTTCGAGTCGGTAATCTCTTAACGTCCTAAACGTATGAGATTATAAGTGTAAGTATGTGGATGTCGTAGTTGACCATCCATGTTAGCGTTCATTCAACTAGATATGTCCAAACTATTCATTTGTCATTTAGGTTTGTAGTTTAGAAAACATGTACGGCCCGTTGGTGACGGTTTTGTAATAATAATTCCCAAAGTGTTATTATTATGTTTGTTTTGTTTATTTACTTGTAAAAGTATACGTTTTTATTTAAGTGTTTCAACGCGTGTATACTTATCCGTAAATATCATAACATCATTTTTGTTCAAGTTTTATAATATAACAACTAAATATTTGTTTCGATCCAAAGTCTAACGTTTTACATTTCGTTTCACGTTTTTCGTACCGAGACTCGTTTCGGTTGACTTGGTCAAACGTGTTCGGTTTGACCTGAAACTTTTACAGAAGTCTTAAATATGCTAAATAAACCTTAGAAAATTATCGTTACGTTTTATGGTCGGTCCGAAGTGTCGGTTTTCATAAAAGTGTCAAAAGAGTCCTAAAGTTGTGTTTTCGATTTTGTTGGTTTGTTTCGTCACACATTTCAACTAGTTCTGGTCCAAATCAAGGTCCACAAATTTTACCAACTGATCTTATACTATTCTAGTATCTAACATAAAATTCCTAAGATTTATAGTGTCCATTTACATAGGTAAATAATTCCGCGTAAGGATCGAACTCGGTTTTCGAACAAAGTCAGACAAGTCTCAAAGATCTGGTTATATCTAAAAATCCGTGGGTTTCTGGAAGGATCCATAGAAAACCTTTTTGTAGAACTTTTCAATACGCAACTTTTTAAAAAAATTTGTTATCTAATTCTTAGTAGAACTCAAGATATGATCGTTTTAGTGAGCTGTGTTTTCTGGGACAGATTCATCATCTTTATATATACACTTCAAAAATGAGTTTTAAACCATAATTTGAACATAATCTAGTTAGATGAGCCATAAAACATGTAATTAACTAACATTCAATCATATCTAAAGAAAGAGTATGTGTTCTTACAAAGAAATGATGAAGAGAGGAAGAAAAGAGCTTCAATAGTGTATTTTCTCGATTTTCCGACGAGCGGTCGATGGTGGTTTATGGTGGTCAAAGGGTGGTGGATGGTGGTCAATGGTGGTAGTGTGGTGGTGTTATGGTGGTTATTCTCCAGATTTTAGAGAGAGAAAAGGGGGGTTAGAGAGAAGGTGGAGGATAATGGGGAAATGTGATAATGGAAGTGATGGGTTTGCATGGGTTTTGTATGGCTTAAAAATTTGGAGTGCATGTGTGTGCACATGGGTAGGGCAGCCCACATGGGCCCCATTTGGTGGGTGGTGAGTTTTAATCTTCGATTTTCAGACTATGTTACGTATTTTGGTCATTTACCCGTTATTCGTGTTAAAACGTTAAATCGCCTAACATTATTTTGAGTCGTTTTAATTCGTAATATATTTGGGATTAATTTTCATTGAAGTATTCTTAAAATACTTTATTTTGAGTTACCGAAATATTTATCGAGTTTCATTTGGTTTCCTAATTCGATTCTCGCATTTTCGTTATGTTTAAGACGTTTTAATCAAAACGTCTATGTTTTTTGTGTATTATTTAAACATTATAATAATATATGATAAATAACTTCTAAAAGTAGATTTAATTTATTTATAGAAATATTTTCACCAACGTCCGTATTTTTATCGGGTTCGTTCCGAATGTTTTGTACGTAATTATACTAATTACGAAATATGTAATACTACGCGTATTAACTATTTGGGCTTTGCTAAACTTACCTCTAAAATTTGTTGTAAATTCACTTATGTAGGGAATTTGCCTAAAATGCAAATGTTTAGTGTACTTAATTGTATTCAAAATTGCGGGGTGTCACAAAACTTTTTGTGCATCTAGACTTAGTTTACGGATCACCCTTTTCAGTCCTTCGCGTGACTGCTGCTAGGTTTAGAAATTGATCACCTCTAAATACAGTAGTTTGTTATCTGTGTTATCGTACAAAGCTATGTTCGTTACTGTAATTCGACTAAAGTACTGGGTATAGCGATGGAAACACCACTGGTGGAGTACAACCGTGGAAGCTCCGGAAAAAGCCGTCTGTACCAACATTGTGGCCTACCTAGAAACCTTAGTGTAACACCCCCAAATTTACTGTTTAGCGGAAGCACGATTTGGGTGTTACTTATCAATAATCAAGCACAAAGATATATAGCAAACGACTCTATATGCGTCGTTTTAACAAAAATATATTAATATAAGAAATGTTTACAACATTTGAAACTGTACATAGCTCGGGTTCGATTAAATGAGAGATTTCAGTACATGAGTACTTGTACACAATATACTAATGCAAGAAAATTTCTAATGTCTGCATGCTGACTAGAGCTATAGAATTCCTGAGGTAGTCCAATCTACTGCTGGGTACCTGTGATACATGCTAAAATGGGTCAGCTAAAGCTGGTGAGCTTACAGGTTTGAAATCAGTTAATATCGTATGAACCGCAAGATTTTAGTAATGATTTGTATCCAGCAAATAAATAGTAGTGTATACAGCCATGAGCACATAGTCTGAGCTTAACTCGAGGGTCGGGTCCCATATAGAGAATTCCGAGCGAGGTGCCTCCACGAGTGCCTAATCCACACTCGTCTGAACAATTATTAGTACGTCCGTTTACCCAGTTAGTGCATGCTAACCCGGACGAGGAGGGTCAATCCTATATGGTACCATATACTAATAATCACGCTACAACGTATTACCAAACTATGCTGACGGAGGACTTTGAAATGATTAGTGGAAAATAACTCATGTAGTATATTGAAAAGTTGTACTTGCGTTCACATGTTAAAAATAAGCATTGAATCACACCTCTGAGTGAAAAGCGATAAAAAGAGGGGCTATGAGACTCACCTGAGTCTTGAAGCGTTTAATCAATGAACGTAAGTTGATTAGCCGATTAGTGATGGTCCGAAGACGCGTAACCTGAGGGTGTCCACGACACGCGATGGTTATAAACATGATTGGGTATCTCAAAAGATCACCCTTGTAGTTGTTCGTCCAACTAGAATGTCCAAATTACTACGATTCGGTTGATGTGTTTAAGTGTTTGAAAACATGTATGGCCCGTTGGTGATTGTTTGTGATAATAATCTTGACATTATCATTATTATTTTGAAGTGTTATACAAGTTTGACACCTGGTGTGAAATGTACCTACAACTCTATGTGACGGGGGTCCGGGGGCGGCGCCCCTGGTTAGCGGGGTTCCAGGGGTGGCAACCCCTAGCGGGGTCCAAGGGGCTGGCCCCTGGTTGGGGTCGAGATGCCAAGTTAGCTCGAAAAATTTTTATTTATACTATATTGCTTTGGTGAAAAACGCATCTGGGATTTGAATTTGGGTAAAATCAAGTGATAAATTTCAGGTCTCGACACTTAGTAAAATCTGAGTTTTCTAGGTTCTGTTATCTGCGACATTAGGCGTAGTGTCGCAGGCCGTGACTGCGACGTTGATCATGGCGTCGCTAAGTGCGACGTTCGCAATTCAATGCGACATTACGTGTTATGTCGCTATATGCGACGTTGTTGGTTCTTGCGACATAGAGGTCGGTGTCGCTATGTGCGACTTTAGCAACTTAGTGCGACGTTGAGGCTGATGTCGCACCATGTGACATTGTGCGAGGCTTTGCGACGTTGTAGCTGACGTCGCATAAGGTCTGGTCCAAAAGCGACATTACGGTCTGTTGGCCGGAATTTGTGTCGAAAATGAGTTTTCCGGTTTCCGTTTGGTCCGATTATTTTACCCAACTCATAAATGGACATTTCAAGTTTATCTAAACAACCACAAGTCAAAAACACTTAAAATCAAAGAGTTGCGGGATTTGTCGAAAACTTACAAAGTGTCGAATGGAAATTCCGAAAGGATAGAAAGATAGATCGTGACGTGGTGATGCTTTTCTTCCAAAGGGCTCCGGTGATCCGATGTCGTTTAGTGGTAGTAAATGGTGATTAATGGTGGTGGTGGTGTGGTGATGTTTTGAGAGAAAAGAAGAGAAGAGAGAGAGAGGAAGATGGAGAATGGGAGGGAAAAGGGGGTGGGAACCCCTTTTCTTGGCTGACTTCGGTGGGGGCCTACCGAGGTGTGGGTCCCCACTTTTAATCCCGTGCACTCGCGCTCCGTGTGGTGTTCGTTTACCCGTTCGTTTAAACGTTAAATACTTTAGTACGTGTTTATTTGTGAGTTTTAAATACAATCATTTTGGTTGAAGTATTTCACCCAATACTTAATGTTTCAGTTATAAAATATAACTTAGCTTAGTTTTTAATTGTTGTACGTTTAATATTTTAATCGCGTAGACGTTATTTGTACTATACGAAGTGTAATTGAAATATTATAAAAATAATATTTTGGATATAATATCGTTATTTAAAATTGATCACCAACGTCCGTATTTAATTGAACCGAATTACATTCGATTTAAATTTGTGTACGATCAAATCAAATCGCATATTTGTATATATTCATCAATATATATTTCGATACATAAATTACCCTAATAAAAGGGCTAATTACATGTATTACAGAGAATTAGGCACTAATCACTAGTCCTAATTTGGCGGGTGTTACACCTAGAATATGGTCTAGGAACCGTAAAGCTGTGGAAATGCTAAGTACACCGTAGGTCTACCTCTGGTTACAAATCTGTGGAAATACATTAACTAAAGTACACCGTAGCTATACCTAAGGTTAGTAAAGCTGTGGAAAAGCTGTAGTACATCGTAAACCTACCTCTGGTTATGAACGTTGTGGAAATGCTTCAAGCACTGTACATCGCTTTTGTACCTAGGGTTAGTTGACTATGGAAAAGCTGGAGTACACGGTGAACCTATCTCTGGTTATATGAAACTATGGAAAACGGTTAGAGTACTGTACACCGTAAAGTACCTTGGGTTAGAAAGCTGTGGAAAATAATGCATTGTACACCACTGGTGTACCTAGGGACGAATGACTGATCGCAAAGGAGAGTTCTAGATCATGACAGAAGTAATTGTGCTGATAAAACCTAAGGAATGAGTCTGGTGATGAAAGTCAAGCCCAACAGTGGTTCAGGATTCTTAGAACCCCTAGACTCTACAAAACTGATAGTTTGGAATAACAAGTTAATACTTAGAACACGATTAGATAATAACAGTTGTATTTAGGTGTTAAGAAAGGTCAGAATATGTCGCACCCCCGTAACACGTGGCAGAGGAAGTATTAGGTGTCACGGGGGCACCGACCAAATCAAATATCATCACACAAAGATTACAACAAACGACCTCTATATGAGACGTTTTAATAAAAAGTTACATTTCATAAATAAAACGGTTACAAATGTTATATCAAAACATTGGAGTTCGCATTAAAAGTGTAGAGATTTCTAATACATAAATGTTGATACAAAATATCGTAATGCAATCTAATCTCTTGTTGTTTGTGAAAACATGCGACTCGAGCTAATGCTTTCCAAAAGCATCCTATTGCCTTGTTTCCTGTAGGTAGTCCTACTGCATCTGTGAACCTGAGATATACATGCTAAAAGGTCAACATAAAGTTGGTGAGTTCATAGGTTTACGCAGTTAAAATCATAGTATGAACCACAAGATTTCATAGTTATCAAAGTAGCACGAATGCCAAAGTAAATCGTAGTATACTATTCCCATGAGCTCATAGTCCGAAGCTTAACCGTAGTTGTTTACCCCCAGTGAGTGTGTAACCAGTACACTCGGCTGTACGAAATATTATGCATCCGTATAGTGGTTAGAGCGACTAACCCGGATGGCGGACTGTCAGGTCCCGATAGATCTATCCATAATGTTCGCGCTTAGTATTAACGTACTATGATATTTGTTAGGGGCCATCGTAGTTTGGTTTAGTTACTCATGCAATTAGTATAAGAGTTTTCGTTACTTGCGTTCATATGTAAAACAGTTTATAAAACAGAGCATGTATTCTCACCCCAAAGTAAAAAGCAGTAAAAAGTGGGGCTATGAAACTCACCCGAGTTTAGCAGGTAGCAAGCAAATATCAAATAGCAAGCAAAGTGTCCCAAAGTGCAACCTTCTAACGTCCTAAACGTATAAGGTTGTGTATGTAAGTAGATGTCTCAAAGACCATCTATAGCGATTGTATAAGTGGGGGTCAATGTCCACTTAAGCCAATCGTGTAGGTGGAGGGTTAATGTCCACCTAAGGCTAGTTCATCAACTAGTATGTCCAAATAAGTTGTTCAAGTTTATTTGTCAAAAACGCGTACGACCCGTTGGTGAAAGTTTGTAATAATAATTCATTTAGACATTATTATCAAGTTTGTTTTGTTGTATACTATTCAGTAGTACAAATCGTGTGTTGCAAATAGATTATTTTAGTTTGTATAAGCCTCAAACCGTAGGTCAAAGTTGGTCAACTCGTTGGTCAAACCTGGTCAAACTGGTCAAACCTGGTCAACTGGTCAAACTGGGTCAAACCTGGTCAACTGGTCAAACCTGGTCAAACTAGTCAAACTTGGTCGAACTGGTCAAACCTGGTCGAACTGGTTAAGGTTGGTCAAACTATGAGTCACTTCTCAATTTATGAGTCACTTATAGAGTCACTTCTGATTTATGAGTCATTTATAGAGTCACTTCTGATTTATGAGTCACTTATAGAGTCACTTCTGATTTATGAGTCACTTATAGAGTCACTTCTGATTTATGAGTCACTTATAGAGTCACTTCTGATTTATGAGTCACTTATAGAGTCACTTCTGATTTATGAGTCACTTCTCAATTTATATGTCGGTTTCTATTTCGGGAAGCTTTCTAAGTTTAGTTTTTGGTCCAAGTTACTAACTAAGTCACCTAAAACCATTTTTGTTACCTCTTTCCAAAAATAGTAGGTTTTGTCGTTTTTAGCCACCGAGCCATTTTTGTTGACTTGGTCAAACCTACCCGGTTTGACCCGAAACTTTTACCCAACCCATACATCAGTTTATAGAGTCCATAAAATTTGTCGGTTCATGTCGGAGTTCAACCAAAGTGTCGGTTTCTAACATGCAACCTAAGAATTCAATTTTTCATGTTTTCGACTTTTGTCGGTTTGGTTTCGCCATTTATTTCTACCACTTCTGGTCCAAATTAAGTCTCACAAATTTTACCAACTGATCAACAAGGTTTCTAGTCTAACATATAATTTTTCCAGCAACTATAGTGTCCATTTACATATTTAAATTATTTCGCGAAGGAACCGAACTCGGTTTTCGAAAACTTCCAGACCAGACTCAAAGATCAGATTATAGCCAAAAATAAGTATGGATATGGAAAAAGTGCAAAACACGAAAGTTGTAGCTCTTTTCAATACACAAATTTTTTAAAAAAAATCGTTGTCTAATTCTTCCTAGAACTTCATATACGACCCTTTTTGTAAGCTGTGTTTTTGAAGACAGAATCTGTCTTCTTACCTATGTGTTACAAAAACGTATTTTAACCTTTTATTTGGACATAATAGTGTTAGATGATCATAATAACATCTAAATATACATTATACAAGTATGTAAATGAGGAGTTTAGGTGATTTATACCAACAAAATGATGGAGAAACAAGAGGGAGATGAAGATGATGATGTCTTGAGCTTTGTTCCTTTTTGTTCTTGATCTTCAAGATGGTCATAAATTGATGTTTATGGATGTTTTAGGTATGGTTTTTCTCCAGATTTTTGAGAGAATTTTGGGTGAATTATTGAGTGTAAAGTGAGAAATGAAAGGGAAATATGCATGTATTTGGAGTGGGTAAAAGAAAAGGGAATAAAATCATTAGATTGCATGGGTTTTTAGTGGGCTTGAGAGGTGGTGGCACATGGGGGGGGGGGGGGGACCGGCCCACATGGGGTCCCACTCAGGGGTATTTTGGTCATTTTCCTTATTCCTTTTTTAACTAGTTACGTTTTCGTTCATTTACCCGATTGTTTTGGTATTTATATATACGTTGAACGTTTAATACACGCGTTTAAGTGACGGTTTAAATTTCGATATTTTTACTTGAAATATTTTATCTAGATACTTGAAAACATTTATAAAAATGTTCCGTTAATTTATCGGACTCGATTTGCGTGCACGTTTTACGGAGGTTAAATCGCATAGCGTTTTAAATAGACGTTTTTCATTATTAACATCTAATGAGCTATTTTAAATGAAAGTTTTACTCTAAATGATATATTTTGAATAATTTAAAATATATTTTGGTTTTCGTTTGATTGTCGGGGGCGTTCCGTGCGTTTTCGTCGCGTTTATGTTATTTCATACGATATAATTAACGGGTTAAATAGTATCAACATAATATTTATGAGTTTTTGAGTTTATTAAATAATTCCATATTATTTAATTATTTTGTTCACCAACGTCCGTGTTTATACTAATCGGACTCCGTCCGGTTGTTTCGCACAATTTCATCAAATTGCGTAAGCGTAATTTTAAATAATTACGTAGGTGTATATTCACATAAATATACAAATAGTTACAAGTAATTACAAGTATTTAGCCTAAATCACATCTAAATACACGTAATTAGGGTCCTAGCTTAGGTCTAACAGTTGACCTAAATCGTCGGGTGTCACATTCTCCCCCTGTTAGGAGAATTTCATCCCGAAATTAGTTTGCAGTCATAGTTTGTGTGGGATCTAGCGGAAGTGTGAGTAATTCTGACGTTTAACTAAGTCCACGAAAGGAAAGTTCGTTGTTGTGATGCAGCGCATCCATTTGTATACGTTTGGAGAATTATCTCCGTGTACTATTAGTAGGACAAATATTCCTAGATAGTCAGTCGTAGTAAGGTCATTTACTATAAGGTTCGTAGTAGGAAAACATTCCTATGTGGTTCGTAGTAGGAAAACATTCCTATGTGGTTCGTAGTAGGAAAACATTCCTATGTGGTTCGTAGTAGGAAAACATTCCTATATGGTTCGTAGTAGGAATCGTAGTTGAAATCAAAGAAAAGGTCATAGTTGAGATCATAGTTCAAAGCAAGGTTCTAAAATCGGAGTACAAATCTCAAGTTTTCAAAGTTGTCAAAGTTTCCAAAGTTTAATCATAGATGTAATCGTAGTTGGAATTGTAGTTATTATCGTAGTGGGGCTCGTAGTTGCTATCGTAGTTCCCCCATAGTTGTTATCGTAGTTCCCCCATATTTGTTATCATAGTTGTTTCATAGTCGTATTATACAATACGTATCACAAAAATAGTTCACAGTATAGTACAAAATCGTTCATAAAACAGAGTTCAAGTAGTTGGTAAATCAAAGTTCAAATAGTTCATAAATCAGAATTCAAATAGTTCCTAAAACGGAGTTCAAATGGTTCATAGTAAATCATAGAAAACGAGCATTAAATAGTTCGCCAACAATTCTTAAAACAGCTTCAGAGTAGCTCATAAAACAGAGATAAAGTAGTTCATAAAACACAGACAAAGTAGTGATCAAATTTTGATAAAAGAAAAATGAAAGTAGTAATTGGATTCCAATAAATAGTTTGTTAAAACTGTCAATAAACCAGTTTGTAAACAATTCGCAAGTTATGAGTAATTCATTGGATCACATCCAATATAAATTGTTATAAACGTATTTTCAATATGTAAATCGTTAGAAGACCCGCAGGTGTTTCAAAGTATAAGTCGTTATCGTTCGTTAGAAAACGTAGATCTTTGAGAAAAATGAAGTGAAAATTAAGTGTTTGTTTATAGGTACGGTTTTTATTTGTTAAAAATGTCATCATAATATCTGTTGAAAACTTAATGTCAATCAAAATACGTTGGAAACTCATGTCAGCACGTTGAAAGACTCTGTTTAACAAAAATTCGTTGAAAGCTCTGGTTACTGAAAAGTGTTGAAAATTCTGTTTTGTCAAAAATCGGTTGGAAGTTTACGTCTGTGAAAAATCCATATCGTCTATTCTATTCTCGTGGCGGCGTAGCCTAGCAGCTAGTACCAGAACGGTATGATGAGCGGGTTCCTATGCGTATGGAGGGGTATTCATGTCGGAAGATTCTCCGCGTCTCAAGAGTTGTAAATAGCCAAATCGTAGTTTTAAAAAGTAGTCATGACAATGACCGAGTAGTGTTCTTAGAGTAGTCAATCATGACTATGTTATTGTTTCGAAATGAATGAATGTTTGATAAAGGTGTTCGGAGCAGTCAAAGTCGCGAATCAAGTTATGGGTAAATCATTTGATGAACGTGTCAAAATAGTGACCAAACATGATCAAGTAGAAATAGTATGAATAGGATAAGGTCTCGTCCGAGGAGGGCTATCAGTCAGTCCTTCTAGTGGTGTAAAACACACGCGATTCATATGTTTAGGTCGAGAGCAGGTGGAGAAAGTGAAGTGGCGGAAGTAGGTATAGTCCGTCTAAGTGACGAAGTATCGTACGATTGAAGTTCTATACGTGTTCCCGAGTGATTTGGTTGTGAGCGGAAAGAAGCGGGTGAAATATGCGTCACTTATTTTGAGTGGCGAATCCTTAGGCGGATTCTCCTCAAGTGAGTCCTGTTCGGTTTTTATCGTTGCTCGATTCGGTTGGGCGAGCAGGTACCATGGAAATCTCCACAGTAGCGAGTAAGGCTAGAGCCTCGTTTTCAGATTTGGGTAACGTTGCTGTGGGAGTGGTTGCCGTGAAGGGTGGCAAATAAGTTTAGTGTACCTAAGATTATACATATATATACACATAAAATCCTAGCACATAAGCACATATAAAGGTTGGTCCCGTTCTATCCTCGGTCTACGTCTGCTACTGTATTCTCGTTCACTACAACCATTTCAGGTCTTGCATCGAATCTCTTTTAATTGTACATAGTTGATCAGGCTATGTTAAATTAAATTCAAATGATGCAATCGCTGAACCAGTCATACCAAACAGGGAATACTAACCTAACGGTTATAGTCTAGGTTACTAATGCAATCCTAGTTCGCTATAACCTTAGGCTCTGATACCAATCTGTCGCACCCCCGTGACACCGCATACTTCCGCTGCCACGTGTTTCGGGTTGCAACAGAATAACCTGAGGGCAGTCTGTTACCTTATTCCTGCACCCTTTATGGGTCACTTGTCTTCACAAGACAGTGTGGGGGGTCGAGCAGCCTGTTTTGACCGGAATCACGATAGCCTAGGTACTCAGTGACATACTTATTTAGGTTTAACTAAACAAGTAGGGTCCTAGTGTTTACACCTGTAATTCATCTGTCTGTCAACTAATTGTGTCCCTAATTACCTTTATAATGAACATCATCCCAACAATTGATTATTGAAACTTCAACAGCCGCATTCTCTATCTATCTACCTAATTACCGATTCTCATCTCTATTTTACTTTTCTGCACTTAGATAATTAGATAATTTAGAAAACCAAAACCAACAAAACCTACCTATCTACACAAACCCATCCTAATAGTGAACAATATCTTTGGCCCAAGCTTCGTTTCAATTCACTCCGATTGAAGAACGACCTCGAGTTATACTTGCTGCTTACTCAGCCAGTGTAGTAGGTACTATCTATAAGTTGAGCCCAGCTTATTACAAATTTTAAAACTAACCGATCGCCGCTCGGTACCATCCGGTCAAGTCATTTGACGACGAGGACGGCTCCCCATCTTCTCTTCCGAGAGAGGTGAGCTCAACCAGACCTGACCTATCGGGCGGCATCAAATTTTTGGCGCCGCTGCCGGGGATCGTAGATCGTTACGATTCTGAAGCTGCCTTAGATAAATTAGCTGTTAGGAGATCCTTTTCGTTTAGGTTCATCCAAACTTATCCGAAAGTTACTTACGTGCCTTAGAATAATTTATTTTGATAATATAAAATGAAAAATACAAAAATACCTTTCTACGATTCGCCGCCTTCTAGCCCCGTTTCTCCCTTCGCCCATAAGACGACCGAAGAAATGAGGCCATGGACGACGCTGAGTTCTTCGACTGCCTAGAACGAGAGTTAGTATCCGACTTCTACTCTTCATCTTCAACTTCATCCGAAGAAATCTCTGCTAGCCCAGACGACGATTCTAGAACCATAGGGCAATTCTTAGATCTTGAATTAGGACCCAATGAGTCTCAGCAGAAGATTTCAACTTCTGTCCCTAGCATTCCAAGCTATCAGGTCATACCTGTACCTGAGATATCATTCCCGTTAGAAAATTTCTCTCAATTCCCTGATTTTGTTGGTACCTCTGAGAATCTTCAAACCTTTCGTTTTCCACCCGTTGAAGAACGCATCCCCATAAGAAATGAAGATGCTTACGAATACCCTCCAAAATCACCAATTTTTATAAACCTTGTACCAGAACATGCGTACACCATATACCGTGTTGTTGATAGAGATATACCGGAAAGTGAAGAAGTCCGCTATGTTGGTTACTCTTTTGATTCTGACAGGTGGTTAGATGTATGTAGGGCATTTGCCAGACACCTAAATTCATCAGACTTTCCTTTCTCAGTTGAACAAAGAGAAGTCATTAGTAGGATTGTTGATCAAATCGGTATTCTCCACCGTCTTCCGACCCAAAAGAAAGATGGTATCTTCACACGATATAGAGAGGAAGAACGAAAGCTTATATCAACAATAGACCTACTAATGGACCTATTCGCCAGCACCGATTATCACTTGGTCTCACAAACCCTGATTAATCGTTATGTTGCGACTATGATATACGAGCTTGAGTTCTGGATCTCAAAAGATCTCGCAATCCCTCTCAACATTTCTGGAAGAATTCCATTCTTCGCTGATCCCGCCACCTATATGATTAAAACATTGTTAGAAATATTTCCTGGAGCCGATGACGATAAGTTAGAAGCCGCTTTCTTTGCCGAAAGAAAGAATATTCACGTTGAACTCACTTCACTTTTCGCTCAGTCTAAATTTCCTTTCACTATATCTCAAAGATCTTTAATCATGGACATCGCCGAAGCAATTCACGCTACAACTGGAGACCCTGATTCAGAGGAAGAACGGAAATTTCATAAAACTCTAGATAAACTTCTCCACGACCTTAATCATATAGACAAAGGAACACGAGTAGGAATTTCAAGTCCGAAGAAAGTTAGGAAGAAATTCAATAGGTTTGTTGACAATCTTCTAGATCTAGGCAAAAAGGAACGTAGGTTTCTCAGCGAATGCGAACGATTTTATTTAAATCCTACAGACCTAGTTGACTCTGTCATTAAAACCCTCATAATTGATTTCATTCCTCGTCATATTCTTCGAGATCTAAGACCACCAAATGCTTTTAAGCATTTGCTCTTGAAAAATTAAATCTGTTTTGGAAAGTCGAGCTGAAGACTTTAACCAAGCGCTTTTTGGGAGGCAACCCAAAGTAGGTTTTAAATAATTTTCAATTAATTTAGTTTAACTTAGTTTAAATAATAATAGAATTAGTTCCCTTTTTAAATATCAAAAACTTCTAAAAACTTTGTCTCCGCAAAAATCTGCGCAATTTCTGAAATTTAAAAATTTTATAAGTTTTAAAATTTTAAAATTGTTAGGTTTTTAAAGATTAAAATTTTTGACCAAAAATATTTTGTTTCCTTTAGTTTAAGTTTAATTGTTCGCAATTTTGAATAAACTCTTTTTGACTGCTCACAGTACTGCGCATAATTTTGAACTTTTTGCTAAAAATATTTGGCCAAAGTTTTAAATTCCCAAGATTATTTTGTGATTAATTAATAATTTAAACATAAGTAATTAATAAAAATAAAAGAAGAAAAGGAGGGTATAAATGCATTTTAGGATTTAAGTTAATCATAAAAATAAAAAAATCCCTCCTCCTTCTTCCCCCTTGTGCGACGGCTTCACCACCAACCCACCACCATCTCCATTTTTCACCATTGTTAACCAAATCAAGCTTCAAACCTTAATCCAAATCATGTTTATGTGACTTTTAACATCATTGCATCTCCATTAAGGTAATTTCCAAGCCCTAATTCTCAAAATCCTCTAACTTTAAAAACCTAGGGTTTCACACTTTTTGGTGATTATTGCTAGTTAAAATTGCGAATTTGGGTATTGATTCTTGCTTAGTAGTGATCTAAAATGATGTAGGAACAAGTATTACATGAATTAGTGGAAGATTATTGAGTTTGGTTTGTTAAAGTTAGCTAATTTTGCCCTAATTGTCCATATTTGATTAAATGATGATTAAAAAGCTTATGTGAAGTTGCTAGTAGTTGTTATATGCTTAGAATGATATAAGTAACTTGTACATTTGCTTTGTTATTGATCAAACATGATTTTGGTTACATTTGAGAATTAAAGTGAGTATAAAAGTCGACTTTTGCCAAATATCGCATTTTGAAATAAAATCTTTACTTAAAAACGATACTTGTGCTTAAATGAAAGATTTAAACTCACTTTGATTCTTGAAAAAAAAGGATTAACGAGTGGATCAAGATTTATAAGTAGCGCTACTTTGGTAAAATAAAGTTAGTGAAGCTTATAAGTTATGATTTGTTCTAACATTCAAATAACCATTTCATTATACAACAATTGGATTTGTGATAAGATTTTGAACTTAGAAGTAAATATGGTTAGTTTTGTTTCAAAGCATCGCAACTTTAAATGACCATTTTTAAAACCAAAGTGATGCTTGCACCAAAATGACCATAACTACTTTAAAGGACATTCTTGAATCACAAAAATGGCTATTAGAGGTTAACTTGGAACTTTGATTGCCTACTTGCTCGGTATGCTTATGAATGCTTACTTTAAATTTGGAATACCATGCTAGTTTGCAAATTATGTAAGTAGATATCATTTTCGCCACTTTAAGGTAATTAGCAAGCTTAGAACAAACTTACATGTTACATATTGTGAATGCTTAATGCTTATGTGGTTGGAAATTGGAACTAGTCTCAAGTTCTCGAGTTACTTTAACTTGATAAAGTCTACTTGGGAATTTGTTGCAAATAGTTCGTGATAACTTCTTACATAAACCAAAGTCCCTTTTTATGGTTGGAAATTGCGGTTTGAATGATTATTAATCATTACAGGTTTATGGATTATTCATATTTTAAAGCCCTCATTTTGAATTTTTTCTAAAAATTCGAGGGTATGATATAATCCATACAATTGTAATTGATCTAATATAATTCACTATGATATTTGTTTTCTCTTATTTCAGATGGCCAAGACTTCGCTTCCTTCATACATAAAAAATTCTATCAAAGATGACGAGAAAAGGAAGCTTTATCGGAAATGGCTATCTCATGAGTTAGGAGTTAACAGATACGTAGTATGGGAGGATTTGGCTAAGATTGGTTTAGACAAGGGATTTAAGGAGTTGATTGAATTCAAAGTTGGTAAACGACATCTTCGGGCATGGACCAGTCTGTTTAACTTAAAAGAGAAAGTTTATCAGGAACTTGTGGCAGAATTCATGGTTACTCTTAAGTTTAATAAATCAGTATCTAGATTGGACGATGATTCGATGATTCAGTTTAACTTTCAGGGAAAGAGTCACAACATTTCATTAGCCACTTTTGCTGTTCATTTAGAGCTATACAGTGAACATCAAGTGACCACCAAATTCTTCCTCAACTCAGAATGCAGTCCACGACAGAGGGATCACACTGCTATTTGGTCTCAATATGCATCAGGCTGGTTTCATTCAAATGTCAAAGCTCAAGTTTTTCAGGATAAATATCACAATGTGCTTCATAACCTTCTTGATTGTAGTATTCGAGGAAAGAAGATGACGAAAGGAGCTTTTGGGCAGAAAGACTTGTTGATCATCAAGAGAATTATAGAGGTTGAACATGTGAATGTTGCTTATCTGGTTGCTGACCGACTTCTTACTGAGTCTGCTTATTCTGAGGTTGAGACTGTTTACATGGGAGCTATCATTACAAAGATGGTTAAGAAGATGGGGCTTTTGACAAGTGATGTGATTAGCCAGTTAACAGAGGTGAGAGAAAAGGAGTCACAACCTTATGATATGAACTACATGATAAAAGTTTAGTTATTGGAAAAAGATTTGAATGGTGATATCCGCTGGAAGGATGGTGATCTGATTCCGGGAGTTTCTATGAGACCTCCGAAGACTAAGAGAGCTAGGTTTGAGTTTGATGATAGCACAGTGCATAGGGAGCCGAGAAATGAGGTTCATCATGAGCCTGAGACAGGGGAGATTTCAGTTCCTGATATTGAGGCTCAGAGTGTGCCTACTCCTCAGCCCAGAGTGCTTAATTGGGGAGATCCACCTTCATCTGAGCTCTTTTATGGTATGCTGCATATGCTACAGCAGAGACACACTATGGACACATACCTGGCTCAGGAATTTGGATTTCCTACACCAGATCCACCGACTTGGGTCTGTGGCCCACTACCACCTGACTTCACCACATCACCACTCCATACATTCACCATGACTCCATTCACCACCAACATACCCACCATCACATCACCTTACCCCACTACCACTATCGCACCTACCACCACACCAGGGACTATCACCAGGGCTCGTCGATCTTCCTCTACACATACATCTGAGCCAGTATTCTCTATCCACACTACCACCATACGTGAGCCGCATGACCCGCGTGTTATCCGACAGCCATCTTTTCTGACTGTCACCCGTCCTCGACCAGCCGAGTCTGCCACATCAGATACAGATACATCCTCAGAGATGGACTCACCACAGTCAGGGCAGGGTTTAGATACTCATATGGAGCAAGTCCAGGAGCTTGAGGAGGATCAGATGCATGAGCAGATACAGGAGCAGATACAGACAGATTATGTGCCAGTTTTACCTACGGGACCCACATCTTCTGGATTGACAGGTTTACTTGACACTACCCCTGTTCCATCCTCAGATTTGCCAGTGGTTCATTTGGTACAGGTTCTGCGTGACTACCCTCTCGGATCAGCTGACATAGGCGATATGGGCCTTGATTCGAACTTCCATTTGTATCCACTACATCCAGAGCAGCAGCTTGCCGCATTATCGGGGTCAGTATCCCACATGGCGTCGAGTAGACAGCACTCCGTCACCCAGCAGGCAGCTCTCTTCCTACTCTCCAGGAGCCACCAGCGGATCAGGACCTTCCTCTTCCTTAATTCCACTTATCTATCACTCCTTATCTTATTATTATTACTTATGTTGGATTACTGTACTATCACTTGATATTTTGGATGACTGTATTGGTATTGTGACTGTGCGAATATATTTTGGACTAACCAGTGATCTGGTTGGATTTATCTGCTTTTATTTATCGTATTATCATCTTCGTTTATTATCGTTTACTAATATTATGTTTATTTTGCTTTTGAATAAGAAAGTTGTGAGTGTAATTGAAGTTCCCCAAGGAAACATAAGACGACGCGCAAATCACGCAAGATTCGGGCTGAATGACGCGGATTCCCCGGTTGCTGTCAACACGCCCAAATTTATCAAACAACCGTCTCATTCTTTCTTAGGGGAGTTTTTCATTCTTTTTCTAGTGGTTATCAAATATATTAATATATCAATACCGTTGTCCTTTATGCTTAATCTTTAAGTGTGGGATTTCAAATCCCATAAATCAAATCGACTTAGAAACGAAGTTCCAAAATATGATCAAACTTTAAGTGTGGGATTCTTCTCCAAAGAAGAATTTTAAACTTAGTTTGTGAACATTAGGGATAATGTTCCTCTAAGTGTGGGATACACGGTATGATATACCGTATTTTCACTTTGATTGCTTGTCCAAAGTAAACAACAAATAAAAATATGCTTAACCCCCTTTAGGCTTAAATTTTTCATCAAAACCTCATTTTGGCTAAAGTTTTTAAATTTTTGACTTAAAATATTTTTTGCAAAAGGTCATTTGTCAGAAATTAAATAAATTGCTTGGATAGTAAGATAAGTTAGGATACGAATTTCTTAGAAATGAAATGTTAATCCTAGAGCATCGCACGGCTAGGCACATACAACCCCTTTGTAGTGAGGTACTTGAGCCCAATAAGCATTCATCTTTAATGCTTCACTTTCGATTGATGTGTGTGCCGATGCTTTCACTTTGAATTAGAACTTGCTCTTGGTATACGTTTCGAGACCACACTGATGAGCGCCGTACGCGGTGTAGGTGTAATCAGAGGACCTCGACATTTCCTAGGATTAAAACCATTTTTCACAAATCTTTTCTAGCTTAAAACCCTTCCAACACTTATCTTTAGTGTTGATGATCCGCCTAGAAAACCCCTTTGCGCCTTAGCCTTTCGTTTCTATCTTAAAACCCTAACAAAACAAACCCACTCAAAAATTCCCTTACCCCTCCAAAACTCTAGTTTAGAACTTTTAAGGTTATGAAAAGCGTCATTTAGACATCCTCGTTACTCTTGTCTCAAAGCTTTCAGCTACTCTGAGTTTCTCTCAGAAAATCTTGCGTGTGTTCAAAAGTCAAAATCTCTAGAAACAATACTCGGTGCGAAAAATTGGCACCTCTGTGAAAAAACCCAGAAAGAAAAAAATGAAATGTCAAAAGACAAAGTGTCTAGGATTTCTCGAAAAAAATGGAGAGAAATATGTCTGTGAAGAAAAGAAAAATAGAAAAGAAAGAAAAATAAAAAAAAGAAATATCCCTCAAAAAAAAGTTTCACAAAAATAGAATAAAGCTTAGTGTTTCAAATCTCGCAAAGAATGCCTGATCAGAAAGTCATACAAATTCGCGTGTGTTCCCGAGAGTGATATCATCAAAGCTATCCTCCAAAAATAAAATTCCTCCTCACGTGTTTCGTTCCGTTCAAAGAGTGTCTAAATAATTCTTTTCATAGCTTTAGGATTTCTAAGCTTAAGTCAAAACCCTTCAAACCCTAAACACCACCTTCCATACCCCCTTAAACCTCACTTACCATTACACCCTTTTAAAAATGTCTTGGGATGATTAGCACCGTTCTCATCGAAGTGGTGGAGATCCGATTCTCGATCAAGCCTATGACGAAAACCAAATGCATGACTGGCTTTATGAGCGATTTGTTTGATTTAGAAAGATAGGAAACCCGATACACGCTGAGTGAATTGAGTGACCACCTAGTGAGATCGCCTAGTCATGTACAATATCCATCGAGAATTGTGAAAGTATGCCAGGGCTAACATTTCAAATCTAAGGGGTGACTATCCTAACGATGCTTGCTTTCTAAAAAGATTTATTTAATGACTGACAAATGATTAATCTCAAAATATTTTATGTCAGAATCCCAAAACCATTATTTTCAAAATCTTTATAGCGAGTGAGGATTTTAATGTTTGCTTGAGGACAAGCAAAGTTCTAAGTGTGGGATATTTGATAACATGTAAAAAGTCATGTTTTTACGTACGTTATTTCCCGCATTTTAGACCTAAAGTTGACAAAACCGCACCAATAATGTCAAATATTATGATATTATGTTAACTAAGTCAAAACGGAAGTGATGTTTTAAAAACCATTGAAAATGACATGAAAAACGTGAAAAACTGAGCATAAACGATTAACGAATCTCTAGTTCACGCATTTCGACACTTTTTGAGCTACACTTAGAATTATGACCTCTAACTTATGTCATTTTCTTCATTAGGAAATTACAAACGCGTGGATATAAAGATCACTCAAAACGGACGCACGATGAAGAAGTTACGCCCGAACGAAGAATCAAGGCAACCAAAGACCGAGATACGGGAGAGCCAAGCTGTATACGGGCAAGATGACCGTATACGGCCAAGCCTCAGCCGTATACGGACTGGCTAGGGCGTATACGGTCTGGTCTCAGCCATATATGGCCAATCTCACCCGTATACGGCCTGGTCCCTCCCGAATACAGCCAATCTCACCCGTATACGGCCAATCTCGCCCGTATTTGATGTTTTGCCCGTACAAGATAGGATTTTGATACGGTTGGGAAATACGGCTGAGATTTAGGACGTGGGAATACGGTTTAGAAATACGGTTGAGCCAAATCTATAAATACTCATAACCACCTCCTCATTTATCATCCATTATCCATTCTTCATCCAATTTTCACACACTTCACACTTCTCACTTTCATTTTCTCATTTTCGTATTTACCTTTTAGTTTTGGTTTCTCTCTCTAGAGAGATATAGATAGTTAGTTAGTTAGAGGTAGAGAGAGAAAAGCTAGCTGTTGTAATCACGGTGTAAAGCATTCTTGGTGCAAGACTACGCGTTTCTCAATATTACTCTGCTTAAATTCTGGTGATATCTATTCTCTCATACTTATACTATGTCCGAATTATTTCTGCCTGCTTGTATGATGTATGTTATGTGTATTGCTATGATTACTGAGTAGTGTATTATTGCGGTTGTTGAAATGTAGATAATTAAACGTAGGGATGATGCTAAATTAATCTTTAAATTAAATATGTAATTGGGAATTATTAAACTATGTTATGTCTAAACTTTTCGTGCATCTAGACTTAGTTTAAAGATAACCCTTTCCAGTCCTTCGCGTGACTGCTGCTAGGTTTAGAAATTGATCACCTCTAAAAATAGTAGTTTGTTATCTGTGTTATCGTACAAAGCTATGTTCGTTACTGTAATTCGGCTAAAGTACTGGGTATAACGATGGAATCACCACTGGTGGAGTACAACCGTGGAAGCTCTGGAAAAAGCCGTCTGTAGCAACATTGTGGCCTACCTAGAAACCCTAGAATATGGTCTAGGAACCGTAAAGCTGTGGAAATGCTAAGTACACCGTAGGTCTACCTCTGGTTACAAATCTGTGGAAATACATTAACTAAAGTACACCGTAGCTATACCTAAGGTTATTAAAGCTGTGGAAAAGCTGTAGTACATTGTAAACCTACCTCTGGTTATGAACGTTGTGGAAATGCTTCAAGCACTGTACACCGCTTTTGTACCTAGGGTTAGTTGACTATGGAAAAGCTGGAGTACACGGTGAACCTATCTCTGGTTATATGAAACTGTGGAAAACGGTTAGAGTACTGTATACCGTAAAGTACCTAGGGTTAGAAAGTTGTGGAAAATAATGCATTGTACACCGCTGGTGTACCTAGGGACGAATGACTGATCGCAAAGGAGAGTTCTAGATCATGACAGAAGTAATTGTGCTGATAAAACCTAAGGAATGAGTCTGGAGATGAAAGTCAAGCCCAACAGTGGTTCAGGATTCATAGAACCCCTAGACTCTACAAAACTGATAGTTTGGAATAACAAGTTAATACTTAGAACACGATTAGATAATAACAGTTGTATTTAGGTGTTAAGAAAGGTCAGAATAACCTGAGGACAGTCTGTTACCTTATTCCTGCACCCTTCATGGGTCACTTGTCTTCACAAGATAGTGTAGGGGGGGGGGGGGGGGTCGAGCAGCCTGTTTTGACCAGAATCACGATAGCCTAGGTACTCAGTGACATACTTATTTAGGTTTAACTAAACAAGTAGGGTCCTAGTGTTTACACCTGTAATTCATCTGTCTGTCAACTAATTGTGTCCCCAATTACCTTTATAATGAACATCATCCCAACAATTGATTATTGAAACTTCAACAGCCGCATTCTCTATCTATCTACCTAATTACCGATTCTCATCTCTATTTTACTTTTCTGCACTTAGATAATTAGATAATTTAGAAAACCAAAAACAACAAAACCTACCTATCTACACAAACCCATCCTAATAGTGAACATTATCTTTGACCCAAGCTTCATTTCAATTCACTCCGATTGAAGAACGACCTCGAGTTATACTTGCTGCTTACTCACCCAATGTAGTAGGTAGTATCTATAAGTTGAGCCCAGCTTATTACAAATTTTAAAACTAACCGATCGCCGCTCGGTACCGTCCGGTCAAGTCCTTTGACGACAAGGATGGCTCCCCCTCTTCTCTTCCGGGAGAGGTGAGCTCAACCAGACCTGACCTATCGGGCGGCATCATAGATAATAATAATTATTAATGACTTTGATTACATGAATTTAAGTTAATTACTACAATTTATCTCGAATGTTTAATCTATAATGAGTATTTATGGTAACAATGTTTGAACGTGTTCAGATCAAAATTGATAGAGCAAGTCAAGCCCTCAACGTTTCTTTTAAATTTAATAAAACACCAACTAACGATGAGACTACTAATGAGTTCAAGTTAAAGTGCATTAAGCCAACTTGAGAATATATATTTTTACTTACAGTAATTAAAATTAAAAACGTTCATTTATTTAAATATTTATAACTTAAAAATAAAAGAGTAGATTATTTAATTAATAATGACTTTGATTACATGAATTTAAGTTAATTACTACAATTTACCTCGAATGTTTGATCTTTAATGAGTATTTATGGTAACAATGTTTGAACGTGCTCAGATCAAAATTGATAGAGCAAGTCAAGCCCTCAACATTTCTTTTGAATATAATAAAACATTCTTTTAGATTTTAATAACTTTCTATATTTATAAATATATAAATCAACATAAATTCTATCTTATAATTATTCGATATTTAACTTTTTTTTTTTTTTTTTGAAAGGCTAACAGAAATCGCCTAGGTACTCCGTACGGGGAGACCCAATGGCTAAGTCTCCATATACTGGCCCAATCCTGCCGTACGGAGCCCTTAAGCGCCCCAAGTTACTCCAAATCCGGGAAAAACCCACTAATCCGTCCGCCCGAAGGCACGACAACGAATTAATGGTAAAACCCGCTGGCCTCAAGGATCGAACCTGGGTTTCCCAGGTCTCCTATCATTGACCCCCAAGCCTCTGACCAGTTGAGCTGGACATCATTGGCATTCGAACTTGATTAGGTCATTTGTATTATTGAATGACATAAATCAAAACTTTATTTTATGTTACAATAATCAATTATAATAATAACAATATTATAATTGTCTAAGAATTTAAGTTACAACTAGATTATAACCCGCAAAATTTGCGAGCTAGTACATATTTTATAGATAAAAATTACTTTTATAAATTTATTTTAATGAATTATTTTAGAGATGCATATTTTAGTAGACTACATTATAGACATTTTTTTATGTAAAAAAGATATTATATGTAATATGAAGACATGCATTGATGGTAAATATTAATAGCACGTCCGTATTGAATTAATCGTAACTTGAAATCAACATTATACATCCTAAAACGTTGCGGAATATATACCAAATTTGACGTTGTAGTAAATCAGATATTTATTTAGTAACATGTTTAATTGAAGTAATCAAGGGATCTTTTGTTTGAGCTTATCATGTCTTAAAAAATATTGGTTGTGTTATTTGGTGAGATAGATGACATTAAGATGTTCTAATAATTTATTCTAATTAGCTTTTAAGGGAATAATCAATTAAAATTAAGCATATTAGCGTAATGTTTATGGCATTTACTTTTTTATATATATAGTCTAGGGAGAAGAGTTCAATTGAGACCATTTATTTTGTATGAGAATGGGGGAACCAACCACAATATGTCATGTGTCACTTTTTTCTCTCTCATCCACGTTTTTAAAAAGTAAATATCTCACAAACGACAAGTCAAAAAATCATGAAAATTGCACCATATTTTTCAGCGTTTTATCCTCTTCGATTTGCCGTCCATCAAGGCATACTTCCGACGAACTTTTTTTTTTATTTTTTTTGTGGGTTTTACATATTAGTAACACATGTGTTAGTGATTGATTATACATTTGATTTAGGGTTTAGGGTTAGGGTTTAGTGTTAGGGTTTAGCAGGATTTAGGGTCTAGGGTTTAGTATGATTTAGGGTTTCCGAAACCCCAAACTCCCAACCCTAAACCCTAAACCCTAACCCTAACCCCTAAACCCCAAACCTTAAACCCTAAACGCAACACTGTAACACACGTGTTAGTAATGTGAAACCCACTAAAAATAATGAAAAAAAAAAACTCGTCGAAAGTATGCCTTAATGGACGGTAAATCGAAGAGGATCAAACGCTGAATCTAATGGTGCAATTTTCATAATTTTTCGATTTGTCGTTTGTGAGATATTTAACTTAAGGGGTAAATGGGTTTTGTATTCTCTTTGTACACATGGTCATCATATCATTGGTTTCTCTGTTCTCACACAAATTTTTAGTCTCATTTGAACCTTACCCCTAGTCTAGATTTAAGTTTCTTGTAAATATTGTATTCATAGATTTATTTGATACTTTGTACTTATAATTAATTATTCAATATTATTGTGAACAAAATGGTTATGAAAATAAAGGACAAAGATCTCTTCATGTTCAAGCCAACATAATATGAGGTGAAAGCGATTACTTTTGTGGCGAAACAAAAATCCCTATTTGACGTAAATTAAATGAAACAACTTAAAAGTTAAAACAATATCTTATTCCAAGATATCAGTGATCACGTTTAAACATTATGATGTACGAAAACAAAAATATTGTTCTAGCTAAAAGGCTAACTATGGCACATCAAGGTATCTTTGGTTTTGCAACTATTTAAGATAAGCCTTTGTAGGTGGTGTTTAACAATAACAACTGTATGTCAGAGGATATATCAACATATGAATATATCTTCTATCTTCTATATATATGGACTGTTTGGTGAGGAGCTTTTTGAAGCTTTTAAGAACTTAAAGCTTTTTGTTTATAAGAATAAGCTCCAATCAATTAAAAAAGCCTTGTTTGGGTAAAATGGCTTGAAGCTTTTAAATTGAACAAACAGCTCCAATCTAAAACGCTACTCCATGAAGCGTTGAGAAAAGGGAGGAGCTTTTACTTTTCAAAGTTACGTAAATACCCCTACAAACAAACGCAAACATCGCTTCTTCTTATTTCTTGCTATTTTATTTCTGCACAACACACAGCCTGAGTTTATTGTGGGTTCCAAATATTAGAAGAAATTATATTTTGTCATTTGATCCATTTTGACATTTTCTGTATGTGTGGCTGTAATTATATATAAAAAGAAAGAATACATATATTAAAAAATAAATATAAACACCTTCGTGGTGTTTTTTTCTTCTTTGACTTTTTAAAAAATAAAAATAAAAATCTAATTCTTCTTTATAATCATTATAATATTTCTTATTTATTTATAACCTATTTTTATTTATATGAATGCTATATGTATGTCAAGAATGTTTATCATTTGTTTATATTAATTGATGTCCTTTTTCGTCATTTTGCACTTCTCAAATAAACCTACAGCTAATTAACCAAACACATTTACATAAATAAAGTTACAGCTTACAGCTCCAATTAAAAGCTACAGCTACCAGCTACAGCTTGCAGCTAATTTTGCCAAACATACCCATAATATAATTAAGAAACTTACATGACTGGAATCAAAAAAGTTACCTTGTTCAGTGTCCTATTATAGGTAATAGTAATATATATTACCATGTTTACCACTTGACTCAATATCCGCTGGATACGATAATTCAATTCCATCTTTTTTCTCCAAGGGTAAAACCTCATGCCATGAATCACCATTGTTCGCTGAAATCGCAACTTTTCGGCACACTTTTGGAGATTGTGTTATAAGCAAGCGAAAAGCGACCATCAATTAGCTTTACACCGTCAATACCTGTTAAGTCAACTTGATGAAATATCGTTTAAGAATGGCCGATTTTGTACAATAAAAATAAGGTGGTCATGTAAAAAAAAAAGAGAGAGAGAGGTTACTCCTGGAAAATTCAGCGTTTTATAGAATTTTAGTCCTGGAAAATTTTAGTCCTTGGAGAAAAGAGAGAGAGAGAGGTTAGCTTGCATGTTGGAGGAAAGAGAGAGAGAGAGAGAGGTTATTCCTAGAAAATTTTAGTCTTTTTTCCGATTATTCACAAGAGTGATCATTAGCTTGCATGTTGCAACACTTGCACTGATAAATAACAATTTGGAAGGTTTAACACATAAATTTGGGTTGCGTAAGTTGATAAAATAATTTTTAGGTATTCAAATTTTTATCTTTTATATTATTATTCAAATTTTCAGAAGTGTAGTGAAATGCATGACTGACACGTGCAGTCAATATAGAATTTGTTCCTTTAATATATTATTGAAGAATGATATTTCTAGGCCGCTCATTAGGTATTAATCAGATGTGTGTATGGCTATACCAAAATGAAATCTAGATGTGTCTCGATTCATTTTGTAATCTTGATTAATTACATGAAATGAAATAGAACAGTTAAATCATGAAATGACATTGATCCATATTCACGATTAACACCAGTATCTGAAACAAAGGGATTGTAAATTATGAAATCATTATCTGAGACTTTATGAAATGAAACTCAGAAATTTCTGGGAACATTGGAGTGTTGCCGCTAACCAATGTTATTGCTTAACACATGTTCCAAACTTCCAACTATTAACGGATGGACAACAAAACAATTTTCCATTATCAAGTAAGATGGGTTGCACAACATAAACAAAACACACATAAAAAGTGTTGGCCCAATCCTCGGATCTTTGAATTAACCTTGTTTAAACCATACTAATATTGAGAGAATTTGATATGAAATATACAAAGTATATTGAATCAACTGATTACAAAGATTGTTGTTTGTTCCATAACTTCTATCTATATATACATAATGAAAATTACTCTTGTTTCCTGCGGTTATATCCTTTCGCCAAGAGTCATGCCTTTTCACTTATTTACATAATAATCACATACTATAATATATCTACATTTCTAACACTTTTTTTTATGATGATCGGGATTAATTCATCAAAAAGTTTCAAGATTTTCTTACGGGAACTGATTCGTACACCACCATTTTTTATCCATACACCATCAAACGTGCTTTATGATGTTGTACTGTACAATACTGTAAAGCATAAAAGTGGTGTATGGATAAAAAATGGTGGTGTACGAATCACCACCCTTTTCTTACATATCTATTGAGTTTTTTAAGGATATAAAGTAAGAAAAATGTAAAACCTCATTCATTATCGGTCCTAAGATGCCAATAGCTAGGAAGTTGTTATTGTGACCATCAAGTGACCTCTTCATGCAGCCACTCCACCTGAATACAACATCAGTCACATTTACTTCATTAAAATCCACAGTGAGCGAAAGGATAAAAACGTACTTTTGAACCTCCTGACCAATCTTACAAAAGAGAAAAAGCTCATTAGAGGGATACAATTAAATAAATAAATATAATTAAATAACTCAATTAAATATAACTCATTTAGGTAGTCAGAAATATAAATGTGACTGATGGTACATAACTCATTTAAATAACTCATTTTCCTACAATTATGGATACAATTAAATATAATTTGCTACAATTATGGTACATACCCACGAATTTCCTTCCTGCATGTTGATTTTTAATTATTTAAGCAAATTTTAAATGGTTGCTTTATATAATTTCAACATAATTAAGCATGGTCAATTAAGTCTTTTAAACAATCCTCTTTCACTATTTAGGTAGTCATTTAGGTTAGAGATAATCAAAGGCTTAAATTAAGAGGGGTTAATTATTTAATGGTTAGGATTAGATTAGAACTTACTAAAATTATAATGACAACCTAATATACACTTTGTTATAATATATAAAAAAAGAGATAGTTATTTAGTATTTTAATTATCCACGAAAGTATATTAATTGGTTAAAAAGTTTTTACTTATGCCATTATTAAGAATTATTATATATTTTTATCATCATTTAATATTGTGGTTTCATTATTACACTAAGACTTAATATTTTACTATCACATTTTACTATTTTTACCATCATTATATTAATTAACTATTATTATGTCTTTAAAATTTATTGTATTGTAGATAATAACAATATTATAATTGTCTAAAAATTTAAGTTACAATAGTTATTTAGTATTTTAATTATAATTATCTACGAAAGTATATTAATTGGTTAAAAAGTTTTTACTTATGCCATTATTAAGAATTATTATATATATTTATCATCAATTAATATTGTGGTTTAATTATTACACTAAGACTTAATATTTTACTATCACATCTTACTATTTTTACCATAATTTAATATAATGGTTAATCAACAATTATTATGCCAAGATTCAAAATTTATTGTATTGTAGATAACAGAAATTATAATGTGTTGTAATAAATTCACTATGTGTAACAAAATATATCAAAAATATGCAAATTGTATTGTATATTATATAAAAAATGTACGTCTCTATCTAAGAGCTGAAATGTAAAAAAATTAAAAAAAAAAAAAAAGTAAAATATATACAATGAAGTAATGGAGACTAACAAGTGCAATTATTATAAGAATATTAATATTTTAATCCTCGAAGTTTTACGTTTTTTCATTTTAACCTTATAAGTATTTTTCTCATGATTTAATCGTTCAAGTTTTTTATTTTTTGTGGTTTAACCCTTTACGATAATATTTGATCTTTATAATTAGACAGTTTTATTGTTTAACCCCTTAAGTTTATCTTTTATATGCTTTTACCATTCTAACTATATCTACTTTAATCATCAAACTTTCAAAGGTTTAGTGGTTGAACCCTTCAAAGTTTGAAGAAATTATTACAAAAAACTTGGATGGTTAAAACGTGAAAAAGTTGAAACTTGAATTATTAAATCATTATTAACGCATTATTATAAGGAAAATTTGATGTGAACTAGTTCTATTATGCTCACGCTTCGCGACGGAATATAAGAAATAGTTAGATCATATTTGTATATATTCAATTGCATTTACGAATTATGTATAGGTTATCTTTTCATTATATCATATGTAAATAACAATAAACATATGTGCGATAATGATTAACAAATTCTAAAAGGGTAAAAGTAAGTTAAAAATTGTATTAACCTAAAGGTTTAGTATACACTTGTAAAATATAACTATTTAAAAAAAGGAAAAAAGTTAAAATAGTTACAATAATAATCTAACTTTGACAAAATTATCATAAAATGTGACTTTAGTTGGGTCTTATTATGAAAACTATGAATTTGTAAGTCAAAATAATTTAAAAATAGAAAAATTAGTAGCTATTATATTTAGATTTATTGTAATCATAGTAATTAAAATAATAATAGTTTTAATATGTAAGTTCAGAGGAGTGATTTGGATAAACCAAAAGATACAACAAAGAATAGATGCAAGTGCTCTTGGTGAAATGTATACCAACTTAGACCATTTAAGCTACAATTGTATAGTTTTTGCATTCAATATTTTTATCTAGATATTTAAAATCTAAACATTAAAGTTCACTAATTGATATTAAAGGATAAGTTAAGTGTAAAAATATGCAGAGCGGGGCAATAGTATGTATATTTATGAAATTTGTAGGTTATTAAATACGGGAAAAACGTTAGTGCTATCAACATCACTAAAAATATTTGTGTGGTTAATCAATAATATAGAAACTATATGTAATTTACAAATTCAACACCTCAACTTTCTCACATATACATAATCAGCTCCCATATTAAAGCTAACAACACATGATATTTCACTACACGGAATATTTTTCGATTAGATTTAGATATTTCTTGTAATTTATTCTTTGTTTACAACACCTAAAGTATGTGCTCTTATTCTTTTAAGGTACACTTTATCTCTTTTATCAAGTTTACATATTAGTATCTTATTATGTAGACTGGTTTTGTAAATTATAACTCGATGGTTGTTAGTTTTATAGCAAAGTAATTTTGAACATTCAGAAAGACTTAACGTATTCTTGTGCGTCTTGCTAAAGAGGGCATAATGCTATTAACTTTTAGCAAATGGATCAACATATATAATTCATTTTGTAACGTGTAAAGTTTTCCATACTTTTTGTCTAGCCTTTCTCAAAGCATTTGGATTTTGTAGGTTGATATTGAGCATTTTAAGATTACACTGATTGTCAATTTCTTATCATTGAATTGATTCATCTAATTAATCATTATAAACTCTTTACAATACGTACATTAAAAACTAACAACTTTATTATCGTTCCTTGATTTTAAAGTAATTCCGACCCGATCAGTTTTGTTACGTATAAACTATGAAAGACAACACATAGTTATATAGTCTTAGCATAATTTAGCTAAAAATGCTTAATGATGACTATGACGTAGTTGTACGTCATTTTTGACATAATGCATGGTTGTTTATTAGAGTAATCTTTTTGCGGTTCTCATTTTATTATTATTATAAGTTTTGAACTAATGTTATATATATTTTATTAACATAATAATATTCTTATTCTTAGTAAATAGTAATGACATACAAATCAACTTGGTCAATTTTTAACTATTTCAAGTGTACACAACTGTCATCATTAGAATGTATATTATAATTTCTTTATAACTTCCGGTAGGTAAAAGAGGTGTTTTTAATGGCAATTTTGGATCAATGTTGTTGTCCTTTTATGATAGACTTCAAGTTTTCCTTGTTATTCGTTCATTTATTAAACTTATTACAGATATGGCAAGATATGGCTCTATACGTAACAAATGCAAATAAAGCTAAAAATAATATTAAGTTCGAGGAGTTTTTGCAAGATATGGTTCTATACGGCCGACTAATGGTTATCAAGATTTCAAGAATTTCTCAAGTTGCCTAGCTACATCTTTCGGGCCACTGGATTCGGCCCCTCAAGCTCTTTCGCTTTCTTCAATATTATGTAGTTCTCAATTTAATGTCGTGTTTAGGTTCTCTCATTTTGTATCCTTCATGTATCTTTATCGATCTTCAACTTTGTTGAGGATTGACTTTTTTATATATATACATATCCATTTTCGCCAAAAAGAAAAAAAATTAAACTTATTACAGTAAGCATTTCTAAGTTAGACACTAAATGTAATTATATATATATATATATATATATATATATATATATATATATATATATATATATATATATATATATATAGGTGGAGGTTCATATGAGAACCAACTAAAAGTTGAGAACCTTGAGAAGCACTACATTACATGCGTGTTCACATGTGATTTAACTTCATTCACATGTGAACATTGATTTTAGGTTAGATTTGTAAAGAAAAAAATTAAAAAAATCCTAAATTATAGCGAAAAACACAAAAAACAAATATATGTTCACATTTGATGATAATGTGAACAAATCATGTAAAAAGTGTTTTAAGATGTGATTTTCGAATTTTTTTCTTTACCAATCTAACCTAAATTAATGTTCACATGTGAATGAAGTTAATAACATGTGAACAATCATGTAATCTAGTGGTTCGAGGAGTTTTTGCAAGATATGAACAAGCATGTAAAAATAATATTAAGTTCGAGGAGTTTTTGCAAGATATGGTTCTATACGGCTGACTAATGGTTATCAAGATTTCAAGAATATATATATATATATATATATATATATATATATATATATATATATATATATATATATATATATATATATATATATATATATATCTCTTTTAATGTGTACGCTAAGAACCATATTATTATAGCTAGGGCATTTTCAACATATGTATTTTATCAATAATTTGATGTAACAATGAATTTTTAAAAAATATGTCTCAATCAAATGTGATACGTCTCCAATGTATACACCAAACTTTTGCTTTGTAACTCTTCAAACATTTACATATTTCCCCTAAACTACTTTTATCTTTTATTTTACTTTAATTCATTATTTTTAAGCTAAATTAATTTTTCAAACTATTAACTTAATTGTCAGTTTTATTTATCTACTTTCGTATGTTTTTAATGACGTACTTTCCTTTCATAAAGCAATGTTATAATTATTGTAATCGTTTAAAAATTATATTTTATTATTTCAGTAATCAATTATAATAAAGTAATAAAAATAAATAATAAGTTTTATAAGTTTTGTACTCAAACTAGTTGAAGGACCCGCGACAACACGAGCTACGACATTTGAGTTTTTAAAGAATGTATATTATTTAAAAAAAACATCAAATATATAGGGGCCGAAAGTGTAATTATTCGAAATAAATCTCCACCGTAGGATTACAATGGAATAAACCTAATCAAGGGTCAAGATTGCTCTATGGTATTCTGTTTTAATTATATAGATTGAAATATTGGTTGAAAATAATGAGAGATATCGTGAAAGTTGGTGTGCAAATTTTAATTTTATAAACGGATAAAATATTGAGGCCGATTTTTTAATAAAAAAATACATCAAATATATAGGGGTCGAAAGTGTAATTATTCGAAATAAATCTCCACCGTATGATTACAGTGGATGAAACCTAATCAAGGGTCAAGATTATTCCATGGTACTCTGTTTTAATTATATAGATGCGACAACGCGGGCTACGACACTTGAGTTTTTAAAGAATGTATATTATTTAAAAAAACATCAAATATATAGGGGCCGAAAGTGTAATTATTCGAAATAAATCTCCACCGTAGGATTACAATGGAGGAAACCTAATCAAGGGTCAAGATTGCTCTATGGTATTATGTTTTAATTATATAGATTGAAATATTGGTTGAAAAGAATGAGAGATATCATGAAAGTTGATGTGCAAATTATAATTTTATAAACGGATAAAATATTGAGGCCAATTTTTTAATAAAAAAAATACATCAAATATATAGGGGCCGAAAGTGTAATTATTCGAAATAAATCTCTACCGTATGATTACAATGGATGAAACCTAATCAAGGGTCAAGATTATTCAATGGTATTCTTTTTGATTATATAGACGCGACAACGCGGGCTAAGACATTTGAGTTTTTAAAGAATGTATATTATTTAAAAATATATATATATATATAGGGGCCGAAAGTGTAATTATTCAAAATAAAGCTTCACCGTATGATTACAATGGATGAAACCTAATCAAGGGTCAAGATTATTCCATGGTATTCTGTTTTAATTATATAGAAGATAGAAGATAAATAGATAGATAATTAAAATATTTTCAAAGTTGTTATTCATATAAACCCTTTTGTTCTCAATAGAAAATATTACCTCAATAAATTTATTTCCTTATTTTCTTACAAAAAATACGTCAACAAACTTCCTAATTAAAATGCTCTTGTAATTTAGATAGATATAGATATATATAAATTCTTGGGTTAATTACAAATCTCCTCACCTTAAACACCCTAAATATCATATATACCCACTTTACATTCAATATATCAAATTTACCCAAATTCCTATTTTAATTATATTTAAAACAATAAAAATTCTTTTAATTATCCATTATTCACCTAATGAAAACAATACCTTTGCTGCTTTATTTCTCTCAATCCAGTTAATAATACTTTCATATCTTTAATTACAAACGGGTTACAACTTACATCCATCTTTGACGATAAACCTAATAACAATCTCTATAACAATGATAATAATATTAAAACAAAAAGATTTACTAAGTCTTGTTTTATGATCAACGTAATCTGCATGCCTCTAATAATTAGATGTGGCAACAATTGCAATAATGCACCAATTAAAAAAAATACAAAATGCATCATGTGACGCAGGGGGAGAGACAGGGCGGGGGCAGTGTAGGCAGCCGCCCCCACAAGAATTTTCAAATTACGTAAAAATAATTTTTTAAGGTATTATTGACATTTTAAATTTTCGCCACCACTAAACTACAAAGGAAATAAAAAAAATTTTATTTCGCCCCTCTACTTGGATATCCTGGCTCCGCACCTAATGTGACGTATGCTAGTATCAATCAGCTTCAAATGTCGGTTGCTCTTTTTTTTTTTATCGGGGGAATTGAAGATAAAAGTGTAACACCCCCAAATTTACGGTTTGGCGGAAGCATACTTTGGGTGTTACTAATCAATAATCAAAGCACAAAGAGATATAGCAAACGACTCTATATGCGTCGTTTTGACAAAATATATTAATATACGAAATGTTTACAACATTTGAAGCGGTACATAGCTCGTGTTCGATTAATTGAGAGATTTCAGTACATAAGTACTTGTACAAAATATACTAATGCAATAAAATCTCTAATGTCTGCATGCTGACCCGAGCTATAGAAATCCTGAGGCAGTCCAAATCTACTGCTGAGTACCTGTGAAACATGCTAAAATGGGTCAGCTAAAGCTGGTGAGCTCACAGGTTTGAAATCAGATAATATCGTATGAACCGCAAGATTTAAGTAATGATTTGCATCCAGCAAATAAATAATAGTGTATACAGCCATGAGCACATAGTCTGAGCTTAACTCGAGGGTCGGGTCCCATATAGAGAATTCCGAGCGAGGTGCCTCTACGAGTGCCTAATCCACACTCGTCTGAACAATTATTAGTACGTCCGTTTAACCGGTTAGTGCATGCTAACCCGGACGAGGAGGGTCAATCCTATATGGTACCATATACTAATAATCACGCTACAACGTATTTCCAAACTATGCTGACGGAGGACTTTGAAATAATTAGTGGAAAACAACTCATGTAGTATATTGAAAAGTGGTACTTGCGTTCACATGTTAAAATAAGCATTGAATCACACCCCTGAGTGAAAAGCGGTAAAAAGAGGGGCTATGAGACTCACATGAGTCTTGAGCGTTTGGTCAATAAACGTACGGTGCTTAATCAAGCAGTGAGATGTCCGCAGACAGATAACCTTAGGGTGTCCACGACACGCGATGGTTATTAATACGAGTAGGTAGTTACAAAGACTACCTTTGTAGTAGTTCGTTCAACTATAATGTCCAAATGACTACGATTTGGTTGTTTGGTTTAAGTTTTGAAAACGTGTACGGCCCGTTGGTGATTAGTTGTAATAATAATCTTCAACATTATTATTTTGATTTCGAATAGTTATACTTAAAAAGTATTTATGACTTTAGGTGACGGGGGTCCGGGGGCAGCGCCCCTGGTTAGCGGGGTTCCAGGGGTGGCAACCCCTGGCGGGGTCCAAGGGGCTGGCCCCTGGTTGGGGTCGAGATGCCAAGTCAGCTCGAAAATTTTTTATTTCTACTAAATTGCTTTGGTGAAAAACGCATCAGGACTTGAATTTGGGTGAAATCAAGTGATAAATTTTAGGTCTCGACACTTAGTAAAAATTAGTTGTAAACATTCTGTCTTCAGCGTCACTTATAGCGACACTCAAGGGGTTAGGCGACACTTAGAAAATGTCGCATGAAATGACGGATTCTGATTAATGGCGTCGCTTGTGCAAGTGACGCATATAGTGCGACACTTAAGGGAGTGTCGGTTGTAAGTGTCGGTACAAGTGTCATGAGTCACTAAGGTTAGTGACGGGTGAAATATGTTCTCGATTGTAGGCGTCACTTAGACAAGTGACGCTATAAGTGTCGGTTCATAGTGACGGGTATTGAATTTGCGACACTTAGGCAAGTGTCGGGAAAAAGGGGTTTATGCGGCACTCAGGCAAGTGACGCAAAATTTGGGCTTTTAGCGACACTCAATACGTCACTTAAGTGACGCACGAAGTGACGCTATACTGCAGTCGTCGTTGCGTCACTTCGAGCTGTTGACGGATTTTTGAGCCAAAACGAGTTTTTCGGCGACCATTTGGTCCGATTCTTTTACCCAACCCATATTTGGACATTTTGAACATATAGGAACAACTTGTATGTAAAAATGAACGAAATCGAGACGTTTCGGGATTTGTCGGAAACTTACAAAGTTAACGCCGTGAAAACCCGGAAAGATAGGAATGTAGATCGTTGCGTCGTGGTTCTTTTCTTCCAAACGAGTCTTGAGATTTATGGTCGTTTAGTGGTGTGATTTGGGGGTTTTAATGATGGTGGTGGTGGTGAGAATTTGAGAGAAAAAGAATGCAGAGAGAGATGTGTGAAGAATGAGATGATGATGAAATGAGGGTGGGGGAAATCCTCCCCTTTTTGGCCGGTTAGTGGGGCCCACCCCTTGTGGGTGTGTCCCAAAATTTTGTTCCCTGCATTCGCGCTCCGTGCGATGTTCGTTTTCCCGATTATTTAAACGTTAAATAATTATTTTATACGTTAAATTATACGTTTTTTTTTTTAAATACGAATAATTAAATCAATATTTTCGTTGAAGTATTAAATTAAATACTTGTTAATTGAGTTATAAAATATAATTTAAGCCTGTTTCGTTTTGTTTGCGCGTTTTCATTTTAATCGCGTAAATTTTATTTGTACGATACGAGTTGAATTGAAATATTATAACAATAACATTTTTGGAATAAAATAGCGTTATTAAATAATATTATATTATTTAATAAAATCGTTCACCAACGTCCGTATTTATTGATTCGAATTACATTCGAATTGAAGAGCGTACGATTTAATCAAATCGCATAATCGTATATATTCATCAATATATATTTTGATACATTAATTACCCTAACCAGAGGACTAATTACATGTATTACAACGGATTAGGCACTAATTACTAGTCCTAATTTGACGGGTGTCACAAAAAGTATATTACTCCATATCACAACTTCGTCTACATTATTATAGGGGTTTACCAAGATAGCTTCTACATTTAATTATACGAATCAATAAACGAAAAACACACATGATATAATATTATTGATAGCAAACAAGTTTACCAATATATCTAAAACAACATATGATAAGATTACCAAAGTCATTTTTGATTCTGAAGTTGGTTGAATCGACTGAAAATTAGTTTATTAGAGCTTCCGGAAGTTATTGAAATGATCGATCGTGAAAAAAAATTAGCGGGAGGGTTTGCCTCCTTTTAGGAAAAAGCGGCAAGGGTATTATTGTCATTAGGTGAATAATGAATAATTAATAGAGATTTTATTGTTTTAAATATAATTAAAATAGGGATTTGGGTATATTTGATATTTTGAATTTAAAGGGGATATATATGATATTTAGGGTGTTTAAGGTGGAGAGATTTGTAATTAACCCTAAATTGTTTACTAGTTACTACTATATAAAGCTTAACTAATGGTATTTTTAAGGGTTAAAGCTATAGATCAAAAATGAACTTTCACTTTTGTACCGAGTTTGGTAACGAACCGATTTTATTACTAATGTAGGTAATGAACTTTTAAATTTTGTGTCATGTTAGGTAATATGTATTACGTGACATTTCGACAATATGCTATGTAATACTCCCTCCGTCCCAAATCTATTGTCCCCTTGTTGACTTTGGAGTCTTTCTCTTCCAACTTTGACCTTCGATATTTTTGTTTGTGTTATATAATACTTGATGCAAATTATACCAATGAAAATACATTCAAAATCCAATCAATTCATATATTTTGCATCAAATATTATATAACACAAACAAAAATATCGAAGGTCAAAGTTGGAAGAGAAAGACTCCAAAGTCAACAAGGGGACAATAGATTTGGGACGGAGGGAGTATATATTATCTAACTCGACACAAAATTTGAAAGTTCGCTACCTACATTAGTAATAAAATCGGTTCATTACCTAGCGCGGTACCAAAATGAAATTTTGTTGCCGATATGTAGCTTTAACTCAATTTTTAACATGAATGTTCAAGACATTTACATACAATATTATCATAATTTTTGCACTATATGGCGGAGTACACTATAATTTTGAATAGTGAATTGATGATAGTTATCTATCATATATCTTTTTCTTCAATGGATTAACGATAATCAAGAATCGATGATGATACTCTTTATATAATGGTGAAGAAAATGGAAATGGGTTAATAATAAAGTTTGTTGTACTCCGTATAATAGAAGCTAAACAAGTTCAAAAATAGAACTACTTAAATTTTAAGATTGTTAGACATATTAGAATGTTTCAATATTTTAGGATATACTAGTATACTACCCGTGCAATGCAGCGAGATCAATAATATTTTTCGTTAACATGTTTTATTCAAGTAATAATTGTGTTTATAAAATATTTATAAGAAACCTTATGTTATTTCAATATTGCATATAAATAAGCATAATACGTTGTGAAAAAAATTTAAGTAAATAATGTCTATCTAAATTCACTAACATTTGTTAATTTTGTTTCCAATGTACTTCCTTAGAAGAATTCCAACAACAGATAACTATATTTGTGTTTTATGAGGATGTAAAGTGTGTTATAGAAATTGTATTTACTTAAAAAAAATTATTTTATGAAATCTTAAAATTTATTTGCCCAAAATAAATTTGGAGAGAGAGTGTAATATGTTTTATATAGTAGTATAGAAGTATAGATATAGATAGATATTGCATAAAAAAGATATGTTCGTAGTTAATGCAATTAAGATCATCCATGTTGACTAAAAACATGCTAATTAAGAGTATTATTACTGTATGTATATGTACAAACTTTTATACGTATATTGTTAGTTGTAATTTCCATATATGGAAATATTGTTATTGTAATTACTACATTTAGGTTTAAATTAGAAATATTAATTAGAGGTTTAGCAGGCACCGTCTTATCTGGTTGCGGAATCACCGGGAAACACGTCATGAACGCCGCTGTTCACCGGAAATTTATGAGACTATATTTTATGCACATGCCTGTGGATGACTAGTTGACTACTTACAGTACTACACTAATCTTATTATAATATAATAATTATTAATATTAATATTAACATTGATATTAGAAATTATAAAAAAGATTATTTAATTATTAAAACATAGTAGATGCTAATTACAGTAATTAGGTTGTTTGGTCTGTTCAGATAATCATCTGAGAATTAGAGCATACGGAGTGGGGTATATTTTTTCGGTGTTCATGCTTGAGAACACTGTAATACAGTGTTCTCCCACTCCACATCAATGTTCTCGACAATGTTCTCTTGGGCGTTCTTCGATCAGTGTCTAAAATGAGACAATGTAACACACGGTGTTCTCATTAATTTTGGAATTTCCCCTCACAAAAAATAGATATAAAAACAAAAATAAGTTTTGAGAACACTGTCCAGAACACTGTTACCACTCCACAAAATCCTCACCACAAAATTCTCACTCAGAACACTGTGTTTAGGCCGTCACCACTCCGTGTGCTCTTACATTTATTTGAACAACTGAGTGACTGACACACACATTTCCTTTGTTTAGGATAAGTTTTACTCCATAACCTTCTTAATTAGCTATTATTATGCTATTGATTTTTGTTAGTGAAACTCTATAACAAGGTAAGTTTTTAGCAATGAAATTTATATTATCAAATACGGAGTAAAAAGAAAAATTAACTTTTTTTTTTTTTAACAATCACGTCTGATGGTTTAATTATAAGAGCGTTGTGGGCTCGTTCTTTTGCCCACAACAAAATGCACTATATATAGTGTTAATTATAGTGTTAATGGTGACGATCTTTTCTCAATTAGTAAATGCTGAATAAGTTCGACAAATTATGCTTTTAAGTGTAGTGGTGGTAATGATTTGTCGCTGTTATAACAATGAGTAGAGTGTTGTAAGAGGACTTAGAGTGGGTAGTGACGGTGCTCATCATGGTGCACACCATGGATAGTCATGACTACGCTTCTTGTGTGGTGGACGATGAGCTTGACTAGTTGTGAGATTGTCGTATTTATGACTGACTACTAACAAGTTGTCGTGTTTTTATTCCCTTCTTCTAACAGTGATTACGTATTTAAATAAAGGAATAAAAGAAGTCCAATCAAGTTCGTTAGTGATGGTCACTCATTATTGATTTGAAATAGTTTATTTTACATTATACGTCTAAAAGTTAATTAAAGAATTAAATATTAAAAATATCATAATGTATGTATCACCCATCAATATAAATGATTAATTAGAAGTGTGGTCATGGATAACAGCTCTTATGAGCATGTTTCTTTTTAGTTAGTCATACAAGTGGTAGTTGTACCCTCTTTTTCACATAATAATTAGTTGATTAATTATAAAGGGTGAGTACGTTCAATTGGTGCACGAATATACTAATTAATAATTCGTGTCATAATCTAGCAAATCAAATACCATGATCATTTTCAAGAATATTTTAATCGTATAAGATTGGAGTTGGTGTATTATTGATTCTTAATTACACTATAATTGAACACTTTAATCATTTAAAATTATATATACTATTAGTTATGAAGTCATTTTCATGTAAGAATTTTATATTATATTATTAATAAATTCAAATACACATAACCTTACACATTGTTTAGTAAAATAACCCTTCATTGGTTTGTCGTGTTATATTTGAATAAAATAAAATATAATATTAAATGACGATTAAAGATGCTTTAGACATGAATGTAATTTCACGAGATCATGTATTCATGTGGACTGTACGTTTAGAATATTCCATTTTGTAAGAGAATAAGTGTTTAGTAAGTTTTATCCTATGCGTAAGGTTCTAAGAGGAAGGTCTCAAATGAGAGGAACGAGTGGCAAGTCGAATTCAATGCATTTTAGGATAAAATTGTCATCCAGATTCACTGCATTTTAACAACACTGCATTTTACACCTATGAAATTTTATTGCATTTAAACGACACTGCATTCACCTACAATTTTGTTCCTAAAATAGATATACATCTATAAGGGAGGTGGCTTCAAATTTATTTATTTACTATTATTAATTATAACGGAGAAAAATTATATGGATAATACATTTGGAATTGGGGAATAAAGTTTTTAATTAATTATTATGGTTTGAATAAAGTTTTTAATTGATTATTATGACTTGAAATTTATTTATTTGTTTTTTATTATTATTATTAACTATTAATTATAATGGACTAATTTAGAGATAGAAATTGTAGGAACGGGATATAGTTTTTAATAATTATTAAGGTTTGATTAATTTTATTTGAGATTAGATTTTTTAGGAGAGGTTTTCTTTTATTAATATTTAGATTAGATTAGATTAGATTTAGGAGAGGTTTTCTTTTATTAATATTTAGATTATTATTATTATTATTATTATTATTATTATTATTATTATTATTATTATTACTCGTATTATTATTATAGTTATTATTATTATTATTATTATTAGCCGTTAACCGGTTTAATTGACGGATTAACTGATCAAAATATCTTGTTAGTCGATAATCCATGAGTTATATTTCTCATTAACCGACATGTTACTTGTCCGTAATAAAATAAGTATCAACCTCTTTAATTTTGTACTGTTTCAATAACATTACGTAGCGCAAAGCGGTTAAAATGTCAACATTAATTCTTTCTACTAGACTATTTACGTAATTATTATTCTATTTGTTTTGCTTTTGTCATCATTCACGTTTGTAAACTTGCTTAACACAATATAAGCCAATATATAACCGTTACATAATAATAATAATAATAATAATAAATTAAAAATATAATGAAAATACAAAAGAATTCCAAAAACTTGATATTATTGTCGGTGACATTTGGATTTTGTTCGGCTCCTTGGATATTTGAATAATAACGATAATATGTGAGTGTGGGCATATCCCTTGTCTTAATCAAATGATAAATATAAATAATAAAACAAAAATTAAATATTTATTGGATTATTGACTTCTTAATTCTACACTTTACACCTAATCCCAACTTTTAAACAAAACATAAACATCATAACTATACCCCACATAATTCATGATCTAACACTTCTTTTTTGCCTTTTTTCTTTTTCTTCCACTAGTATTTATTTATGCTCTTGGTTCATATTTTCCTAATCATAGCACCCACTTTTAAGAATACCCCATTTTTCCCTTTCCAAAAATGGATATACCAACGGCACAAATTCTTATTCATATTCATTTATTTATATAAAATTAAAAATAGATATCTAATAAATTAGACTTTCATTTTCACCATATGAGCTTGTCATTTATGAATATTAAGTACTTCAAACGCCTCAAAATAATTGTCCATTTTTTCGTTTTATTTGTTTCAAAATAAATGTTCGTTTTCATGTTAGTAAGTTTATGAGAGTTTTTAAATTAGTGACGGCCGGAGGTTAAATGATTGTATAAGGTAATGAAGAGATTCAAACTTATATTACAATCAACGTTGGTTGATCGTATGACGTCCGAGTTATACAAATGCGTAAAGCTATACAAAATAGTAATTTTAGCCTAAGCTATACAAAATAGCAAGTGTGAAATGGAAATCTATATATACCAACGTGATTTGTTTGGGTTAAAAGAAGCATGTTGATTTTGCCCTTTTTCCCTTTGATGATCAAGCATGTTTTACCAATAGATGTCCACCTATATATGTTACGCAGAAATGATATAGTCTAAACATTAATATTAATGGAAGACATGCACAATAGGTTACTTTTCATGATTTCAACCATGAGGCCGTTAACATTATAAAACTGATAAACAGATCATGTTCAGGTTACTCGGATTTACCCTAACTTTTTTATTTTTATTTTTATTTTTATTTAGATGTATTGGTTTAACCAAGGTATCTATCAATCTATGTGACCGTTTCTAACGCTTTCCCCGGCCACCTCAAAATGCTAACTTAGGGAGGTTCGAACTTGAAATCTCGATCTTGTGATGGTTCACGACGCCATTGTTTATTTATGTTAACTTTAACATAATGATAAAAAAGAATCACTGTAATAACAAATCTTTTTTAGTCAAATGAGTAATAAGCTGGAAATAATCAAAGTATGTAAGTTAGCATAAGAAATGGCAAGAAAATCATTATAAACCTATATTCAATCATGTTGCAATCCTAACCAACCTAATAACCTATCTTTCATTCATTCATTGTTTTATGTTATGAATTGAAAACTTGAAAGTACATATACCTTCTTCATTTACTAGTTATAACTTCATCCGCTTTAATCGATTTAAAAAGAGATTTCAAGATATTAGCCACTCTGAAACAGAAGGCAGCACTAGATGTCATTTTGAGGTTGAAGTTGTTTTTGTATGCGATTTGAGCCTCCATGTAACTTATCTACAAATGTGTATTGCATTCTACGAATATGATTATGTCCCGGTCACATTCTTGCTAAAAAAGGAAGCTGTAAATGTCACTGAAGATAGCCATGATGCTTGACGATATTGCCAAAATTAGCATCACCCACGACATTCGCCTGTCCTTTCTGGTTGCGATTCCATGAGTGTCCCTGCAAGACCACAACCCTTGAACATTAAATTCAACCAGTTATATGCTAAGGTGACATTAGATTTGGAGTCATAAATCACTGTGAGTACGAGTTCGACATCAGCGTGAAATACGAATGGGTATCAATTCCTAAACCCAACCCCAAGTATGCCGAAATCACTAATTTTGGGCTTATGATAATTAATTATCAAACCCATACCCTCAAACCAAACTCCTTCCATCCTTTCCATTTTCAATTCCTTATTCTCAAGCTCTCAAGTTTATCTTGATTCAAGGTTAAGAATGAATTCAAAAAAAGATAAAAATATAAAACATAAAAGGGGCAATTTCATAAGAGTTCATGATATTCAATAAACATGTAACAAAATCCATGACACTTTCAGTGTCTAAATTGTACTGTCTCTGTTCCTTGGAACTGAATCTCGACACATAGTTTAAGATTTGTATTTAGATGTGGAAATTTCGACCCATGTACTAAAATATTAAGAACAGGTCAAGTCAGGTTATGATTTATCTCAAATGGTCAAACGGGTAAAAACAATTAGTTTAAAAGGACACGGGTCAAAAGTACTCCAAGATGTATCTTGCTAGTGAAAGTCTTAGAAATGCATGTTGGCCTAGACAGAGGATTAGAGGAATATAAGAGTATATTATATGGAACCCACCTAAATGATTAATCCAGAAAACTATCTTATTATTGAAACAATATAACTTTTCAACCATATTCGACACACACTAACTATTCTTACGAAAATCAAATGTTTTTGACAAAGAAGTGTTACCGGTCAACCAAATCCGACCAGCTTAAAACGGTACAAGAGTTAACCCATTTTTTAACTGCCCATTTTGCCACCTTTAATGGTATTTGAGGAACCTTGTAGGTCATAACCAACGAACATCCTCAGTCAATAAACAGGGTAATTTACTATGGAGTAAAAGTTTATTTCAGCCTAAAAGGAAATAAACACACCTTTACTAGACAATCTAAAACTGTATATACTGCAACTTATATGGGACTGAAAGGGTATTATGATAATTGACTCACCTTAAGGCAACAGCAGCTGGAAAAATGAAACCAACAGAGACAGTAGCTGTCGCACCCGTAAACTGGAAGGCGTCCCAGATGCTAGGTACAAAATTTGCTCCAAGGAAGATAAAACTCATTAAAAATGTTGTTACCATGAAAAATCTTCGATTGTCGAAAACAACAGGTTTTGCATAAGGGAAAAGAAGATCATCAACATTGAGACGCAACGAGAAAAAGACAATGGGAAAAACGAGCATCAAATGAAGGCAGTAGCTAATTCTCACAACATCATTAATGAGCGAGCTATACGCGATTCCCAGATCACCATCAAAGTTGGCAAGTACATCATCCTGAGTATGATCACCAAATAGTAGAAATCCAAAAAAGCTGGTTGCCATGTAGACTGAAGAACATAATACGATTGATGTTTTAACTATAGACTTCATCTGGTTAGGATCATTCAACTCATTGTCTATAGGGTGAACTGAGAAAAAGATGAAAAAAGCATAAGTTAAATCATGTCAGTTAATTCGACAATCTAGATCAAAAAAAGAAGAAAGATAGTATTACCATTGTGGTGGCAGATATACGCAGTAACTAGTACGGGAACAGTTGTGAATAGCTTCAAGAATGATGTACGGTCAACAAGCTCGGGCAGCAAACGAGGCATTGCAACACTTCCACTGAATATTTTAGTTACGGTTACTCCAGCTGTGATTACCACAAAAATTACTGCTAGACCCACCGACAAAGCTGACGTGTATCTTAATGAATCTAGCACGTTTGTGAAACAAAAGTATAAGCACAAGTCAGATATGGCATATTTTGAACATAAAGACGTGTATGTTGATAAAGTATCGCCAACATTCGGTTTATAAAAGTTTGACAAAATGGAGAACATTTGTTATATTATATGGAAACTTTAGGAATTTGAAAGCAGGAAACCTACTTGAACGCAATTACGAGATATTTCGATGTTGATCGTAAACTTGATATTTTAGAAATTATCTGTAATGTAATAGGGTGTAAATTTCATTAAGATATAGCAAATGACAAAGAATGATTATACTTGATGTCATTCAGCAATATAAATTTTCAGGGAGCAGATTGCACGAATGACACTTAAAATTGTATTGTAGTTCGAATCTAATATAAACTGTATTTCATTACATACGGTAGTTGTTTACATGTCGCAGTGGTGTCATTTTCACCCCTACCTTACGATAGTATTTCCATTTCAGTCATTTAGGACTATTATAATTGTCAAGTCTTATATATTTGTTTAGTTAAAAGAATAGCTGCTTGTTGAAGTAACTAGCTATAGCTTTTACTTATCCAAATTTTATTGTTTCAAAGTTAATTTTACCAAGGCTTATCTCTAAAGAAGGTAATTTTAAAAGTATTTATCAATTTTATTTATATCTAGGTTCCCTACTTATCATACGTTTTACTCCTAGCTTGGGCCCGAATGAAGATTATACCAACGGAAATGAAAATCTGCCGCTACACCTTCTCACATGACAGTAATCAGCCTATCAGGTACATGCTAAATAGATTAGCCATCAAAAGGTTATTATTTGATCCTAAATATCAAGGCACATGGATTGGAGGAACAAGCCTACGTAAGTGCAACACCTTTTGAGCTTATAATTAATGTAACAGACCATCAACTTTATTGAGATGCTTTATTTATCTAAATTTTTTCTACTGAAAACCCACACGTTGGTAACCTCTTAACGATACTCATCTAAAACAAAATCTATGGCAGATAGGTTTTGCATCGAAAAACTATGCCCTCAAGCTTGAGGTTTCAATCTTTTCAAACAGTACCAATAAATTATGCGATACAGTCTAAACATCCGAAATCTGAGAGCATTTTAGTGCGGGGATTATTTCAATTGCTGTTTACATTTTAATTTAAGAGATCACCTCTGATGATGGACTAGACACAATTTTCGTTTCTATTTTCTGAAACTATCGATCATTGCAAATCAGTCATTTCTAACAACAAGATATTAGTGTTCATGAACTACCACTAATGTACTGTTTTGCCTAAAGTTCAGACAAGAAAAGCACAATAATATCTCCAAATGGCATCAGATAAGGCTATTGATCTCTGGGCACTTCGATACTAATGCAACTAATTTTGATTGCCTACGACAACCTTAATCGATTTAGGTTTATAAATTACATATGTTCTGCTTTGTTGCATCAAAACATACCAAATCAAGGAAATGAGTGTGTCAATATGAGTTAAAGTGGGCAAAACTCACCTACACGTTTAAAGGATATTAGAGGAGAGATAACAATTAGGGTTGTTAGAAGCAGCAAGACAGAACGTGCAGTCCACCAATGATGCCCGAACCATTCTTGCATCACTCCCAAATGGTGTTCTCCCTCTGACCATGTCCCAGATAGCACATCACCTGTCAGCAACACTCAAGAGATTAAAATCACAAAACTTAAATCCCAAATGTTATAATCCAAGTACTCAAGGAAGTCCTTCATCTATCCCTGTATATTTTGTTATCATAACAGTTTCAGATTTCTAAGTAGTTTATGAGTGTACGATCATAAAACGTAATACTAATGATCTCCTCGATTCTTATGCAGATTTGAATACATTAAAGTGAAAGAAATCTACGTACATTGTAACTTCTACAAGTAAAATGTTTTATACTTAGAAACATCACATGCTAATTTAGGTTGAAACTGTGATATATTACTTCCTTCATCCAGAATAAGTAACCACTTTCTTATGCATAAATGTTCAAAAGCATAAAAATCCACTCAATTATTATGATTTGTTAGGTATAATTCCAAATTATTTGGAAATCTGCACTTTATAATTAAATATTACATTGTAAAAAAAGTATGTTAACTGCCTCTGGCGTGTAGGCTAAGTTCGTTCCGGAGATTGGCTCAATTGGAAGTATACCAGGTCAATCCCCAGACAGGAGGAACCCGATTTATTAGAAGAATAAAATTTTCTTGTTGGATTAGTTGGTTGGGCCACCATATGATGCTATGTGATCTCAATTTACCTCTAACGTGATACAACTAGGAAAGTCTAGCGTGTGCCTATCGAAGTTTCTGGAAATCAGCCCTTCTGGAAACTATGTTAACTTCCAAATGCTTTATATTACGGCAACCTTAGCCAGTCCACACCAGACCGTCCCAGGCCTATCACGTGAGATATAAACCACGATCACCTAGTGGCCCACGTACTCATGTGGTGGTCGAACCACTCAATCCACTCTAATCAAGAAACTTTTCTAATAGATAGGTTCATCACTCCCTCCCGTGAGTATTGAACTCGGGATGCTTCAATATGTCCATATCCTTAACCAACTAGGCTATACGCTCAAGGCAAACTACGTTAAGAACATGTAAATTGCTTATCAACAACAACCTACTTAATTTAACCTACTTATTTACTCTAAATCAAGCAGGGTAAGCTCCAAACACTTAAAACTATTTATTCGTATTAAAAAAACGCCATACGCAGATAAACACTTAAAGAAGCAATCTGGAACACCTCAAAGGGATACTATTTCTTGTAAAAAATAAGGTAGAATATAGAGAACTATAAGCTTGAGATTTAGTATTTGAATAAGCTTATCTAGTTAGCGTATTTGCTTATTTGTGAGGGGGTATTATAAGCTCAAAATAAGCTAGAATTTTTGGGCTTATTAGCTTATAAGCTCCCCAAACACCCCCATAATTATCATGGCATGCGTACCATTGAAATATGATAAGCGAATGAGGGTACCCTCCAAATTATACTGAAATCTACTAATAAATGTAATAATGAAGGCAATGAAAATGTATACCAATAATGATCATGTACACAACGAGCAAACCGACATTATTAACGACAATGCCGACTTGTAACAACGTCTTTCCGGCCCCACCAAATGCATCTCCAACAAGACCCGAATATGAGGTTGATTTAGAAGCTTTACTGAACCTAAGAATCATATCAACTGATGATTCTGTTAACATACCAACTAAGATTATAATAATTAAACCTGGAATCATTCCCAATTGTTTAAGAGTAGCTGGTAACGCCATGATTCCGGCGCCAACGATTGTGGTTGATAAGTTGAAGACGGCGCCGGAAAATGAGGCGCCGGTGAATCCGGATTCCGATTGTGAAGTGGGTGTGTTGTTGGAAATGTTGGAATGGGGAAGGAGTGGGGTTGACCGGAGATTCCGGCGGTGTTTCCGGTCTCCGGCGAACGGCATTTTGTTTTGTGTTTAGACAATAACAAGATGTGATATGAAAGATCAACTTGCGAACGTCTTTGTAAGGACCGTTAAATAAATAAAACGCTATTTAATATTTGATTATTATATTATATTATACTTTTCAAAATATAATTATCCATTTATTATTAAGAAGTGAGAAATACTATATTCACACAAAGTTTACAAACAAAAATTCACAAAATGATGTGGATGATGAGATGGTCGAATCAAATTCAAATTTTGTTTCTCTCTCATGCTTCTCTCTCCACATGTTATTGGTCCACGTCAACTTGTTAATTTTTATTTGTAAAATTTTTGTGGTTCTAGCATTCTATATATTGAATTTCACTCTTCCTTTTTAGTTATTGCTATTATTGGTTTAATTATTAATAACAATAAGACAATTACTGAAAATATTCAAAAGTAAATATATTAGTCTAATAAATGTATAATTACGTTTCTTTTACCGTGATATTGTACATCGAATGATAGTTTTTATTTAGAAAAATAAAGTTCATGGAAATATTTTTTTCAACTAGAAATGTTAAGTTTGTATTTGAGTTAAACTATTAATATGAATTCAACAATAAAAGTAATTCATGTGTATTAAGCATCAGTATTATGAAAAATGTCTAACACTTAATTTAAATTAGGAGACATGATAAAGCATTAGAAAAATAATGGAAGAGTTTTTATAATATTGGTCTTGAAAGTAGATAGATTACACACATTGTTAGGTACTTAGGTTACTTTATTTTTTTGCTAAAAAAAAGGTTACTTTATTTTTATGTATATGATGATCTTAGAGCATCCACGTTGATTTAAGCTATTCAAAAGTATTTTTTGCTGCCACCTCACATATCGCTATTTTTATATATTACAAACATTTATACTCTAATGATAACAGCTTATTTAAAGCTTTTTCTTCTAAACAGTTACATTAAATTATTTAATTTGGATCAAAGGAGTAGAGTGAAAATGCAATTAAAGAGGGGGTTAAATGATAAACTAGCAAAAAAAGTCATTGGGCAAAAGCTTAATTTTGACCAACCTATTGTGAAAATAAGCTTTTGTCTCGAATGGAATTGTGCTTTTAAAATATTTTTTTCATAAAAAACAAACTTCAAAATAACCCTTTGTTGGAGATGCTCTACCTAATGATTTAGTTGACAAAGAAAGATTTCTAACATTTGTTAATTAATTATTTTAATGGCATCAAACAGTTGACAAACAAAGGAGGTGATTCGTATATCATCAAAAATTCTCCGTACACTATTAGCTGTGTTTTATGGTGTTATACAGTATAATAATGTAGAACATAATTAGTAGTGTACGAAGAATTTTTAATGGTATATGAATCAACTATAAATAAAACCGATAGTCATATTATTTCAAAGTAGCTGTAAAATATCAGTAAATTGATCACAAAATGGGAACTTATTCTTTTTCTTAAATTGGCAAAGATTGGACCCGAAGAAAACCCATTATTGAGAAATAAAAGTTCTGTACTTCTAGTTTTTTTTAATCTATTATTACAATTACAATTAATTAATCCTTCTAATATTAATTGATCATGACATATGTAATTTACTACTAATTATCTCTCTGAATCTAATCGTTTAAATTTATACCAAGTATCATAATCTCATTATTGGGAAGATTACTAGAAAAATATCATAGGATGCTACGTCAGTTTCTTACCGAATACTAACAGCTATTCCCCTAGTTACGTTGAAAGGTATTTTAAGTGTTGATACAAGTCCTAACAACTTAAATTACCCCTTTCGGAATGAAGCAATTCAAAACGAATGTCCTAAACCAATAAGTGTCGGGTTAGTAGTCTTTTTTTCAATTTGACATGCTTATTCTTTCGACATCTAAGCAATTCTCTTATATATTGATATATATATATCATTGACTTACTTAATTTATATGCCACATCATACAAACTATTATTTTTAGAAGGTATTAATAACTCCATAATGTAACATCCTCTCCGATAGCCTGGTATTTTCTAGTTATAATTTCGTATTTAATTGTTTTAAATAATTTTGCGATATAATTGTTTAATTGTGAAATTTGGTGAAATAGGTCTTAGGACTTATTGTGGATAATGAAATGTTGCTTGTTTTAATTTATTAAAGTTGACGGTATAATAAAATAAGTTTCTCGAATTTAGTAATTAGGTGCCAGACAATAGATTTAGAGCGGGTATAAAATACCCAAAATGTTAGATCGGGTTAAATGAGGGCCGACCTTTAGGTGGGCATCACTTTACCAATCCCTCTTTCCCCAATTTCTCTTTCAAGTAAAACCCATAAACCCTAACTTAAATTTTGGGTTAAATCAACAATTTGAAGTGTGAATTGAAGAGTGATCTTCTACTAGTATCATCCTCATCATCTAGCTTTCTCATCTTGATCTTCATTCCATTTGTAAGTGATTTTAGTTCATGAATTCAAGTTTTAGAATTTATGATGATAATCGATAATTTGATGTAGATAGAGGTGTTAGTTGGTGATTATATGTGGTATGTGATACTAAGTGATGATTCTTAACTAGTTATATGCATCAAATTCATGATCATGAGCTTTGATTGAAAATGGTTAAATAACCTAATTAGAATTTATGAATTTGATGTGAACCTTAGTTATTTGGATGTTATGGAGATTGATTAATGTTATATAGTTGTTGTATGAGGTTGTTGTTGGATTAGAAATCGAGTTTGTTGCATAAATTGGTTAGAAATTGAGATTTTGTTAGTTTTGGTTCGTGTATACTTCATTTCTGCTGCTGCTGTTCTTGATCTGCATGAGAAGCCGGCGGCTTGATGAGACAAGCCGGCGGGTTCTGTTTTAAGGTAGGGAAGCCGGCGGCTAAGAAGCCTAGCCGGCGGCTAAATGCATTTGGCCGGCGGGTCAATGACCCTAGCCGGCGGGTAAAAATAGCTTTAAAACTCGTTTTATTTCTGGTTGCTCAAAATGCCTTAGAGCCGGCGTCCCAGGGTTGGGAACCGGCGGCTGGACGTGGAAGCCGGCGGCTTGGTTGGTTTAGCCGGCGGCTAAGTGAGCCCAGCCGGCGGCTTCTGGCTGTTCCAGGGCATTTTATGTTAGTTGTTAAAACACCTTCCAATCGTTATTATATGATAATTAAATGATGCATTATGATTGAATATGCATGGTTAGTAGCTAGCAATCTCGATGTTTATATTAATGAGTTCCAAATGTGTTGAACTTTTATAAGTTATATTTGGGCGATTTCGATTACTAACTTTTTATTGGTGATGAATCTCAGATCCTTTGAAAGACAAAGTTGCCCCGAGAATCTGAGTAGTTGAGGACGAAGGTATTGGTGAGTGGATTCAAAACTCACCGTTTGACTTAGTTGTAATCATTTGATTACGACGGGTAAACGTAGACTTGATTATTGAGTTGATTAGTTGTATTGTTGTTCATATTGCCTATATATGCCTTGTGTGGTGTAACATCCTCGAAATGAACCTAGTTGTGTTATATTATTTCTTGATTGAAATTAGTATTTAAATGTGTTTGGAAATAATATTGTTTGAATTAGTGAAATAATTGGAATAGGAGTCGAATATTCCAATGTGATAAGTGAATTATTAATTGTTGTAAATTAATATAGTTGATGGTATAATAAAATGTTTGAACTCGCAAATGGTTTTCGGGTTCCAGACAATAGATTGAGATGGGGTATTAAATTATACCCGTATATTGAAGGCGGTTTGTTAGGCCGACTTATATATATAACTTTCCTCTTTAGGAAAGTTCATTAGAAACTTCAAAACTCACATAAACCTTATGAAATCCAAATCAGAAACTTGAAACCTACGAATTGGAGCTATGATTGATTCTAGTTTCACCATTATTATCTTTCAATTCAGTGTTCTTCAATTGAGAGGTAAGTTTGAATTGAATCAAATAGTTTATAAGTTTTGAATTGATTGATTTGGATTGAAAAACATGAACTTGATGTTAGAACTTCGTTATAACTATTGCATATTGATTATGTGAAGTTATTAGGTGTTTAAAACAGTTAGAAATCGAGTTTGGGTGATTTGGGTATTAAAATCGCGAGTTAGGGTTTGATCAGGGATGAAGATGAGCTGAAAAAGGCTCAAACGCGATCCCAGAACCCTAGCCAGGATCGCGTTCGTTAGTTATAAAAGGAATCGGACGAGTTTTGTTCTTGGGAACGCGATCCCAAGAATTTGTCCGGATCGCGTTGGTTAGTTATAATTTGTCACAGAATAATTTTACAAAGAGGAACGCGATCCCGCCATTGTTTTCTGGATCGCGTTTGTCAGTACTTTTTGTAAAATTTTGAAAATGCATAAGTGTTTAGAAGGTGGTGTTTTTAGCGACACTTGAAATTGATAAATTTTCATTAACTCGGATTGGGTTGAAATTTACATGGTCACTCGAAAACGGCCCACTGATCAAAGCTATATATTATAGCCTAGTCAGTTTTTGGACATTCGGGGTCGTTTAGGGGTCGAAAATGGCATTTTACAGTTTTTGGACCTTAATTCGGGACTTTTTGATTATGTTTCGAATTGAACTTTTGTTGCTATGATCTTAGGGATCACTTGATACATGTAATTATGTTATGATTGTGTAACGATGTTAATTACATAAGTATTATCAGTTGATACAAGTTACTAACTTATTGTTTAATTGATTGTATTCTCAGATGTGGAGAAGGCTCAGTAATATTAGACTTCTGAGCTTGCGGCTGAGGTAGTCGGTGAGTGGATCTGTAACCTCAGTGTGATTTAGTTGTAATGATTTGATTTACAACAAGTAATTTATAGTATTACTTTGATATGATGCATTTGTTGAGATATCTTGCTATGATAGTTTAAATAGTTGCTTATTTGGCTGGTTGAGCTAGTATGTAAGATTCTGAGGTCAACTTGACTTGACAGTTGGACTTGGTTGTTATTGTAGACGACAGGAGATCTTGAAACTTGAAAGGTTGGTTTGGAGATCTAGGTCGTGTGTGATTAACAACTGGTTATCGGTAATTCTGTATAGGCCAATACAGATGATTGAGAAGAGTTCCTTGATTACCAAACCGGTATTAGGGTATCTCAGGAGCCACCGATCCTCATGACGATTGATAATGTTTGATTGGTGTAGCTTGACATTGATTGGATGTCGAGTGAATGATTAATTTTCTGTTTATTGTTATTTGATGTAAACAGATTATTATGCTAGGTTGTACTGTTGCTTATAGTTTCATTCACTTAGCTTTATGCTAACCCCACCACAGTTCTGCCTGCAGGTTGAAATAGATGGGACATATTGGGCAGGGCAGGAAGTTGTTGGACTGGATGGAATGTTTGACAGGCTTTTACTCTGATGTTATTTTGATAACTAAAGAGACGTTTTGAATTATATAACACCGAGTTTGTTGAAATGTCATGTATTTAGTTTGAAAAAGTTTATTGACATTTTGAGTACATTGACAGTATGTTTTAAATATACGCTTCCGAGTCGCCATTATTATATTAATTGTTTATAAAGAAACGAGGGGTGTTATAAGTTGGTATCAGAGCAATAGTTTGGGTGAATTGGACTTGATAGAATGTTCAATCCTAAACTTTGATTGAGTTGAGTCAAACATTCCAGAAGGTGTGGGTTTAGTTGATTAGTGAATGTGTGAGAAAGTAGTTAGTTGAATATGTACTAACCTTTAACAAGTTGTGAAGTTGTTGTTTGATTGCAGAGACGGAGGAACATGAGTATCTGACTGGTATATTTCATGTTTCCTCAACATTCGTGGGCTTAAGATTTTCAGGTAATCTTCGATAAGCCTATGTTAATTTACATTAACTTGAATTGTTTACTCTGTTATGTTGAGTAAGCTTTGTTGTAAAGTTAATTGAGTCAGACTGATATGATTTCCCAGTTTTGAGTCAACTAATGATTGTTATAGGATGACATGAGGATAGAGGTATTGAATGGGATACTCATTGTGGTGATTATTTCTGATTGAATTGAAAATGCAGAAATGTGATTAAATAAGTAGATAGAGAGTTGATTAAGGTTTTAGTAAGATTTATGTTAGAACCTAAGGAGTGTCTTTATTGGTGAGACGAAGATAATTGATAGCATTATGTTAATGGATTGATCACAAGGTGTGATCTAAATCCTTGTTAAGGAATGTTGTGTCATTTGATTGGAGGATGACTGCTATTTGAGAAAATATGTGTTTATGTGGCTATATGATACGTTTTGATTATAGCTAAACAGTTGATCTAAACCAAGATGAATAGGTTTATGAGAAAAGTAGAAAATAATAAGGTGAAATTGATTTGGGAAGTGATAGATCTTTCTAATCAATTGTAAATTAATAAATGAAATGTTTTATAGTAACATGATTGAGTAGGTTTGTTGTGACAGTGATGCTTGATGGTATAGCATATGTCAAAATGATGATAATTAATTAAGATGTGTCCTGAATTTGGAGGTAAATAGGGACATTGATTAGTGTTAAGTATTGAAACAATGATGATGAGTTATCATGTGTTTGAGGTTTCAGATAAGTGATATACTGAGTAATTCAGTGTTGAATATTAGAACATTGTGTGTATGTGAAATGGCTTGCATATGTAAGGTAAAATATGTAAGTAGTAAGCTGATTTTGAGTATGTATCAGCTGTTAGAAACTATTAAATAGATGTTGATTGATTTGAAATCATAAAGTATTAAATATTTATGAGATAAGAGTAGATCACATTGATAATTATAATGTAGAGTAGCCTAAGAATGGATTGTGAAGAACATAATCTTGCAACGTCTGATCACCGTTGTTATATTATGTTGTGTCACATGAACTTGTTGAGGCTACTTGGTATAAAAGAAATGTAATGTGATTTTGGATATGGAGCATGATAGTATGCTAAGTTGTTTAATAGTTGTTTTGATAAGAAAACAATCAGTTGATAGAACTGTGATCTTTAGATTGTAAAGGTGAGAGTGTAAATGATAGTTGTCATTGATAGAGGCTTTGATGATAAACCTAAGTGACTAATTTGATTGTGTTGAATATGTAATTGTGATTGATTGTGATAGATTACATGTAGGCAAATTGATAGTGTTTAAATGAGTCACTATTTTGTATCTGGCTTGTATGAAGCCAAAGTTGAGATAGGTTGATATTGTCTTGTTTAAGGAATTTCTAGTATTATTGAATGTAATAATTTGAAATTTATGTTTGAAAGTAAACATACACTATGAAATGGCTTGTATGGAGCCAAGACTGATGTAGGTTAACTCTGTCCTTGTGAAGGATTGATAAAATTATTGAAAGTAATAATTTAGAATATATGTTTGAAAGTAAACATATAAGATGAAATGGTTTGTTGTGAGTTAATATTGATGGTATGTTAACTTTGAAAGTCAAACCATGAATAGAGAATTGTGTATAAAATTAATTGCTTGTGATTGGTTTGAGGAGTGGTCAAACTTGAAAGAAAGCAGTTAGAAAATTTTATTGATTGGTTGATTGAAATCAAAGTTGACATGTAGTCAACTGTGTGTGTTGAAATAGTCTAACATAGATTGTGATGTTATGATTGTGTGGAATGTGATTGAATTCCTTGATTAGTCAAAACATGTTGAAATGGGTCATTTAAGATCCAAAGGAGATAGATGAATTGTTTAAGTTTGTGAAACTTGATTATTACTTAAAGCTAGTATTAAGTAATCGAAATATTGTTAATTGTAATTGAGTATTCAATTAAGTAATATTGGATATTTGAGCTGAATATATGTTAAGGAATTATACAGATGTGAAGTCACGAAATGATATGAAAGGATATCTGGAAGTTGAATTGTTTAAGTTATATACAAGTTGGTAAGTATATAAGTGAAACATAGAGTTGTTGATTGATAATTGTTCCATGTCTTGTGGTATGGATATATAATGATTGGTAATAATGTGAAGGCTTGATAAAAACTTTAACAGTCTGAATGGCCTAGGATATGAAATTAAATGGAATTGAGGTGTAAGTGTCCATTTTAGAGAGTTGCCTGAAATTGTGTATGTATGTGTGGTATACATGATAATAAATGGCATGATAAGTTTTAATAGAATGAATTAAAATATGCCATAAGATATGTGGAGGTTAGTTAATTGTGATTAACTTGATGTAGATTTTGTTGGAAATGTGTTGGAAAGTAGCACATTTTGATAATGTGATATTATGATGCTTGACCTGTAGTATCATAATATTGATTAATGTTAACTTAGCTGCTAGATTGATGGAATTTAGTACTAAGTGATTGGGTGATTAAAGTCATATAAATTCTAAAAGCTTGTGATTAGTAGCTTAAGATTGTAAAGTAATTAATTGGTTGCTATGATAAGATTATGGATGTCTTACCAGTTTAAGTAATATATGAATTCTAACTTGATGGTTAGTTAGATTTTGAAAATAAATAGTAAGTATTGATAAGTGTACTGGAATATATAATCATTAGTGCTGTGATTATTGAGTGGACAACTGTTGTTGTTGACAATTGATAGGTTGTAATAAAAGGAGTTACAAGCAGAAATAAGTTAATGTAGAGGTTGATTGAATGTAGGTAATATTTGATTTTAGTACTTTTGTTGATTGAGCAAAGTACTTGTTGATTGTGATTTTACCTACTGAGTTTGACCTCTACTTTGCTTATTAAGGTGATATGAATCTGAATTACTTTTAAGTAAATTGAAATGATATGTGAATATGATTGGGTATTCAAAAGAGTATAGGTATGAAACTTTTGGATGAAAAGTTGACCTAGATTTGAATTTCAGATCTTTGATGGTAAAGACTTAAGATTGTGATCTGTATATTAGACTGATTGTTGGTCGTGAGCTGAATTATATTTCAATGTTGCTAGGTACATTGGGGTATAATAAACACTATTGTTGAGATATTGTTGATGCTGTTTTATTGTTAACAGTGATGAACAGTGAGAATAAGTTAAAGATTTTAGCATGTTGCTAATTTCGGGTTGCATAAACCTATTAAGTAATGTTAAGTTTTATTTGTTGATTAAGTGATTGTAGGTTTCACTTGTTAAAGTAAGTGTTTGTCTATAAGATATATCTGATTGATGATATTGATTAGATGCACTGTATGTGTGCATAGGAAAAGATAGAAACATGTACATTTGGATATGTGCATGTGGAAAGAATTCAAACAGTCTAAGTATAGTTGTAAGTTGCTATTGAGGACAAATGTATGTTAAGATATATGTGATTATATCACATTAGTTAGATTGACTGAGGTAAGATTTCGGGGACGAAATCTCTTTAAGGGGAGGAGAGTTGTAACATCCTCGAAATGAACCTAGTTGTGTTATATTATTTCTTGATTGAAATTAGTATTTAAATGTGTTTGGAAATAATATTGTTTGAATTAGTGAAATAATTGGAATAGGAGTCGAATATTCCAATGTGATAAGTGAATTATTAATTGTTGTAAATTAATATAGTTGATGGTATAATAAAATGTTTGAACTCGCAAATGGTTTTCGGGTTCCAGACAATAGATTGAGATGGGGTATTAAATTATACCCGTATATTGAAGGCGGTTTGTTAGGCCGACTTATATATATAACTTTCCTCTTTAGGAAAGTTCATTAGAAACTTCAAAACTCACATAAACCTTATGAAATCCAAATCAGAAACTTGAAACCTACGAATTGGAGCTATGATTGATTCTAGTTTCACCATTATTATCTTTCAATTCAGTGTTCTTCAATTGAGAGGTAAGTTTGAATTGAATCAAATAGTTTATAAGTTTTGAATTGATTGATTTGGATTGAAAAACATGAACTTGATGTTAGAACTTCGTTATAACTATTGCATATTGATTATGTGAAGTTATTAGGTGTTTAAAACAGTTAGAAATCGAGTTTGGGTGATTTGGGTATTAAAATCGCGAGTTAGGGTTTGATCAGGGATGAAGATGAGCTGAAAAAGGCTCAAACGCGATCCCAGAACCCTAGCCAGGATCGCGTTCGTTAGTTATAAAAGGAATCGGACGAGTTTTGTTCTTGGGAACGCGATCCCAAGAATTTGTCCGGATCGCGTTGGTTAGTTATAATTTGTCACAGAATAATTTTACAAAGAGGAACGCGATCCCGCCATTGTTTTCTGGATCGCGTTTGTCAGTACTTTTTGTAAAATTTTGAAAATGCATAAGTGTTTAGAAGGTGGTGTTTTTAGCGACACTTGAAATTGATAAATTTTCATTAACTCGGATTGGGTTGAAATTTACATGGTCACTCGAAAACGGCCCACTGATCAAAGCTATATACTATAGCCTAGTCAGTTTTTGGACATTCGGGGTCGTTTAGGGGTCGAAAATGGCATTTTACAGTTTTTGGACCTTAATTCGGGACTTTTTGATTATGTTCCGAATTGAACTTTTGTTGCTATGATCTTAGGGATCACTTGATACATGTAATTATGTTATGATTGTGTAACGATGTTAATTACATAAGTATTATCAGTTGATACAAGTTACTAACTTATTGTTTAATTGATTGTATTCTCAGATGTGGAGAAGGCTCAGTAATATTAGACTTCTGAGCTTGCGGCTGAGGTAGTCGGTGAGTGGATCTGTAACCTCAGTGTGATTTAGTTGTAATGATTTGATTTACAACAAGTAATTTATAGTATTACTTTGATATGATGCATTTGTTGAGATATCTTGCTATGATAGTTTAAATAGTTGCTTATTTGGCTGGTTGAGCTAGTATGTAAGATTCTGAGGTCAACTTGACTTGACAGTTGGACTTGGTTGTTATTGTAGACGACAGGAGATCTTGAAACTTGAAAGGTTGGTTTGGAGATCTAGGTCGTGTGTGATTAACAACTGGTTATCGGTAATTCTGTATAGGCCAATACAGATGATTGAGAAGAGTTCCTTGATTACCAAACCGGTATTAGGGTATCTCAGGAGCCACCGATCCTCATGACGATTGATAATGTTTGATTGGTGTAGCTTGACATTGATTGGATGTCGAGTGAATGATTGATTTTCTGTTTATTGTTATTTGATGTAAACAGATTATTATGCTAGGTTGTACTGTTGCTTATAGTTTCATTCACTTAGCTTTATGCTAACCCCACCACAGTTCTGCCTGCAGGTTGAAATAGATGGGACATATTGGGCAGGGCAGGAAGTTGTTGGACTGGATGGAATGTTTGACAGGCTTTTACTCTGATGTTATTTTGATAACTAAAGAGACGTTTTGAATTATATAACACCGAGTTTGTTGAAATGTCATGTATTTAGTTTGAAAAAGTTTATTGACATTTTGAGTACATTGACAGTATGTTTTAAATATACGCTTCCGAGTCGCCATTATTATATTAATTGTTTATAAAGAAACGAGGGGTGTTATATGTGGCCTTCGGGCATTGTTGTTAATGAGGTCAACGAGTTGATGAACTGTTGGTTGGGCTAGTGTGTTGTTGTGTGAATGGTACAGGGATGTACTTCATTTGTTGTGTGTGCTGAACTGTACCTAAGTATAACGAACACTAGCTATCGGTCTCGTCCGTTATGGCCATACGGATATGTTTGGATAAGTGATCTTGGGGAGCCGCCCGGGTACTAAGGTTATCCCCGGATCCGCCGATCCTCATTAAGTTGTTGTTGATTGTTGTGGTTGCGTATACTTGTTGTAGTTAATTGGTTTAGCTAAGTTAAATGTTGAGTGTTGGATTTACTCACTTAGCTATGTGCTAATCCCTCGTTGTTACTTCCTGCAGACTTTTGTTTATGCATGCGGGTGGGTAGCAGGAAGTTCAAACCTTGGATGCATGGAATGTTTGATATTCAAGCTACTCTGATTATTTTTGTAACAGCTCAGTTTAGTTTATATAATACCCCGTCATGCTAATCTTTTGAACAAGTATTAAGTTGATGTGTCTTAAACATCTAAACTGTTTTTGGTATTTTCGGAGAATATGTAACAAATTATGGCATTTTATTTATCTTCGCTTCCGTATTATCTATAATATTATTACAAGTGAACGAGGGGTGTTATAAGTTGGTATCAGAGCATAGTTTTGGGATAATTGTTCATTGTTGAATGATCAATCCCGAAACTCGAGCATGATATATCAAACATTCTTGGGTATGGGATTAGTATTGGTTGAAGGTAGTTAGTGTTTAGATGCTAACGATTAACAAAAGTTCAAGTGTTGTGTTGAATTTCAGAAATGGCAGATAACGAACCACCGACCACCAACCCCAACAATGCCTCCCGGATCGTCGCTCCTCAATTCGGGACTCATACCGAGCAACATGATCATAATGGTACTTCTCAACCAACCGGACAACAATCTAACCGAGATGAGTATATTCATGAGATGGAAGACGAGTTGGTATTCCTTAGGGAATTCAAGAGGAAAGCTGAGGAAGCTGCGACTAGACAGTTATTTCAGCAAGCCCCAGTCTTTGGTTCTGGTTCATCCTCTCAATCAGAAAAGAAGTGTTCATACAAGACTTTTATGGCTAGTCGACCACCAGAATTTCAGGGAAGTAAAAATCCTACGGTAACTTTGAATTGGCTTAGGGATATGGAACGCAAATTTGATGTGACTTGCTGTGATGAGGAACTTAAAGTCAAATATGCGGTTCAATGCATGAAGGATGATGCAATGGTTTGGTGGGATTCTGTTACCGGACACTTGCCGCAACAACAAAAGGAATCTATTAATTGGACTCAATTTCATCAGGCGGTTCGTAACCAATACTGTTCGGATTTTGATATTGCTAGAATTCGAAGAGGGTTTGTGAATCTTCGATTAAAGGATGACATGACTATTGATGAATTGATTTCACAGTTTACGGATAAGCTTAGGTTCGTGCAACAATGGGTTCCGGATGAGAAAACTCAAATTGAACAATTTGTGGATGCTTTACCGGATAACTACCGTACGGTTGTGAGATTGGCTAAGGATTTATCGCATGCTTTTAATCTTGCGCGGTCTGCCGATAGTGATTTGAGAGGTTTGAGATTATGGCAAGGAAAGGATACAAGTTTCTCTAAGGCAAGAACTGAATCGTCGGGTAGGAATAAATCTAAGTGGCAAGGGAATCGACAAGGTGGTAAGAAATTTGTTGGAAGAAGTAGTTCTTCGGGAAGTTTTAATAGTTCCAACTGGTGTAGTTCGTGTAGGTCTCGGCATGATGGTCCGTGTACGGCTAAGACAAACAAATGTATGAAGTGTGGTGAGTTAGGTCATGAGATAAAGAGTTGCCGTTATCCAAATTTTGTTTGTTGGACTTGTAAGAAGGAAGGACATAGGGTTGGTCAATGTCCGGAGGCAAGGTCGACGGGGTCGGGTTCGGTCGGGAGTTCGGGATCTTCCGGTCAGAAAAGAAAGAACCCTCCTCCAGCAACTAGTAGGGCTTTTCAGATGACGATTGATGAGGCCGTGAGTACTGAAGATGTTATCACGGGTACATTTCTTATAAACTCTGTACCTGCACGTGTATTGTTTGATTTGGGTGCTAATTGTACTTTCATTTCTGTGCAATTTTGTGATAAGTTGAAATTAGCCCCTACTGTGATAACAAAGCCTATAGAAGTAGAAATAGTTAGTGGGAAGTTAGTTCCTGTTACCACCTCGGTGACTGGAGCTAATATTACTATTGATGATCATGTTTTTCCTATTTCCTTCTTGTTGATGCCAATTCCTAGTTTCGATATAATAATTGGTATGGATTGGTTGAGTCAGAATAAGGCTAGTATTGATTGTCACCAGAAGTTGGTTAGGATCCCAATCTCCGAAGGGTCATATGTTGTGGCTCGAGGAGAACGGGATGGTGTAGCTATTCCTTTGATTTCGTTGATGAAAGCTAGGAAGTCATTGTCAAAAGGTTGCGAGTCATACCTAGCCTATGTAGTTGATGCCAAATTAGAAAGGAAAACTGTTTCGGATGTTACTGTTGTTTGTGAATACCCTGAAGTGTTCCCCGATGAGTTGCCTGGGTTACCGCCAGTTAGGGAAGTAGAATACAGAATTGATCTTGTTTCGGGCTCGTCGCCGATTGCTAAAGCTCCTTATAGATTAGCTCCTTCTGAGATCCGTGAAATGATGAATCAGATTCAGGAATTGTTGGATAAAGGTTTTATCAGACCTAGTTCCTCGCCGTGGGGTGCACCAGTGTTATTCGTGAAAAAGAAAGATGGGTCATTGCGGATGTGTATTGATTACAGGGAATTAAATAAGAGGACTGTGAAGAACAAGTATCCATTGCCTAGAATTGATGATTTGTTTGATCAGTTACAGGGTTCTTCGGTATATTCTAAGATTGATTTGAGGTCGGGTTATCATCAAGTCCGGGTTTGTGAACAAGATATACCTAAAACTGCTTTTCGTACTAGGTACGGTCATTATGAATTTTTGGTTATGCCTTTTGGTTTGACGAATGCTCCAGCGGTATTTAAGGATTTGATGAACCGTGTGTGTCGACCATACTTGGATAAATTTGTGATTGTTTTCATTGATGATATACTTATTTATTCGAAATCTGAAACTGAGCATGCCACGCATTTGAGATTGGTTCTTGAAACATTGAAACAAGAACAGTTGTATGCAAAGTTTTCCAAATGTGAATTCTGGATTCGAGAAGTTCAGTTTTTGGGTCATATAATTTGTCGAGATGGTGTGAAAGTGGATCCATCGAAGGTTGCAGCTGTGATGAATTGGAATGCGCCAAAATCTGTTTCTGAGATAAGGAGTTTCCTTGGGTTAGCGGGATATTATCGGAAATTTATCAAAGATTTTTCTAAGATAGCCGGTCCGTTAACTAAGTTAACCCGTAAAGAGGAGAAGTATGTGTGGACTGATCAACAGGAGCAAGCTTTTCGGACATTGAAACAATTGTTGTGTCAGACACCGATATTAGCATTACCAGAAGGTACTGATGATTTTGTGGTGTATTGCGACGCTTCATATTCGGGTTTGGGTTGTGTCTTAATGCAAAGGGATAGAGTTATCGCTTATGCTTCTCGACAGTTGAAACCACATGAGAAGAATTATCCTACGCATGATTTAGAACTCGCAGCAGTTGTATTTGCCCTAAAACTTTGGAGACATTACTTATATGGGACTCGATGTGTTGTTTGTACCGATCACAAGAGCTTACAGTATGTGTTCTCTCAGAAAGAATTGAATATGCGACAGAGACGATGGTTGGAATTGATAAAAGATTATGACTGCGAAATTAGATATCATCCGGGAAAAGCTAATGTGGTTGCCGATGCTCTAAGTCGAAAGAATACTCCTGATCGAGCTTTCTATTTAAAAGTTAATGTTTCCTCGGATTTGATTGATCAAATTAAAGCTGTACAACTTGAAGCATTGAAAGATCAGAATCTGAAATCTGAAATCATGTTAAAACGCAAAGACGAATTAGTGGATGATTCGAGGGGATTAAAGACTTATCAGTCTCGTGTTTGGATTCCTTCCATTAGTGGTATTCGAGATTTGATTTTGAATGAAGCTCATAAGTCACGAATGTCTATTCATCCGGGTAGTACTTGAATGTATAATGATTTGAAACCGTTGTATTGGTGGCCAACGATGAAAACCGACATTGCAAAGTTTGTGGGATCTTGTCATATTTGTGCTCAGGTCAAGGCGGAACATCAAAAGCCGTATGGATCGTTAAAACAGTTGGAAATACCTGAGTGGAAATGGGATCACATAACTATGGATTTTGTGACTAAGTTACCGTGTACTGCTCGAGGCAATGATATGATTTGGGTTATAGTGGATCGATTGACTAAGAGCGCGCATTTTCTTGCTACGAGTGAGACCGCTTCGTTGACTAAACTTGCTCAATTGTATGTTAACGAAATCGTTTCTAGACATGGTATTCCCTTATCGATTGTGTCAGATAGAGATACTCGGTTTGCTTCTCATTTTTGGCAAAGTCTGCAACAAGAGTTGGGTACACGTGTAAACCTTAGCACAGCTTATCATCCTCAGACAGACGGTCAGTCAGAACGTACAATTCAAACCTTAGAGGATATGCTTCGTGCTTGTATTTTGGAATATGGAGGTTCATGGGATTCACATCTCCCATTAGTTGAATTTACTTACAACAATTCGTATCATTCAAGTATTGGGATGCCTCATATGAAATGTTGTATGGCCGTCGTTGTCGAACACCTACATGTTGGTTAGAGGCAGGTGAGAAACAGTTTGCTGGGCCCGATATTGTACAAATAACCGCTGATAAAGTAGCTATTGCACGTGTGAAGTTGAAAGCCGCAAGAGATAGACAGAAACAGTATGCTGATCCTAAAAGACGACCGGTTGTGTTTACCGAAGGTGAATTAGTATATCTTAAAGTTTCTCCATGGAAAGGTGTGATTAGATTCGGAAAACGTGGAAAGTTAGCGCCGCGGTACATTGGTCCATTCAAGATTCGCCAAGTTGTAAACGATCAGTCAATGGCATTAGATCTTCCTCCAGAACTCTCTGGTATTCATGACACGTTTAATGTATGTTACTTGAGAAAGTGTAATATCGAGGATCAGTCACAAATTCTTCCATTGCAAGATTTAAAGGTTGATCAAACGCAGAAATTGGTTGAAGAACCAGTTGAGATCCTTGATAGGAAAGTTACCAAACTTAGGAAGAAACAAATTCCTATGGTGTTAGTTAAGTGGCGACATAGTTTAGGTTCCGACCTAACTTGGGAGAGTGAGGAGTCGATGAAGTCCAGATATCCTGGATTGTTTGATAGGGCTGAGATTTCGGGGACGAAATCTCCTTAAGGAGGGGAGATTTGTAACATCCCCTCCGATAGCCTGGTATTTTCTAGTTATAATTTCGTATTTAATTGTTTTAAATAATTTTGCGATATAATTGTTTAATTGTGAAATTTGGTGAAATAGGTCTTAGGACTTATTGTGGATAATGAAATGTTGCTTGTTTTAATTTATTAAAGTTGACGGTATAATAAAATAAGTTTCTCGAATTTAGTAATTAGGTGCCAGACAATAGATTTAGAGCGGGTATAAAATACCCAAAATGTTAGATCGGGTTAAATGAGGGCCGACCTTTAGGTGGGCATCACTTTACCAATCCCTCTTTCCCCAATTTCTCTTTCAAGTAAAACCCATAAACCCTAACTTAAATTTTGGGTTAAATCAACAATTTGAAGTGTGAATTGAAGAGTGATCTTCTACTAGTATCATCCTCATCATCTAGCTTTCTCATCTTGATCTTCATTCCATTTGTAAGTGATTTTAGTTCATGAATTCAAGTTTTAGAATTTATGATGATAATCGATAATTTGATGTAGATAGAGGTGTTAGTTGGTGATTATATGTGGTATGTGATACTAAGTGATGATTCTTAACTAGTTATATGCATCAAATTCATGATCATGAGCTTTGATTGAAAATGGTTAAATAACCTAATTAGAATTTATGAATTTGATGTGAACCTTAGTTATTTGGATGTTATGGAGATTGATTAATGTTATATAGTTGTTGTATGAGGTTGTTGTTGGATTAGAAATCGAGTTTGTTGCATAAATTGGTTAGAAATTGAGATTTTGTTAGTTTTGGTTCGTGTATACTTCATTTCTGCTGCTGCTGTTCTTGATCTGCATGAGAAGCCGGCGGCTTGATGAGACAAGCCGGCGGGTTCTGTTTTAAGGTAGGGAAGCCGGCGGCTAAGAAGCCTAGCCGGCGGCTAAATGCATTTGGCCGGCGGGTCAATGACCCTAGCCGGCGGGTAAAAATAGCTTTAAAACTCGTTTTATTTCTGGTTGCTCAAAATGCCTTAGAGCCGGCGTCCCAGGGTTGGGAACCGGCGGCTGGACGTGGAAGCCGGCGGCTTGGTTGGTTTAGCCGGCGGCTAAGTGAGCCCAGCCGGCGGCTTCTGGCTGTTCCAGGGCATTTTATGTTAGTTGTTAAAACACCTTCCAATCGTTATTATATGATAATTAAATGATGCATTATGATTGGATATGCATGGTTAGTAGCTAGCAATCTCGATGTTTATATTAATGAGTTCCAAATGTGTTGAACTTTTATAAGTTATATTTGGGCGATTTCGATTACTAACTTTTTATTGGTGATGAATCTCAGATCCTTTGAAAGACAAAGTTGCCCCGAGAATCTGAGTAGTTGAGGACGAAGGTATTGGTGAGTGGATTCAAAACTCACCGTTTGACTTAGTTGTAATCATTTGATTACGACGGGTAAACGTAGACTTGATTATTGAGTTGATTAGTTGTATTGTTGTTCATATTGCCTATATATGCCTTGTGTGGCCTTCGGGCATTGTTGTTAATGAGGTCAACGAGTTGATGAACTGTTGGTTGGGCTAGTGTGTTGTTGTGTGAATGGTACAGGGATGTACTTCATTTGTTGTGTGTGCTGAACTGTACCTAAGTATAACGAACACTAGCTATCGGTCTCGTCCGTTATGGCCATACGGATATGTTTGGATAAGTGATCTTGGGGAGCCGCCCGGGTACTAAGGTTATCCCCGGATCCGCCGATCCTCATTAAGTTGTTGTTGATTGTTGTGGTTGCGTATACTTGTTGTAGTTAATTGGTTTAGCTAAGTTAAATGTTGAGTATTGGATTTACTCACTTAGCTATGTGCTAATCCCTCGTTGTTACTTCCTGCAGACTTTTGTTTATGCATGCGGGTGGGTAGCAGGAAGTTCAAACCTTGGATGCATGGAATGTTTGATATTCAAGCTACTCTGATTATTTTTGTAACAGCTCAGTTTAGTTTATATAATACCCCGTCATGCTAATCTTTTGAACAAGTATTAAGTTGATGTGTCTTAAACATCTAAACTGTTTTTGGTATTTTCGGAGAATATATAACAAATTATGGCATTTTATTTATCTTCGCTTCCGTATTATCTATAATATTATTACAAGTGAACGAGGGGTGTTATACATAATTTTACCAATAATTTGGGATAATCATTTTCACATATATTCATTTGACTATTTACAATCAAGGAAATGAATTTACTTCATATTATAATTTAACAACATTAAATAATGTTAAACCATTTCTTAAATAGAGTGACTAATTTAAGTAAATTATAAAATAAAAAAAATATGTGACAATATCTTTATTATTTTAAAAAAAATATAGTTGACATATGTGAAGTATGCCAAAGACTACCACTACGGTTATAAATGGTCGAAATGGGTGATTCCTCAATCTTCATTTGTATAAATTCTAATAACCTGAAGTTGTAGTAAGATGTCGACATCTTGAAGATATTATAATGTTTTCACTTTCATTCAACTCTTTTTTTTTTTTCACAATTTTATTAGCATTTCACATAGTAAAATAAACAAATGATCAGTATTTATATTAACAAACAAAAATATATAATAATTACATGTTTCCTCATTTATCAATGACTAATATATATATATATATATATATATATATATATATATATATATATATATATATATATATATATATCATTGTGCATAGGAAAATGAAGAAAATTCAAAATTATAGTAAGTATGCAGAGTTTCCTAAGAATCGGTCGTTGTATACTATTAGTTCCGTCTGATTTCGTTGTTATATAATATTAATTAAAAAAAAAATTTATATGATATTGTTCTACAAGAAGATCCTTTCATATTGTTTGTATACAAATCTAATGAAGATTTTGAAATACTTGTATTTTCTATCAATTTTTTCTTTATATAAATGACGACTATGATGCTAACGGTTTTTAATATTTAATACATTGTTATCATTAATGTTAATATTATCTAGCCGTTCAGCTGATGGGTTCAACACTAGTATATATATATATATATATCTTCTTTATAACTAGGGGAGGAGACCCTCAATTATTTGTCAATTATTTACCCATGCCACATCATACAAATCCTATGTGTCATCACCATATAAAAGAAATTGATGATGTGGATTTTCCTACATCCTTATTTCAAATAAGGTAATATTCAATTAAAAATTATATTATAACTATTTTCATTTAATAAGGTAATTAATAAAATTAAATTATAACCATTTTAATTTAAAATAATATGTCATGTGATAACACTTATAATTTTTTATTATAATCCAAACTCATGACATCCTTTAATCTATTTTTTTCCTTCTAATTTTATTTATAAAATCTTTTAGTTTGTTCATCTTAATTTTAACTCTTCTTTCTCTAACTTTCTCTAACTCTCTCTTTTTATATATAAAAAAAAGATAAATAAATAAACTTTTAGTAAGTTATGAGAACTTGCTTTTAATGTAATTATATCTTTCATTAAAGTTTTGTTAATTTGAAATTTTTTATTATCATCTTACAGAATAAGGGAACTCAATTTCCATTATTTAGTAAACTGAATACAAGCTTTATGGATAGACAAATCAAGTTCATCATTTCTATCTAATGTAAATATATATTTGACGTGTACTTCTATTAATTTTATATTACTTTTTAAATCTGTAGGTATATATTTAATTGTTGTAGAATGATTTATATTTTGTACATATATATGTGCATTAGTTATTTAATAAAACGTCTAAATTGTTATAGTAATTGTTACAATTTATTTTTTCCAAGAATATTAAGATACGCATTGTTTATCATATTGTTGCAAGGTTAACATATTATAACTACAGAAAACGAGAAGGTCACAATGACTACGCAATTATTTTTAGCTAGAAAAATGTCAACTTATAACATACATATCTTTTTTAACCTTCTCATTTTATTGATATATCGTGGGGAAAAAATGTTGTTATTATTTATTTTTGAGGGGTTAAAAAATTATAAAGTATCATTAATAACGATAAAAAAGTTTCTTTTAAAATCTGAAAGTTTCCCCATTTCATATACCGTTTTGACTTATGGTTCACATATTTTATAATGCTAGCCGTGCATCGCAAGGGTTTAACACTAGTATATATATATATATATATATATATATATATATATATATATATATATATATATATATGGTAGTGATCAAGAGGGAAGTGCCTTTTTTGGGGGAAGGGGGAAGCGTTAGTATTCATCAAGAAGCATATTACAATTATCAATCAAAATGTCTACAAAAAATTATTTTTACCGGTAAATAGTAATCAAAATCGATGCTATAAAGAATATTTTAACGAATTAATTTCATTTTTAAGTCATAACATTAGTTGATGAATATTTATTTAATAAATTGTTAATATTCACTATGATGAATATTAACTAATATGCATCACGATGCATATTAAAATTTCACATTATTTGAAAAATATTTTTATTGTTAATATTCATCACAATGCATATTAACTAATATTCACCGCGATGCATATTAACGGATTTGGATCTAATATTCATAAATCGATGTTATAACTTGCAGAAAGAATTTATCAAGGAAGCTTCACATTCATAGCATCGATTCTGATTAACATTTACTAAATTTCAGTTTGCTTTTTTTGAGATTTGTATAGGTGAAGGCAATATGCTTCCTGATGAATACTAACGCTTCCCCATTCCCCCAAAAAATGCACTTCCCTCTGGATCATTCCAATATATATATATATATAGAGGTGGGTTAAAATGAGAAGGTTAATTTTCGTGAGAACGTGAGAAACACTTCAAAATTACTTTTTTAACTATTCGAAACACATTTTCCTATATAACTTTTTCAATGATTACTATTAAAATAACTTTTGGAAACTATGATATAAATATAAATATAAAATATTAACTTTTTTTTCGATCTTATTTTACAGTCATTACTGTTGTGATTATTTAAGATAATCACAAAATATAACATGATAATCACATGCGATTATACTTAAATATAATGTGATTATCATGTGTTCGATATAATCACAAAATATGGCATGATAATCACATATTATTCATGTGATTATTAAGTTATAAAATGTGATTATTATGAATAAATAAATTAATAAAAAATAATTAAAAAAATAATAAAACGTCGAAATTTTTTTCATTTGAAAAATAACTTCTTAAAGTAATTTAAAAAGAAGCTACGAAGAAATTTTTGTAAAATAACATGTTTTGGATGGTTAAAAAGTGATTTTAAAGTGTTTCTCACGTTCTCACGAAAATTAGTCTTCTCATTTGAACCCGAGACTATATATATATATATATATATATATATATATGGGTTTTGCTAACGTGTGCCCCTATGGCACACGTTAAGCCGCATTTAATGAAGTCTTAATTTCTTTAAATATCTGAATTTGTAATTAATATGTGTATAAAAAAGGTAGATTTTAGATTGAATTAATGAGTATTAAATGCAAATGATAATATTTAACGAAATTAAGACTTCATTAAATGCGGTTTAACGTGTGCCACGGGGGCACACATTAGCAAAACCCTATATGTATATATATATATATATATATATATATATATATATATATATATATATTGATGATGATGTACGGAGTAAAGAAATTCTTTATTCACACTTCATACTCCGAATTGTAACAATAAACAGGAGAAAATAAATATACTCCGAATTCTAAAAAATTTGTAAGAAAAGAAAAATCCCTATTTTTCCTTTTATAACTAAAAATTTGTAAACTACCTTTGATGATTTTTCAAGTTTTCATTTCTACTCTCTCTTCAAAAATGAAACCTCCATCCCTCACATTTGAACGCATTTTCTAAAATTGTAATGATTTTCTAGAGATATGAAACACTCCTCATATCCTAGAAAAACATAAAATGAAAAATAGAGAAATTTTTCCGTAACTAAATGTGCCATAAGTTTTGGTGACAAATACCTTAAAATAATATTATTTTATTTTATAAAAAAAATATTTATAAAATACAGTTTGTTTCAGATTTATTAAGGTATTAAAAATTTTTATTTACAAGAGTCACCTCAAAACAACGGTGTTTTAGAAAATTTAAGTTTATGGTTAACGTTATTTTGAAAGAGTGGTTTTTAAAAAAAGAAGTAATTCCAATTCCTTTAGCCAAAGGAATTTGATGGATTCCAACTTCCTCAATTACTCAACCAAAAGTAATATCGGATATTTATCAATTCCGTCAACCAAATGCAATCATAATGTTGATCAGCACCGTATTCAGTTTTCCTTGATAAAAACAGTGTCGAAATTACTTGTTTCTTTGTTAGCATTGTAACATATAGTTCAAAGAATATTCCCTATCTATAAAATTCAAAACAAATGGTCAATCCATTCACAAGACAGTTCATTCAAGCATTTTTTATCTTTAAAAACTTATCTACGATCTGCAGAAAAAGAACAACTTTCACCATGCAGCTTCTGAACAAAACTGGAACAGAAAATAGTACTCATGGTGTCACCAGACTAAAACTAACACATAATTTGTCAGCAGGACTGTTATAAACAATTAGTGAATAAGAATGGTAGCATGTTGCTGTCGATCATGCCCTTAAAATGGAAAATGATAGAAAAGCAGATCCGATTAGGTTAATAAGCTAAAGTAAACACTCACCTCTGTATCTTGAGTCTAAAGATCTTTTGAAACCGTCAAGGTTTCAACTATTCTATACAGTAATCACAATAGAACAGCTAAAATAACAAGAGCGAGAACCAAATACGATAAAGTAGGGTATGCGATATTTTACACCTCGAAAAAACAGAACATCTGTTTCTAAAAATAATGTTCATGTCTATCTACCATACTTGTAGTGTTGAAGACTTGAAGTAGGTTTTATCATAAGTTGTTTGAAGATGTCCAAATTTAGAAGCACTTTTCACTTCGTGTGCGTGGGTGGATAATGCAACTCTACAGTCATTGGCATCTCTTACACCTTTAGGCGTGTATCTACATTCAGGCATATCTATCTGACTTGGCGTAGTCATATCACAGGTAGCTACTATGATCCTTCTGTGTGCAAAAGCATAGGAGTTGAAACAAGGGTTGAAGTCCTACACCTGGTTGGCATTTTTTTTGCACCATTTTGACGGGTTATCAGGTATTAACTGTTGGAGACTGTCAAAATGTGCTAATCAGGTAAACATATACATATTTCTGGCCTACTTCAAGTGTATCTTTGATCATCATCCATCCACTTCTTTCAAACAATCATAGGAATGTTTATATATTTATTTCATTACAGCTGCTTAGTGTTCAAAGTTAAGAATAATCCCAACTTCTTACTAGCTGATGATAAATTTTTTCAAGAATAGCGAGTACACACAGTCAATCACGTCATTTACTTGATAAGTGTTGGTTGTCTAGTTCTTACCTGTCCCTACTTTATACTATCATTCCAAGATCTAGCACAGAACCCTCCAATTCCCTTGGGATCATATTTAATCATTTGACGCTCATAGTTGTCTTGATCGATTAATACCACTTAAATCAAACTGTAGTTCATCCGATCTTGCTTTCGGAGACAAGAATTCGCAGAAAGACAATTGATTACACAGCAAGCAGAGCACAACTATCTATCCGACTAAACAAAACAGGAGATACAACATCACAAGGGATCAAAAGTCCAACTTCTAACTAAACTATAGCCTAAAAATATAACAAGACTGTTAGCTTACACACGATTATAGTCACCGCTTCCTCTTCTTTTTGCTGGAGTTTGTATCATCCTTAGGTGAAGCTGCAACCTTGGCTCCCATGGCACAACTCCATAAAGCTCTTTCTACATCCGATGGCGTGAACACATCCCCCTTTGCACTTAACTCCTATACAATTTATTTTGATAATCAGTTCATCACATTTCTTGAAACAGATACATATTTACAATTATTTCAAAATTGTCCTTTCTCACAAATTGTAACCACTGCCCAAAAACTAACCTTTGCCTTTGCTTGAAGTTTATCCACAAACACAAGGTATTGTTTCAAGGTATAATCTTTCGAGTTTCCCAGAGCCGCCACCATTGCCTTCATCATCATTCAAATTTTAATCAAATCATGATAATGTAACAGAATAATCATTAAAACATACCAAAAAAAGAAAGACAAATAACAATTGGTACCTCATCGGACATAAAAGGTGCAACATCAGGGGCATAAGCAGCTAAAACAGCAGATGCAGTAGCAGGACCAACACCTTTCAATACAGTAAGCTCGGAAATAGCTTTTGAAACATCAGGTAATGATTTAAATGCCTTCTGTGAAGCAGATATCACAGTTTCATCATCTAATGACGATACGAACTGCGACAAACGTGGTCTGCACATGAATGTATAACAGATGAACATGATAATTCAACATATAAAATATAAGTCATAGAAATGTATCCAGCTATCACCATTTTTCTTATCGTATGTATTGGAATTCCAGATTCACTTTATAACTTAACAAATTTCTATTTGCCTGCTATAAGTAGCTAACGAATGACGTAACACCGACTTTAATAAGCATTGCAAGGAAATGAAAGTTTGGATGATTTGAAAGGTAACTTTTATTTTTAGAAAGGCTAAGCTAACCTACCCCATAATATATACATCACACGAGTATATAAATGCCTACCACAAGGCTAGAACCCACAACCTCTTGGTTGAAGGATTCCCCACCTACCGCTAGGCCAAACGCCCAAAGTTCCAAACTTTGTAATAGTGAAACAAAAATAGTTACATATGTTTATTTATATAGCATCAAATGTCTGAAAATGTATCAAATTTTACTCCAAAATATATTGTACACGTATCAACAATTTAAAAAAGTTTCTATATCAGGTATCAAACTCTGAACTAAGTATTGGTGTATGTATCTGACCTCTTATAATTTGTAAATCAATAACGTGCCGTCTCTATTGATGAGGTGGCAACATATATGGCTACCCTGAATCAGTCATCGTATACATACAATAAAAACTATCGAAGAGAAATATAAAATAAAAAGGTTGGGTAAGTTTGATTACAAAACGAAAACACATATTTATATCTACTTTGGGCTTCGAAATCTAATCTAATATTAAATCAAACTAAGGAATGAAAAGGATTATAAATTGAAAGATAAATAAACCTCCATTTGCCGCGAGTGAGTTTCCATTGCATAAGTTTAGAGAGTTCAGAAGTGGTGATATGAGGGTTAGGGTTTCGTTGATGAATGATTGAGGGAAGCTCCTTACAGTAGAATTGGTCTAAAGTTACCAGATTTGGTTTGTTTTTGATGGATTCGATTGTAGCTTCGTATGCAGATAATGATTCCTTCCATTCATTCACGTCGGAGTTTTTAAAATCCATTCCTCCGATGATACAGAAGCTGGAGCAGTGAGCGTTTCCCCCTTTGGGCGGGGCGGTTCCTGTATTTTTTATTTAAAAATTACAACCACCGGAGCGAGAGTTTGACTTAAAATATTTAAAGTGAAAGTTTGATGTTTATTTTATAGTTATTTTTTACAAGTAAAGAATCATTTTGGAATATACAAAAATCGTAAGACCACTTGCAATGGAGGCGTGCTGGCTGAGTTGGCGACTGAGAACGCCTTAGAACGCCGGCAATGGGGCGTTCTGGGTGAGGAAAACCGTGGGCGTGCAGCAAGAAAGAACGGGGCATCGTTAGGGTGAATAAGTGGGGCCCACGAATATTTAAATGGTTTCTTTTTGATCCGTTTGAGAAGAAAACAAAAAAAAAAATTTCTTTTTTAAAAAACTAGCCGTTCCAACGGCATTTTTCAAAAAATAATTTTTTTTAATATTTTTTTTTTCCTCACCTCTATATATACGTACTACATTTAACACTTTTTCACACACCAAATTCATCAAACTCTCTCTCATTTCATACAATATTCAAAAATGGATCCAGTAAATTTTATTTTGGATTCGGATTCGGAAGACGAACTTCTTTTGCAAGTTCTACAAGCTTGGGAAGAAGAAGAAGAAAACAATGAAGCCGCGGCTAGTTCTAGTTCGAGACCACCCCGGAATCGAATTTACATTGAAAGAGATCGTGAAGGTGCTCAAGAACGTTTGTGGAACGACTATTTTTCTGAAACCCCAAAGTACCCGGCAAACCTGTTCAAACGTCGTTTTCGTATGCGTCGGGAATTATTTTGCCGAATCGTACAAGGTATATCCAACTACTCTATTGAACCGATTCCCGATCACTTTCTTTATTTTAAACAAAAGCCGGATGCACTTGGTAGGCTTGGTTTTACCCCGCTACAAAAGTGCACCGCCGCCATACGCCAATTGGCATATGGAATGTCTGGCGATATGTTCGATGAATACTTACAAATGGGTGAACGCACGTCAAACGACTGCGTTAACAACTTTTGTAAGTGTATATTCGACTTATACTCTCGAGAGTATTTGAGGAAGCCGACTGCCAATGATATTGCTCGGCTTTATAGAGGACATGAGCAGATACATGGTTTTAAGGGAATGCTTGGGTCCATTGATTGTATGCATTGGCAATGGAAAAATTGTCCCAATGCATGGAAAGGTCAGTACACTAGGGGTGATCACGGGCACCCAACCATTATGCTTGAAGCGGTTGCTTCATATGACATGTGGATATGGCATGCGTTTTTTGGCATGGCGGGTTCAAACAACGATATTAATGTTTTAAACGCCTCTCCGTTGTTTGATTCCATCAAAAATGATACCGGTCCACCCGCATCCTTTGATGTCAATGGACATCACTACACAAAAGGTTATTATCTAGCCGATGGTATCTATCCGGATTGGTGTACACTTATCAAAGCCTATCACTCTCCTACTGATGAGAAACGAGCCAAGTTCAAGAGGTTTCAGGAAAGTGCAAGAAAAGATGTCGAAAGGGCATTCGGTGTACTTCAAGGCAGGTTTGCAATTTTAAAGATTGTGGGACGAGCTATGAGTGTGAACAAGTTGCGAAGACAATTGTACACTTGTGTCATATTGCATAACATGATCCAAGAAGATAACGGCTTTGTGATTTCTGCTATCGAACAAGAGATGATTGATGATCCCGCTAACCGGCCTCGTCAGGATTTTAGGCAACGATTGAAGGATAGAGAAGCGCGAATAAAGGAAATACGTGACAAACAAGTGCATGACCAATTGCAGTACGATCTCACCGAGCACATTTGGACGCTTCCACCTAACTTCCGCAGCATACCGTTACCTCCAGCTTGATTATTGTATTGTATTGTACTATTTTATTTTTATTTAAGTTTGAACTTCAAGTTTAGTTTTAGTGTGGTATTGTATTTTTATTTAAGGTAATTAAATGTGTTTGGTTTGTTTAATTATTGTATTGTATTTTTATTTAAGTTAATTAAATGTGTTTGGTTTGTTTAATTATTTTTTATTGTATTTTTATTAATTACTTAAATGTATTTGTTTTTGTTTAAAAAATGAAAATGGTGGGGCCAAAGGGGGATGATGGGCGTTCTGGGCGTTCTGGGTTTTACCACTGCACGTGCTGACTAGGAGTCGACGCTGATGTGGCACTGAGAATGCCCCAGAATGCCCTGCAGGGTTGCAAATGGTCTAAGGTGAATAATAAAATTGGGACGGAAAGAATAGCAAAGTAGTACACAGTAATATGACAAGAACACCATTAACAATATGAAAGTCCAAATTTCAAGTAGAGGTGTAAAAGAACTCATAAAATAATAACCAATAATATATAGAATGAAAAATTTAAAAACATACTCGTGTAACCTTATTGAAAATGATCCAAGTGCAGCTATGATAACCGTCATTTGGTAGCACCTAACACTTTGGGACGCCTATCTTTTTTAAACCAAGCTTGAATCAACTCAAATAATATTCAAATTTAACTAGCCTTGAGTTGAGTAGAGTCAAGCTCGAGCATTAGGGTGTTTTACTATGTTTCTCCTTTTGGTAGGGAGACGACTCATAAATTACTCTCTGAGTCTCAGTTTATCGTCAATATTACTCGTGTTATTTTTCAACTTTATTGTCAATATTATTTTTATTTATATTTATATTTGTATCAAAATGATTGTCCTTTTTGCAACTATAGAAAGTAAACTTTCAAGTCAAATTTTATCACTAAATACACGGGCAAAAGTAACATTATATATTCCCCACTTCTTTAGGTGTCTCCGCGTCTACTCCTATTATAATTATAATAGGAGCATTATATTATATTATATTTCCATTTACATTTTCATCTGATGACATATAACATTCATTAATTTGATTTTTAAGATGATTAGTAAAGCAATCATAAAATGTGGAGAGAATTTGGGAATCTAATCTGTAATTCATTCAACTAACTAATTACAGAAGGTTATTGTGTTTATATACATCAGCTCGAATAAACAAGATGCGTAACTGACTAACTCACTCTTCATCTGTATTAACAGCTTAATTAAGTTATTTACACTAAGACCCTTCTACTATCTGAAGTGTATGTTGCAGGTCCTCCAACTTCATTTGCTACATTTTGTTGCAGTATATGAAGCTGTTCTTGAGTAGTTCCTGTGTTCTTGATGGATGCCTTGTTATAGTAGCATGAACCTGAGACTTGTGTATCTCTTTATCCCCCCCACAAGTTGGCATAGTGTATGGATCACATATGCTCAACTTGGATAAACAGTTATAGTGGAGAAATCTGGGCAGACCTTTGGTTAAAATGTCAGCCACCTGTGAGGTAGATGGAACAAATGAAGGAAGAATTTCACCAGCTTTGATTTTGTCTCTAACAAAGTGACAATCTATCTCAATATGTTTGGTGCGAGCATGTTGAACAGGATTTGAGGCTAGTGCAATACTTGAGGCATTGTCACACATGATCAGAATGGGAGTAGGAATAGGAACATGTAAATCATTGAGAAGACATTTAATCCATGAAATTTCACATGTGCAGTCAGCAAGGGCTCTGTATTCTGCTTCAGTGGAAGATCTAGAAACCACTGATTGTTTCTTAGATTGCCAAGATATGAGACTAGTGCCCAGAAATAAACCATAACCAGAGATTGATCTTCTGGAGAAAGGGCAGTTGGCCCAATCACTATCACAGTAGGCGGTGAGTTGAAGATCATTGTGTTTTGGGAAGAAGAGTCCCTGACCAGGGCATAGTTTGATGTATCTGAGAACTTTGTGCAGAGCTTGCAGATGAGATATCCTTGGTTGATGAGAGAATTGACTTAAAGTCTGAGCAGCAAATGCTAGATCTGGTCTAGTAATTGTGAGATAGATTAATTTATCAACAAGTGTTCTATAAAGAGAAGGATCAGGTAGAAGGTCACCTGTAGTAGGTAGAAGTTTGATGTTTGGATTTAAGGGTGTAGATGCTGGTTTGGCATCTAATTGATTAGCATGGGTGAGTAATTCAAGAGCATATTTCCTTTGGCTCATAGTGATTCCAGCTGAATTTCTAAGTAGTTCTATGCCTAGATAATAGTTGAGTGCCCCTAAATCCTTGATGCTGAAGGTATCATGTAGCTTTGTTTTGATATCTTGAATGTGTTGATGATTGTTACCAGCAATGACAATATCATCAACATAGATGAGAATGGTTGTAAAGGTGTTGCCTTTGTTGAAAATGAGAAGAGATGTGTCAACATAGCTTTGAGTGAAACCTAATTGAAGTAAGAAGCAAGTGAGCTTTTCAAACCACTGCCTGTTAGCTTGTTTGAGACCATAAAGGGACTTGGTGAGTCTGCAAACAGGATTAGGTGGAAGAGGTTTGTTGTATCCTTGTGGAATGGTCATGTAGACTTCTTCATGTAGATCTCCATGTAGAAAAGCATTGTTGACATCAAGTTGTTCAATGATCCAGTCTCTTTGTATGGCAACAGCTAAAAGTGTTCTTACGGTTACCATTTTAGCTACAGGGGCAAAGGTTTCCTTATAATCAATCCCTTCTTTTTGATGAAAACCTTTGGCAACCAATCTGGCTTTGTACCTTTCAATAGAACCATCAGCTAAGTATTTGATTCTGTAAACCCATTTGCATCCAATGGGAGTTTTACCAGCAGGTAGGGATGTTAATTCCCAGGTATGATTCTGTTCAAGAGCTGTTAGTTCTTTGTTCATTGCTTCAATCCACTTAGAATCCTTAGATGCTTGAATAAAAGTGTGTGGTTCTGAATGTGTGTTTATGGAATTGATGAGAGACAGAGATTTAGAGCAGAGATTTGAGTAATTAAGAAAATTAGAATGATGGAATTTTGAGGAAGTGGAGTTGAGTGATGGAGGTAGAGTGTATTTGTAATCTCTGAGTTTGATTGGAATGTGTCTGGTTCTGTTGGAAGTTCTGATTGGAGGATTGATTGATGTAGAAGGTGAAGAAGAAGAAGTGTTGGAGAGTGTATCATTTGGAGAATTTGATTGTGAGGTAGTAGGTAAAGGTGGAGTAGATTCTGGTGATGCAGAATGTGGAGTGACAAGAGGAGTTGGAGTGGGTTCTAATGAAGTAGAGTGTGAAACAGGGGATGGAGTTGGTGCAGTAGTAGTTGGAGAAATAGGTGAAGAGTGAGAATGAGATGATGAAGGAGTGGTTGTGTTTGTGTTAAATGGTATAAATGGATCAGATGTATGAGAGTGAAGAGCATCATTGAGAGGTTGGGAATTAGTAGAGCGGGTAGATGTGGGATCACCGATTGATGTAGATTGAAATGGAAAAGTGGCTTCATCAAAAATCACATTTCTGCTTGTGATTAATTTGTGTGTTTTTGGATCATAAAGAAGATAACCTTTCTGGTTGTTAGGATAGCCAAGAAGAATAGTGGGTGTAGCTTTTGTGTCAAATTTATCAGTGGTTAAGTGATAAGCATATGCTAAACATCCAATGATTCTGAGATGAGAGAGATTTGGTGGACTGTTGTATAACAGCTCATAAGGACTTTTGGAATTGAGAACTTGGGTAGGTAATCTATTAATGAGATATGTGGCAGCTAAGATAGAATAACCCCATAGATAGATTGGAAAGTGTGCTTGAAAGTGGATTGACCTGGCCATTTCAAGCAAGTGTCTGTGCTTGCGTTCCACTCTAGCATTTTGCTGAGGAGTGTATGGACATGATGTTTGATGAATGATGCCATGATTTTGAAAGAATTCAGAAAGTGATGAGTTAACAAATTCAGTGCCATTGTCACTTCGAATTGTTTTAATTTGTTTGTTAAAATGAGTGAGTGTGTATGTATGAAAGTGTTTAAGTGTGGATGAGACATGAAATTTATTTGGTAACATATAGGTCCATGTAGCTCTTGAGTAATCATCAACAATTGTAAGAAAGTATTTACATTTATTCAATGTTGGGTGTCTATATGGACCCCATACATCAACATGAATCAAATCAAAAAGTGCATTGGCATGAGACATGCTTACATTGAAAGGTAAAACATGTTGTTTAGCTAAAGGACAGATAGTACATTTACTTGCTAAATTACAATGGAAAGAAGACAGAGATTTTATTTGTTTTAAAACTTGAAAAGAAGTGTGGCCCAGTCTAGCATGCCAGATGGAGAGGGAGCTGTTGTGAGTGAGAACAGTTGAGTAGATTGATGAAGGAGTTGATGTAGGAGTTGTAGCAGTAGGAGAGTGAGTGTATAGGCCACCATGGAGAGTGCCAGTAGCCACTGTTCCATTATGGTCCTGGAAGAAGCATGTATCTTTAGTGAATATGACAGCAGAATGAGTAGAGTGAGTAAGTCTGCTAATAGATATCAAGTTACATGCAAAAGATGGTATGTAAAGTACATTTTTGAGAGTGAGGTTGGATGTGAGTGTTACTGAACCAATGATGGTTACATCAATGCTATAACCATTAGGTAAAGCAACTTGAATTGGAGTGGAGCATGTGTACATGTTGTGCATATGATGTAAAGAGATGCACACATGATCAGTGGCACCACTGTCTATTATCCCAATATCTTTTGGATTAAGTGTAAATGAAGCAATAAATGACTACTTAGCTTTTGGATTGGTGGAATACATACCTGCCACATGAAATTGTGGTGTAGTACCTGCAGCAGATGAACTTTCTTGATTTTGTTGCATCATCATGAGCATTTGGTTGAGCTGATTTTGAAGTTGGTCCATTCTGGCAGAAACATAGAGATCAGAGTTTGATGTTGAGGCTTGAGTTGTGTCAAATGGACTAGCTGGTGTGTTTTCATGGACTGAACTTGACTCCCCTTCATGTCCCATAACCATGTTAATGGTTTTGCCCTTATTTGATTGTGAGTTCCTTTGGTTCAGTGGTATGTATTTGTTGTACAGAGGATGACCAATAGGATAGCCAACAACTTTGTAACACTCTTCTTTGAAATGCCCTTCCTTCTTACAGTAACCACAAAAAACTCCCTTCTTGAAGTTGCCCCTTCTTTCTGTTTGTGTATTTCTAGTTGAACTGGATGTGTTGGGTCTGTATTGCTTCGTGTTGGAATAGGGTAGCTTTTGTGCATTAGAAGTTGTGTTTAGTGCAATTGGGACAGTAAGAGTGGCTTTTGGTATTTCTCTTTGCTTCTCTTCTTGTCTAAGCATACTATATGCTTTAGAAACATGTGGTAAGGGTTGCATGAGTAAGATTTGACCTCTGATATTTGTGAAACTTTCATCTAGTCCCATTAGAAATTGTATCAGCCTCTTTCTTTGATCTCTTTCACCATTTGTTTTTCCATTTTCACAGTCACATTTGCAAATGCATGCATATGGTGCCTCTAGAGCATCTAGCTCATCCCATAGACCTTTCATCTTGTGATAGTAAATTTCAATTGAGCAATTTTGTTGTTTCAATTGTGTTAGGTCATTTGTGACTTGATAGATTCTATGACCATCTAATTGCGAGTAATGCTCATGCAGTTCATGCCAAAGTGATGCAGCAGAATTCACAAAACTCAAGTTATTACTGATTTGATCAGAAAGAGTGTTAAGAATCCAGGAAATTACCATATCATTAGCTCTATCCCAAAGTGCTTTGAGATTGGAGTCACTTGCAGGTTCTTTGAACTCTCCATTGATGATCTTCAGTTTATTTCGAACTCCAAGTGCAATCATCATAGATCTCTTCCATGTACTGTAATTTTCTGATCCAATGAGTCTTTTGGCAATGAGAATCAATCCAGGATGATCATTAGGGTGAAAGTAAAGAGGATGATGTACAGAGTTGACATCATCAGTAGTTGAATCTGTGCTTTGAGTTGAATCCGAATTTGAGGTTGAATTCGTCATGATCTGATGATCTGAGTGAATTTATTGAGATGATTATGATAGATTTGATGATTCGATTGTTGTTTTAACCTTCGATTGCGGAAATTAGGTCAAAACAGAGTGAGATTGATCTGGTTGTTGAAGTTGTGGATGATTAGGTTAGGAATTGTTGAATTCAGTCGAATTGAGATGATTTGATCGGATGAAATTGATCAATTAGTTGACCTAATTGATTGATTCAGAAACTTTGATGATCGATTATGTATATTTTGAAGAACATGAGTTTTTCAGATGCTCTGATACCATAAAGCAATCATAAAATGTGGAGAGAATTTGGGAATCTAATCTGTAATTCATTCAACTAACTAATTACAGAAGGTTATTGTGTTTATATACATCAGCTCGAATAAACAAGATGCGTAACTGACTAACTCACTCTTCATCTGTATTAACAGCTTAATTAAGTTATTTACACTAAGACCCTTCTACTATCTGAAGTGTATGTTGCAGGTCCTCCAACTTCATTTGCTACATTTTGTTGCAGTATATGAAGTTGTTCTTGAGTAGTTCCTGTGTTCTTGATGGATGCCTTGTTATAGTAGCATGAACCTGAGACTTGTGTATCTCTTTAATTAGTCATTAGTGTAATAATGATCACATAATCACACATAATGGACTATGGCCTGCAATAGTGTAGTTAATGTGTGGGCTTGGGCTGCACCATAATGGACTATGGAAGAAGAAACAAAAGCAAATGGCTTTTGTCTATTAAGTAACAGAAGTTATTCTCTTGGGCCTAGAGTCTTCTTCGGCTTGGGTTGCACCATAATGGACTATGGCCTGCAATGGTGTAGTTAATGTATGGGCTTCTAACTAAACTCGTATCATCAAGCTACTCCAGTATGGACTATGGACTATGGTATTCACTTTTCAATTGCCAGACTCGTTAAGCTACAAGCAAGTTTCATACAGGCATACAGCAATACGATTAATTCAATGATTTGTTCAAAGGATCTAACCATAACTCAAGATGAACTAGTGATTGGCGTCATGATATCCTTTAAATAGGTCTCATGTTCAAACCTCAATAGCTACACATCTTGGGGTTGCCATGGAAATGATCGGAAATGGTCACGTGATACCCTAATTAGGTGTAGGTCACATACATCTGAGTAAAAATACGTTCCCTCCCTGAGTAACCTGAACGGGAAAAGGCTCCTCCATTTTATTTGTTCAAACGATCTGTAATGTAGTGTTTAATGAAACGTCTTTTGTAATCAATTATTGTTTTCATATTTTGTATTTGTATTTGTTTGTTAGTTTGGTCATCACGTTAAACATGTGAACTCGTTTTGTTAACCAAGTGAACTGCCTAAACTAGAAATCTCATCCAACGAAACAGAGAAAGAAAAATAAAAGTATAAATCGTTTACAAGTTTTCAAACGTGGATGTGTAAATACAAAATGACAAATTTTCTTTTTGATCTTTTCATCAAAGCAAAAATTATGTTTTGAGTTGTTGAATATAGTGGTGCCTAGATTTTAGTTGTGATCTGATTGCAAGCATTTATGTGATCGTGGACCATTCGGACGTGATGACAAATCGTCCTCAACGATCGGTCACAATGTGTAAGTGGCCTATGACCACATTTTCTTCCGTATCAGTTGCGTCTTGCCAAGACGCCGTAGGCACCACGACGTTTTAGCCGCGTCTTTGCGGTTGTGACGGTAATAAAAGAAAAAACTAGTATTTTTTTTCTCTTTTCTAAAACAGTCAAAAACATTAAAAAAAAATCAACGCTAGAGAACGCTAATAAATCCCTTGAAAACTTTTTTCATTTTACCTTTCTCAGCCTCAAACACCCTTTATAAATACAAACTTAAATCCACACCATTCTCATCATCTTTTAGTACTTTCTTTAGAAAGCGGTGGTATTATTTCCATTATTGAAATTGATAAAAATCCACTATAATTGCGTATTAAGTACTTGTACTATACACATAATTAATGCACAATTATAATTAATGCACAATTTTGGTGAATCTATCAATTTCAATTGTGGAAATATCAACACACTTGTTTAAAATGTTAACTCAATTTATTGTGTAAATGGATGCATACGAAAATTCCGACGAAGATCCATGTGGAAGCTATTAGTGCAATTAATGCTAGTTTCAATCCTATTGTTATGTTAGATATGGTTGAAACGTTGGAAGAAGATGAACAAAATGAAGCCAAAAGTTCACGAGTAAATGAACGTAGAAGACGAGTGTATAGAGATCGTGTTGTCGCCTGCGAACATTTGTGTCGAAGACTCATGTACACTTGTGTAAGAACATGAGTACCAAAGAAACACTTGCGCAATATGTGGAGTTGAGGAAGACTACTTTGCAAACGCGAATAACTATTCACAACATTTGGTCGGAGAGAGTTGAAGTGCACCATCGTATGGACAAAGAGTTAAGTGATTTGAGAATGGATCATAACATTCAAAAACATCTTATCGAACTTAATTTGGAACCTTCTTCTGTAAACTTTCCGTGTTCGAAATAATTAATGTAATGTTAAATGGAAAGAAGAAACATAAGCAAATGATTTTGTCGAATAAGGAGCTGAAGTTACTCTCTTGGGCCTCGAAGTCTTGGGCTTGGGCTGCACCATTATGGATATTATGGCCTACAATGGTGTAGTTAATGTGTGGGCTTCTAACTAAACTCGTATTATCAAGCTACTCCAGTATGGTTTTTCACTTTTCAGTGGGATATACTCCGTACGTATTCAATCATTCATGATGAACAAATAATGTACAATGTCACAATATCATGTATTTTTCAAATGAAATTTCGGTTTATTTATATTAGGGATAGTGTTATTGAAATGTATTAAACTTAATTTACATTTTTCAGTCTTGTATGTATTCGTATTTTAGAGGTCGGTATGTATTAAATACGTTTTATATTATATATAATATAATATATAAAATGAAATAAACACAAAGAGGTATAAGGAAGTTTGAATGTTTGATCATTTTCCTCGGACCTTGAATAAAATGCAAGAAAACGATATAATTATATCATATGCATGAAATTAAATTAAAACAAAATCAAGAGGACTCTTTCTGTAATTCTGTAGTCCAGTCAATTATTCATTTTCCGAGATGGATCCACAATGTCAATATCGTACCAAAAGCAACCTCAGCTCAGACTTAAATTGCAAACACGTTTTAATGTCTTTATCACATTACATTGATTCTTATAACGTATAACATTGAACTTTAAAACATATAAACCACCAAAAATCAAATAAAAAACAAGTAATTCAAATACCTAACTCCTTCTGCATGCAAGTTGATAGAATATAGATTTTTAATTTAGGTTCGGGATCAGGAGGGCAAGTGGCTTAAAGTGGAAACGAGAGACAGATAATCTCAACACTTGATTCTTTTGATCTACGGATTCATATTCACTACATCATAAGTACACTAGCTACATTAAAACAACGCTTCATCTTACTCTTAAAATTTTGACTGCATCATGTCACTGGACCCCTAAATTTAAAGACAGATAATTATAAATCTTATAAGTATCATCCTGTGGTAATGTATAGTTGTATAGGTACAATTAGTTTTTCTACTTTGACGTGCTACAAATATTATATTAAAATAATGTATGGTTAGGCAAGAGCTTGAAATTTGGAGTGCTGCTACAGCCTACAGTGCTACTTGCTAGCCAGGCTGCATGCTATGCTTTGATCTATTTTTTTTATAATTAAAATATATATATTCTTTTAGAGTAACGAAGATTGCACAAAAATGTCATATATGTTTTCTGTTCAATAATGGACTGATATAAAATGGGGTTTTGTGACATTATTAGCTAATAATTCAAACAATGGGGGTGAATTGTTGACGACTTATTTTGACCTGTTTTTTGGTAGAAGGCTTAGATTCGTGTTTGACCTACATCGATATGATTGTGCGGAATATCATCCGTACAGTAAACTGCGTTAACGAATATATGTGTGGAGTAACTTGGTAAAATATAAATGAGTGACTAATTATGTATATATCTAATACTACTTATAAACCATGTCCTATGTTGAAACTTAAAAGGCTTAAAAATTTAATATTCCCAAAATGCCCTTTTACTCATTCTTACAACCATTTTATTTACACAACCCTTTTAATACTGCAATTATAAAAAACAATTTAGAAAGTCAGAATAAGCAATTATAAACACTTCCAAAAATATCATAAAAATCCCAAAATAACTCATTTTGCCATTTCAATACAACGATTTCATCATAAAAATAATATCATTTCACTTCAATACATTCTAAATTTACTTTTCTCCACCATTATATCTCATTTATTTGAAATTTTAGAAGAATCAAATGGGATACCGGTCGTTAATACACACTTCACGAAATAAATTTTTTTAACACAATATTAACATGGATCCACCAATCTTAATATATTTTGTTTGCCGCTACATCGTGCGGGTATTTTGCTATAAAAGTTAAAAGGTCAGAGAATGTGAATTTTATCGTACAAATATCCATCGTAGATATTATATATGTTGTCAACAACATACATGATATCTCTTGACTTTATAATAAGTGGTTTTTGAATAAAAATGGTCAAAATCGATTTTATCGGTTATAATTGAGTAATTGACTGATAGTTATGATCCTACCCTTTTCTAACAATTATCGTTATGATATGATGATCATCGTAACTGTATAGGAGTTAAGTTTATTAATACCATACCACTTAATTTTATTATAGGCATTTAATTTGATTTGATGTTAACAAAATATGAGCTACCATATCTCATTAATGCACAAACTTAAGATATCGTAAATATATGCCGAGGACGATCTTATATATGTATACTAGACTCTATACCCGTGTATTACACGGGGTTGGACGAAAACAAATAGATTTTAAAAGTTGTTGATATGAATTATTAAATCTCATCAACGCATCATCAAATCAAATTGTGATATGATAATAGTCCTAATATATTACGAATACCTATTGTGATATGATAATAGTTCTAACGTATTACGAATACCTATTTTTTTTTTTGAAAGGCAGTTTGGAATCACTGACGGGCCACTTAGGCACCACCCGATCATCTCACCATGATGCACCCTCGAGAAGAAAGTCCAACAGCGTCCCGGGCGGTTACGGCCACTAGGCAAGTTAGTGGACTCGATGCGCTTGCGGGGCGAAGCGGGTAAAACTCCTCACCCCGGAGCCCAAAGGCCCAAGGGATTTTCCATATGTCCATTACGGGGTTTGAACCCCTGACCTGTGGTTTGAAAACCACTTGCTCAACCACTGAGCTAGATCTGCTGGACAACGAATACCTATTTGATAAAGTTATCATAATTATTTTTCTTTATATAATAAATAATTAATGATGTATGATGTCACTAAATCCTAGAATTTAGCTGATTGGACAAAATTGAGTAATTCTATTGGTTGATTAGATTTTTGATGACATCATCAACTGTTTCTTATATATAATTTAGGATACTAGACCTTAAAACTGTGTATACACACGACCTATTAAATTTTTATTTGTTTCTTTTTTATAAATATTCAAATATTGTATATGATGAGTTCAGTTCAAACGAGTACAAAAATTTTAGTGAGAATGAAAGAACCAATGAGGAAGCTTCATTTGTAAGGGTACAATAGTCATTTAGTTAAAACCCCCCACTTTCCCCCAACGTTTTAAAAAATTAAATATCTTAAAAACGGTTAATCGAAAAATTATAAAAATTACACCATAAAAATCAGCGTTTTTTTCTCTTCGATTAGACATCTCACATGCTATACTTTTGACGATTTTTTTTTCTTCATTTTTTCCGGGGTTTCGAAAACTGCATAATATAGTACCACATGTGGTACTAAGTATCACATGTGGTACCAATGACTATCACATGTGGTACCAACAACTATCACATGTGGTACCAACGAAGATCACATATGATTATAGTTGTATTCGCGTGTGATTTTAATTTCTAATCACATACTCCATCCGTCCCAAATTGTTTGTCCACCTTACTATTTATATTTGTCCCAAAATTATTGCCCACTTCTAAAATTAAATATGCATTAATGATTAGATTTCTCATATTACCCTTAAATTTAAAACTACACATACTTTAAAGAAAACAATTTAATTAATGATTGAGGGTTAAAGTTGTCATTATACTAAGGTCAAAGCTGCATTTAATGTGATTTTCTTAATATGTGTGTTTTCAACTTGGTGACAAACAATTTGGGACGGAGGGAGTATTATTCTAATCGCGGGTACAAAATTTGTATAATTATAAAATATAACAGTATACAATTTCATCATGTAAATTCACACATAAAATTACTTAAAAATTAAATTTTTGACATAGATATGAATTAAAATAATATAAATGAAATGAACAAGAAAAAAAAGGAAAAGGACGCATTTGTTCATCTCGACTGTCCAGACAATCACCATTATCTTTGAAAAATTCAATAACACCTTTGGTTTCGGTAAGCTCAATTTGTCTAACTACATTTTTTCCTTCGATCACAACAACAAAGACGATGAATGAGTTTAAATAAATGACAAAATTGAATCGATAAACACGAAGATCAAACCAACACGATGTAAAATCCGCAACTAACGGATCTACAACAACAATCGCAGCGGTTAACGACGGTAACAACATCGGCAATTTACAATTGTGGCTGCAACGGGCGACGGTGACGGAAGTTAAAACGGACACAAAATTGAATCGGTAAACACAATGTAAAATTAAAATCGATGAGGTAATAACAACGATTATACAACATAAAAACGATTATGCAGAAACCTGAAAGAAAAGATTGTGATGATGAAGAGGATGAGACCATGAGACTATAGGTCTATAGGTTTTAGGCGTCTGTCAAAAGGTATTAGCAAAGTGACGAAAATACCCTTTGGTGTTTAATTAAATCTATCAGAATTAATATAATTGTCTTTTAAATCTCATCCGTCCATATTTTAGATCTAAGGGTGGGGAATTGTTCCTCCATTCCTTAATTATTTACTATTCTCAAAAGAACTATATTGTATATGTTATGAAATTCATGGGCTTTGTGGATAGCCCACCACCTACCTACTAGATCATTAGGGTTTATTTCATATCACTATATAAACAAGTCATTTGTATCCATTTTCTTGTTCACTCAATAATATTTCTACTCTCTCTTTATTCTTTGTTTCACAATACGTTATCAGCACGAATTGCTCTCGAAAATAATAGGTAGGAATTTTATTTATTTATTTTTACGAAAAAGAAAAAAAAAGGTTTTATGGTTTTCGATTCGTTCGTACTTCGAAAAGATAATTGATCGCCGAAACTAGTTTTTAATGTTCAATTAACTTCCCACGTGTTCCATTGTAAATATTATTCATATTTAACGTTATTCCCTATCATTCTGGATGTTAATTTATAATATGTAATCAACTTCGTTTTTTTTTTATGATGTTTGTTCGAGATACTTCTATAAACTCTTTTGTAATTTACAAGAACAATCAATGTTCTATTGTGATTATATAAGGATGATTTTTATTTTTTTATTATATTACAAGAACAATCAATGTTCAATTGTATCTACATAAAAATAATCGATATACAATACCTCAAGTTATTGTTATATTGATGTCTATATTATGATTCACCAATATGAATCAAATAACATAACCTCATGTTAATGTTATTAATATATATTTATATGATCCTCAAGATCTATAATGGTTTTTCAATAACCTCATGTTATTGATATATATTTATATATATGATATTTAAGATTTATAATGATCTCTAAAAGAGAATGAATAATTGACATAACCTCATGTTAATGTTACATTATTTGGAACCTCAAGTTCTATGTTAATAATCATTTGATTCTATTTATCTATTTAAATTGTATCATCCTTTGGCTAAATAATATATTGTTTCTTATTTTGTAGTCACAAGGTCAGATCTTACAAAATTGAATTTCACTGCTCTTGACATTTCTGGAAACAATTATCTCCAATGGACACTTGATGCAAAGATTCATCTTACTGCAAATAATTTGGGAGAATCAATTAAGATTGGCAATACGGTCTCTCTACAAGACCGTGCCAAAGCCATGATCTTTCTCCGTCACCACCTCCATGAGGATCTTAAAAAAGAATATTTAACGGAGGAAGATCCCTTAGAATTATGGCAAAGTCTAAAAGAAAGATTTGATCATCAAAAGCAAGTAATTCTCCCAAAAGCTCGCTTTAACTGGATGCACCTCAGGTTGCAAGATTATAAAAGTGTTAGCGAGTACAATTCTGCAATGTTCGGTATCACTTCTCAACTAAAATTATGTGGAGAAAATATTACTGATGCCGACATGTTAGAGAAAACATTCTCTACTTTTCATGCCGAGAATGTGCTCTTACAGCAACAATACCGAGAACGTGGTTTTAAAAAATATCATGAACTAATATCCGTTATCCTTGTTGCCGAACAAAATAATCAGCTTTTGATGAAAAATCATCAAGCACGCCCCGTTGGTTCTACCCCATTACCCGAAGCAAATGCAACATCATATACTAAGGGGCGTGGTCGTGCACGTGGTAACAACCGCGGAAATAATAATGAACGGGGTCGAGGTCGTGGCCGCAATAAAGTTTGGCATCGTGATGGTTACAAACCAAAACCATATGAATTCAAAGAAAAAAATGAAAAAGGCAAAAACTCTCAAAGTCAGCCTCCAAAGAATTCTCAAAATGGTTGCACTAGATGTGGTATGAAGAATCATTGGTCAAAACAATGTCGTACTTCAAAATACTTCGTTGAACTTTATCAAGCATCACTCAAGAAAAAAGGAAAAGACATTGAGACAAATTTTATTGACAACTTCAATTTCAATGATCATGAGCCAAATAGTGATACACGCTTCGATACCTCAGATTTTTTTGATGATGTTGATGATGTTGCTGCCGCATTCTCAAATGATGGCAATTAGATTTGCTACACCATTCAATTTTTGTTTTTCAAATAAGTGTTTAGATTTTTATTTTTCCAAAATAAGCGTTCTAGGTTTATTTCTATAATGTTGCTTATGTTTTTAAGATTTATTTAATGAAGTTTGTTTCTCTTCTTTATTTCTAATTCTAAGATCAAATACTTATTTATCCTTTTTATTTATTTTTTTATGTTCAAGGATATTACTAGCAACATGGAAAATGGTGAAGACGAATGTTTAATTGATAGTGGTACAACAAATACCATTTTGAAAAACAAAAAGTATTTTATTGAATTAAATCTAGCAAATGCAAACGTCAACACAATTTCTGGCACTAGTAACTTGATTGAAGGCTCTGGCAAAGCTTGCATTTTGTTACCTAACGGTACAAAGTTACTAATAAATGATGCGTTATATTCTAGTAGATCCAGGAGAAATCTACTAAGCTTTAGAGATATAAGACGCAATGGTTATCATCTTGAAACCATGACTGAAAATCATATTGAATATCTCCATCTTACATCCATTGAACATGGCAATAAGTCCATAATGGAAACAATGAAAGCTCTGTCATCTGGCTTATATATTACAAGCATAAATCGGACAGAAGCAAATATGGTATCTACTCGTAAAGCTGTAGATCCAAAATCATTTTCCTTATGGCATGATCAATTGGGTCATCCAGGTGATATAATGATGAGAAGAATAATTGGAAGTTCAAACGGACATCCACTAAAGGACCTCAATATCCTTTTATCAAAAGATTTATCATGTGGAGCATGCTCCCTTGGAAAAATGATAATCAAGCCCTCTGTCAATAAAATTGACAATGAATCTCCCTCATTTCTGGAAAGAATTCAAGGAGATATTTGTGGGCCAATTACTCCTCCTTGTGGACCATTTCGATACTTTATGGTATTGATTGATGCATCATCTAGATGGTCCCATGTATGCTTATTGGCTACAAGAAATGTTGCTTTCGCAAGGCTACTAGCTCAAATAATCCAACTAAGAGCACATTTTCCGGATTATCAAATCAAGAAAATAAAACTTGACAATGCAGGAGAGTTTACATCTCAATCATTTAATGATTATTGCATGTCAATTGGGATCACCGTTGAGCACCCTGTAGCACATGTTCATACACAAAATGGTCTTGCTGAATCATTGATTAAAAGATTGCAACTAATTGCTAGACCATTACTTATGAGATCAAAATTGCCATCTTCTGCATGGGGACATGCTATTTTACATGATGCTGCTCTTATTAGATTAAGACCATGTGCATCTCATAAATATTCTCCACTTCAACTGGTCTCTGGGAGAGAACCAAGTTTGTCTCATCTTAAAATATTTGGGTGTGCTGTTTATGTTCCAATTTCGCCACCACAACGCACAAAGATGGGACCTCAAAGAAGATTGGGAATTTATATTGGCTTTAACTCTCCATCGATTATAAAATATTTGGAACCACTAACTGGAGATGTTTTCACAGCACGTTTTGCTGATTGCCATTTTGATGAAACTATATTCCCAATCTTAGGGGGAAAAAAGAAAAAGTTGGAAAAACAAGATGTAACTTGGAATGCATCATCAATTTCTTATCTTGACCCTCGAAATGGTCAAGGTGAATTGGAGGTTCAAAAGATCATTCAATTACAAAGAATAGCGAATGAACTTCCAGATGCATTCACAGACACTAAAAGAGTTACTAAATCATATATTCCAGCTGAAAATGCACCTTCTCGAATTGATATTCCTGAAGTTCCAAACGAATCAAATATTCGTAGAAAGCGTGGACGACCATTAGGTTCCAAAGATATAAATCCACGAAAAAAGAAAGAGCAAAGTGCAATTGGCAAAGTCCAAGAAATAGCTTCTGATGAAGTCTCAAAAGAAATAAATAATGGCATTCAAAAGGCCAATATATCCCCTCAAGAGGATCATGTACCTACCGATTATGAGATCTCTATAAATTATGTTCAAAATGGTACAACATTGAATCGAAATGAAACACGTGTTGATGAATTTTTTGCATATGCTATAGCAAGTGATGTAACAAATGATGAAGATTTCGTGCCAAAATCTATCACTGAATGTCGTCAAAGACATGATTGGCAAAAATGGAAAGATGCCATACAAGCCGAATTAGATTCAATTGCAAAACGCCAAGTATTTGGCCCTGTTACAATAACCCCAAATAATGTTAAGCCTGTAGGCTACAAATGGGTATTTGCAATAAAAGAAACGAGAAAAATGAAATTGTGAGATATAAAGCAAGACTTGTGGCACAAGGTTTCTCACAAATACCTGGGGTTGATTACGAGGAAACATATTCACCCGTTGTGGATGCAACAACACTCAGATTTTTAATTAGTCTTGCAAATGTTGAAAGGCTTCAAATGCGCCTTATGGATGTTGTTACAGCTTACCTGTACGGATCACTTGATAGTGACATTTACATGAAACTCCCTGAGGGACTCAAAATTCCCGAATCTTGTAGATTAAAATCTCGAGAAATGTTTTCGGTAAAACTGAAAAGATCTTTATACGGATTAAAACAATCAGGACGAATGTGGTATAATCGCCTGAGTGAATATCTTTCAAAAGAAGGATACAAAAGTAATCAAATTAGTCCGTGTGTTTTTATCAAAAGATCAAATGCAAGTTTTACAATAATTGCAGTGTATGTTGATGATTTAAATATCATTGGAACTCCTCATGAGATTGAACATACTGCAACACTATTAAAGAACGAATTTGAGATGAAAGATCTTGGTATGACTAAATTTTGTCTTGGTCTTCAATTTGAGCATTTGTCAAATGGAATTTTTATCCATCAATCAAACTATACTGAAAAAATGTTGAAACGTTTCAATATGGATAAAGCTCATCCACTAAGCTCACCAATGGTCGTTCGTTCTCTTAATCGAGAAAATGATCCCTTCCGCCCCAAAGAAAATGATGAAGATATTATTGGTCCTGAAATACCATATCTAAGTGCAATTGGGGCTTTGATGTATCTTGCTAACAATACACGTCCAGATATTGCTTTTTCTGTGAATGTATTAGCTAGATATAGTTCTGAACCGACACGCCGACATTGGAATGGAATTAAACATATATTTCGTTATCTTTGTGGTACCCGTGATATGGGTTTATTTTACCCAAAGAATTCGAAGTCAAAGTTGGTTGGATACGCTGATGCTGGATATTTGTCTGATCCACATAAAGCACGGTCACAAACAGGATATGTTTTTACTTATGGTGATACTGCAATTTCTTGGAGGTCAACAAAACAAACATTAACAGCTACATCCTCAAACCATGCTGAACTTATTGCACTTTATGAAGCTGGTCGAGAGTGTGTTTGGTTGAGATCAATGATCCAACACATACAAGAAGAATGCGGGCTTGAAACAATCAAAGGAACTCCAACAATACTATATGAAGACAATGCGGCGTGTATAGCTCAAATCAAGGAAGGGTATATCAAAGGAGACAGAACTAAGCATATTTCACCGAAGTTCTTCTCAACATATGATATACAAAAGGATGGAACCATTGATGTTAGTCAAGTCCGATCAAGCGAAAATTTGGCCGACTTATTCACTAAATCATTGCCGACAAAAGTATTTGAACAACTAGTTCGGAAGATTGGTGTTCGACTCTTGAAGGATGTACATTAAACTCAGGGGGAGTATTATATGCACTGCACTCTTTTTCCATTCATCAAGTTTTTATCCCATTGGGTTATACTTGATAAGGTTTTTAACGAGGCAGTCTATAGTGTATTATAAACGGTGACTATCCAAGGGGGAGTGTTATGAAATCCATGGGCTTTGTGGATAACCCACCACCTACCTACTAGATCATTAGGGTTTATTTCATATCACTATATAAACAAGTCATTTGTATCCATTTTCTTGTTCACTCAATAATATTTCTACTCTCTCTTTATTCTTTGTTTCACAATAGTATATGATAAATTGAATAGTTTTACACATGAGTTACTCTGTAAAATAATGTACATTAAGCAAGTAGTTGTTGTCATATTAAAAATCATACAATATATCTTATACAAAATTAAGAACCGAAACTCTTATTAAAATTAACACGACATATGCTGAATCTTGAAGATCCAAAGATAATGCATTTGTTTATCATTACTACTCTTATCAGCCACAAAATTGGTGATCAAAATCACAATCCGTCCTCAAAATGATTTCAAACTTTGAGATGAAAACATATCTAATAAAGGCAATACTTTGATTACCCTCAGCAATAACAAAATAATTCCCGATCAATCGACAAATCTGCTGATAATCAATTACACATAATAGACGTAATATGTCACTATGTAAAACTTACATTTCCATCCATGAAAACCATCGAAATCCGTCATGTAGCAGGAAGGTTATGGTCTCGATAAATACTCCAAACGTGAATAATCCTCACCAATATCTTCCAAGACTTTAACAAAACGACTTTCGGCATGATTGGTAGTATTTGCTGAAAGTCGCCTGAAACAACTACCTTGCCTGCAAATTATTTCGTACTACGAAGTGTACCTCTCAAGGTCCTGTCCAAAGCATGTTTTGCAATTTGAACAGGAGATTGACATATCGAGTCATACCTACATATATATTGTCAACTTACCAAGTGAATTTTGGAGGAGGAAGTTGTAGGGATGGATCATTTATCACCTGAAATAAGTACCATCAATCTTTATTTAAATATAGAGTAAACCTTCAACATAGTTAACTATTTAACTTCAGTACCAGTTATTTATTGACATAGTTTTCTCGAATTTAGTTGTAACTAATAGCTTGTATCCCTATTAATTATGACTATTTGCCTCAAACATGTATTCGGAGAACCATTTAGTTCCCTTATGAAAGTAAAACAAATTACCAATTTGTACATGTTTGGACTGAACCAGTTTCATGATGTTACCTGACCCGCCAGCTTTGTCACTTATACCATAAATTAATACAAAAGAATAACTTCAATGGTAGACAACTTGAACATTGCCTAAATCACCTCTGCCATACTCAAACATACCTCTTAAATTCTTCATATATTATATGTAAAAACATCAAACCAGTACATGAGGGAACACGATAAGAGTTGGACTGCATAGCTGTTCGAATACCAATTATCAGATTGGAAGTATACAGCGCACAATAATATTGATCAGTAGAAACCCTTTGGTGTGGCTTGAGGTTGCAAATTGTTACAAAACTTCCAGTTACCTGTCTAATTCTATCCAATTACCTGAAAGATCACAAACACAATATAAGAATAAAAGGAAATAGAAAATAATAAGATAAGATTTTTTATGTGTTCTCCATGTATTTCGTAAGCTTATACGTAGAAACAGTCAACATGCCATCTGCACTATGTAGGCGTCCTTAAATGTGTACGAATCATGAAGGTATTCAGAAACTCACATCCACATCCACCCAAAAATGCAGATATAACAAATTACTCCCAATGATTAGGCCTTTTATTTTTTATGAACATCAGAATAATATTGATCGACTTCAAGGATTAATGACAGTAGCATCACACCACAAACTCTGAATACATACATGATAAAATAAGGCTAAATTACAGCTCATACCTATTTATGACTAACTCAATTCTAAAATATCTTGTGTACCAACTTATACTTGTATTATTAAATTTGGATAGTTGAACAACCTTGCTGACTTTCAACTTCAAAAACGAAACCCCACTTGAATTTGATGGGCTGGTTCCATATTTTCAAAAATTAAACACTTTAGAACTCGAGCAAGGCATCAGAGACAAAAAAAAAAAAAATTGCCTCTCGAATCTCGATACCTGCACAATCTAACAAAACCTTATGAATATTCTGAATCAACTCATGGTGTTATTGAATCACTTGTGAATAACCCATATCCATTGCATATTCTTCTTATACATTGACGGAGGTGAGTCAACCGCCATAGTTGATCAGTAAATCTTGATCGTCCAAAGTGACATAAAAATAGTTGACTTTAAATCTAGACCCTTTAAAGTCTTAGCGGCAGTTAATTAATCATGTCGGTTTTTCCAAAAAAAGAACCGCCCTTTATTGTAACTGCTATCATCCGTTCAACATAATGAGCATAACAGGGCCTTCTAAATTGTTTTGTTATAATAATAATAATAAATAATAATAATAATAATAATAATAATAATAATAATAATAATAATAATAATAATAATAATAATAAATATATACTTGATGTGTGATAGCATCATGCTAATGGTATACCCATTTTATCTATTTGTCTATCTGCATAACTTGAATTTTTTTTTTTACATGACAATAATAGGCGTTTTGTCATTCTGGGGTTTACTTAATTAATGATTCAATGGTCAATTTCTTTCAATAATTTAATTAGTTTAGGTTTAATAGTCAATTTGATTTTGCTCGAACATTAGTAGTATGTTGACGAGGATTTTCAACAACACATATTTGTATCTGGATGCTTTGGAATGTGACTAACATATATCATGATTCAATGGTATATGAGTTGGTATACATTATTAAGAATTAAAAATTTAAAAATAGTATTAATACAACTACGATCCTATAATGTTGAAGTATCTATTGTTATCTTTTCCTTTTTCTATTTCTTTGTTTGATCATGCCTTTCCTTTGATAAATGTGATGATATTTCATATGTCACTCCTAAGTAATAATCGTCATTGAACGTGTTGTACCGAGTAGCTTCTTTCAATTATGTTTCTTAGAATGCCATCATTCAATTCAAGCCCCTATCTACATATATGTTCCGCCTTTTAGTTTATTAGAAATCACCTATGGATTACAGGTTTTGAGTTTTGATTTCTAAGTCAAAGGATTGGGGTGGTAGTAGTTAATCGAGAAAAGTGTGTCGGGTTGATAACTGATGGTTGATGCAAACAAGCATGGTTTTCTATAATTGCCAAGGAATATACAAGATTTAGGAGCTCAATTGTAAACAGAAGATTATTGGAGATTTAAGTATTACCATTTCATAATATTGTCACATGAAAATTAACTGAGACTAAAGGTTGGTTGCTTATTTGCTAATGAGCGGGTAATGAGTTGCCTTGCTTTGCCGATGGTATCTTATGCCTTGTGTTGTTTGATTTGGTTGTTTGCTTTCAGATTAGAAGCTTGATTGTACGGGCCACCAAAATAGTTGTATTCTAGACCATAGTCATTTACCTATTTACTTCAGCTCAATATTACCTTGAAGGTAGTCTACTAAAGTGGATCAAGAATCACAAAAGTGTTCTTCATCAAGTTGATAGTTGTCTGGGTTGTTTAAGAATGTTCATTCATATTTTATTTTGGAAGTTATCCGGTAAGGTGATTTTTGTTGTATGTAATTCAATTTGAGGTTTCTGCTTCTTTTTTGGTCCTCCTCCATATTAAGGTTTTATTTGTACGTGTTTGTCATATGTTGCAACTATAACAATTGTTTATAGACAGTAGTACTCAATTTTAACCATTTGTCCATCCCGAACTTGAACCCTCACCATCATGGTTAAGAGGGGGCCATGATGCCGCAAGGTCAATGGAGTATTCTCGAACAGTTGTTTTATATTGCGGTTTGTATTTATGTAAACAAAAGTACAAAGCTGTTTTTTTTTTTTTTTTTTTTTTTTTAACAAAACATAGACATAATACAAATCGAGACTTACATATAAAATCGTGCTTACCCGGGGCACCGCCCGGGTATTACACTAGTTAAGAATTGATTGAAAATATCATGTCTCTACCTTTCTTATCCTTTCGCTTCATATATAACAATGACATTTGGATTACCCGCTCGAAATCTGTCGAAAACTCGTCTCAAAGCTGATAAATTTTATTTGATCATAATTGCACAAAAAATATAAATGAAAGTGTAATTGATGCCTAATAGGTTATCAACTATTGGAATCAACAATACAACACCTTTAATTTTACATCAGAACAACAGTCGGTTACATTTTAGATGACATTATAATTGTTAATAATTCGATTTTAGGATGTAGAATAAAGATCAAATTGAATAGAAGAAAATGTTACCTAAATAAAGGGATGGAAGTACCGATTGAATTGATAAATCGGATTGAATTCAGATCGATCGACATATTGAGATTTTGAATTGAATTTATGTGTTTGATGTTGAAGGGGAAGTCGCTTGCTAGGGCAGAGATATGAAACATAAATAAATTATTATTAAAAATGTTAGCCTCTAATTGGTTAATTAAAATCAATTAGAGAATGATGACGTCAGAACGATTATTTGTATAGTTACTTAGGTTATAAACCCGTGGTTACACGGGCTTTATAAAAGAATTTTGTAGTTCAAATATAGGTAAAATTTGACATTGTCAATATGTAGTCATTAGTTACTTAAGCATTAATAATATTAACTAAAAAATTGTGTAATTATATACTTCTTGGGATAGATAAATAAACATACTCTTATAATAAGTTCAAATGTAAGATTTTAGTTATAATGAAATATTCGATGGTATATAAGGAAATCATAATATTTAGAGTTGAAAAACATTATGTGATAAAATTTCAATATAAATATTTTTGTAGAACTATCTTGTATAATACATTGTCATATTATTTGTTGGCCTACCATTTTTGTCATAAATAATAAGCACATTCAAAACTATTACATATAACTTCCTGTATCTATATATGGGTCTTTACAAAAATAAATCGAAAGTCGCCCCACGATTGTCCTTGGATTTTGTGTAATGTCATTAAGAAGAATACACTTATAGGAAAAAGTCTTCTATTAAACTTATAGGGAGCTTTAATTTATTTCTTTGAACATTCGTTATCATGTTCATTATCATCATAGTTTTTAAACCCGTGTATACACAGATTTTAATGTAAACGATATGTATTCAATTAAAATATAAATCAATCAAATGTGCACAACTATATTTAGAAGCACATAAAACTTTCTAACTCATTATTCCAAATATCTAACTTTTGAAACAAATCTACATACGACGTTTAGCACATATTGAATACACTTTTTAAGTCATCTTTCAACACGTTTAATTTTCTCAATCCTTATGTATTAATTTATTGGGATTAATCATAGTACTTAATAATTGATGTTGATATTATTGTAGCTTTTAAACCTGTGTATATTGGGGTTTTAATGTATACACATCAATAAGATTTATAACTTTGATATTAAGATTTAACGACGATTAGCTTGTGTATAAGGATCTTCTATTTCAAATATCCATCTTTTGAAACAAATCTACATACGATGTTTAACACATGTTGAATACACCGTTTAAGCCATCTTTCTAACACGTTCAATTTCCTTAATGCTCATGTATTAATTTATTATCATTAATCATAACACTTAATAATTAACGTTGATATTATTGTAGCTATTAAACCTGTGTATTATTAAAAACTATGCTTTTTGTTTCATATTCTTTAAGTAGGGGAAAAATGTTTGTACAATACACAGTGTTTGGTACTGTTATTAATAAACACATGGACTAATTAACTTTGATTACTGTAATAATTTGAAGGGATGAATTTAAAACTTTAATATTAAATATATCCTTTACAACACTAAATTTTATTTAATGTAGACATTACATAAGAGCTATGCCATCGGCATTCATCGGTTTCAACTGATGAAGCCATGGATTTCGTTACCCATTGGCACCACCATTTCTTCTGTTTCGTCACTTCCCACTTCTTCGGTTTAGCGACGTAACGAAATTTGTGTGGGGTGGGTCCCAACTTATATTTAATGTATTGTTATTTTTTGTTTATATGTAAATATAGGTATATTGGTAAATGTCACTAGTACATAAATGGATATTTATGGCGGTGAAAAAGGCCATCTGAAGCGGTGATTTAACCGCCCCTGATGCCGGCGCCACGAAAGCCTAAACATCTTTTAAAGCGGTCAAACGACCGTTTCAAAAGGATAAATTTGAAACAGTTACTTTGCTTTAATAGAACGGTTGTTGGACAATAAATGAGGTGTTTGTTGGGCTAATGAACCGCTTCAAAAGTCAAACGAAAATTCAAAAGAATTTCACTTTTACCCCCAAAAGCATATATTCATTTTCAGTTTACCGCTAATCACCCAAATATTCAATTCACTTTTAACCCAAAAGGCTAATATTCATTTTCAGTTTCCCGCTAATCACCCAAATATTCATTAGTTTTATTTCAACTTCAAATTATATTTCAAATTCAAATTAATTTTCTTTCATGAAAAAAAAAATTAGATTCTTTTTCAACTTATATAAATATACATACACAATAACTTAAATGAAAAATACCAACCTGTTTTAATCGAACAAAAAAAATACATATCTTAAATAAACATACCAAATTACAATAAATCAAAAATACATAGATTTGAACATAGCAGTACTATATTACAAATCCACAACCATATATTTATAAAGTAAAATTTCTTCAATTGCACTAGTGATACACTGCAACTCATCACCCTTTCGATCAGTAACCACTAGTCCACTCACTCATTTGTTTCTTGACGATCCTGCGAATGAAAATAATCACAATATAAATTATATATTATTTTTATGTTTATTATATGTGCATATACATAGAAGAAACATATGCTCACCACAACAACCGATGAAGTACAACTAGATGTGAGCCATCATCACGGACGAGATCTGAACACAAATGTAGATATGTAAGAACACAGATCTAATGAAACAAAACACAGATCTAAAAAAAAAATAAAATAATTCATAGTTTCTTTTAATCTTACATTAAATTATTGGTTTGCTGCCACCGTGACTTACTGTCATTCATCATCGAAAACACTTCAATTTATTTTCTGTAGTGGAAAATAGCTAAAATAAATCTAGCTTGCTTCTGTAAGTTAGTGGGTGGGTGCTGGAGATAATATGTGTGTGGTGGAGAAGATATGTGTGTATGTTTATTTATAAGTAAAATGAGAAAAGAAGAGCGGTTATTTATTATTTTATAGCACGGTTCTGAAACAACGTGCTATATAATTCTTTTTGAAGCGGTTATAATTATTTTTGGAGCGGTTATAATTATTTTTGGAGCGTTATAAAAAACCTTTTATATAATTGTTTTTGGAGCGGTTATAATTATTTTTGGAGCGCTATAAAAAACTTTTGGAGCGGTTATAATTGTTTTTGGAGCGCTATAAAAAACCTTTTATATAATTGTTTTTGGAGCGGTTATAATTGTTTTTGGAGCGCTGTAAAAAACTTTTGGAGAGGTTATAATTGTTTTTGGAGCGCTATAAAAAACTTTTGGAGCAGTTATAATTGTTTTTGGAGCGGTCCTTCTTATTTTATTGCGCGGTTCATGTGAACCGCGCTATTTTTGGAGCGGTTATATTTGTTTTTGGAGCGGTTATAATTGTTTTTGGAGCGCTTATAATTGTTTTTAGAGCGCTATAAAATATTTTTTATATAATTATTTTTGGAGCGGTTATAATTGTTTTTGGAGCGGTCCTTCTTATTTTATAGCGCGGTTCATGAGAACCGTGCTATTTTTGAAGCGGTTATAATTGTTTTGGAGCGGTTATAATTATTTTTGGAGCGCTATAAAATACTTTTTATATAATTGTTTTTGGAGAGGTTATAATTGTTTTTGGAGTGCTATAAAATACTTTTTATATAATTGTTTTTGGACCGGTTCTTTGTTATTTTATAGCGCGGTTCACTAACTTATTTTTTTACTTTGGAAATAACCGCTCCGTTTTATTCTATTTGAAACGGTTTTTTACTTAACCGCTCTAAAATTGCACTTTTTTGAAGCGGGTTGTTTTAAACCGCCACAAATAATGGTATTTTTTGAAGCGGTGTTTACTAAACCGCTATAAATATAAGTAATTAGAGCGGTTCTTTTTAAAACCGCTACAAGTAATGCCATTAAACCGTTTCAAAACAAATTTTGATTCTACGTTTTACTTTTTATAGCGGTTTTCACGTAAAACCACTATAACACTGCGCTCTAAATAGTCATTTTTGTACTAGTGTGTGGGGCCCAAATATTGAAGTGACGAAACTATGGTTGGCACCGTTGTATCTGTCTTTCATCAGTTTTGGATGTGCTGATGTGGCACAACTGACGAAAGAAGTGACGGAACCACGATTGGGAGTGGTCTAAGCTTTCCCTTTAGAATAGAACTACTTTGAAGATAGTAATGTCTACACTTATATGGTATTTAAAATACTATAGTATAAAAATGAAATAGCAACATAAAAAGGTATTATATTTACACCCCTTTATGCGTACGTATTGTCACGATAATTTTTTTTTTTTAATACAATTAAAATGTTAGAGTTGAGATCATTTGAGTATGATTTTGTCATTTTTTGTAGATTTTACAATTTACTAACAGATGTGTTAACGTGTTGTGTTTAGGGTTTAGGGTTTGGAGTTTAGGGGTTTAGGGTTTAGTAAGTAATAAGATAAATAATGTTAATTATATTTTGTTATTATCATTTATATATAATATATTTTATGGGCATTGATATTTCCACCATAAAAAATGATAGATCCATCATTAAATACAACTATTTATACATATATTACAACTGTTTACCGCATAGTTTTGGTAGAACTATCATTTTGTTGATGGAAATATCATTTACGATTTATGATACTCCTATTTGATTTGATCTCATAAGTAGGATTTTATAGAAATATACGTGAATAATGCTGCCACTTTGTTTAGATCCACGAATGGTTAACGTATTTCAGGATTCATTTTTTTAATCAAAGATAATTGAGTTTAATTATTAAAATAGATTTTCTAATAAATGACCGACCTCATAATTTGATTCTGATTCAATTACGTAGGGGATTTAAATTTAATGAATTAATAATTTTTATTTATTTAATTTTTGAAGTAGAATTTTTAGGTGATATAATGTATTTGATTGGTTAATTGAAAAATTGATGAAATAGAAGCATGTGATTGGTTAATAGATCTCAATTTTGACACAAATTTTCATAGGACAAGTTTTCTTTTATTAATATTTATATTATTAGATTACTATATACCAGATTATAAACCCGTGTATATACACGGCTTGCATTAAAAAGATTAGTTTGTTACATATACAGATCCTAAAAAATTCATGTTTTTTCATACCTATCTAATCACACGGTTTCTCATCCGGGGTTTTTTTAATGTATTTTTTAACCAATAAATGCTTTAATCTTACCAAATTTTCAATTAAATAATCAAATGTATTGATTTGCCCAAAATCTATCTTTCGTAATAAAAAAAAACCCCTTAATTTACCTATAAAATACTTAGTTTAATCTTAGTAAGATATAAGATAAGATTGATATTTAATCTAGTTATCGAATAATAGAACTTTCATTCGAAATTTCAAAATTTGATCAAGTAAACAACCGACTTAAGCAACTCACTCAAAATTATTTTTAATTATTTTATTATTTGTTCATATTTCTATAATTAGACTTTTTAGAGAGTTAACAATAACATATAATTAATAGTTTGATATGATTGGTTAATCGAAAATAAATAAATTTGAGACATTTGATTGGTTAATAGATCTAACCCTATTTAAACAAAATTAAAATTTGACATTCAAATGAAAATATCTCATGGACACCGAAACGTTTCCCAGAGGGAAACTATCACTCCACATAATTATCTGTTATAAAATACACTTGACGAGGACTTCTACAAAATGTAAAATGGAGTTTGACAAAATCTGTTATTTCAACTATTTAGCTTTTTAAACTTTCCTTAGATACCTTCTATCTTATTTTTATTATTTTACTAATTATTAGTATTATGATTATTTTTATTGTTAACTTTTTCTCTTTACTTGGGAAAACATAGTTATATTTAACTTTTATTATTCTTTTTATGAAATTTCTCTCATTATAAAATTCTTACAATGAATAAAGGAGTTTGACAAAACCCGTTGGACGATTCTAATTGATAAGGATCACATCATCAAAGCCACTAACTTCTACGAAATGTAAAACGGAGTTTGACAAAACTTGTTATTTCAACTGTTCATCTTTTTAAACTTTCCTTAGATACCTTCTATCTTATTGTTATTATTTTACTAAGTATTAGTATTATGATTATTTTTACTATTAACTTTTTCTCTTTACTTGGGAAAACATAGTTATAATTAACTTTTATTATTCTTTTTATAAAATTTATCTCATTATAATATGCTCTTTAACTAAACTTATTTGTACGATGAATAAAAGGAGTGTGTTGGACGATTTTAATTAGTAAGGATCACATCATCAAAGCCACTATTTCCAGTTTTAAACCGGTGTATACATAATGGATGTAAAGTAAAAGATATCTATTTATATATAGATTTTATTTTAATATATAGGTTTTAGAATAACTATTATTTAAAAATTTAGTTTATAATATTAAAGTAATAAGAAAAGGATATAATTAAATTATTTGTTAGTGATTATCTTCCTCTTTAATCTATCTATCTATTCATATATATAAAACAAAGATTTATTTTGCTTATTTGTCATCTTTTTAATCTTATATGATGACATGTCTAAAATATAGTTAATCCTAAATTATCCTTCAATATCTAGGCATGCCATGTTGCTTTCCAATTTTATTAATTTAAATATTAATTTATTTTATTTTAATAAGGGTTAATAATAGTTTAATCCTCACACTTTTATTTTTAACTAGGTATGTTTTGCATTGATTAACACAAGAGTTAAGTAAATCCGTTGTCTCATTGTCGTTATCTCATTGAGTTTATTTTATTAACGATCGAATTTCATCCATGATCAATTATATGTAGATATTTCACGAGTTAAACACATTGGTGGATTGAAATGTTGAGTTGAGACAACAATGTTAGAAACTATTACATATGTAATATGTAGCTTATATTAAAGTTGTATAGCATTTGGACTTTTAATATTTTACGTTAGCATTTGTAAAAACGTGTACTATTTGTTTCTCATGTTGTTACTCACAAAAACTTTGAAGTTTTTATTCGTATAACACCCCCTTTCAATATCACAATATTATATTATGTTTCACGGAAGCGTATACATACAATACATATTTCATTAAAACTTGGTTTGAAATTTTCACAAACATTTATACAACCTGTTTAACTACTAATCCAAACACAGTTAATTTATCTAGAAACCGGGGCATTATATATTACAAACATTGTTTATAACGAACTTGATCAGAGTTGCAAGTTTCAAACATTTCCAGCATCAAAACATCCCTTCCTGACTACCCACATAATAAACATAACCTACAGGAAGTAAATTGAGGTATTAGCACGAAGCTAAGTGAATGAATAATCAACTACAATTCAGTTTAGGTAGCAATCTGTTCACAATCAATAATGTAACAAATATCGTCAAGAGGAACGGTGGTTCCTAAGGACCCTGTGCCGGGTGGCCCCATCAGAACACTTAAATCAACTGTAGGCCAAAACAGTGATTAACCGCTAACCTATTGCTAATCTTCATCAACACATGTACGCAACCCTGTGTTGACCAACAATAGCAATCAGGTCCAACCGACAATCTAGTTGACCTCTGGATTCTTCATTCAAGCGCACATGCTAGTCAAACAACCAATCCAATGGCATATCATTTCAAACTTGACATTCTATCAATAGTAGTCCTATAATTACTGATTGAAATCAAACTTACACAACCAAACCAAACTGTAAGTTTCAAATCCACTCACCTGATTGTCTCGATTCACTTACTCAGCTGTCTTATCTCGCTGAGTTCTCTGAAGATCTGAGAATCAACAATCAGATATAAATTAGAAATCAGAATCATCAATACATAACATTAGGAGCTTAATACAATTAACATTACAATCACAAGTTCCTAATCACATATAATGAATCACAACATAGCTATTATCATGTACTACTACCAACTCATCAATGTTATAACATATAGCAATCAATCAACATTGAATAAGTCAAGTAAAGATGCAAGGTTGGACAACCAAACAAGCCGCCGGCTGGGGGTTCAGACCCGCCGGCTTCCACATACTACCCGCCGGTTCATAGGTCTAGACGCCGGGTAAATTACATTTTGAGTGATCAGAACCAAATTGCGTTTTAAAGCCTATTTTAGCCGCCGGATTGACCAAGGAACAACCGGGTTTGGGATCAACCCGCCGGCTTGGGTACTCGACCCGCTGGCCCCCTTGGATTTACCACGAAGCCGTCGGCTTCACTAAACAAGCCGCCGGCTTGTTCATCTTTTACAGCAGCAGCAGCAGCAGAGGTTTAAAACTCTGCACGAACCAAACCTTACAAAATCCAAACTTTGGCATGCTAACTAACTTAGGCAACATTTCTATACCACAAAAACATCATATGGCAGCAAGTTTATATTAAACAACATCAATTAACATGAAATAATTCCACTTTTGATTATAATCATGAAACCCACTTAGCTCATTCAAGAACTTCAATTCATTTATGCAAACTATAGAGATCTGTTTACCAACATCTTATAGCATCATATGAAACTCAACAATTCAATCGATTCCTCAATTTCATGCATAAGCTAACTTCATTTTATCAAGTTCTTAAGGAATATAATAACACTTATAAAAGAGAAGAACAAGATGATTATGATGATAAGCTATCTAAGATCAAGATCAAAATCAATGCTTGAATTGGATTCAATTTTATTGGTTTTGTATTTCTTAGTTTTTAGGTTATAGAGATGTTAGGGTTTTTTGTTTAGAGTGAAAGAAAAACTTTCCTTTTTAGGAAAGTTAAATAGGTCGACTCTTCACCTTTGCACCGACCCGTATTCACTTAAAACTAGTCCCCTTTCAATCTATTGCCTGGAACCTAAAAATCATTTGCGAGAAACTTATTTTATTCTACCATAAACTATAGTAAATTACATCAATCAACAATTTATTATCCACAATAAGTTCTGAAACTTATTTACCTAAGTTTCTCAGATAAACAATTAATAACGAATAATTTCTAAAATAATCAAATACATCAATTTAAAATTAGAAATTACCAGACCGCTACGAAGGATGTCACAAATCTCCCCTCTTAAGAAGATTTCGTCCCCGAAATCTCAACATGATCAAATAATCCAGGATATCTGGATCTCATACTATCCTCGGTCTCCCAAGTTAGGTTTGAACCTAAACTATGCTTCCATTTTACTAAGACCATAGGTATCTGTTTCTTCCTAAGTTTGGTAACTTTTCTGTCAAGAAGTTCAACAGGTTCTTCAACTAACTTCTGACTTCTGTCAACTTGCAAATCTTGCAAAGGCAGAATCTGAGACTAGTCTTCAACGTTACATTTCCTCAAATAACAAATGTTAAACGTGTCATGAATACCAGCAAGTTCTGGAGGAAGATCAAGTGTAACTGACTGATCATTAACAATCTGACGAATTCTAAACGGTCCAATATATCGAGGAGCCAACTTGCCACGTTTCCCAAACCGAATTACCCCCTTCCAAGGCGAAACTTTCAGGTAAACAAGTTCACCTTCAACAAAAGTAACAGGTAGACGTTTAGGATCAATATATTGTTTCTGTCTATCACGTGCAACTTTTAATTTTTCACGAGCCACTGCCACTTTATCAGCTGTCATTTGAACAATGTCTGGACCTACAAACTGTTTCTCCCCAGCTTCTAACCAACAAGTCGGAGTTCTACAACGGCGACCGTAAAGCATTTCATATGGTGGCATACCAATACTCGAATGATAAGAGTTATTATAAGCAAACTCAACTAACGGCAAATGAGAATCCTAAGAACCACCATATTCTAAAACACAAGCTCTCAACATATCCTCCAATGTCTGAATTGTACGTTCTGACTAACCATCAGTCTGAGGATGATAAGCAGTACTGAGATTAACTCTAGTACCCAACTCATGTTGTAAGCTTTGCCAAAAATGAGATACAAACCTCGAATCTCTATCAGATACAATCGATAATGGAATACCATGCCGCGAGACAATCTCATTCACATACAACTGTGCCAGCTTACTCAAAGATGCAGTCTCACTGGTAGCTAGAAAATGTGCACTTTTAGTCAATCGATCCACAATGACCCAAACCATATCATTTTCTCGGGCAGTTCAAGGCAATTTGGTAACAAAATCCATAGTCAAATGTTCCCACTTCCATTCTGGAATCTCAAGTTGTTTCAACGACCCATACGGCTTCTGGTGTTCAGCTTTAACTTGAGAACAAATATGACAAGAACTAACAAACCTTGCTACATCTATTTTCATTGTAGGCCACCAATACAAAGGTTTCAAGTCATTATACATTTTCGTACTTCCAGGATGTACAGATAATCTGGACTTATGGGCTTCATTCAGAATAACATCCCGAAGACCACCAAACAAAGGAATCCAAACACGAGACTGAAAGGTTTTTAATCCTCTCGAATCATCTATTAACAATTCCTTTCGATTCAACATAATTTCATATTTCAAATTATGATCTGACAAAGCCTCCAACTGTACAGCTTTTATCTGACCCACCAAATCAGAAGAAACTTCTAAACGCATAAAGTAAACTCGATCAGAAGTTACCTTGCGACTTAAAGCGTCAGCAACCACATTGGCTTTTCCTGGATGGTATTTAATTTCACAATCATAATCTTTGATTAATTCTAACCATCGCCTCTGACGCATATTCAACTCTTTCTGTGAAAACATATACTGAAGACTCTTGTGATCTGTACAAATAACACACTTAGTACCATACAAGTAATGCCTCCAGATTTTCAAAGCAAATACAACAGCTGCTAGCTCTAAATCATGGGTAGGATAATTTCTTTCATGAGGTTTGAGCTGACGAGAAGCATAAGCAATAACACGGTCTCTGATGTGACTCAAATAGGCATGTTTTTAAGGGCAATATTCCGCACTTTTTGGACGTATCTTTAGTGAAAACATTCCAAAATGATCATTATTTACTTAAATTCACTAAAGTGGTCTAAATATAGGCGTTGCTACAAAAATCAACTAAAACGTCCAAATAACAAGCAAATCAGGGTGAATAAACGTGCACAAAATCCTCCGGCCTCATTTACCTTATATAGATCACATTCTAACTTCATCATATGATAAAACAGGTAAAATCGAGACGGTAAAATCAAGAATCATGCAAATCGGATAAAGAACGGAGAAGACTGAGCAGTATCAGACCCTATAAAGTCATTTCGGCTATGCTTGATCTATACACATCCAATTTCAGTGAAGTTGGCATCATTAGAAGCGTAACGGAATTTCGAAGACACAGGCGAAAGAATCAGGTCAAACGGACACATAACGAAGGAGATACGCGCGTTTTAAGCAACGAACGAAATCAGACGGACACCGTATACGGCCTTGGAAACCGTATACGGCCTACCTAAGACCGTATATGGCCTCATACATACCATATACGGCCCCACCAAGGCCGTATACGGCCCTATGCACCCCGTATCATGCTTCATTTGCTTGTACGTGCTGTTTCGCGAGTTGTACGGCTGATTTTTGAGCTTTGCCTATAAATAGGAGGTCACCCCTCCTCATTCCACACACCAAAACACATTCACACATTTCTCTCACTTTCATTTCTCTCTTTTTCTTTCACTTTCTCTCTCTAACTTTCTCTCTCTAGCACTACTCTTAGGAGTTAGAGGAGAAAGGTTAGGGTTGAGCTTACGGTTCGAGTCTAGAGGAAGGTTTAGCTTGGTATTCTTGTTGTAACTAGTTTTTCAAGTTCAGACTATTTGTAATCCTCAGTATTACACTGCTGTATTCCCGGTGATATCTAAACTTTACTTACTGTTATAATGCTTGTGCTTTATGTTATTTCAGTTTGTATTCTGCATATTGCCATGTTTATAGAGTAGTTTAATATTGTGATTGTTGAAATGTAGATATTAGGAGTAGGGATGATGTTAAATTAATGTTTCATTTATACGATTGGAAATTGTTATGCTGTGTATCTGGTTAAGCTTATCCTGAATATAGATCTAGTCTCTCATCACCCTTTCCAGACTTTCACGTGACTGTTGCCCTAGGATAGGATCTGATCAACCCTAATACTATGAATATACAGTTATCTCCAGTTACAGTATGAAACTATGAACTTTCCTTTAAAAGGCACGGTACTTCGTATAGCGTTGGAAACACCTCGTGTGGAGTACAAATACGTGGAAGCTAAGGAAATGCCATGGATTGTTTCATCGTGAATTACCTAGAAGTGACCCTTCTAGAACTGTGGTCTAAGAATCAAAGCTGTAGAAATGCTTGTTGCACTATACACCGTTAGTACACCTAAGATCTGGAACACTGTGGAAATGCTTAAATGCCCAGTACACCGTCAGTACATCTAGGGTTTGGAACACTGTGGAAATGCCTAATTGCCCTGTACACCGTGATTATTCCTAGGGATGAACGACTGACTGTAAAGGAGGGTCTATATTTACGATGGTTAAGTATGTGCTTCAACAGATACAATACAGGGTAGTGTCAATCATATACCTAGACATGCAAAACCCTAATCACACCCATGGTTTAACATACACAGGATACAATCAGTATCTGCTATGATAAAAGTAAATAGACGATTAGGTGTTAAGAAAGGTTAGTAAATACAATTGCGGTCTGTTGCCTTATGCCTGATCCCTAGAACATTTAGGGTGACTTTGTCTTAGTTAAACAAAGGCTCAGGAGGGTTTGAAAACAGCCTGATCTGATCAGAATCATGATATCCTAGGATTCCAGTGACATATGTTTCTAGGGTTTCACCTGAACGTAGGGTCCTAGTGTTTACACCGAAAGTATGTCTACTCTTTATCTGGTAAATCTCCAATCAATTTTATAATGAACATCATCCCGAAACCCTAGTTATCCAAGTTTCAGCAATCACATCTCTACCTGTCTGCTTAAACCCTAATTTCATTTCTTGTTATTTACTTTTCTGCATTTAGGATAATTATAAAACAAAACCTTCCAAACAAAAATCTATCTACCTACCCCCATCCTAATTGCGACCATAATCTTTGGTGACCCGCTTTATTTCAATTCGCTCCGATTTAAGAACGACCTCGAGTTATACTTACTGCTTGCTCCCAAGGTAGGTAGTATTTATTGTTTGAGCCCCAGCTCTTATAAATTTAAAACTCACTGTCCGCCGCTTCTGTTGCTGTTGGAACAACGACCGGAGTCAAATCCGACCGACCGATAGGAGTGACGACAGTCTCGCTGCATCAAAACACAACCCAAACCAGCAATCGATGCATCACAGTAGACAACAAAATCATCAGACCCATCTGGCAATGCTAACACAGGAGCCTGACATAACAACTGTTTCAAAATCTGAAAAGCTGTTTCCTGCTGTTCAGTCCATACAAAATTTTCATCCTTACGGGTCAATTTAGTCAATGAACCGGCAATTTTAGAAAAGTCCTTTATGAACTTCCGGTAATAACCCGCCAAACCAAGAAAAATCTTTATTTCTGAAACAGACTTTGGAGCTTTCCAATTCATTACAGCTTCAATCTTTGAAGGATCAACTTTAACACCATCATTACAAATAATATGACCCAAAAATTGCACTTCCCGAATCTAAAATTCACATTTACAAAACTTTGCATATAATTGTTCTCTTTTCAAGGTTTCCAACACCAACCTCAAATGTTTTTCATGTTCTGATTCGGATTTAGAATATACTAGAATATCATCGATAAATACAATCACAAATTTATCAAGAAAAGGTCGACATACACGGTTCATCAAATCCATAAAAACTGCTGGAGCATTAGTCAAACCAAAAGGCATAACTAGGAATTCAAAATGACCATACCTGGTTCGAAAAGCAGTTTTAGCAATATCCTGTTCACGAACACGAACTTGATGATAACCTGATCTTAAATCAATTTTAGAATAGAATGAAGATCCTTGCAACTGATCAAACAAATCATCTATTCGAGGCAAATGATATTTATTCTTTACCGTTCGTTTATTTAATTCCCTATAATCAATGCACATTCGAAAAGACCCATCCTTCTTTTTCACAAACAAAACTGGTGCACCCCAAGGAGAAGAACTAGGTCTAATGAACCCTGTATCCAACAACTCCTGTATCTGATTCATCATTTCACGTATCTCAGACGGAGCTAATCTATAGGGAGCTTTGGCTACAGGTGACGAGCCAGGAATAAGATCAATATGATATTTTACTTCCCTAACCGGTGGTAAACCAGGTAATTCATCAGGGAACACTTTCGGATATTCAGAAACTACCGGGACATCAGAAAGAGATTTCTTTTCTAACTTGACATCAATTACATAAGCTAGATACGACTTACAGCCTTTGGACAAAGATTTTCTAGCTTTCATCATGCTAATCAAAGGTATACACCCATTATCCCTTTCTCCTCGAGCCACAACATATGACTCTTCAGAAATTGGGATCCTAATCAGCTTATTGTGGCAATCTATATTTGCTTTACACTGACTTAACCAATCCATGCTAATAATTACATCAAAACTAGCAATCGGCATCAACAGAAATGAAATTGGGAAAGTCTGACCATCTATCATAATACTAGCTCCAACTACCGAAGTGGAAACAGGAACTGATTTGCCACTAGCTATTTCTACTTCCACAGGGTTTGTAATCACAGTAGGCATCATTTTCAATTTATCACAAAAACACACAGATGCAAAAGAACAATTTGCACCAGAATCAAACAAAACACGTGCTGGTACAGAGTTTACAAGGAAAGTACCAGTGATAACATCATCTGTGTGAACAGCTTCATCCACTGTCATTTGAAAAGCCCTACTAACTGCAGATGGCGGATTCTTCCGCTTCTGACCGGAAGATGATGAACTAACAACCGACCCAGAACCCTGTCTCTTAGCCTCAGAACACTGATTTGCACGATGACCTTCCTTATGACAATTCCAACACACATAGGTAGGAAAAACACAATCCTTGGCTTCATGACCAATCACACCACATTTCACACATCTAGTGGTTTGCACAGTACACGGCCCAAAATGTCTAGCTCTACATTTAATACACCAATTGGGACGATCAGAAGTACCACCACGACTCTCTTGTTTCTTACCCTGTTGATTTCCTTGCCACCGCTTCTTACCTTTACTAGAAGATTCACTCCTAGATTTCTGAGAAACCATTTCTTTACTTGGTGCCTCTTGAGGCCTCAAATCACTGTCAACTGACCGAGCTAACATAAAAGCTTGGGAAAGAGAGCCCACCAACCTCACTGAAGTTCGATAATGATTAGGTAAAGTACCTACAAACTGTTCGATTCTGGTTCTCTCATCAGGAACCCACTGCTGAACAAACCTAAGTTTCTCTGAAAACTGATTAATCAAATCATCCATTGACATTTTACCAGTTAATTGTAAATCCATAAACTCCTTTCGAATCCGAGCTATATCAAAGTTTGAACAATACTGCTTACAAACTTCATTATGAAAATCAGGCCATCGGATAGATGCTTTCTGAAAAGGAGATAACACAGAAGTAATCGAATCCCACCAATTCATAGCTGGTCCTTTTAAAAGTTGAGTTGCATAAGGAACCTTTAATTCTTCCTCACATTGACAAACTTCAAATTTCTTTTCAATATCCCTCAACCAATCTAGAGTTACGGAAGGATTTGTACTACCAGAATACACAGACGGGTTACTGCTCATAAAGGTTTTAAAAGAACACACCTTTTGTTTTGGCGGTGAAATCGTACTAAACACAGGATGAGATGATTCAGCCTCTTTTTGTTGTTTATACATTCTGAGTGCTTGATTTTCCTCTTCCAAATGAAGTAAATACTCATCTCTTTCTAATTCTTCTCTAGCATGGAAAGAAGTACCAGCGTGCTCAGCCCGGTCATCATGAGTCTCAAAAGTAACTTCCGGCCTTGAGACATTATTAGGGTTAACAGGTGGTTGCTCGTTATCCGCCATGTCTGTAAACACAACAACAGCTCATAAATCGTTAATCGTTAGCACCTATCCTACTAACCAATTCATATTCAGTACATAATCCCGTTCCCAAGAATGTTTGATACAACACAATCAAAGTTTAGGATTGAACATACTGTCATATTCAATTCACCCAAACTATTGCTCTGATACCAACTTATAACACCCCCTTTCAATATCATAATATTATATTATATTTCACGGAAGCGTATACTTACAATACATATTTCATTAAAACTTGGTTTGAAATTTTCACAAACATTTATACAACCTGTTTAACTACTAATCCAAACATAGTTAATTTATCTACAAACCGGGGCATTATATATTACAAACATTGTTTATAACGAACTTGATCAGAGTTGCAAGTTTCAAACATTTCCAGCATCAAAACATCCCTTCCTGACTACCCACATAATAAACATAACCTGCAGGAAGTAAATTGAGGGATTAGCACGAAGCTAAGTGAATGAATAATCAACTACAATTCAGTTTAGCTAGCAATCTGTTCACAATCAATAATGTAACAAATATTGTCAAGAGGAACGGTGGTTCCTAAGGACCCTGTGCCGGGTGGCCCCATCAGAACACTTAAATCAACTGTAGGCCAAAACAGTGATTAACCGCTAACCTATTGCTAATCTTCATCAACACATGTACGCAACCCTGTGTTGACCAACAATAGCAATCAGGTCCAACCGACAATCTAGTTGACCTCTGGATTCTTCATTCAAGCGCACAGGCTAATCAAACAACCAATCCAATGGCATATCATTTCAAACTTGACATTCTATCAATAGTAGTCCTATAATTACTGATTGAAATCAAACTTACACAACCAAACCAAACTGTAAGTTTCAAATCCACTCACCTGATTATCTCGATTCACTTACTCAGCTGTCTTATCTCGCTGAGTTCTCTGAAGATCTGAGAATCAACAATCAGATATAAATTAGAAATCAGAATCATCAATACATAACATTAGGAGCTTAATACAATTAACATTACAATAACAAGTTCCTATTCACATATAATGAATCACAACATAGCTATTATCATGTACTACTACCAACTCATCAATGTTATAATATATAGCAATCAATCAACATTGAATAAGTCAAGTAAAGATGCAAAGTTGGACAGCCAAACAAGCCGCCGGCTGGGGGTTCAGACCCGCTGGCTTCCACATACTACCCGCCGGTTCATAGGTTTAGACGCCGAGTAAATTACATTTTGAGTGATCAGAACCAAATTGCGTTTTAAAGCCTATTTTAGCCGCCGGATTGACTAAGGAACAACCGGGTTTAGGATCGACCCGCCGGCTTGGGTACTCGACCCGCCGGCCTCCTTGGATTTACCACGAAGCCGTCGGCTTCACTAAACAAGTCGCCGGCTTGTTCATCTTTTACAGCAGCAGCAGCAGAGGTTTAAAACTCTGCACGAACTAAACCTTACAAAATCCTTACTTTGGCATGCTAACTCACTTAGGCAACATTTCTATACCACAAAAACATCATATGGCAGCAAGTTTATATTAAACAACATCAATTAACATGAAATAATTCCACTTTTGATTATAATCATGAAACCCACTTAGCTCATTCAAGAACTTCAATTCATTTATGCAAACTATAGAGATCAGTTTACCAACATCTTATAGCATCATATATCATCATATGAAACTCAACAATTCAATCGATTCCTCAATTTCATGCATAAGCTAACTTCATTTTATCAAGTTCTTAAGGAATATAATAACACTTACAAAAGAGAAGAACAAGATGATTATGATGATAAGCTATCTAAGATCAAGATCAAAATCAGTGCTTGAATTGGATTCAATTTTATTGGTTTTGTATTTCTTAGTTTTTAGGTTATAGAGATGTTAGGGTTTTTTGTTTAGAGTGAAAGAAAAACCTTCCTTTTTAGGAAAGTTAAATAGGTCGACTCTTCACCTTTGCACCGACCCGTATTCACTTAAAACTAGTCCTCTTTCAATCTATTGCCTGGAACCTAAAAACTATTTGCGAGAAACTTATTTTATTCTACCATCAACTATAGTAAATTACATCAATCAACAATTTACTATCCACAATAAGTTCTGAAACTTATTTACCTAAGTTTCTCAGATAAACAATTAATAACGAATAATTTCTAAAATAATCAAATACATCAATTTAAAATTAGAAATTACCAGACCGCTACGGAGGATGTCACAATTCGCATATGTTTTGGTTGTTGTATACTATTTTTTTATTTTCAATGACAAATTTATAGTTTTCAATTACAATATTGACGTCGTTAAAAAATTTCATAATATATAATAGTTTTGCATATATTATCGTGTGATCACGGGCTCAAAGATCTACAATTATTTTTACGAATACATGTAATACTTATTATTTATCTTTCTACAATTTATTGTGTTTTATTTGGCTCCATATATTAATTTCTACAATTTATTATAATAGTTTGATTACTTTATTATATAGTTTGGTTTATGTTATTATTTAATACAAAGTCTTTTAATTGCATATTAGAGCATGTTATTTTAGTAAATGATGATGTGTCATTAATTTATAAAAGTCTTGAATTAATCTTAATTTTTAAGCATGATATGTGTCTTTTCATATATTAGAAAATCAAATTATTATTTTTTTATTATATTTATTGTTTTATATATGTTTTAGTCTATAATAATAATTATTATTTTTAAAATTATTAGTAATAAATTTACAACTTTAGACAACAATACTAATATATGACGTGCAACGCACGAGCTTAAAAATCAAGTTTTATATAACTTATGCAACATGTTTCTTTGTCTTCCATTTTCTTATAGATGATCTTATGTGTCATTAAAACAAATTTTTTTAAATTTTTATTTCATTCTTATTTATATCACATATTTTTAGTATGCCATTTCTTTTTTTTGATTAACCAAATCATGTTATTATGAATACATCTCCTTATAAATGTAAAGTTGAACAGCCACTTTGCTATTAATTCGATTTCTAAAATAGTTACATTCTATTTTAATATTAACCAAATCCATACTTTAATAAATATATTCATTCAAAGTGTTTAATGACATTACATATTCCCACACATCTATTCAAATCCATTGTTTCATGCTCATAACTTAGTTTATAACATAGAGTATAATATAATAAACAGAGTATAAAATTCATATCCAATTCAAATCTCAAGTATACCGCAAAATGTATTATACACTTTCTCGACAAAGAAATCATCCAAAGATATGCAAGTATTATTAAGTTAGTATCACTTTATACCAATCCTATTATTCCCATTAGTTAGCAACCTTCAACTTATCCCCATTGACAATATGTTTCGCAATTACCATTAATAAGTGTCAATATGTTGTTTTTTCAAGAGCTGAAAGGAAAAACATATTGATTAATGATCTTGACTTGCAAGAAAGGCAAGAAAATCATCTAAAACACAACTAACGTCGCTTACAAAGAAGTTTGGTTTGTGTTTATTTTTTTTTTTTTACTTTCAATGATAATTGCACATTTAACTTAACAATATTAATATCTTGACCTACTTACAAACTAGCAGTATAACTGCACTTTTCAAATGGCCGTGTATCGCACGGGTTCGAAGCCTAATAATATAATATAAGACATAATATTATATATCTCAAAGAAAAAGAATTGCAATTAAAATTTTTCTGAAATAGATATTTATAAGTGTTCGTGAGTTATAGAAATCATTATTAATTAATAATTCTTTTTTCAAATAGATATATTTATATATTTATATAGTTCTATACCTGAGTTATGGGAATGATAATTAAATAATAAATTTTATTTAATATTAAACAATATTTAGTTTTGAAATAGATTTTTTAGGTTGATAAATGAATTTGATTAGTCAATAAGTCTCAATTTTAACAAAAACTTTCGTAGGATAAGTTTTCTTAATTAGATTATATATGCTTTTCTTTTATTAATATTTAGATTTATTATTTAAGATATGGATATAGTAAATGCTATATTTTCAAAAAAAATTTTTGAAAGGCTTTAAATTTTATATTTAATTCAAGTATGTTATTGTTGACTTAATTGCTTTTATATATATATCATATATAGACCAACTTTTTTATAAATAGTAAATATATAATCTCACCGTATATTCACGTTTCATATTATTAAATCTGTTCATCAGTTTTAGCAAAGAATAAAATATGATTAAATAGTCTTTACAGGTTACTTAATTCAGATTAAAATAGTGAAAGTTAATCATTTATGTTTTTAAAATTTATTGGGCATTTCTGAATTGAGTTGATCGTCATGCATGTGTAGTGTTTTAGCATCATCATCATTTCATTATCATTATCATTATATTATAAAATCATCAAGTACCTTCAAATGCATACACCTAATCATCAAGTTTTTTTTTTTTTTTTTTTTTTTTTTTACCATCAAATGCTTACACATAACTATCCTAAAAAGTGACATGTGTCCAATTAACTTTATACAATTAATATAAATAAATATTATTAAATTATTAAATTGGAATATTTCAAAATCAACTAATAGAGCAAAAACTTATTAACAAACAATGTTTTATTAGATAAAAAATATAACTCAAAGTCTACCATGAAGAAAATTAGTGAACAAATTTTTTTCTCTTAAAAAATCAATGATAATTATCAAATAATAATTAATATAATCAAAATATATTATAACTATAACAAATGGTACCAAATACAAAACTAAATTAAAGAAAATAACCATCTATATATATATTTTTAAATGAACACGAAGAACCAGATAACGTATACAAAACCCCAAAAAGTTATTAGCCTAGAATATCAATATAAACTTCCATTAAGTTGGGTGTTCAAGTCTACAATATCAACTACTTATCTTCATATTGTGACACACGATCACAAAAAAAATACAAACATCATCACCGTTATTTTAAAAACTTATACTACGTATCTTAATAGTTTTTATTTTTCTTAAAATAAAATAATTTAACATGTTAATAATATTTTAAATATTTAATTTATATGTATAAGAAAAATTAACATCTTAAGCTTTCAAAATTTGACACGTTACTATGTAATTATCAAAATAACATCATGTTGAACCGTGTCGAAATTGTAAAATTATTGCATTAGATACATCTAATTTCAACGAATTTCTAATTTGAGACTACATGCGACTTTCATCTAATTTCATTCAAAAATAACTATCAACGCAAATATTGTTGGGATGGGCCGTGCGTAGCACGGTCACCGCATTTACTAGTATAGTATATACAGTACCATTTTAAATAAACGAGTCGTGAGTATTTTATTTTTGATATTAAATATATGTGACAAAATTCGTATATTCATTTAAGTTTTCAAGTCAAAATATAGGTTTTTATTTGGATCCATTGCAGTACGTAAGAATTTTAGTCAAACCAAACGAGTAATGCTAAATTGGCCTAATTACACAGGCCTACAAATAGGCATAACTTTCTGATTTGTTGGTTTTCCTCTCTCTCTTAATCTCATCCACTCAATTTTGGAAACCCACCAATCATATTTGTAGGCCTATATTTAGTCTTGTATAATTAGGCCTAACAATCATTTTCCCAAACGATATTATAGAATTTATAATTATAAAAACTAGATTATAACCCGCGACTTCGTGGGAAAACATATGTTTTCTTTTTATATAAAGTGCTTATGCTGAAGCGTTTCAAATAGTTGATACGGTGTCGTATGTAATAGTTTAACACAAAGGGGACCGTTTGTCTTATCGGGACCTAATTAGCTAGTCATTTAGACCAATGGCTCTAATCAATTTAGTTTGAACGTTAAAGGGGACATATTTATTTATAGGAACCTAATTGAAAATGAGCAAGACACTTCTATTTTAATGACTTTCAGCCATATAGCCCTAATATATCATGAGTGTCAAAACACTGAATAACTATGATTTCAATTATAACTATGCTTGTTTAACTTCACTAAATTGTCCAAAGACCTCTGTGATCCATATGGTAACACCGTGTTCATGATTTCTTGAACCAGCCATAATGCTTTCTGTATAACCCTTCGTGAACTTTGGTACCACCTGCATTAGTTACCCATAAAAAAGAGGTCAGATAGTGAGGCTCTTTAGTAGTGTTTGATAAAGTGATAAACACCAACATATAATTGAATCATTATGAGAAAAAGCCAGAAGCAGAATATAGGCTTACGTTTTATGTAGATATCACAGCATATAGGTTTAAAATTTGGTTATGCACAAGGGAAAGAAAGATGTTTTTGAATGACAAATCTCTGACGGGTTAATTGGGTAAGTTCATAAAAAATTACTTGAGTCAATCTGGAAATGGGTTGTAGGGATCAAAAGTTGCCAAAAGCATACATAAGCTTTTCATAAAACCAAGATTACAAACTGTAACATTAATTATGACTTATGCAATCAATTTTTATGCTTTCATTAGTTACAAACAATTCATATAAAAAACATAAATTGTAGGTTCAACATAACACGACATGGCAACATGTAACACCCCCAAATTTAATGATTTGCGGAAGCATACATTGGGTGTTACTAATCAATAATCAAAGCACCAGATATATAGCAAACGACTCTATATGCGTCGTTTTAACAAAATATATTGATATTAAAATGTTTACAACATTTACAGCCAATACATAGCTCGTGTTCGATTAAATGAGAGATTTCAGTACATAAGTACTTGTACAAAATATACTAATGCAAGAAAATCTCAATTGTTTGCATGCTGACTCGAGCTATTGATTCCTTGATGCAGTCCAAACCTACTGCTTAGTACCTGCGGTACATGCTAAAAGGTCAGCTAAAAGCTGGTGAGCTCACAGGTTTGAAATAATATATAAGTTGTATGAACCGCAAGATTTAAGTAATTGAATTGCATCCAGCAATTGATAATGTAAGTGTATACAGCCATGAGCACATAGTTGAGCTTAACTCGTGGGTCAGGATCACAGCCTGAGCGTTTTTGCCTCCACGAGTGCCTAATCAACACTCGTCTTCCCAAATATTAGTACGTTCGTTTACCCGGTTAGTGCTTGCTAACCCGAACGAGGAGGGTCAATCCTATATGGTACCATATACTAATATTCACGCTACAACGTATTGACAACTATGCTGACGGAGGACTTTAAATGATTAGTCGTTAGAAACTCATGTAGTATATGAAAATGTTTGTACTTGCGTTCACTTGTTAAAAATGAGCAATATATCACACCCCTGAGTAAAATAGTAAAAAGAGGGGCCATGAGACTCACCTGAGTCTTGAGAGTTTAATTTAATAACTTGAGTGATTAGCCGAGTGTGAAGCCCAAAGACTTGTAACCTGAGGATGTCCACGACACGCGTTGGTTAAATATGAGTCGGTATCTACCAAGAATACCTTGAAGTTGTTCGTCCAACTAGAATGTCCAATTTCCCATAATTTTTTTCGATTGTTTGAGTTTCGAAAGTTTGTACGGCCCGTTGGTGAATGGTTGTAATAATAATCTTAATATTATTATTTTGATTTCGAAGTATTTTATAAGTTTGACACTTAGTATGAAATGTATTTACAAACTCATTATGACGGGGGTCCGGGGGCAGCGCCCCTAGTTGCGGGGTTCCAAGGGGTGGCAACCCCTTGGCGGGGTCCAAGGGGCAGAGCCCCTGGTTGGGGTCGAGCTGCCGAGTCAGCTCGGAGGAAAAAATGCACATTTTCTACATTGTTTTAGTGAAAATCTCATTAAAAATCCTAATTTTTGCGACGTTAGGTGCGACGTCGTAGGTAGATATTGCGACGTTGAGTACGACGTCGCTAAGTGTGACATTCGCAAATTAATGCGACGTTAGGCGTTGCGTCGCTATATGCGACGTTGCGGATCCTTGCGACATCGAGGTCTATGTCGCTATGTGCGACGTTCGCAATTAAGTGCGACGATAGGGATGACGTCGCTATATGCGACGTTGTGAGAGGTATTGCGACATTATGGACTACGTCGCAGATAGCCTAGCGTCTCTGCGACGTTGCGGTCTGATCGGAAAGTGGTTGCCGGAAAATCGGTCGAAAAGCTTCCGTTTGGTCTAAATCTTTTACCCAACCCATTTTTGGACATTTTAAGCATATATAAACCATAAAAACGTAAAAATGAGTAAAAACGGAGAGTTTCGGGGTTTTGTCGGAAACTTACAAAATGTCGGATGGAAATTCCGGAAAGATGGTGACGTAGATTGTGACACCGTGGTTCTTTTATTCCAAAGGAGTGGTATGATTCGGTGTCGTTTCGTGGTAGTAATTTGTGATTAATGATGGTTGGTGGTGATGGAGTTTAGAGAGAAAAAAAAAGGAAGGAGAGAGAGAGTGGAATGGTGAGAATGAGGAAAAGGGGGAGGTGATGACCCCCTTTTGGCTGATTTCGGTGGAGGCCCACCGGGGTGTGGGTCTCCACTTTTAGCTCCGTGTTTGCGCTCCGTGCGGTGTTCGTTTTCCCGGTCGTTTAAACTTTAATTATTTCTTTTACGAGTTTATTATTCGTTTTTTTTAAAATAGAAATATTTATTAAGTATTTTACTTGAATTCTTTTATTAAATCCTTGATAATTTAGTTGATCTAATGTATTTTTAGATTACTTTGCGTACTTACTGTTTTTAAATCGCGTAGACGTTATTTGTATGATACGAAATTAAATTAAAATATTATAAAAATGTTATTTTGGATATAATATCGTTATTAAATAATGTCACGTTATTTAATAAAATTGATCACCAACGTCCGTGTCTAATTGAACCAAATTACATTCGATTTGAAGAGCGTACGATTTAATCAAATCGCATAATTGTATATATTCATCAATATATATTCCGATACATTAATTAGCCTAACACAAAACTAATTACATGTATTTACACAGGATTAGGCACTAATGACTAGTCCTAATTTGGCGGGTGTTACATTCTCCCCCTGTTAGGAGAATTTCATCCCTAAATTTAGCTCGAGGTCGCGTTTGATGTAGAATCAGCGAATAACTGAGGATACTTGAGTCGCATTTGGTCTTCCCGTTCCCAAGTGAATTCCGGACCACGCCGCGAATTCCACCTGATCTTAACAATGGGAATACGACTTTGTTTGAGTTGTTTGACCTCACGGTCCATGATTTCAGCGTGTTCTTCAACGAAGTGGAGTTTGTTATCGACGCGAACCTCTTCGAGTGGAATGATAAGTGTCTCATCGGACAGGCATTTCTTTAAGTTAGAAATGTGAAAGATGGGGTGCACACTGCTGAGTTCGGATGGCAGCTGCAACCGATATGCCACGGGGCCAATCCTTTCGAGGATCTCAAAAGGCCCAATGTACCTGGGATTTAACTTCCCGCGTTTACCGAATCGGATTACGCCTTTCCAAGGCGATACTTTCAGGAGTACTCGATCCCCAACTTGGAACTCGAGTGATTTGCGTCTCACGTCAGCGTAACTTTTCTGACGATCACGTGCGGCTTTGAGCCGGTTCTGGATTTCAATGATTTTCTCGGTGGTTTCGTGTATGAGTTCAGGACCAGTGAGCTGACTATCTCCCACTTCGGTCCAACAGATCGGTGATCGGCACTTACGACCGTACAGTGCTTCAAAAGGTGCAGCCTTAATACTGGCGTGGTAACTGTTATTGTAGGAAAATTCGCACAATGGTAGGTGTCTTTCCCAGTTTGCACCGAAGTCAACTACGCAAGCTCGTAGCATGTCTTCCAGTGTCTGAATAGTTCGTTCACTTTGGCCATCGGTTTGAGGGTGGTATGCGGTACTCATATCGAGACGGGTACCCATTGATTTCTGAAGTGATTGCCAAAAGTGAGAGGTGAAGCGGGCATCTCTATCGGAGATAATCGAGGTTGGAACACCGTGTCGGGAAACAATTTCTTTGATGTAGATTTGTGCAAGGCGTTCCATTTTATCGGTTTCCTTGATCGCCAGGAAATGAGCAGATTTGGTGAGACGATCGACGATCACCCAAATGGTATCGCAACCACTCGTCGACTTGGGTAGTTTGGTAATGAAGTCCATGGCGATTTGTTCCCATTTCCATTCAGGGATTTCAGGTTGTTGGAGTAAACCGGAAGGCTTTTGATGTTCGGTTTTGACTTTTGAGCAAGTGAGACACTTGCTAACATAAGTGACGATTTCGGCTTTCATATTCGGCCACCAATAAAAATCCTTGATACCATGGTACATTTTGTCGGATCCCGGGTGGATAGAATATTTGGACTTGTGAGCTTCGTCCATCACCAAGTCCCGGAGGTTCCCAAAATTTGGTAGCCAGATTCGATTGGAGAAGCACTTAACCCCATTAGGTTTGGTTTCGAATTGTTTATCCAAGCCTCGCAAGGCTTCACTTTTGATGTTTTCAGGTTTTAAGGCTTCGAGTTGAGTGGTGTGTATTTGAAGGGTGAGATCATTATGAATAGTCATGCTAAGGGCTCGGACTCGAAGTGGTTTAGGTCTTTCTTTTCGACTGAGGGCATCGACAACAACATTTGCCTTACCCGGATGGTATTTGATTTCGTAGTCGTAATCGGTAAGCAACTCGACCCATCGACGTTGCCTCATGTTGAGATCCTTCTGATCGAATATGTGTTGGAGACTTTGGTGGTCGGTAAAGATAGTGCACTTAGTGCCGTATAGATAATGTCTCCAGATTTTGAGAGCAAAGACAACAGCTCCAAGTTCTAGGTCATGAGTGGTGTAGTTCTTTTCGTGAATTTTTAGTTGTCGGGAAGCGTAAGCAATGACTTTGTCTCGTTGCATCAGGACGCAACCGAGACCTTGATGAGAAGCATCGCAGTATACCACAAAGTCATCGGTGCCTTCGGGAAGAGATAAGATTGGAGCGCTGCAAAGCTTTTGTTTGAGGAGTTGGAAAGCTGACTCTTGTTTATCAGTCCAATCGAACTTCTTTTCCTTTTGAGTCAGTGCCGTGAGTGGTTGATCTATTTTAGAGAAGTTCTCAATGAATCGCCGATAGTACCCGGCAAGTCCTAGAAACTGCCGTACTTCGGTCGGGGTGGTAGGTGCTTGCCAGCACTTGATAGCTTCGATTTTTGATGGATCAACATGAATTCCTTGACTATCGATAACATGTCCAAGGAATTGAATGGTTTGTATCCAGAACTCACACTTAGAGAATTTGGCGTAAAGCTCCTCGTGTCTAAGTAGTTCTAGAATAGTTTTGAGGTGTTGCGCATGTTCCTGCTCGTTGCGCGAATAAATGAGGATGTCATCAATGAAGACGATGACAAACTTACCAAGATAAGGTTTGCACACCCGATTCATAAGGTCCATGAATACAGCCGGTGCGTTGGTTAGACCAAAGGGCATCACTTCGAATTCGTAGTGCCCGTATCGAGTTCTGAAAGCGGTTTTTGGGATATCGGTGTCGCGAACCCGTAACTGATGATAACCTGATCGCAGATCGATCTTTGAATAAAAACTCGACCCTTGTAGTTGGTCAAACAGGTCATCAATTCGAGGAAGTGGATAACGGTTCTTGACGGTCAATTTGTTCAATTCTCGGTAATCGATACACATTCTGAATGAACCGTCCTTCTTTTTAACAAATAAGACCGGAGCTCCCCAAGGCGAAGAACTCGGTCTGATGAATCCTCTATCCAGGAGTTCCTGTAACTGGGTGGATAGCTCCTGAAGTTCCGATGGGGCTAGGCGGTATGGTGCTCGTGCTACCGGTGCGGCACCCGGTACGAGATCGATCGAGAACTCAACCTGTCTAGGTGGAGGTAGACCAGGTAGTTCTTCTGGAAAGACTTCAGGAAAGTCTCTAACAATAGGCAAATCCTCAAGTCGCTTCTCCTCCGACTTTTTCTCCGTGATGTGCGCAAGGATCGCAGGATAACCCTTTCTCAGAAATTTCCGGGTTTTCAGACAAGAAATGATGTTGAGTCTCGTCTTGCCAGTCTCCCCCTGTATGATCAGGTATCTACCGACAGTGAGGGGAATGCGGACGATTTTGTCGTAACAGATAACTTCGGCTCGATGTTTGGACAACCAGTCCATTCTGACAATGACATCGAAACTCCCGATTCTAATAGGTATAAGATCAATAGTGAAGGTTTCGTCGGCCAGGGTTAGAGTGCAATCAGGTATCACTCTATCGGTTTCTATCAGTTTTCCATTGGCAAGCTCTACGATGTATTTAGTGTTTAAGGCAACATGTGTGATATTAAGCAATGGATAAAATTCATCGGAAATGAAGCTCCTATCGGCACCAGTATCAAATAGAATCGAAGCAGTTAAGTTGTTGAGGAGGAACGTACCCGAGACCACGTTTGGGTCTTGGCGGGCGTCCCCAGAGTTGAGTACAAAAGCTCTACCTCTAGCGTTGTTGTTGTTGCTATTACCCTTGTTTTTCAGCTTTGGGCACGCGTCCCTGAAGTGCCCGGGGTTCCCACACTCAAAACAGACCTTGGGTGGCCTAGTGTTGTTGTTGGAATTGTTGTTGGCAGGAGATCGACAATCTTTGGTGAGGTGGCCGTACCTCTTGCAATTGCTGCAAAAAGGGACCACAAGAACCTTCATGGTGACGGCTGCCCTTGGAACAGTAGGGTTTGCTCCCAATGTAACCTCGTTGGTTATCGGTGAAGGTGTTGTAGGCTTTGATGGTGTCAGGTTTCTTGTTTTGGTAGTTGGGGTGGTCAGACCACTTTCTCTTGTGTTGGTGGGAGGAGGAGGTGAGTGTTTCTGGTTCAGGGTTCATTGCCATAAGGTCTTGGGCTAAAAGGATAGCACCATCGATAGTGGTTTGGTTTGAAGAGGCGACGTGCCCCCGAACAGGTTCCGAGAGGCCAAGAATATACTTCCTAATTTTATCAGGTTCGGCGCTCACCATAGCTGGGCGAAAGGTGGCAAGTTGTTGAAATCTGGTGGTATATCCTTCTATGTCACCAACCTGTACCTTTAGGTTCCAGAATTCTTTGTCCAGATTTTGGAGCTTGTCGATGGAGCAGTACTTGGAGGTGAGTTTCTTCTTCAGGTCATCCCAAGTTAGTTGATAGGCGGCCTCAGCACCCACTGACTAGGCGTAAGAGTTCCACCATGAGTGGGCATCGTCCTCAAGGGTGCAAGTAGCGAAGTTGACTTTGTCTTCCTCCGAGCATTTGCTGATACGGAAAATGGTCTCCATCTTTTCGAACCATCGGATGAGTCCGATAGCTCCCTCAGTACCCTTGAAGTTCGAAGGTTTACAGTTCTGGAAGTCCTTGTAGGAACAAGGCTTTGTGGCAGCAGCAGCAGCAGTTTCAGCAGTGTCGCTGTTTCTTCCGGAGTTCAATGAGGAATTCCGGGCCAATGCTTCCGTCACAGCCTGGGATATGAGTGATGCAAGCTGAGCATCAGAGAATGGTCTCGTCTTTGGCGGCATGATTCTTCAAATAAAGAAATAAAATTTGTGAGATTTTCGTAGGATGATAAAGGTTGTTACAAACGTTTATGTACGTAAGTGGTAATACACAACATCAATATAAAATGATAAGTAATATGAGTTGAAACAGTAGTGACATTCGATAGATAATACGAGTTCAAGAGTTACATCCGTGGACTTATTACAAAAGGTGTCGGGAATTGTTACTTCCGACCGAACTACTAGCGTAGCGTTTAGGTAGTTACTAGGTTACAAGATAGATTACAAGGCAAGATCTACACTAGTCTCGGCGCAGATTGAATTGTTCCATCATCCTGACAAGACGGTCAACAGTATTTGCAAGTCTGCTGGCTTGTCGGACGTTATCTTCTGCTAGTGCTAGTCGTTGGGTTAATCCACGGGCATAATCTTCTGCTTCCCGTGAGTGTTGTTCACATTCTTCCATCCTTTGTCGCAGGAGGGCATTTTCCACGCTTATTTCTACTACTTGGTTGCGAAGGACATCCATATTGTTGTTTGTGGTTTCGAGGTCATCGGAGACTTGTTCGATGCGCTCGAAGGATGTAAGTCTCCAGTTTTCGTTCGTTTCCTGCAACATGACGTCCATGGTGCGAAGTCGTTGCTCATGTTGGTTCAGTCTAGCTGCCAACACCGGTAAGGTGAAATGGGTAGGATATGGGCCAGCTCGAGGCAATCTGGCGTTCCTTCTGGCTACCCGTGGGTTCTGAGATCCGGTTGAGAGCGCGATGAATTGGGCGGTGTGTTTGCCATTTCTGAGACAAAGCGTTAGTAGGAGTGAGGCTTATATTCATATAATACTTATATAACATAGCCTATTGAGTGTCTAGCACAGACAAGTTTAAGTCCCGGTTCTCTCGAGGTCAGAGTCAACTAGTGTATTCCTGTTCAACATAACCGTTTCAGACCTTACATCATCTTTCCGTAATTGTACATAGTTGATCAGGCTATGTTAAATTAAAGTCGTATGCTGTAATTTCTGAACCAGTCATGCCTAATAAGGAAATACTGCCTAACGGTCATAGTCTAGGCCCACTAAATGCAACCTAGTTCACTATAACCTTAGGCTCTGATACCAATCTGTAACACCCCCAAATTTAATGATTTGCGGAAGCATACATTGGGTGTTACTAATCAATAATAAAAGCACCAGATATATAGCAAACGACTCTATATGCGTCGTTTTAACAAAATATATTGATATTAAAATGTTTACAACATTTACAGCCAATACATAGCTCGTGTTCGATTAAATGAGAGATTTCAGTACATAAGTACTTGTACAAAATATACTAATGCAAGAAAATCTCAATTGTTTGCATGCTGACTCGAGCTATTGATTCCTTGATGCAGTCCAAACCTACTGCTTAGTACCTGCGATACATGCTAAAAGGTCAGCTAAAAGCTGGTGAGCTCACAGGTTTGAAATAACATATAAGTTATATGAACCGCAAGATTTAAGTAATTGAATTGCATCCAGCAATTGATAATGTAAGTGTATACAGCCATGAGCACATAGTTGAGCTTAACTCGTGGGTCAGGATCACAGCCTGAGCGTTTTTGCCTCCACGAGTGCCTAATCAACACTCGTCTTCCCAAATATTAGTACGTCCGTTTACCCGGTTAGTGCTTGCTAACCCGAACGAGGAGGGTCAATCCTATATGGTACCATATACTAATATTCAGGCTACAACGTATTGACAACTATGCTGACGGAGGACTTTAAATGATTAGTCGTTAGAAACTCATGTAGTATATGAAAATGTTTGTACTTGCGTTCACATGTTAAAAATGAGCAATATATCACACCCCTGAGTAAAATAGTAAAAAGAGGGGCCATGAGACTCACCTGAGTCTTGAGAGTTTAATTTAATAACTTGAGTGATTAGCCGAGTGTGAAGCCCAAAGACTTGTAACCTGAGGGTGTCCACGACACGCGTTGGTTAAATATGAGTCGGTATCTACCAAGAATACCTTGAAGTTGTTCGTCCAACTAGAATGTCCAATTTCCCATAATTTTTTTCGATTGTTTGAGTTTCGAAAGTTTGTACGGCCCGTTGGTGAATGGTTGTAATAATAATCTTAATATTATTATTTTGATTTCGAAGTGTTTTATAAGTTTGACACTTAGTATGAAATGTATTTACAAACTCATTATGACGAGGGTCCGGGGGCAGCGCCCCTAGTTGCGGGGTTCCAAGGGGTGGCAACCCCTTGGCGGGGTCCAAGGGGCAGAGCCCCTGGTCGGGGTCGAGCTGCCGAGTCAGCTCGGAGGGAAAAATGCACATTTTCTACATTGTTTTAGTGAAAATCTCTTTAAAAATCCTGATTTCCGCGACGTTAGGTGCGACGTCGCAGGTAGGGATTGCGACGTTGAGTACGACGTCGCTAAGTGTGACATTCGCAAATTAATGCGACGTTAGGCGTTGCGTCGCTATATGCGACGTTGCGGATCCTTGCGACATCGAGGTCTATGTCGCTATGTGCGACGTTCGCAATTAAGTGCGACGATAGGGATGACGTCGCTATATGCGACGTTGTGAGAGGTATTGCGACATTATGGACTACGTCGCAGATAGCCCAGCGTCTCTGCGACGTTGCGGTCTGATCGGAAAGTGGTGGCCGAAAAATCTGTCGAAAAGCTTCCGTTTGGTCCAAATCTTTTACCCAACCCATTTTTGGATATTTTAAGCATATATAAACCATAAAAACGTAAAAATGAGTAAAAACGGAGAGTTTCAGGTTTTGTCGGAAACTTACAAAATGTCGGATGGAAATTCCGGAAAGATGGTGACGTAGATCGTGACACCGTGGTTCTTTTATTCCAAAGGAGTGATATGATTCGGTGTCGTTTCGTGGTAGTAATTTGTGATTAATGATGGTTGGTGGTGATGGAGTTTAGAGAGAAAAAAAAAAGGAAGGAGAGAGAGTGTGGAATGGTGAGAATGAGGAAAAGGGGGAGGTGATGACCCCCTTTTGGCTGATTTCGGTGGAGGCCCAACGGGGTGTGAGTCTCCACTTTTAACTCCGTGTTTGCGCTCCGTGCGGTGTTCGTTTTCCCGTCGTTTAAACTTTAATTATTTCTTTTACACGTTTATTATTCGTTTTTTTTAAAATACAAATATTTATTAAGTATTTTACTTGAATTCTTTTATTAAATCCTTGATAATTTAGTTTATCTAATGTATTTTTAGATTACTTTGCGTACTTACTGTTTTTAAATCGCGTAGACGTTATTTGTATGATACGAAATTAAATTGAAATATTATAAAAATGTTATTTTGGATATAATATCGTTATTAAATAATGTCACGTTATTTAATAAAATTGATCACCAACGTCCGTATTTAATTGAACCGAATTACATTCGATTTGAAGAGCGTACGATTTAATCAAATCGCATAATTGTATATATTCATCAATATATATTCTGATACATTAATTAGCCTAACACAAAACTAATTACATGTATTTACACAGGATTAGGCACTAATGACTAGTCCTAATTTGGCGGGTGTTACACAACATGTGCCTAAAATTACCATAGTGACGCTTATACGACTTGCACGTTTTGCCGCCTCTACTCCTTTCCATTAAAGTTAAAACATGTTGATCGAAAACATCACCACGTAGAAGTGTAGAACTGGTTGCCTAGAAGATCAAAATATCACTGATTATGAATTATAACCTAAATAAGATCATTACTACATAATATAATTAGAGAAGAAGTCCATTATCGTATTTGTACGTTACCTGGACCTGAAGAACATCAACTTAAGGGAAATTTAGATAAAGTATACATAGATCGGTAACCATTCATGATTTGCATCTAATAAAATTATATGATCAAATCAATTATGAAATAGTGTTTGTTTGTTATACACTATTAAAACTGGTGTCATTAATTTATCTTATGTAAATCAAGCTAATGTAGTGGTATGACCGTATGAATACCTCTAATGACTGCGAGACAAAATGTAGAATCCACAAATGTAAAATTCTCTAACTGCCATACACAACCACAACACCAAATTAAATGGTTACTGATAATCCAAAAATCCCATTAAGACAGCCAAAGAAATCATAATTTTTACCTTCTCACCTATGGTATCTAGAACCATAACAAAATCGCTATTAGATGTATGTATATACAAATGATTAGTTAAATCAGTTAAGAGTTGACACCTACAACTGATCACCGAGTAGACTTTCTTGGGCTTTCTCGCCGTATCGAACCTATTAAAAAATGTTTCTAATCCCCTTCACATAATTATTTTGCGCCGTTTTATGTTTGCCAATTCCAAAAAGACATAATATTTGTATTCATGAGTAATTCAAGAATATAAAGTTAGGATGAATTATAATTCTAGTATCGATGGCACAAGCATATTCAAGAATATAGAAGGATTACAGTGATAGCTTTAAAAGTAGGGAATTGTTTTTAGGCAAAATGGTATTTATGAAATGAGTTTTCATCTTCACATTTTTATCTACACCATGGAATGAAAAAAAATTCAGCAAAAGATGTATCAACAAAAGTATTTATTAAGAACTTCAATTCAACATACTTTTCTATTCAAGCATTTTATAGAACACATGGTGTGCATCAAGAAACACACTGACATGTTAAAGACATACCCTCATACACAAATACCACCTAAACACAAATTATATATACACAAGTGTGAATAGAAAACAACACATTATATAACACACTACTATTACAATGGTTTCCGTCATATTCATAAAAAAATTGGATGATACATAGAGAAATGATATGGTTTGTGGTCACAGCATTTTTGCAGTGTGTACTCATAATTCTTCACCATTATAAATTGAACACCAAACCCCAATTTTAGAATCAAATTCAGGAACATTAAAATTAGGGCTAAAGGAAATTCAAGTACCCACATACACCTATAAATTAATCATCAAATCAGTGGAACTGAAATCGAATATAAATCAAAATGGAATCATAATCGAAACTTTTGAATCGAACCCAATATTGAATTGAAATCAAAATTGAATCAATTACCTTTAGAGAGAAACCGGTTAGAAATTAGCTCCGATCTTAATAGGAACGCCGAATTTTTTGCTTTGATCTAATATTTTGATTGGTGAATTTTTTTACTCTAGCGTTTCTAAATTTGTGGAACAAAGTCGGCGTATGAATTGTAAAATAAAATTAATTAAGGAATTTAAAATTAAATGATATATTTAGAAGGGATAATTTGGTAATATTAGTATGACTAATGGAGGTTATTACATGGACAAATTATGGGAATGAGATTAAAGGTGGATAAGTAGGTAGATTAATGTAGTGAATGGTTGAGATTAATTTAGAGGGAGTTATTTTAGGTTTGTCTACATAATTAGGGATTTGTTATAAATATAGGGTTTTGCTAACGTATGCCCCTGTGGCATACGTTAAGGTGCATTTAATGAACCTGTAATTTCCTTAAATAACATAATTTGTAATTAATATATGCATAAAAAGGGAAATTATTAGATTGAATTAATGAGTATTAAATGTAAATATTAATATTTAAGGAAATTTCGACTTCATTAAATGCACCTTAACGTGTGCCATGGGGGCACACATTAGCAAATCCCATAAATATAATAGGAGATAGAAGATAGGAGATAGGAGATATATAAGTACTGACGTCCGTATCTGACCTTGAGATTAAGTAATCCGATACTCCAGTATTTGATTCACGACTTCCTACAAAGATTTTTAAGTATCTTTCTTTGGGTTATTCTAAAATAAATATTCAGTTTTATCGTAAGGTTATTGTGTAGTGCTATCGTGTTTACTTTTAACTATGTGGTTAGAGGTTCAACTCCTGCTGATGTATATATTCGTGGTGACTTTCAACAATTGTATATATCCATAGCTTAATGTATATATTCATATTAGTGGGGTGTGCTTACTTGTTACATTTCTCAAAAAAAATTTTACTCCATCCATCCAAAATAATTGTCCCTAGACCAAAAAACACTCAATTTCAGAATACATAATTATTACCTCATACCTTTGACAGAAAGACAATTTTACCTTTGACAGAAAGACAGTTTTACCTTTGACTAACTAATAATGTCTTCTTTCACTTTTGTAATATTAGTTGCAAATAAAGGATAAAGGAAGGTTCAAGTAGGAATCAGGAATGAACTTTTGCCTTTTATATTTAAGATAAATTAATTTTTTGACATAAAAATTATATCAAAATTATTAGAATTTTATGCTCTTTGATATGGGATAAATTTTTAAAAAAATATGTGATACAAATTATATAAAATTCAGTGTGTATCATATATTTTTATTTTTATTTTAAATTAATCTCATATTAAATAATATAAAATTCTAATAATTTTAATATTATTCTTTTTGTAAAAACTGTACATTTGTTGAAATTAAAAATGAAAAAAAAATGCTTCTATGGTTCCTATCATAATTAATGATTCTACAATGACCCCCAATAGAGATAATATGAAAAACTTAATCAATTTTTTCTAACCATTTAAACAATTAATTTGAGATAACCCAAAAAAAAAAATAAAAAAATCGTAATTCCCTATATTTTTGCAGTTAGCAGCATTGATGATTACCCCATGTACATAATTTTTCCAGTATATAACACTCTACAGGCTCTAGATTAGTTTCCCACTTTTATTTCAATTTTATTTGGCAATTGGTAATTAAGAGGAAAATTATGCATTTATTAAAGCTAAAGTTTCCTTATTTAATTAAAATTATAATTAATACAATGATGTTTTTTATTTAATTCACTGAAACTTTCCTTTTATTTGTGATGTATTAATTATAATTTTGATAATAAAGAAAGTTTGAATTTAATAAAATAGGAATAAGGGGTTGTTATTGACAGCCCTAAGAGCTGTCAAAATCATTTCCCATTTTATTAACAAACATGAATTTTTCTTTTATTACAAATATCAATCAATTTGAACAACCCAATTGTGTTTGTCTTGAATCTTTCCAACTTGAATCCCTACTAAAGTTTTGCATAACTTCTTACCAACCAACTCATCACTTGTTTTGTAATCCACTCTGCAAACAAAAAGGAAAGTCAATCATGTTTAAAATCAACTTTTAGATATATAAACAAAGTTGTAATTAACTATATATAAGTTTTTGTTTTACCTTTTACTGTTGTATGTAACGCTACCAACACTAGCAACACTAACGGCTGTCCCCGTAGTGAAAACTTCTTCGGCTTCCATCAATTCATCTACTTCAACAGATCGTTCCTCAACCTATAACAATCGCAACGTACGTCCATTAAGGTTAACATATTCATATAATATTTTCCTTTTGTAAACTCGCATAAATACATGTCAATATAATAACCTCGTATCCCATGTCACGAGCGATATCAATAATGCTCTTTCTCGTGATTCCTTCTAGAATAGTACCAACGGCTGCCGGAGTTGAAATAACATTACCCTATAAGCATAAATAAAAGAGACATGATTTAGATACAAACATTTTACAAACTTTGGGATACAAAATGATGTGTCCCCAATGAAAATAAGAGAGAGAAAGATGAATGAGAAAAAATAAATCAATGAAACAGTGACACCTCGGTTTGTAAATTTTGTTTGTATAATATGTTTGTAACCATAGACATCTTGAAGGGAAATTAGTACCTTGACAAGGAAAATATTAGAAGCACTAGCTTCCTCGAGGTACTTTTTATGGACCGAATCAAGGTACACTACATCGGAGAACCCTTGTTCCTTTGCGCTTAACATAGGTTTCATTACAGGGGCATAGTTCGTAATGCTTTTGATACCTCCTGCCCCACCCCGAGTTGTACGATGAAACTCGTCGTTAACGTATAAGTTTAACGGTGCCGTACCATCCTGTAATCGTTTTGTCAATTAAAACCGTATAAATTTGAGCTTTAAGGTTCAATACCATGTACGAGGATCAAAAGTATACCTTAAAATAATTACCAACAGGGGAAGCATATACTAAAAATGTATATTCAGGAGCAGGAGCTACACCCAATGTGGGCCCAGTTCCAAGAAGCAAGGGCCTCATGTAAAGCGACCCTTTTCCTAAAGGTGGAATCTACACCAAAGTACAATAATCAGAAAAAATATACTGATATATCTACCTATTATATATTATATATAAGGAATGTATTTATTACTCTGGCCAATCACAAAAATGCCATGTAAGCATGAACAATCTAACACTATTCAAACTTTTGACTTCTTAACCATGCTATCTCTTGCTTCTCCTAGACATCATCATTTTGTAGTTTATACTCCTCTCTCTCAAGTTTCTTTGTTTATCTTATACATACATGATACATGTTTTCCTCTCATTTTATGTATATCATGGCATTTGTTGTAATTTTATAGTTTTTCCTATGGGCTTTATTGCCTTTATTACATGATATCGACTGTTGCATGCATATATGCTTTATGTTAGTGCATATATTAGTGGATTTTGTTGCATGATAATCTTTTATGATCTCGTTTTTCTTACTTTTGAGTAGTAGCGAGAAGCCGAGAAGGAAACATATATAATATAATATAATGAAGGGTGGTTCTAAAAAGTGAAAATACAAGGATTAAGGTTTCTGCAACTGTAACAAGCATTTTCTTCCTTTCTACGTTAATGGATTTGTTTGTCTTATTCAACAGAATGTTACATTTCTATATATATAAAAAAGTGTTTAAAATTTACTCCGAATAGAACATGTGAAATGAAGTGCTACTTATTAAAATATAAATCAATAAGGACACACACTCGCTAATACCACAACTAATAATTGGTTCACTATAAGAAGATCATTTGGTGTCTTTATGGTCACTATAATAAATTTCTTAACAAGAGGTTAACATCTATCTATATATCTATATCTATATATCTATATATATATATATATATATATATATATACACACACACACACACACATATATATATATATATATATATATATATATATATATATATATATATATATATATAACAAATGAATAGATGACAATTTTTCTAATATGATTTATTGATTAACCATATTTCCTACATTTCCTATTTTGGAAAATGAAAACTATATCCCTTATATTTGAAATGCATCTTCTAAACTCATTTAGTTTTTCAAACGACATAAAGCTATAAAAAAATGGAGATAGTTTTTCTTAACTAAACTTCCCCTTGATTTTTATATCATCACAATTTTGTGTGGCTCATTGTAAAGGGACTACGGGGGAGGGGATGGGGTAGTTTGAAAATAAATATGGTTACTTATTTTTGAGAAGTTGTTTAAATCCAGTTTCACGACGAGTTTAAATCCATTTTTACTTTTTTTCTTTTCATTTATAAAAAGAATATATTATAAATAATTTACAATTATAATGTTACCTATCACTATCTCAATTCGGTTGTTACTATATACCCCATACGGCCTATATTTATAGTTTACGTTTCCCTTTTTGCATGTCCCAAATTAATTGTTTACTTTTGAAAATATGAGAACATATTTAACTAGACTTACTATATTACTTCTACATTATATATATGTCAAAAAAAACGCGGGGTAAGAGTAAAGTGTCATAGTATACAAAAGTAAAGTGTAATAATTATGTTTTCTTAAACTGCGTGCTTTATATCTGCGGATAATAAATTTGAGACAAAATGGTTGTACATTAAAAGTCAATTTTATAGTTTGCGTGGGTTGTGCTATGCACTGCTTAAGTGACCTACTAGTATATATATATATATATATATATATATAGCCAAAAGTTCAAATGGGAACCACAAAAAGGTACATAACTGCGAGAACTTTTAAATTATAGGGATTTTAACATGTTTAATGATTCAATTACATGTGAACATTGATCTAGATTAAGGTTAAAAGCAAAATAGTCCGAGAAAATATTAAAATAACCTTTAAAATCAAATTTATATATTTCGTTCACATGTGCACATTTGATATGTGCACATGTGAACATTTCATATATTTTATAGTTTAACACGTCTTTTGTGATTTTTAACTTTTGTTTGTTAATAATATGAACATTAAATAACATTTATGTGTAATTTGTTGCGTTTACATGTATAAAAACAATGTAATTTAAAAGTTCTCGCAGTTCTGTACCTGTTGTGGTTCTCATTTTAACTTAACTCAATATATATAAACATATGTTGTTCAACAACTTCATAAAATAAGTAAAACAAAAATAAAATAAAAATATCTAACAATATCTTCGTATCTACGTCACATCACTTTTTTTCTAAAAGAAAAAACAAGTTATTCATGAAAAAACCTATAACAAAATGTTTTAAAGTATTACTTCCTCCGTTCCAATTTATTAATCACGGATAAAAAAACACAGTTTATGAAAAGTGTACTAGTTGTACTGTATTGTAAATAGGATTTAATCTCTTATCACATTACAATGTTTTTATCGGTTTAAAGTGGACAATAAATTTAGGACATCCCAAAATGGAAAGATGGACTATAAATTTGAGACGGAGGGAGTATGATTTTATAGATCTCAGTTTTCTTGTTAAATATAGAATAAGTAAAGATTTAAAGATGAGAGTAATACGTACCCAACGTTTGTTCCCTAATGCTGTTTCTTTAACTGCATCTACAAATTGTTGTACAGAAGGAGCTTCCATGCACATTCTATCGGCTCCGATTTGCATACGAATTGCGTTTTGATCAGGACGAAATAGCAAAATCCTACCATCCTCTCCTCTAAAAGCTTTCGTACCTTCGAAAACTCCCTACGCATCAACAATTATCGCACAATCAACTTTATCGTATTTTTTGAGATCACGTCTTCATATAACTTTCAACATTCTTTAACAACTTTAATTTACCTGGCCATAGTTTAGGGCTGCGGCAGCCGGACTTAACTCAATGTTACCATAATCACTTAATCGACCTTGTTGAAAACTTTCGTTTCTAGTGCATTTAGCCACGTACATGTAATCCGTTCGTGTAAGACCAAATCCTATATCGTTCCAATCAATATCTGCGTATTCTTCGTGTCTGAAAACAAACAAGTTTATAACGTTACTACCAGAAACAGGTCGTACTTGTAGACCGACGTTTAACAGGTGCGATTTTTACCTGAATGTAGGTTCATTAGCTCGAAGCGCAGCAGCAGCCTGTGCCGTTAAACATCTTGTACCAACCTATAAAATCACTAGGAATTATATGCTATAATTTAAATGCTAAAAGTATTAAATTAGGGGTACAATTTGTATAATTTTTTCAACACTGCTAAATTAATAAAAATTCAATATAATACGCCACCATCTCGCTGGCCACTACCGGATCCCCTGTTTTGACTTTTCTTTCTTTTATTATTTTATTTTTTATTTTATTATTCTTTTTTTATTTCTTCATTTGTTATAGTATTATGTTGCAACATGAGAAATTAATTAATTAATTAATGGTAATTATGTTTTGTTCTGCAAGTAGCCAATTAGGAGGGAGCAGGCCGGTTTAATTATAACCTGATATATTTCAGGAAGATTTTCCTCTAAATTATTATCATTAATTAAATACACAAATACTTAGACTCCTCCCAACAGTGACTAACTACTGACGCGTCAGTTTGTGCCACCTCTGCGCCACGTCAGTTTTTTTCCCAACTGACACAAACTGACGTTTCACTCCCTATAATAACATCACTTCTCTTTTTTCTGGACCTACTTTTACCAATTTTCTCTTTATTCTATACACTAAAACAAAAAAAAAAGCAAAAAAAAGCAGACGGACGTCGCCAAACCGACGGACTCCAAACCGACGCTCAACTGACATTTTGGTGCCTATGGTGTCGGTTTGGTTTTCAACGTCAGTTGCTAACTGACGGAAGAACCGAAGTCCCGTTGGGACACCCCTTATGCTTTAATGAGCATAAGTGCATAACTAATAGTGCATATGTTAAATGACAAAAACATTTTAGGTAGTGTAACAAGTGGTTAAATTCAAAGTTGATAATGTGCCTTCTAAAATCCAGTTGCAAAGGGATAAAAATTTACAGTTTAAACTATTTTCATATTACTCCATACGTCCCAAAATAATTATTCAGTTTTGACTTTTTGAAGTCTTTCTTTTTCAACTTTGACCATAAATATTTTTGTTTACGTTATATAATACTTGAAGAAAATTATACCAATGAAAATACATTTAAAACCCAATCCAATATATATATTTTGCATCAAGTATTATATAACACAAACAAAAATATTTAATGTCAAAGTTGAATAAGAAAGACTTCAAAAAGTCAAAATTGGACAATTATTTTGGGACGGGGGTAGTACTTGAGTTTTCTTATAATCGGTTCCGAATTTAAGATTTGAGGCGACCTACAGCAACGGAATTTTAAGTTTAGTAAACTCGTAGCACAAACAAATAATGAAATAAAGAAAATAATTTTTCACTAAAAATTTACTCTTTGTATAGTATATGGACCCATAACTACTGCGCCCCATAATTTTAACGTGGCTCCACCTTGTTTATAGTCAAATATTAATATTAAATATACTTGTTAGAAGGTCGGCAATTTAACGCAAAACATCCGTTAACCATGCATTAGCTTGATTCTAAGAAAATAAAAACATAAAAGTGTAATAATAACAAAAAATGTGGTAAGTTTATATGCTCCGTACAAATTTGTTCAGCTTTGTTGATCTTTAGATGTCTAAAAATAGAAAGAAAGATAATACTTGTTCAAATAGATTTGTCCAACTATAAACCAGAGAAGTTTTCATCTACAACTTTTTAGGTTCGAGTCACTATTTTATTGGTAAAATAACAATAATGCACAAATAATTTAACTAACTAATGTTTGGTTTTAATTAACTCCCTATTCATCAGAAGTTTACATGCAGATTTACGAAGAACAAAGATATATCGTCACAAAATGTATAAATCACCATTAAAATGTTAATAAAACCAGCATGATCATTCATTATTCAAAACAGAGAAAGACGAATACAAAAGAAATACGAACCTTTGATAATGTAGTCTTGATTAAACCGCGAAGATACGGTTGAATCATATTGTGAACCCGAATTCGAAAACCAGAAAGTAATCGGAGAAATTTGTGAAGAAGAGAAAGTTACGAGAGAATGAAGAGGGGGTTGGTTGGTTGATATATATAGGATCTAAAGGGAACAACTAGTCATCTATTTTTATATTCCCGTCACATTTCCATGCTTTATATTTTTCAAAAATTTCATATATATCCCTAAAAATAATGACAATTACATATATATCCAACCAAACTTCATAATATCATATATATCCCTACAAACTATTTAAACTCTCATATACATCCATTCCTCCAATTAAATAAATATCATTTTCGTTTGTAATTATATAACTGAAAAAGCTCATCAAAATCAAACGTCTTCGATCAAACACCAAAAAATGCAGGCCCACGACTACTAAAAAGTAGCTACTGATATCTTATTATACCATATGTGACATCAACACATTCGTAACTCTATAACTAAAAAGCACCCAACAATTTTATAGCTCACCAAAATCAACATTTTCAATCCAACAACAAAAAATGCAGACATGTAAACTACTAAAGTGTCATCAATGGGAGTGACGAGAGTAAAAAGCAGAAAAAAACAACCTTCTGTATATTACCTAAACGTAGGGTTCTCGTACGACTCGGAATAATAGAATGATGGTTCCGAATCAGTTTATTGTATGCAACTGATGAAACACAAAGATGGGAAGTTTGTATTTGGCGGGAATGTTTGTGTTTGGCGCCATGGTTGAGATAAGAAAGAAGGGTAGAATTTTGATCAGTTGCTACATGTTCGATAATTGAGTTGCGTAGTTTTTAAGAATTTATATTTGTATTTATTTATTTAATTGGGGGAATGGATATATATGAGAGTTTAAATAGTTTGTAGGGATATATATGATATTATGAAGTTTGGTTGAATATATATGTAATTGTCATTATTTTTAGGGATATATATGAAATTTTCCCATAGTTTTTTATCATTAATTTCATTTAATAGAATGAAATGCATGACAATTGACAAGAGATGCATATAGGGTAACTCAAATTAAGTAATGAATTAATTAAAATTAAATTAAATACTACATACAAGTATTAAAAAAAAAAAAAAAACTACACAGAATGTATTATTTTAAAGAATACATGCTTATACCAATTTTGATTAATCTCTAATTATGGGTTCGTTTCAATTATACTATGTGTAACACCCCCAAATTTAATGATTTGCGGAAGCTTGATTTGGGTGTTACTAATCAATAACAAGGCACAAAGATAAATAGCAAACGACTCTATATGCGTCGTTTTAACAAAATATATTGATAACTGAAATGTTTACAACATTTAAAGCTTTACAAAGCTCGAGTTTAAATAAAATGAGATTTCAGTACATAAGTACTTGTACAAAATATACTAATGCAAGAAAATCTCAATCGTCTGTATGCTGACTCGAGCTAAGGTCCTGAAGCAGAAACATCCTACTGCTGGGTACCTGCGATATATGCTAAAAGGTCAGCTAGAAAGCTGGTGAGCTCACAGGTTTGAAATCAGTTAATATAGTATGAACCGCAAGATTTAAATAATGAATTGCATCCAGCAATTAAATAATGAATTGCATCCAGCAATTAAATGATAGTCATCGTGTATACAGCCATGAGTACATAGTTGAGCTTAACTCGAGGGCCGGGTCCCCTATAGAGAATTCCGGGCGAGGTGCCTCCACGAATTCCTAATCCACATTCGTCTTCCCAAATATTAGTACGTCCGTTTACCCGGTTAGTGCTTGCTAACCCGGACGAGGTGGGTCAATCCTATATGGTACCATATACTAATATTCATGCTACAACGTATTAACAACTATGCTGACGGAGGACTTTAAATGATTAGTTTCGAAAAACTCATGTAGTATATGAAAAGTTGGTACTTGCGTTCACATGTTAAAAGTTGAGCAGTATATCACACCCCTGAGTAAAACAGTAAAAGAGGGGCTATGAGACTCACCCGAGTCTTGTGAGTTTAACTTAATAAACTTGAGTTGATTAGCCGAGTATGAAGTCCAAAGACTTGTAACCTGAGGGTGTCCACGACACGCGATGGTTATAAACATGATTGGGTATCTCAAAAGATCACCCTTGTAGTTGTTACACAACTATATATATGTCCAAATTACTACGATTTGGTTGATTTGTTAAGTGTTTGAAAACATGTACGGCCCGTTGGTGACGGATTTGTAATAATAATCTCAACTATTATTATTTTGATTTCGTGGCGTTTTACTTGAAAAATGTGTTTTAGAAGCCGTTACGGAATCTAAGTACGGGGGTCCGGGGGCAGCGCCCCTGGTAGCGGGGTCCAAGGGGCGGCAGCCCCTGGCGGGGTCCAAGGGGCAGAGCCCCTGGCTGGGGTCGAGCTGCCAGGTCAGCTTGGAAAATTTTTATTTCTACTATATTGCTTTGACGAAAAACGCATCTGGGATCTGAATTCGGGTAAAATCGAGTGATAAATTTCTAGTCTCGACACTTAGTAAAAAATCTGAGTTTTCTGTGTTTTGCGACACAATATGCGACACAAAGGTAGTTATGCGACACAAGGGTTGTGTCGCATAGGAATGCGGCACAATGTCTATGCGACACAATGGTTGTGTCGCATAGATGCGAGATGCTGATTCAACAGCGACATAGTGATTGTGTCGTATGGTGTATGCGACATAATGGTTGTGTCGCAGGACTTGCGACACTAATTATCGGGTACGACACAAGGTGCGACACAGGGGCTTTTATACGACACAAATGCCAAAATACGACACAACATGCGACACAAGGCTTGTGTCGCATGGATGAACATCAGCCCAGAAAGTCCGGCTGTCAAGGTTTTTCCGGCCAAAAATCCGTTTTAAACTCGTTTTCAGGTTATAAAATCGTGTTCTATACATTGTAATGGACATATACAAGTGATAATAACAACTACAATTGAAAAATACTAAGAATCGAGAGATTTCGGGATTTTGTCGGAAACTTACAAATTGCCGAAACGAAAATCCGAAAAGATAGCGTTGTAGATCGTCGCGAGGTGGTCGTGAATCTCTAAAAATATTGGTGATACGAGTGCGTTTGATAGTAGTATTTTGCGATTTTTGTGGGTTGTGGTGATTTGGTGATTTTGGAGAAAAGAAAAGAGGAGAGAGAGAAATGGTTGAGAAATGAGAAAAAGAGGAAGAAAGGTGGAGGTTATCCTCCACTTTTCGGCTTCGCCCCGCGCTCCGCGCGGTGTTCGTTTTCTCCGTCATTTAACGTTTTGAACAACTATTTTTCATATTAAATGGTAAGTTTTAAAATACAATTTATTACGCGATGTTTTAGTTAAATACTTTACAATTCAATTTATATTTGAGTTATAAAATGTAAGTTTGTTTATTTAGTTTGCGCGTTTTAATATTTTAAATCGTGTGAGTTCTGTTTGTACGATACGAATGAATACGAAATATTATCACAATAATATTTTTGACATAAAAGTGTTATTTAATAAAGTTGGTCACCAACGTCCGTATTAAATTGAATCGAAATACATTCGATTTAAATTGCGTACGATTTAACCAAATCGCATTTTCGTATATATTCAACAATATATATAATTCGATACATTAATTAGCCTAACACAGAACTAACTACATGTATTAACGTATGATTAGGCACTAATTACTAGTCCTAATTTGGCGGGTGTTACATTCTCCCCCTGTTAGAAGAATTTCGTCCCGAAATTTAGTTCGAAGTCGTGTTTGATGTAGAATCAGTGAATAGTTGAGGATATTTGAGTCGCATTTGGTCTTCCCGTTCCCAGGTGAATTCCGGACCGCGCCGCGAATTCCATCTGACCTTGACGATGGGAATACGACTTTGTTTTAGTTGTTTGACCTCACGGTCCATGATTTCGGCAGGTTCCTCAACGAAATGAAGTTTATCGTCAACATGAATCTCATCGAGTGGAATGATAAGTGTCTCATCAGACAGACACTTCTTCAGGTTAGAAATGTGAAAGGTAGGGTGCACGCTGCTGAGTTCGGATGGCAGCCGCAATCGATAAGCTACGGGGCCGATCCGTTCGAGAATCTCAAAAGGCCCGATGTACCTGGGATTTAACTTCCCGCGTTTGCCAAAACGGATGACGCCTTTCCAAGGCGATACTTTTAAGAGTACTCGATCCCCAACTTGGAACTCGAGTGGTTTGAGTCTCACGTCAGCGTAACTTTTCTGACGATCACGTGCGGCTTTGATTCGGTTTTGGATTTCCACAATTTTCTCAGTGGTGGCGTGTATGAGTTCAGGACCAGTGAGTTGACTATCTCCCACTTCAGTCCAACAAATCGGTGATCGGCACTTACGACCGTACAGTGCCTCAAAAGGTGCAGCCTTAATGCTGGCGTGATAACTGTTATTGTACGAGAATTCGCACAACGGTAGATGTTTTTCCCAGTTTGTACCGAAATCAACTACGCAGGCCCGTAGCATATCTTCCAGTGTCTGAATGGTTCGTTCACTTTGGCCATCGGTTTGAGGATGGTATGCGGTACTCATATCGAGACGGGTACCCATTGCTTTTTGAAGTGATTGCCAAAAGTGAGAGGTGAAACGGGCATCTCTGTCAGAGATGATCGAGATTGGAACGCCGTGTTGAGAAACGATTTCTTTGATGTAGATTTGTGCAAGGCGCTCCATTTTATCGTTTTCCTTGATTGCCAGGAAATGAGCAGATTTGGTGAGACGATCGACGATCACCCAAATGGTATCGCAACCGCTCGACGACTTTGGTAGTTTGGTTATGAAATCCATGGCAATTTGTTCCCATTTCCATTCAGGGATTTCAGGTTGTTGGAGTAAGCCGGAAGGCTTTTGATGTTCGGTTTTGACTTTCGAGCAAGTAAGACACTTGCTGACATAAGTGGCGATTTCGGCTTTCATGTTTGGCCACCAATAAAATTCCTTGATGCCGTGGTACATCTTATTGCATCCTGGATGGATAGAATATTTAGACTTGTGAGCTTCGTCCATCACCAAGTCTCGTAGGTTCCCGAAATTAGGCAACCAGATTCGGTTTGAGAAATACCTAATCCCGTTAGATTTGATTTCAAATTGTTTGTCAATACCCCGTAAGGCTTCATTTTTGATGTTTTCAGGTTTCAGGGCTTCGATCTGAGCGGTATGAATTTGAATAGTAAGATCGTTATGAATGGTCATACTGAGAGCTCGGACTCGAAGTGGTTTCGGTCGTTCCTTTCGGCTGAGGGCATCGGCTACAACATTAGCCTTCCCTGGATGGTACTTGATCTCACAGTCGTAATCGGTAAGCAACTCGACCCATCGACGTTGCCTCATATTGAGATCCTTCTGATCGAATATATGTTGGAGACTCTTATGATCGGTAAAGATTGTGCACTTAGTGCCGTAGAGATAATGTCTCCAGACCTTGAGAGCAAAAACGACAGCTCCAAGTTCGAGATCATGGGTGGTGTAGTTCTTTTCGTGAATTTTCAGCTGTCGTGAGGCATAGGCAATGACTTTGTCTCGTTGCATCAGCACGCACCCGAGACCTTGGTGAGAAGCATCACAGTATACCACGAAGTCATCGGTGCCTTCGGGTAAGGATAGGATGGGAGCACTACAAAGCTTTTGTTTCAGAAGTTGGAACGCTGACTCTTGTTTATCGGTCCAATCGAACCTTTTGTCCTTCTGAGTCAGTACCGTGAGTGGTTGAGCTATTTTGGAGAAGTTTTCGATAAATCGCCGATAGTACCCAGCAAGACCCAAGAATTGTCGTACTTCAGTTGCAGAGGTGGGTGCTTGCCAGTCTTTGATAGCCTCAATTTTTGAAGGGTCAACGTGGATTCCCTGACTGTCGATCACGTGACCAAGGAATTGAACAGTTTGTATCCAGAACTCACACTTAGAGAATTTGACATAAAGCTCCTCGTGTCTAAGTAGTTCAAGGATGGTTTTGAGATGTTGCGCGTGTTCTTGCTCGTTGCGCGAGTAAATGAGTATGTCATCAATAAAGACGATGACAAACTTATCGAGGTAAGGTTTGCACACCCGATTCATGAGGTCCATGAATACAGCCGGTGCATTGGTTAGACCGAAGGGCATCACTTGGAATTCGTAGTGCCCGTAACGAGTTCTGAAAGCAGTCTTTGGAATATCGGTGTCGCGAACTCGTAACTGATGATAGCCTGATCGCAGGTCGATTTTTGAGTAGAAACTTGAACCCTGAAGTTGGTCGAATAGATCATCAATGCGAGGAAGTGGGTATCGGTTTTTGACGGTTAATTTGTTCAACTCTCGATAGTCGATGCACATTCTGAATGAACCGTCCTTTTTAACAAATAAGACCGGAGCTCCCCAAGGTGAAGAACTCGGTCTAATGAATCCTCTATCCAGAAGTTCCTGTAACTGGGCGGACAACTCCTGAAGTTCGGATGGGGCTAAACGGTACGGTGCGCGGGCCACCGGTGCGGCACCCGGCACGAGATCGATTGAGAACTCAACCTGTCTAGATGGAGGTAAACCAGGTAGTTCTTCCGGAAAGACTTCGGGAAAGTCTCTAACAATTGGCACATCCTCAAGTCGCTTCTCCTCTGACTTCTTCTCTGTGATGTGTGCGAGTATTGCAGGGTAACCCTTTCTCAGAAAATTTCGGGTTTTTAAGCAAGAGATGATATTGAGTCTCGTCCCACCAGTCTCCCCCTGTATGATCAAGGTTCCACCGGCAGCGAATGGAATGCGGACAATCTTATCGTAACAAACGATTTCTGCTCGGTGTTTGGACAACCAGTCCATTCCAATGATGACGTCGAAACTTTCGATTTCAACGGGTACAAGATCGATTGAAAAGGTTTCATCAGCTAGGTTTAAAGTGCAATTAGGTATCACACTATCGGTTTCTATAAGTTCCCCATTTGCTAGCTCTACAGTGTACTTAACATCTAAGGCAACAGGAGTGATGTCAAGTAGTGGGCAAAAGTCATCAGAGATAAAGCTTCTATCAGCACGAGTATCAAATAGAACAGAAGCATGTAAGTTGTTGAGGAGGAACATACCCGAGACCACATTCGGGTCTTGGCGGGCGTCCCCAGATTTTATGACGAAGGCTCTGCTTCGGGTGTTGTTGTTGTTGCTGTTGCGGTTGTTGTTGTTGTTGTTGTTGTTGTTATTCTTCAGCTTTGGGCACGTGTCCCTGAAGTGCCCGGGTTTTCCACACTCAAAGCAGACTTTGGGTGGTCTGGTGTTGTTGGAATTGTTGTTGGCAGGAGAATTGCAATCTTTGGTGAGGTGGCCGTACCTCTTGCAATTGTTGCAAAAGGGACCACAGGAGCCTTCATGGTGGCGACTGCACTTGGAACAATAGGGTTTGTTCCCAGTGTAGCCCCGTGTGATGTCGGTGGTGGTGTTGTAGGCTTTGATGGTGTCGGGTTTCTTGTTTTGTTGGCTGGAGTGGTTATTGGGGTAGTCGGACCACTTTCGTTTGTTGTTGTGAGAGGACGAAGTAGGTGGTTCAGAATCTTGGCTCATTGACATCAGGTCTTGGGCCAGTAGGATTGCACCGTCAATGGTGGTTTGGTTTGAAGAGGCGACATGCCCCCGAACAGGCTCAGGAAGGCCAAGGATGTACTTCCTGATTTTATCAGGTTCGGTGCTTACCATGGCTGGGCGGAGGGCGGCAAGTTGTTGGAACCTGGTGGTATAACCATCGATATCACCACCCTGAACCTTTAGGTTCCAGAACTCCTCGTCTAGCTTTTGGAGTTTGGCGATTGAGCAGTATTTGGCAGTGAGTTTTGCTTTCAAGTCCTCCCAAGTTAGTTGGTAGGCAATGTCAGCACCCACTGATTGGGTATATGAATTCCACCACGAGTGGGCATCATCTTCGAGAGAGCAGGTGGCAAAGTTTACTTTGTCGTTCTCCGCGCATTTGCTGACACGGAAAACAGTTTCCATCTTTTCGAACCATCTGATCAGTCCGATGGCTCCTTCAGAACCCTTGAAACTTGAGGGTTTGCAACTTTGAAAGTCCTTGTAAGAACAAGGTTTAGCAGCAGGGGTTTCAGCGGCATCGCTGTTTCTCGTGGAGTTTTGAGGGGTATTCCGGGCCAAGGCTTCAGTCACAGCCTGGGTTATGAGCGATGTAAGCTGAGCATCGGTGTATGGTCTTGACTTTGGCGGCATGATTCTTCAATCAAAGAAATGAAGATACATGAGATTTTGTAAGAAAATTGTATTTGTCTCAGATGTACATGTATAAAGACGGTAATACATAACATCAATATGAAAAAGGAAAATGGCAATTTATATGAGTTGAAACAGTAAGGAATATTTGATAGATAATATGAGTTCAAAGGTTACATCTCATGGATGTATTACAAAAGGGTGTCGGGAATTGTTACATCCGACCGAATTACAGAGTAACGCTTAGATAGTTATTAGACTACAAGATAGATTACAAGACAAGGACTATACTAGTCTTAACGTAGATTAATCTGTTCCATCATTTCAATGAGGCGATCCACAGTGTTTGCAAGCCTGCTAGCCTGTCGGGCGTTGTCTTCAGCCAACGCTAGTCGCTGTACCAATCCACGGGTATATTCATCCGTTTCCCGTGAGCGTTGCTCACATTCTTCAAGTCGGTGTTTCAAGAGGGCGGTTTCTACGCTTATCTCTACCACTTTGTTGAAGAGAACGTCTACATTGTTAACGGTGGTTTCGTGATCCTCGGTGACTTGTTCGATGCGTTCGAGAGATGTAAGTCTCCAGTTTTCGTTCGTTTCCTGCAACATGACATCCATGGTGCGAAGTCGCTGCTCGTGTTGGTTCACCCTAGCGGCTAAGGCCGGCAAGGTGAAGTGAGTGGGGTACGGGCCAGCTCGAGGCAACCTGACATTCCTCCTAGCTACCTTTGGGTTCTGCAACCCGGATTGAGAGCGAGATGAATTTGATGGTGTGTTTACCATTTCTGAGACAAAGCGTTAGTAAGAGTGAGGCCTATATTCATATAGTTCCTATATAATATAGCCTATTGAGTGTCTAGCATAAACATGTTTAAGTCTCGGTTCTCTCGTGGTCAGAGTCTTCTATTGTACCCTGTTCAGCCATAACTACTTTCAGATCTTACACCATCTTTGCTTAATTGTACATAGTTGATTAGGCTATGTTAAATTAAACTCCTATGATGTAATCACTGAACCAGTTATACCTAATAAGGAATACTGCCTAATGGTCATAGTCTAGGCTCACTAAATGCAACCTAGTTCGCTATAACCTTAGGCTCTGATACCAATCTGTAACACCCCCAAATTTAATGATTTGCGGAAGCTTGATTTGGGTGTTACTAATCAATAACAAGGCACAAAGATAAATAGCAAACGACTATATATGCGTCGTTTTAACAAAATATATTGATAACTGAAATGTTTACAACATTTAAAGCTTTACAAAGCTCGAGTTTAAATAAAATGAGATTTCAGTACATAAGTACTTGTACAAAATATACTAATGCAAGAAAATCTCAATCGTCTGTATGCTGACTCGAGCTAAGGTCCTGAAGCAGAAACATCCTACTGCTGGGTACCTGCGATATATGCTAAAAGGTCAGCTAGAAAGCTGGTGAGCTCACATGTTTGAAATCAGTTAATATAGTATGAACCGCAAGATTTAAATAATGAATTGCATCCAGCAATTAAATAATGAATTGCATCCAGCAATTAAATGATAGTCATCGTGTATACAGCCATGAGCACATAGTTGAGCTTAACTCGAGGGCCGGGTCCCCTATAGAGAATTCCGGGCGAGGTGCCTCCACGAATGCCTAATCCACATTCGTCTTCCCAAATATTAGTACGTCCGTTTACCCGGTTAGTGCTTGCTAACCCGGACGAGGTGGGTCAATCCTATATGGTACCATATACTAATATTCACGCTACAACGTATTAACAACTATGCTGACGGAGGACTTTAAATGATTAGTTTCGAAAAACTCATGTAGTATATGAAAAGTTGGTACTTGCGTTCACATGTTAAAAGTTGAGCAGTATATCACACCCCTGAGTAAAACAGTAAAAGAGGGGCTATGAGACTCACCTGAGTCTTGTGAGTTTAACTTAATAAACTTTAGTTGATTAGCCGAGTATGAAGTCCAAAGACTTGTAACCTGAGGGTGTCCACGACACGCGATGGTTATAAACATGATTGGGTATCTCAAAAGATCACCCTTGTAGTTGTTACACAACTATATATATGTCCAAATTACTACGATTTGGTTGATTTGTTAAGTGTTTGAAAACATGTACGGCCCGTTGGTGACGGATTTGTAATAATAATCTCAACTATTATTATTTTGATTTCGTGGCATTTTACTTGAAAAATGTGTTTTAGAAGCCGTTACGGAATCTAAGTACGGGGGTCCGGGGGCAGCGCCCCTGGTAGCGGGGTCCAAGGGGCGGCAGCCCCTGGCGGGGTCCAAGGGGCAGAGCCCCTGGCTGGGGTCGAGCTGCCAGGTCAGCTTGGAAAATTTTTATTTCTACTATATTGCTTTGACGAAAAACGCATCTGGGATCTGAATTCGGGTAAAATCGAGTGATAAATTTCGAGTCTCGACACTTAGTAAAAAATCTGAGTTTTCTGTGTTTTGCGACACAATATGCGACACAAAGGTAGTTATGCGACACAAGGGTTGTGTCGCATAGGAATGCGACACAATGTCTATGCGACACAATGGTTGTGTCGCATAGATGCGAGATGCTGATTCAACAGCGACATAGTGATTGTGTCGTATGGTGTATGCGACATAATGGTTGTGTCGCAGGACTTGCGACACTAATTATCGGGTACGACACAAGGTGCGACACAGGGGCTTTTATACGACACAAATGCCAAAATACGACACAACATGCGACACAAGGCTTGTGTCGCATGGATGAACATCAGCCCAGAAAGTCCGGCTGTCAAGGTTTTTCCGGCCAAAAATCCGTTTTAAACTCGTTTTCAGGTTATAAAATCGTGTTCTATACATTGTAATGGACATATACAAGTGATAATAACAACTACAATTGAAAAATACTAAGAATCGAGAGATTTCGGGATTTTGTCGGAAACTTACAAATTGCCGAAACGAAAATCCGGAAAGATAGCGTTGTAGATCGTCGCGAGGTGGTCGTGAATCTCTAAAAATATTGGTGATACGAGTGCGTTTGATAGTAGTATTTTGCGATTTTTGTGGGTTGTGGTGATTTGGTGATTTTGGAGAAAAGAAAAGAGGAGAGAGAGAAATGGTTGAGAAATGAGAAAAAGAGGAAGAAAGGTGGAGGTTATCCTCCACTTTTCGGCTTCGCCCCGCGCTCCGCGCGGTGTTCATTTTCTCCGTCATTTAACGTTTTGAACAACTATTTTTCATATTAAATGGTAAGTTTTAAAATACAATTTATTACGCGATGTTTTAGTTAAATACTTTACAATTCAATTTATATTTGAGTTATAAAATGTAAGTTTGTTTATTTAGTTTGCGCGTTTTAATATTTTAAATCGTGTGAGTTCTGTTTGTACGATACGAATGAATACGAAATATTATCACAATAATATTTTTGACATAAAAGTGTTATTTAATAAAGTTGGTCACCAACGTCCGTATTAAATTGAATCGAAATACATTCGATTTAAATTGCGTACGATTTAACCAAATCGCATTTTCGTATATATTCAACAATATATATAATTCGATACATTAATTAGCCTAACACAGAACTAACTACATGTATTAACGTATGATTAGGCACTAATTATTGGTCCTAATTTGGCGGGTGTTACACTATGTATAGTGATATTTAAATATTTAATAAACTAGCTGTTTTGTTATGATTAATTTTTACAATTTTCTGATTGTATTGTATCAAAATATGATATATATATATATAAAAAATGGAAAATGATAACGACAGCTCTAAGGGCTGTCAATAAGAATTTAGTCTACGCATTAATATTTGTACTTATACCATAGAAAACTCTCCGACCTCCTGAATTTTAGTTGACCCCCCATAAATATCACTTGGGTACAACCAATTGATGCATGTTATTGACATCCCTTAGGGTTGTCATTAACAAGAATTAAAAGACATTAACTAATCAAAATGGTGGAAACGACACTTTAGAAAACTTGATATAGTATTTAGTTTCATTTACACTTAATTTTATGTATTACAAGATTAAATGTTGTCCACTATATATTTAGGGGTGTTTGTTTTAAGAGTTTAAGCCAATGAGAATGGGTACCATTGCCAATGGTTTGTGCGGTTGGGCAACCAATGAAGGCGTGCGAACCGGCGCTATTGGTACGGCTTCGTCGGTTTTGCTTATTCGGTTTACAGACGAAACAAAATAGGTTATGGATGGGGCCCAGCTTATATTTAATGTATAGTTATTTTTTGTTTAGTGTATGTAAATGTAGGTATATTGGTAAATGTAGGGCCCAAAAATTGAAGTGATAAAACCACCATTGGCACCCTTGTGTCTGTTTTTCGTCGGGTTTTGATATATTGATGTGGTACAACTGATGAAAGAAGTGACGAAACAATGATTAGAAGTCTCGAATGATTTTGAAAAATGAGAATCAAAATATTTAAACCAATAAAATATCTCCCATTCCACTTTACATGTATATGAAATACCTAACTCATACCGATTTTCGGTCCATACACCAATATTTACTTTAATATTTTAGTTGAATATTAATATTATTAATTATTAATTGTAATAAAGTAGCATAGAAAATATTTACCGGGTAAAATTTTGCCCTTTACCAAAAAAAAATAGTATAGAAAAAATAAAATATCCTAATGGGAAAATAATCCGTAATGTTGAATCGTATGATTTGAAATGTAATGTTAGTGTTATTGGAGAGGTCATTCAAGAAAATATAAAAAAGTTGAAGGATCAAAAATATAAAATATTTGTTTTGTGATTGGTCAACGTTACAATTAAATTGTAATGTCAACATTATAAATGATATCCCCTTAATTACTAAGTATGAGCTTCCCTTTTTAATACTAATTTTCCATATTTAAAGGGTTTTGTTAACGAAATCCCTATGGGCTTTCATTAAGATATTTGGACATGCATAAAATAGTTGTACATTGACTAAAATTCAGGATGACAAACAAAAATTCAAGCGGACAGAGAATATATATTATTTACAAAGTACAAATTTTTATGCATGTCTTAACGTCTTAACAGAAGCCCTTAGAACTTTTGTTATCAATTACTTTTTTGTTTTTATTCATTCACCGCTAAAAACACAAATGTAAATCAAGTACTTAATTAAATTGACTGATTAAGCACTTAATTTGACGAGGAAAATGTAAACAACGTAAATAGCCGGCCGCAATAATTCCAAAAGAAAACATTTAACAAACGAGCTTATTAAAATCAAATTAAATAATGCATACTTTGCACACAAAATTGACAATATACAAACATATTTTGACAGTTAATGTACGTAGCATGCGGCTGCTAGGTTCATTTAATAATTATTATTGATTATTGATTATTCAACATTTTTATAAATACTCCGTATCATTTACTCATCGATCAAATATCGAGGGAAACATTGGGATTCACATGATCTAATCTCCTATCCCATATCCTTTAATTTTATATTGTTTTCGAGGTTAAACTAATCAACTCTATAATCTATTTCTTTTACCAAAATAATTATCAACCGACAAAAAACACATATTTTAATAAGGGTGTGGTTCATGGAAGAAGCAAATAAATGAGAGAAGGGAAGGAAGATTGATCTCAACCGTCTATTTCAATTAAAGATCATATCAATGGCTATAAAAAATGAGGTGGCATTTTGGTAATAAACAACAACTTTACGAGCAGCAATCACGGGCAAACTTGTAATTAAAAACACCCACCTGCAAAAAACCTGCAAAAAAACGTCGAATCATAATCCCTCTCTCCACTCCTTCCCTCCACAAACTGTCACTTTCACCAAAAATCCCCAAACACCACCTAACTTTCTCTCTCAAATTTAAGGGCGATTTTAACATTGTAAACCCTAATTTCACCGCAAAACAACGATTCAACAAACTAAACTCGCAATAAACCCTAAAGATGAAGAAGACGGCATCAGAAAACGCACAATCGAGAGCAATAGATGGAGAAACGACGGAAACGGCGACACAATCAACACCAACACGATCGGAAACGCCTAAATCCGTCAAAACAACTAAGAGAAAAGTTAAACAAACTACCGCTCGTAAGTAATCAATATTTTGCATGATTTACATTATTTATTAACAAAAAAAAAACTAAAAAATGTTGCAGCAACAAGAAAAAGCGGATGAAATTTGTTTGTGCAACATAAAGAGGCTGAAGAGAACACCGAGAAGGATAAAACGATATCTCTTCATACTTCAGATGAAGACAACGATGAAGAAACCGAAGTAAACCGTAAGTTTATATTTTATATGATTCACCAAATTTGATATGAAACAAAAGTTGTTATAAGTTTGTTTACTGTATGATTAGGAACATTATTACACATAAATATATATTTCATGATGCATCATCATATATTAGCAAAAATGACATATAAAAAGTAAAAATCATCAACATCAAATATAAAAAAAACAGTGCATCATCTGTATAAAACTAGAGGTAAAAACACATAAAAATACTGATGCTGCATCATGCTAAAACACTGATGCTGCATCATGTTAAAACACTGATGCTGCATCATGCTAAAAAAATCATCAACATCAATTAAAAAAAATATTGCATCATTGTTAAACACTAATGCTGCATCATGCTTTAAACATTGATGCTGCATCATGTTTAAAAAACTGATGCTGCATCATGCTAAAACACTGATGCTGCATTATGTATTAAACAACAACAAAAAAAATTAGTAGTGAAACATAAAAAAAAAGTCTATAAAAAATAAAAAAATTTAGCTGCATCATATGTAAAAAACTTTGAGCATGATGTGACGCTTTAACATCTTGAAAAACTATATGCAGAACCTACTGCAGATATGAAAGATGTTGTAAAAACTTACAAGCAGGGATTGAAAAAAACGATCGGCAGAAAGAGAAAATCAACAGCAAATGACGGATGTTCATCAAGTAAGAAAAGAAAAACAGATGGAGCAAGGAAAGGATTAGGAAAAAAAGAAAACGTGAAAGGAGTATCAAAGAAAGCTAAGAAGATAAGATGGAATAGGACAATCCCAAGAGCTTCACCATTGTCACTTGTTGAGGTGTTACAGAAGCTGAGTACCGAACAAAAAAAGGTAATCAAGGGAATAGGGTTTGAAAACATCATAGACTATTTCAAAATAACACATGCACCTACAACAATGGGGCATTGGGTAATCGAAAACTATGATCTAAAAAGTTCAATGTTGAAGTTATATGATGGAAGAAAGTTAAGGATAACAGCGCAAACAGTTCATGATGTATTAGGTATTCCAATGGGGACGATTAAAGTAACACCAGGAAAGAAAGCTGACAAAACGGATGAAACTACTTCAATCTGGAGAAAAACGTTCGAAGACGAAGAGGATGATCTCGACAGATTGATTGTGAAGCCGATAATGGATAGGATCAACAGTTCAATAGATCTCGGGGATTGTTTCAAGCTAATTTCCTAGTGGTGTTTATGACTGTCATTGCGGAAAGTACAAAGAATGGATGCATCAACCAGAGATTCATTCCATGCATCAAAGAGATGGATAACATAAAGGATATGGAATGGTACATTTGCTTGATTGTTTGAAGGAAACGAGGAGAGATTGGAACGGGAAAAACAACTTCAATGGACTACTAACTCTAATGATTGTAAGTATTCTAAAATAAATTATATTATCTTACAGAAATAAGCTTAGTTACAAGTATATATATCTTGACAATGTCTGCTTGTGTTCCATTTTGAAGCTGATATATGTGAACACTACATACATAAACGATCCACACCGATCAATACCAGCTATTCAGTATTGGGACACGCAGAAGTTGAAACAACGAGAGAAAGAAGAGAAGGCACAAGGATGTTTTGGAAAGGTGAAGTTAATTGAAGGTGTTGATTTTGAAGATACTCAAAAGAAGAAACAAACACCAAAAGACAAAAGTATATTTCAAAAAAAAAAAGAATTGACTGGTCCATTTGAGTAATTTTCACTATAAATATAATGCATCATACACTGTACAAAAACACATAACAATATGTTTACGGGTGTTGCTAAGAGACAGAAGACAATGTATGATTATCTTCAAACGACAGAACCATCAAGCACAAATCCAGCACCAACATCTTTAGAGGTAATAAATTTGTATATAAAAAAAATAATTGCATCAAAATTTATTTTAAAAATAAGTTAAGAATTCGATAGTAACATTTAGAGAAATAACATCGTGCATTAAATTTATAGGAAACCAAGCTCCTGGTAAAATCAAAGTTGGTGAATGTTGAGGTCTTAAAGGTAGAAATTGAAGACCTTATCAACATGGCAGAATTGGACTAGCCGGGTGATGAGAGTTTATCAAGTTTGAAGCTGGAAGTAGATGGAATGTTTTTGGAAGCTTTTAAAACAAGAACAAGGAGACATCAACAGAGTGATGAGAATGTTTACAAACAAGAGACAGAAAAAGCTGATGATGACAATGAGTTGAATGATACAATAAAAGATAAAGATCTGCAAGAAGAGAACTTACATGAGAAAAATCATGAGAACAACTCGCTCAAAGATGACGAGTCTCTTGAAAATGAGGTAAACTTGGCAGAAGATGATGCACCAAAACCTGATAACCAACCAACAACAACAACAACCATCAAGAGAACAGAAGATATAGAAGCACCGTCGTTTGATCTTGGAATATTGCCAGATATTCCAAAAAAAAAACACTCCAGAGATAGAGTCAGATAAGGATAAGATGAAAGATAAACTTGAAGAGAAGGTTGATGAGATGATGAAAGAGAAACTGGAAGAGAAGGTAGAGGAGAAAATGAAAGAGAAGGTGGATGAGAATAGGAGAGAGAAGGTGGATGAGGAGATGCATGATTTAGATGAAATAATAACCACCCCCCCAATATTGTCCACAGAAGATGCACCAACTCAGAAACCAGATGTAACAATGAATCCAGCAGAAACCAAAGCTTCAAATCTTATAGAAAATCTTACAGAAGAAGAACTTTACGTGCAAGCTACCAATGAAGCATTCAGAATGTCTGAAGAGAGTCAGAAAGATGGATCACATAAAGCAAGACAAGAAGCAGAAATGGAAAAATAAAGAAAGGAACTGGAAAAGAAAGTGCAAAAGGAATTGAGCTCAACAGATGAAGAAACGTTAATCAAGATGACACAACCGAATGCACCAGCAGAGCATGTGAATGAAAAGGTTGAAACGGAGAAGAGTGATGCACCAACAGATAACGAAAAGGAGAAGATTGCTGCAACAACAGATGTTGTGAATCAGAAACCGAAAAAGGAGGAGATTGGGAATGATCAAAAGGTTAAAAAAAGAATAGAACGCCAGTTAGAACAAGAGCCATTACAAAAATCGAAGAGAAGAATACCAAGAATACTCAAGTTGAAGAGTCAACGAAACAAGCAACAACAAGGACATCGAAAAAATCAATTAAACAGGACCTGAAGAAGATTGCTGACACATACAAACCTACACGTCCTCCAGTTGGCAAACAAAAACAAGCAACAAAAAAGCTTGACATTCTTACACCAATTGTGGAGGAACCGGATCAAAACATGCAGAGGGAGGAAGAAAAAGGAAAGACAACATCTGAAAGCCCTGTTGCTGAACTTGAACCACCAAACTTTGGAAAGCCAATTGATCTAACGGAAAATATATCAAACAATGAAGAACGAGTTTCAACATACGTTTTCAGCGGGACATCTAAACCAACGTAAGTACAAACTTCATTTAGATAATTAAAATATATAAAAAAACTGATTCATCGTATTAAAAATTCTGTTATTCATCTGTTTCAAACAGTGATATAATCTTTTTAAACTCGCCGGAAATCCCAATTGAACGTGTTATATTTGAGTCACTCATGCCTGGTCTAGAAATTGCTGCATCAGCAATAGGTTTGTGGGCATCTGTATTAAACAGTGAGGAGCACTACATTGAAAGGAATATTCTTAGAAGGCCACTGTACCTGGAAACGGGAACACTGGTAAGTAAAAAATAAATCATAGTGTTTATGATAACCTCACTAAAAAACTTCGATTTCATTGATTGATATTAATATGTACACATGAAAACAGACATACAACATGCTATCAAATAAAAAAGCCGAAACAAATCCAGATTGGTTATATGGAGCATTTGCAGGAAATATCAGCATTGCAGATTGAGCAGCCAATATGATGATTTGCGAGATGTTACTCAGGTAATGCAAAAATAAAATTAAAAATAATATGAATAAAAAATTAAGATATCTACATTATTCATCGATTATACATCTAATAATGTGTCATTAAAAAAATAAAAAAAAATAAAAAAGGCATTCTTCTCGATAATAAAGACAGAAAGAAACACAACGCATCTCTATCTTATTTGTTATAACCTCATGACATGCGAGATCGATATACTTGATTACATCAAGTCAGAAGTCATGGACATTGATGTCAGATATGGTACTCTACTAGACAAACTGGTAAGTAAACTTGTACGACGCACCTTGTTCATTATTATGATGCACCTTGTTATCTTATTAAGATGCACCTTATTAGATTATTATGATGCACCTTTTTATATTATTAAACGCATACACACTTGTTTACAACTGACCTGGAAAAAGAGGACCCACCACATCCTGCAGCCAAACAGTTGAGGAATGAAAAACCCAACTTGCTGCCAATGGGTTAGCAGACAGAGCACAATGACGTTGACTGTGGAATGTTCGTCATGCAGAATATGGAGACATACCATGGCTATGGAATGCGAGACTCTAGCAGCCAGCTCAAACCAGAAAGAAAGGAACAGGATGAGCAAATGGCCTATTTTAGAAAAAGGTATGTCACGAAGATGTTGATGTCAAGATTAAATGACAAGAGAGAAGAGGTAAAGAATGAGGTGAAGAATTTTGAGAGGATTCGACCATTTCAGCGAAAGAAGATAATTCAAAATGCACATAAAAAAGTGAAGAGTCGAGTAGAGGTTCACTTGATGAAGTCTGCTTGAGCACCTGCAGGAAGGATGAAGCCAGTGTGAAGTAATGTGTAGGTTTTGATGTTCTTTCGTAGACTATGTTTTATGCTTGATGGTTGTATTTTGTCATGTTAACTGTTTGCTGGTCGTAGACTATTTTTGGTAGATATCGGTTGAACTACTTTTGCGCTTAGTATGCTGATATACATTACATTTCACCTACTGGATATAATTTTCAAGTACACACTCCTAGTTGTAAAGTTTACTTGTATTTTGATATTTTAAATGTAATGCATTATGTTTACCTGTTGCATCATATGGACACATGTCTTTATATATATATATATATATATATATATATATATATATATATATATATACACATATACATACATAATGACTGCATCATTTTATATGGACAAAATGTCTTTATTCTGTGACTATATGGACAGATGTCCGTATATAAACACAAAAAATTAAGTATGCATAAAGCTCTACAAATATAATAAAACTAAATCATAATATAATAAAATTGCATCATCATCATATAATAAGGTGCATCATGATTTTTTTAAAAAACAACCACAAACCCAACAAAAATCCACAATTAATCTCTCACACAGATGAACAAATACCAACAACATAAAAAACATATAAAAAAAATCTCTAGTAAATGTCTGAAAACATAAAAATCCCTTCCATTCACCAAAAAACTACATCACACATTGATTGATTCTGCAACAGACTTCTTCTTCCCACATCCCCTCGAGTTATCTCCATATCCCTTACATTTTTGGCATTGATTACCTAAACCTTTGTTCCTTGAGGAATTCATAGCCTTAGTCTATGCGATCTCAGCTTTAGACTTGTGTCTCTTGCGACCCTTGTTCTCTGAAGGAGGTGGACACTTCACATTAATCTCAGCAGGCTCTTTCACACCAAGAAGATAACAAATTACCTCATTGTTATCCAACTTTTTAGGTACTGGAACATCAACTTTAGACTGTTGAAGTAATCTAGTAAGATCAGCCCGGTACTTTGAAAACAAATCAGGATCATGAACTAAACAGTTTGCAGTTTGTTCGAAAATTCGAAGCATATCACGCACCCCAGCTTGCGGGCCATAAACTTCTTTAGTAAAAACTGAGCTTGTACAGGCTTCTCAGGAATCGCCTCGATAGACCAACGCTTCAAAACATACTTCTTTGGAAAGTAAAGCACACCATTCATTTTGAACACATAAAAAATGTGTCGACACAACAACCCATAGGACTCAATCTTTCTACAAGCACACTCAGCAGAAACCTCTGATTGAATGAACACAACCTATGAAAATGATAAAAGATAGGTTAAAAACATATAATACGCCTTTTTCTATAATATGATGCACTAAAATATAGTCTAATGCACTAAAAATCTAGTCTGATGCACCAAATAATATAAAAGGTAATAAAACAAACCTCATATTCAATTGGTACTGGTACTTGAAATTCAATGTCCCGATTAGTATAGGTGTTAAAACTTTCACCATGCTTGATCGTAACACATAGACAGTGATCAGTAGCTGCAATAATTTCATCCTGAACATCATGAAACAACGTCTTTGTGTAAATTTCCGATGCATGTTTCTCGAAAGATAAATTAGTCTTCAAGTCAGGAACAAGGTAAGTGGACTCATGATCATTCTTTTGCTGAACATATCTTTGACAATCCATTCCAGTATTATAATGGCTCAGAAACTCAACAAGACTAAGATATGGGTTTGTAATCTTCCCAAAGAAGTGGTTCTCGCTTCCAGATCAGGAAGATGTTCGCATTAAACCAGCAAGCGGCTCATTTAGAAGGTAAGCAGGAATCCACCTATGCATGATTTCGTAAATATATGCAAGCCACCTGTTGTTGGTAAGCTCAAAATCATTTATCATCTGTGCCCACTTATTCTCAAACTCTTCAGGACTGATCTGATCCGTCCAAACGATATCACATAACCGCTGCTTGAAATCAGTGTTTTTGCAGATATTACGACTAACCTGAATGCAAAACAAACAATAAAACATAAAGCATAAGTTAAGTTACACATAATAAAAAATGGACAAGGTGATGCATCATGCTTGAAATCAGTGTTTTTGCAGATATTACGACTAACCTGAATGCAAAACAAACAATAAAACATAAAGCATAAGTTAAGTTACACATAATAAAAAATGGACAAGGTGATGCATCATACCTTTGTAGTCAACTTGTCCATGATGTGTCACATGCAAAAACGGTGCCTTGACTCTGGAAAAACAGTTATAATAGCAGATTTCATCGATGCATCTTGATTGGTAACAACAACCTTTGGAGCATACAGAAAAGCTCTCCTAAAACATAACAGAAGCCACTTGTATGCATCTTTGGTTTCCCTAGTTATTAGACCACATCCAAAAGTAACATAACGGTTGTGATTGTCAATTCCTGTAAAAGGAACCAAAACCATCCGGTACCTAAAAATAAACAACAAAAACAAGAAAACACAAACAAAAATCATAAATCAAAAACAATTTTTTTTAACAAAAAAAGTTACTAATGAAATAAAAAACTTACTTATTAGATCGGAAATTAGAATCAAAGGAAACAACATCACCATATAGTCTATAGTTCCTTTTAGCTTCAGAATCAGCCCAAAAAACTCCAGCTAAAGTATCATCTTCAGCACAAAAATACTCAATGGAAAAATCAGGTTGGCACACCTGCCTAGTACGCAACTTGTCGATAAGCATTTGCGCATCCCTAATACCAATAAACTTGTTCACATCCCTCCGAAAATTCTTGCAGTCAACAGAAGTAACCCCTAACTCTTCAAATCCACCATATTTTTCTTTCATTAGCTTGAAACCTTTAACAGGACCAATGTTAACATTTGAAACTTCAAACAAAAACTGCTGTTTAAAATAACCCAAGTCACACGAACCCTTCAATAATTGCATATCAGATTCATGAACCAAATAATGGTTATGTTTCTCAACAAAATGCATCACTACATACTTATTACAAGCAATCTTCTTAACTCCCATTTTGGCAGGACATCCAGTCCTTTGGGAACAAATTTTCCTCTTACGAACTTCTGGAGGAATTGGAGCATCATATTCTGTTGGTTTCTTCTTGGGCAACCGTTTTTTACCTTCTTTAGTGCAAGCAAAATACTTGATCCTTGGGTTTTTCAACTTATCGGGATTCCATGAACTACTCAACTTAGATTCAAACCCACCATCCTTTGCATACCGTTTATAAAAATTATAGGCCTCTTCCTTAGATTCAAAAACAGTAACTAATTCAGGCTTGTTATCCACATCGGGAATCCAAAACCTTGTACCTAATGGTGTATTAACGGCCAAACCAACTTCTTTCATACCTAAAGGTGCATCAGAACCTGCGTAAAAAAATATAAAAATAAAATATATACACAAAAACATGGTTAAAATACGCATATTAAAAAGATGCATCATATGTAAAAACATGACATAATACACAGAACGTTTAAGAAAACACATAAACAATGCATCATACTTCGCTATAAACTCGAAAACACATGAACATTTTCATAAACATTTACATGATAAACACAAGTTAGAGAGAGCATGTTAAAAAAAGATGCATCATATGTAAAAACATGACATAATATACAAACATTTAAGAAAACAAAAAATCAATGCATCATACTTCACTATAAAACTCAAAAACACATAACCATCAACAACAAAACAAAAAATCATCATGTTACAACAAAAAAAAATATCATACAAAAACCGCAACATAGCAAATAAACTATGATAGATACAGAATTATAAACCAAAAAAGAATCGTATACAATAATAGCAGAACAGTAAACAATAAAATAAATCAAAAAATACTTGAGAAAATAAACACAAATTGAAATCAATCAAAACATTACCTTCAGAAAGGGGATCCTCAACAACAGGAGTCGAAAACACATCAGTCGACATGATTGAACGATCAACGAATCACTAAAACCTCGAAATTATAAGTTCTGAATCGTATATAAACCTCTAAACTAGCAACAACGTACTTATATTGCCGATTTAGATCTACAAAAATCTCTATATAATCGGAGAAAATTGCGAGATTGAATACAAAGAATATTTGAGATGAGAATGAACGCGTTAGGGTTTTAGAACGGCGCAAAAAGGAATTAAAAAGGGGCAGTTATTTCAGGCAGAGCGCATAAAAACAATTAAAATTTATTTTTTAATTTATTTACACGTGTCTGGTTTCTATTCGCTTCTCTCACTTGCGTCCAAAAAGTCATTGCGGCATAGGAACCAATATCTTTTAATAAAATATACTCACTGTGTCTCATTACAAATGTCCTGTTTTGACTTTTTGAAGTCTTTCTTTTTCAACTTTGACCTTAAATATTATTGTTTGTGTTATATAATACTTGATGCAAAATATATGTATGGATTGAGTTTTAAATATATTTTCATTAGTATATTTTCATCAGTATAATTTTCATCAGGTATTATATAACAAACAAAAATATCTAAGGTCAAAGTTGAAAAAGAAAGACTTCAAAAAGTCAAAACATGACACTTGTAATGGGATGGAGGTAGTAATTAGTAGTGCTTTTTCTTTCTTACTTTTTGCAGAATAACAGTTTTACTTTTAACTAATTAATTACTTCTTTTTTAATGCTTGTAATAATAATTTCAAGTAAGGGAAATACAGTAATCTCGATCAAACCTACGTATCTACTTTTAGTGATAGACTATTAATTTTTGACAACTCGAAAATGAAAGATAAACAATTAAATTGGAACATAGAGAGTGTCTTCTTTCTTCTTACCTATACTTAAGGGGAAAAAAGACGACTCAATATCAGTACATGATTATGATATGACTAATTTCTGTCCCACATTTAGAAAGACACTTGATATCGCGTAAAAAGTCACGTTTTTACTACCGATATCTCTCTCATTCTGGAATGATTCTTAGCATTTTAACTCAAAAGTAGTACAAATCAATAGTATTATGCCAAGATGGTCAAAACAAGGTTGCATGATGAAAATCAAACAAAACGGATGAAAAACGAAGATTCCACGCACGTTTGAAGATTCAAGGCATCAAAACGAGATTTCAAGACAAAAGTGCCCATCACCAACATCCATCTAATCCAAGATGTTCATTTTTAAATTACGAATCCAACAGAAGAAGAATCAACAAAAACGGACGAAGAACGAAGATTCTACGTACGCCGGAAGATCCAAACGATTCGTACGACACATCTAAAGTTCAGAGAGATATTTTTGGGATATCTTTTCATAAAATTCTTCTTTTTTGAATTACGAATCCAACGCAAAAAAAATCAACGCAAATGGACGCATAACGAAGAAAACACGCACGAATCAAGAAACGAGGCAACAGGCGACGAACCGGGGCGGGTGGCAGCCAGCCGCCGCCGGCCTACCACCAGCCGCCGCTGGCCACCTGTAGGGCGGTTCCGGCCTCCCCTCCCCCATCTCGTTTATGCTTTTTAGTCCTTGCGTGTACCCGGTGCTAGGCCTTTACATGCTTTTCGGTACCCGGTGCACCACCTTTACGCCCTTTTTCGTACCCGGTGCACCACCTTTTCCACCTTTTGCTAATGTGAGCCTTGGGATGCTAACTTGAGCCAAATTTCTCCTATAAATAGAAGACCCAAGGCTTCATTTGGAGATGTCCTAATATTCCTACATGTGTTAGGCATATTTCTCTCTTTACTTTCTTATTCTATTTTCTTACTTCAAAATTAGTATTAGGCTAGTTAGGAAGCTTGTTTAGAATAGAACGGAAGATAGGGATCATCTTGTAATCTTTGGTGTACGCTTGGAGATACGCTTATTAATTCAAGTCTATTCCTTCTCGCATATTAATCTCGGTTATTTCTATCATTTTCTATCTTAATTAAATATGTATACTTTAATTATGCTAGAGATCGTTTATGCCATGATTAGCTAGTTGATTACTATTGTATTTGTTGTGATGTAGTTAGCGTATATATTTGTGGGATGACTTTAAAAGTGTCGTGAAATAATATGACGGCCCCTATTCGACTGTTTACTTGGTATAGTGCTGGAAATGCTTTCGAGCAAAGTACAAAAGCATGGAAGCCGGTAACGACCGAAGGTAGTTGTATTATGGATTGACATTATTGAAACGGAAACTTTATGAACGGACTTATCTTATGATTTTAAACCTAAAACTTACATTCGCATTTCGATTAACAAACGTGATTGTAACCTTGTAAAGAGGAGTCGCAAACCTTAATACTTGGTCAATAGTTATCTGTGTAAAAACTATGGTTTTAATTGTAACGTCATGCAAGCATAATAAAATGCAATGTGATTACGTGGAATTGCCATGAGTATTGTACACTTCCGATCACAATGTACTTATCATGCAAACATCGCGGAGCAATTAAATTCACAATGGAAACATCGGTAAACGATTAAATACATTGTGAACTACCATAGCATTTTCCGACATGGTCTGGGTTTAACTTTATGCAAAAAGCCGCCAGCATTTTAATTAGCATTTTGATTAGATTAGTTAGTTTAGATTAGATTAGATTAGGTAGGCTATAGGCTAAATAACTATTTACGAAAACCTAGGGATTTGTTAATTGTATTAAGAAAGGCAGGTTTAAAATCCAATTTAAAGTGATACATTTCCCTAACCTATGCAATCTAAAGTAAGGTACGCAAGAAACCTCAACACTTTCCTTCGCTTACCATGCTTGAATTTCATTAATGAGAATTGATCAACTAAGTCCGAACGTATTTGCTAAATTAGTTGCTTCCTGGATTAATAGTCTTTATGATATTAAGAACGGTTAGACTTGTTGTGGACTTGCTACTCTATTCCTTCGCCAATGAGCGAATGCGTTCAATAATAAGGGACACTGACTCCCTCATAGGAGAGTGTGGAGAGTTGAGCATTGTCTGTTTAATCAGAATCATGACACCATAGTTCCTCGTGACATATTAGTTGATAACCGACTAATAGGGAACCTATTGGTTATACCATAAACTACCAAGTCTAGTGAATATTCCAAATTTGGTAAACGTTTTCCCTAAAAGTCATCGTCCCACATTATAAGCTAATGAACTCACAACAAATACTACTTTTATTATCTGGTTTATTATCACATTTTATTCTCTTTATTTAGTTTACCTAGTTAACTGAACCAAAACCCCCAACGTACTCTTTTAAAACCTTAACTAGAAAAGAAAATTTGATTGGATCACCTCCGTTTTAATTCAGTTTCTCTTTAAGAACGACTCTAGGTCATACTTACCATCTACTAGCCTTTGGTTCAGTATTAGTAAGTCACGCTTAGACCCCAGCAATTATAAATTATAAAACCCATCGATCCGCCTTGCGAACAAACTGCTCGCGAGGTGCGCATCAAGTTTTTGGCGCCGCTGCCGGGGAGACTAACTGTCCGATACAGAGGCCCAATCAATCCCAATTCTAGTAAACCCTTAGGATAAAACCTTCTAAAAAAAAAACAAAACAAAAATATTTTCTTTTATTGTCTGTTTTTCTTTAGTGTATGACCTGTTCCCCTAGATCTGCACCACTGTTTAATTTCCCTGATCCAGAACTTATAATACGTACCATTCGACGAGAAAAGAAGAAATCCGCGCTTAGACAAGCAATGGCTGAACGCATCACTCTCGCTGACAACAGTAAACCCTCTATTGAAGGAAGAGGAGGACCAATTCTATACCCTGAAACCCCTGGTCAATCATTCGAGCTTAAACACCACATCATCTAACCAATCCAAAACCACTGTCAATTCCATGGATTACCCAGTGATGATCCAAACTCTCACCTTGACAAGTTCATATCTCTTTCAAACGCCTACAAACAAAACGGAATTAGCCAAGACACAATCCGCTTGTATCTTTTCCCTTATTCGCTCACACATCATGCGCAAACATGGTTTGAAGGTTTAGAGACCGGCTCTATCCCTTCATGGACTGTAATGGCGACAAAGTTTCTAACCAAATACTTTCCGCCCTCTAAACAAACCAAACTCAGAAATGACATCATGAATTTCCGACAAGCTTTTGATGAGTCATTATACACCGCATGGGAACGATTCAAAGGAGCCTTGAAGAAATGTCCCAATCACCGTCTCGACAAATCCGCACAATTGTGTACCTTCTACAATGGTTTAGACCCTAACCACCGAACCACCCTCGATGCTGATGCACAAGGAAGCTTCATGGCAAAGACCGACGAAGAAGGATGGAACCTTATAGAGAACATGACTATGCATCACCATGATTGGAACTCTGGAGATCACTCATCAACTTCAGCACCTATCGCTGCATCGAATCCGATTCCAGTCGAAGCAATTAAGGTATTGACAGAGAAAATGGACTCACTTGTCAAACAGTTTGAAGAACTTAAGAAACAACAGCACCAAGTACACCAAGTGCAAGTCTGTCAACATTGCACCAATCTGCAACCATCTGGTGAATACCAAGTGGAATACGAAAAAGCAGATGGCACCGTCTACTATGCTCAGTTTCCCGCTCGACCACAAAATTTTCCACCCTGTTTCAACCAAAACAATAACCAACCTAGAGGACCTCCATTCCCGCAAAGAACCAACCAACCTTTCCAACCCCGATACCCACCTAGATACCCACCTTACCCACAACAACCAAAACTTCCTTACAACCAACCCCTCGCGCTTCCTGGACCCACTTCCGATATAAACCAAACCTCTGAACAACCTGCAAAGACAAATGCCCCAGCTTCAAGTTCAGATGACGCCTTTACCCAGTTCATGCAAGGTCAACACCTACTCAACCAAAAGACGTCCGCTAGACAAGATCAAGCCGACCTCTTCATGAGAAACCAATTGGCTGTGCTAAAGAATTTGGAAGCTCAAATTAGACAATTGGCACAACGTCTTGATAATAGACCTAGAGGAACTTTGCCTAGCAACACGGTTCACAACCCACATGTTGAGGAAGCAAAGCAAATCACTACCACCAAGGAAGTAGCCACTCCACCTTGGCTGCTGTACTAGTAAAGGAAGAATCGAAAATCAAGATACCAACTGTGGAAACCACTCCGACCATGAACAAAGAGGTTAGAATCCCTTACCCCGCTAGACTTAAAGCCCAACCTAAGAAGTTATCATCCTTTAAGTTAGATGGAAAATTCCTTGATACCATGTCTAGAGTTCCCGGTCGTAATAAATATATTAGGAAATTGCTGTCCACTAAGGATAAACTGCCCAAAGTAAACAATATTCCCCTTAGTTCTGAAACCTCAGCCCTACTTAAGAATAGCCATCCTGAAAAACTAGGAGACACCGGTAGATTCACACTCCCTTGTTCTATTTACCAATCCGGAGATATAAGCGCCTTAGCCGACCTAGGAGCTAGCATTAACCTTATGCCCTACTCCCTGTTTAAAAGGCTAGAACTTGAAAATTTGAAACCCACAAAGATGACTGTCCAGCTAGCTGACCAATCCGTTAGATACCCAAAAGGAATAGCTGAAAATGTCTTAGTTCAAGTTAACAAATTCTTCTTTCCGACGGATTTCGTGGTAATGGATATCCACGAGGACATAAACATCCCGATTATCCTTGGAAGACCATTCATGAACACAGTTAGAGCAGTGATTGATGTGTACAACCACACGATTGTTCTAGGAGCACATGGCAAAAGCATCACTTACAAGATCGACCAACCGGAATGTACACCAGAACAAGAAGAGTGCTATGCTATATCAACAGGCAGAATTTGCTCCGATGACGAAGCAGAATCCGAAGAAGAATGATGTTTCACTCGACCAACAACCTTGATCTACGACACTGAAACTGACCGAGACGAGGACGAGGAGTATCAAGACACGGAAGAAGATGAAGAATATGAGGAGGACGAATCAGTACCTGAAGAAGAAGAGGAAGAACCCGCTGAGGAAGATGAAGAAACGGAAGAAATGGAAGAAGAAGAACCTGAAGAGGAGTTGGAAGAAATGGAGGAAAATGAAGATCAAATTGATTCACCACAAATGGCCGAAGTAAATAGAATACAAAGCTACGATGATTACACTTCATCAGAAGAATCCGTTGATTATGAAACCCTCCGTCAAGAACTCAAATCCACTCATCTCCGAAGGATGGGGAACATTCTTAACTCCTATCTCGATCCTTCTAAATCTTTCACCCGAACCCGACTCCGAGACATAGATAATTTTGAAAAAGAACTCCAATCATCAAAGCACCCAGACCTGTATGTTGGACTCCTACAAAGAATCTCTGCATATAAGGCACGTCAAAAAGGAGGCTTTGTTGAAGATACAACCATGGAATTCAGAACCATCAAAGTAGATAGCACCCAACCTTTCAACAATGCACCCTCAGATGAAGAATTCCACCAATTTCCAGATTCACGTGACAAAGATTCTGAAGATGAAGTCGAATTTGACGGCGATTGTATCAACGTCACTCTCGATGAACGCTCTATTCCACAAATGTAACACCCGCCAAATTAGGACTAGTAATTAGTGCCTATTCCTATGTTAATACATGTAATTAGTTCTGTGTTAGGCTAATTAATGTATCGGAATATATATTGATGAATATATACAAATTATACGATTTGATTAAATCGTACAAGTTTAAATCGAATGTAATTCGGTTCAATTATTTCGGACGTTGGTGAACAATTTTATTAAATAATATAATATTATTTAACAACGCTATTACATTCAAAAATATTATTTTGATGATATTTCGCATTCATATTATATCGTACAAATAAACTTCTACACGATTAAAACGTTAAACGCACGAACAAACAAAACAAGTTAAAATTTACATTTTATAACGCAATTATTAAGTATATACTGAGATATTTCAACAAAAATATTGGGTAATTAATTGTATTTTAAAGTGTATATTCAAACACATAAAATAATTATTGAACGTTCAAACGACCGGGGAAACGAACACCGCACGGAGCGCAAGCACGGAACTAAAAAGTGGAGACCCACACTCCGGTGGGCCCCCACCGATCAGCCAAGGAAAAGGGGGAAAAACCCACTCACCTTTCTCATTTGATCACCATCACCACCTCCTTTTCTCTCTCTCTTTCTCCTTTTTCTTTCAAACACCAAAACCACCATCCAAATAAATTCCTTAAAAACTACCATCAAACGCACTCGGATCATACCACCCCTTTGGAAGAAAACGTTCACCGCTTCACGATCTACCTCCCCATCTTTTCAGAATTTCCATTCGACACTTTGTAAGTTTCCGACAAAATCCCGAAACCTTTCGATTCTTAGTATTTTTACTTGTTTGTTGTTTATAATAACTTATAATGTCCAAAAATGGGTTGGGTAAAAGATTTGGACCAAACGGAAGTCGTCCGGCCGATTTTTCGACCACCGGAACCAGATCAGTCACCGACGTCGCATTTGGCTTGGCCCGATTGCGACGTCAGCTACAATGTCGCAAAAACCCATCACAACGTCGCATATAGCGACGTCCCCCCTAACGTCGCATTAAGTTGTTAACGTCGCACATAGCGACATCGACCCTACGTCGCAAGAATCAACAAAGTCGCATATAGCGACGCCACCCACAACGTCGCATTAAATTGCGAAAGTCGCACATAGCGACGCCATGCTCAACGTCGCAGTCAGGACCTGCGACGTCGCACAAAACAGAAACTAGAAAACACAGATTTTTACTAAGTGTCGAGACCCAAAATTTTATCACTTGATTTTACCCAAATTCAACTCTCTGATGCGTTTTTCACCATAACAATATGATAGAAATAAAAATTTTTCGAGCTGACCTGGCATCTCGACCCCAGCCAGGGGCCAGCCCCTTGGACCCCGCCAGGGGTTGCCACCCCTGGAACCCCGCTACCCAGGGGCACTGCCCCCGGACCCCCGTCACCTAAGGTTGTAAATACTTTATAAGTATAACACTTCAACGTCACATTAATAATACTTTAGAATTATTATTACAAACTGTCACCAACGGGCCGTATACGTTTTTAAAAACTTAAACAATTCAATCAAATGAAATTTGGACATTATAGTTGGACAGACAACTACAAGGTAGTCTTGATAGATACCTACTCATGTTTATAACCATCGCGTGTCGTGGACACCCTCAGGTTACCAGTCTTCGGACGTCAATTCTCGGTTAATCAATCAAAGTTTATTAAGTTAAACTCTCAAGACTCAGGTGAGTCTCATGGCCCCTCTTTTTACTGTTTTACTCAGGGGTGTGATACAATGCTCATTTTTAACATGTGAACGTAAGTACAACTTTTTCATATACTACATGAGTTACTCACGACTAATCATTTAAAGTCCTCCGTCAGCATAGTTGTTAATACGTTGTAGCGTGAATATTAGTATATGGTACCATATAAGATTGACCCACCTCGTCCGGGTTAGCAAGCACTAACTGGGTAAACGGATGTACTAATATTTGGGAAGACGAGTGTTGATTAGGCACTCGTGGAGGCAAAAACGCTCAGGTGGATCCTGACCCTCGAGTTATGTAACACCCGCCAAATTAGGACTAGTAATTAGTGCCTAATCATATGTTAATACATGTAATTAGTTCTGTGTTAGGCTAATTAATGTATCGAATTATATATATTGTTGAATATATACGAAAATGCGATTTGATTAAATCGTACGCGACTTAAATCGAATGTATTTCGATTCAATCAAATACGGACGTTGGTGACCAATTTTATTAAATAACTCTTTTATATCAAAAATATTATTATGATAATATTTCGTATTCATTCGTACCATACAAACAAAACCTATACGATTTAAAAATACTAAAATGCGCAAACTAACTAAACAAACTTACTTTTTATAACTCAAATATAATTTGATTTGTAAAATATTAAAAAAAAATATCGCGTAATAATTTGTATTTTAAAACTTATAATTAAAATGTAAATAATTATTTAACGTTTAAACGACGGAGCAAACGAACACCGCACCGACCGCGATTGCGGTGACTGGAAAGTTGGAGGTTAAACCTCCCAACTTTCCTTTTCCTTCCTCATTTCACCCACTCACTCCCTCTCTCTTACTCTATTTTCTTTCATTCTCCAAAAACCACTAATCCACTAAAAATCGCAAATAACACCACGAAACGCAACCGGATCATCAATATTTTTAGAGATTCACGACCACCTCGCAACGATCTACATTTCTATCTTTCCGGATTTCCATTTCGGCAAATTGTAAGTTTCCGACAAAATCCCGAAATCTCTCGATTCTTAGTATATTTCATTTGTAGTTGTTATTATCACTTGTATATGTCCATTACAATGTATAGAACACGAATTTATAGTCTGAAAACGAGTTTAAAACGGATTTTTGGCCGGAAAAACCTTGACAGCCGGACTTTCTGGGCTGATGTTCTTCCATGCGACACAAGCCTTGTGTCGCATGTTGTGTCGTATTTTGGCACTTGTGTCGTATAAAAGCCTCTGTGTCGCACCTTGTGTCGTACCCGATAATTAGTGTCGCAAGTCTTGCGACACAACTACTATGTCGCAAACTCCATACGACACAATTACTATGTCGCTGTTGAATCAGCATCTCGCATCTATGCGACACAACCCTAGTGTCGTATAGATATCGTGTCGCACTTCTATGCGACACAACCCTTGTGTCGCATAATCACTTTTGTGTCGCATATTGTGTCGCAAAACACAGAAAACTCAGATTTTTACTAAGTGTCGAGACTCGAAATTTATCACTCGATTTTACCCGAATTCAGATCCCAGATGCGTTTTTCCTTAAAGCAATATAGTAGAAATAAAAATTTTCCAAGCTGACCTGACAGCTCGACCCCAGCCAGGGGCTCTGCCCCTTGGACCCCGCTACCAGGGGCGCTGCCCCCGGACCCCCGTACTTAGATTCCGTAACGGCTTCTAAAACACAATCAAAACACATTTTTCAAGTAAAACGCCACGAAATCAAGATAATAATAGTTGAGATTATTATTACAAATCCGTCACCAACGGGCCGTACACGTTTTCAAACAGTTAACAAATCAACCAAATCGTAGTAATTTGGACATATATATAGTTGTGTAACAACTACAAGGGTGATCTTTTGAGATACCCAATCATGTTTATAACCATCGCGTGTCGTGGACACCCTCAGGTTACAAGTCTTTGGACTTCATTACTCGGCTAATCAATTCAAGTTTATTAAGTTAAACTCACAAGACTCAGGTGAGTCTCATAGCCCCTCTTTTTACTGTTTTACTCAGGGGTGTGATATATTGCTCAACTTTTAACATGTGAACGCAAGTACAAACATTTCATATACTACATGAGTTTTTCGAAACTAATCATTTTAAAGTCCTCCGTCAGCATAGTTGTTAATACGTTGTAGCGTGAATATTAGTATATGGTACCATATAGGATTGACCCACCTCGTCAGGGTTAGCAAGCACTAACCGGGTAAACGGAAGTACTAATATTTGGGAAGACAAATGTGGATTAGGCATTCGTGGAGGCACCTCACCCGGAATTCTCTATAGGGGACCCGGCCCTCGAGTTAAGCTCAACTATGTGCTCATGGCTGTATACACGATGACTATCATTTAATTGCTGGATGCAATTCATTATTTAATTGCTGGATGCAATTCATTATTTAAATCTTGCGGTTCATACTATATTAACTGATTTCAAACCTGTGAGCTCACCAGCTTTCTAGCTGACCTTTTAGCATATATCGCAGGTACCAAGCAGTAGGATGTTTCTGCTTCAGGATTTTAGCTCGAGTCAGCATACAGACGATCGAGATTTTCTTGCATTAGTATATTTTGTTCAAGTACTTATGTACTGAAATCTCATTTTATTTAAACTCGAGCTATGTAAAGCTTTAAATGTTGTAAACATTTCAGTTATCAATATATTTTGTTAAAACGACGCATATAGAGTCGTTTACTATATATCTTTGTGCTTTGTTATTGATTAGTAACACCCAAATCAAGCTTCCGCAAATCATTAAATTTGGGGGTGTTACAAGTTAAGCTCAGACTATGCGCTCATGGCTGTATACACATACATATTTTTAATTGCTGGATGCAAATCAGTACTTAAATCTTGCGGTTCATACCATATTATTTGATACTCAAACCTGTGAGCTCACCAGCTTTTAGCTGGCCTATTTTAGCATGTATCGCAGGTACCCAGCAGTAGATTTGCTCTGCCATCAGGATTGTAACAACCGGCAAATTAGGACTAGAATTAGTGCCTAATACTTTGTGAATACATGTAATTAGTTCTGTGTTAGGCTAATTTATGTATCAGATTATATGTTGGTGAATATATACAACTTTGCGATTTGGCTTAAATCGTACGCAACTTAAATAGAATGAAATTCTATTTAATTAATACGGACATTGGTGAACAAATGTTTATAAACTAAAATAACGCAATTCTGACCGAAATGCTATTTTATAATAGTTAGTAACTGCCTTGTACTACCCGATTTAAAACTTACGCGATTTAAAGACGGAAGTAATTAAATTTAATTTAAACTGTTAAAGATTTAAGGAAATAATTTAAATAAATTATTTAACAAGATTTGAAATTTTATAAAAATAATTAAACGCGTAAAATGGATACTTAACGTTTAAACGACGGAGAAAACGAACACCGCACGGAGCCCGATCACGGGGACTGAAAAATGGGAGGATAAACCTCCCCATTTTCCCTTTCTTTCTCATTTTTCACTCACTCTCTCTCTCTCTTTCTTTCTTTTCTCTCTAATTCAAAAACACCACCAACCTCATAAATCATCAAAATAACACCATCAAACCTCGCCGAAACATACCACTCGTTTGGAGAAAAACGACCACGACAACACGATCTACATTCCTATCTTTTCGGATTTTCAATCCGACACTTTGTAAGTTTCCGACAAATCCCGACATCTCTCGTTTTTGATCATTTTTACTAGATTATGGTTTAAATAGGCTTTTTATGTTCATATAAGGGTTGGGTAAAAGATTTGGACCCAACGGAAACCGGAAAACTCGTTTTCGGCACATTTTCCGGCCAACAGACCGCTACGTCGTACCTGGCCAGGGGCCTCTGCGACGTCGCGACCTACGTCGCACAAAAACCTCAACGTCGCACTAGCGACGCAGCCTATTACGTCGCATTAACTTGCGGACGTCGCACGTAGCGACGTAGACTTTAACGTCGCAAACCGAACCAACGTCGCATTAGCGACGTCGCCCCCTACGTCGCATTGATTTGCGAAGGTCGCATCATGCGACGTACCTGCCTACGTCGCCCCCTACGTCGCATTGATTTGCGAAGGTCGCATCATGCGACGTACCTGCCTACGTCGCCCCCTACGTCGCATTGATTTGCGAAGGTCGCATCATGCGACGTACCTGCCTACGTCGCCCCCTACGTCGCATTGATTTGCGAAGGTCGCATCATGCGACGTACCTGCCTACGTCGCACCTTACGTCGCTTGCAACGTCGCATGCGACGTCGCACAAACCAGAACCTTGAAAACTCACATTTTCACTAAGTGTCGAACTTTTACAACCTCAAATCCTTATACGATACGACCTAACAATCATAATAAAACATACTTTCCTATTACAATTACTTTAATTTGCGTATTGAATGATAAACTTTAATTATAACAAATCACCAACGGGCCGTATACTTTGATACGAACGCGAACAAACCAACATTTAAACACAACGGGTTGTATGAACAACTAGCCTAGATGGTCTTGCGAGACATCTACTTACTTAACCTTACGTGTTTAGGCACTAGAAGGTTACGGGTTCGGAGAACCTACTTGCTTTACTACTACTTGCTATTTACCACTGCTCGCCTCAGGTGAGTCTTACAGCCCCACTTTTACTGTTTTTATACTTTGGGGTGAGATACTTAGCAACTGTTTTACATATGAACACAATGTACTGAACTGATTACCTTACTGTTTACAAACAAACGCATGAGTTACTTTTATCCACTGAAAGCCTCCTAATCGTAAGTTGTTAGTTATGGACTTAAGCGCGATTACTAATAGATGGATCCATTTGGGACTGACAATCCCTGTCTGGGGTGGTAGCGCCACCACGTACTGATTTACACGTAGAAACAGACATATTAGTATTTGTTACATATGAGTGTGCGGATAGCACTCACGGGGGTACGTGATATATTCACACTACACGGTTAAGCTTCAACTTATGAGCTCATGGCACTGTACTGATTTACTGGATTACTTACTTTGCTTGATAGCAATACGGGTACATACTTGTGGTTCATAACACCTACTTATTACTAAACCTGTGAGATTCACCAACCTTTTTGGTTGACACTGTTTAGCTTTGTATCTCAGGTACACTTACGGAGTAGGATCACTCCAGGATTACTAGCTAGAGTCACATGATTTCCAAACTGCATTTAACGGAGATTCTTTGGCATTATCTTTTGTAACTATGGTTATGTAATAGAATCTCCCGCCACATACGCGGACTCTAGGCTTACATACTTTTGTAAAGAAAACTATATGTTTTCAAACGATTCAATTTATGAAATGTAACTATTTTACAAACGTCTCATTTAGAGGTCGATTACTGTTAATCTTGTGCTTTGTATATTGATTAGTAACACCCAATGTATGCTTCCGCAAATCGTTAATTTGGGGGTGTTACAGATTGGTATCAGAGCCTAAGGTTATAGTGAACTAGGTTGCATTTAGTGGGCCTAGACTATGACCGTTAGGCAGTATTTCCTTATTAGGCATGATTGGTTCAGGAATTACATCATACGACTTTAATTTAACATAGCTTGATCAACTATGTACAATTAAGGAAAGGTGATGTAAGGTCTGAAATGGTTATGTTGAGCCGGAATACATTAGTTGACTCTAATCTCGAGAGAACCGAGACTTAAACATGTTTATGCTAGACACTCAATAGGCTATATTATATAGGAACTATATGAATATAGGCCTTAATCTTACTAACGCTTTGTCTCAGAAATGGCAAATACCCCATCCAATTCATCTCGTTCTCAATCCGGGTCGCAGAACCCAAGGGTAGCAAGGAGGAACAACAGGTTGCCTCGAGCTGGCCCGTACTCTACTCACTTCACCTTGCCGGCCTTAGCTGCTAGGGTGAACCAACACGAGCAACGACTTCGCACCATGGATGTCGTGTTGCAAGAAACCAACGAAAACTGGAGACTTACATCACTTGAGCGCATCGAACAAGTCTCCGAGGATCACGAAACCACCGTTAATAATGTGGACGTTCTTTTCAACAAAGTGGTGGAGATAAGCGTGGAAACCGCTCTTTTGAAACACAGACTTGATGAGTGTGAACAACGCTCACGGGAAACGGAAGAATCTAACCGCGGATTGGTACAGCGACTAGCATTAGCTGAAGACAAAGCTCGACAAGCTAGCAGACTTGCAAATACTGTGGATCGTCTCATCGAAATGATGGAGCAGATTAACCTACGTTAAGACTAGCATAGTCTTCGTTTTGTAAACTATCCTGTAATCTAGTAACTATCTAAGCACTACTCTATGTTTCAGTCGGATGTAACAATTCCCGACATCTTTTGTAATACATCCGTAGGATGTAACCTTTGAACTCGTATCATCTATCAAATATTTCTTGCTGTTTCGACTCATATTAATTGCCATAATTCTTTTCATATTGATGTTATGTATTACCACCTTTATACATGTACATCTGAACTAAATGCAACTTTCTTACAAAATCTCATGTATCTTCATTTCTTTTATTGAAGAATCATGCCGCCAAAGTCAAGACCTTACACTGATGCTCAGATCACGTCTCTCATAACCCAGGCTGTTACTGAAGCCTTGGCTCGGAATACTCCACCTAACTCCACAAGAAGCAGCGATGCCGCTGAAACCTCTGCTGCTAAACCTTGTTCATATAAGGATTTTCAAAACTGCAAACCCTTGAGCTTCAAGGGAACCGAAGGAGCCATCGGACTTATCAGATGGTTCGAAAAGATGGAATCCATTTTCCGCATCAGCAAATGTGCGGAGGACGACAAAGTCAAATTCTCCACCTGCACCCTCGAAGATGGTGCCCTCTCGTGGTGGAATTCCTATACCCAGTCCGTGGGGATTGACACCGCCTATCTACTCCCTTGGGAGGATCTGAAGAAAATGTTCACGGATGAGTATTGCCCGTCCGAACAACTTCACAAGCTGGACGAAGAGTTCTGGAACTTAAAAGTGCAAGGAACTGATATCGTTGGATACACCACCAGATTCCAACAACTCACCGTGCTTCGCCCAGCTATGGCAGGTACTGGGCCCGACAAGATTAAGAAATACATCCGCGGCCTCCCGGAACCCGTCCGGGGAAACGTCGCCTCATCAAACCAAACCACCCTTCATGGTGCCATCCGGTTGGCCCATGAACTTCTAGCTATGAATGAGGACCCAGAACTACCCACTCCATCCTCCAACAGCAATAAACGAAAATGGTCCGACAACCACAACAACCACCAAACCAAGAAACCCGAGACCATTAAAGCCTACACCTCCAGTTCTGATGACAAGGGAGCGTACAAGGGAACCAAGCCCTATTGCTCAAAGTGCCAACGACACCACCATGGTTCGTGTCCCTGTAGCAAGTGTAAGAGATTTGGACACTTGGCTAAGGACTGTAGATCAAACTCCACTGACACCAACACCTCTGCACCAAAGACCTGTTATGGGAGCAACGGTACGGGGCATTTCAAGAAAGACTGCCCGAAGCTGAACAACAACAACAACAGGAATAACAACAATGCTCGAGGAAGAGCTTTTGTGCTGAAATCTGGGGAAGCCCGTCAAGACCCGAATGTGGTCACGGGTACGTTTCTTCTCAACAACTTGACTGCCTCTGTATTATTTGATACTGGTGCTGATAAGAGCTTTATTTCCGATGAGTTTTATACATTTCTTGACACTGCACCTATTGCCTTAGATTCTAAGTACACAATAGAATTGGCCAACGGAAAACTTATTGAGGCCGACAGTGTGATACCTAATTGCACTTTGAACTTAGCTAACGAGCTCTTTTCCATTGACTTGATACCTGTCGAAATCGGCAGCTTTGACATCATCGTCGGTATGGATTGGTTGTCCAAGTATCGAGCCGAAATCGTTTGTTTTGAGAAAATTGTACGCATTCCTCTCGTCACCGGTGGAACTTTGAGCATACAAGGGGAGACCGATGGGACGAGAATAAATATCATTTCTTGCATGAAAACCCGAAAATACTTGAGAAAAGGGTACCATGCAATCCTCGCACACGTTTTGGAGAAAAAGTCGGTGGAGAAGCGACTCGAGGATGTGCCTATTGTTCGAGACTTCCCAGAAGTCTTTCCTGAAGACTTGCCTGGCCTACCGCCAACTAGACAAGTCGAATTCTCTATTGATCTTACGCCCGGTGCAGCACCCGTGGCACGAGCCCCTTACCGACTAGCCCCATCCGAACTTCAGGAGTTGTCTACTCAGTTACAGGAACTCTTGGACAAGGGATTTATTCGACCAAGTTCCTCACCTTGGGGAGCTCCGGTCCTGTTTGTGAAAAAGAAAGACGGTTCTTTCCGCATGTGCATCGACTACCGTGAACTCAACAAATTATCTGTCAAGAACCGTTACCCACTTCCTCGCATTGATGACCTGTTTGACCAACTTCAGGGGTCGAGTTTTTATTCAAAGATCGATCTACGGTCAGGTTATCACCAACTCCGAGTTCGTGATGAAGATATTCCAAAAACGGCTTTCCGAACTCGCTACGTGCATTATGAATTCCAAGTGATGCCATTCGGCTTAACCAACGCACCGGCTGTATTCATGGACCTTATGAATCGGGTGTGCAAACCTTACCTTGACAAGTTTGTTATCGTCTTTATCGATGACATGTTGATTTACTCGCGCACTGAACAAGAACACTCGCAACACCTGAAAACTATCCTAGAGCTGCTCAAACATGAAGAGTTATACGCCAAATTCTCTAAGTGTGAGTTCTGGATGCAAACCGTTCAATTCCTTGGACACGTCATTGACAATCAAGGGATTCATGTCGATCCTTCAAAAATCAAGGCTATCAAGTGTTGGCAAGCACCTACTACACCGACCGAGGTACGCCAATTCTTAGGACTCGCCGGATATTACAGGCGATTCATTGAGAATTTTTCGAAAATAGCCCTACCTCTCACTGCACTGACTCAAAAAGAAAAGAAGTTCGATTGGACTGACAAACAGGAGTCAGCTTTTCAACTACTAAAACAGAAACTCTGCAGTGCACCTATCTTATCTTTACCCGAAGGCAACGATGACTTCGTGGTATACTGTGATGCTTCACACCAAGGTCTTGGTTGCGTGCTGATGCAACGAGACAAGGTTATCGCTTACGCCTCTCGACAACTCAAGGTCCACGAAAAGAATTACACAACTCATGACCTAGAGTTGGGGGCTGTCGTATTCGCTCTGAAAATCTGGAGACACTACTTATACGGTACCAAGTGTACAATCTTTACCGACCATAAAAGTCTCCAACATATCTTCGATCAAAAGGATCTCAACATGAGGCAACGTCGATGGGTCGAGTTGCTCACTGATTACGATTGCGAAATTCGCTATCATCCAGGCAAGGCGAATGTTGTCGCCGATGCCTTAAGCCGAAAAGAACGAGTGAAACCACTTCGAGTTCGAGCTCTCGGTATGACCATTCACAACGACCTCATCAATCAAACTCTCACCGCTCAACTCGAAGCACTCAAACCAGAAAACTTGATAAACGAGGCCTTGCGAGGCATGGACAAACAATTTGAAACCAAACCTAACGGGGCCAAATACTTCTCGAATCGAATCTGGTTACCAAGTTTTGGGAACCTTCGAGACTTGGTGATGAATGAAGCTCACAAGTCAAAATACTCTATACACCCCGGTGCCGACAAAATGTATCACGGCATCAAGGAAATGTACTGGTGGCCCAACATGAAATCTGACATTGCAACCTATGTTGGCAAGTGCCTTACTTGTTCCAAAGTTAAAGCTGAGCACCAGAAACCTTCCGGTTTGCTACAACAACCCGAAATACCACAATGGAAATGGGAGCAGATCACCATGGATTTCATTACTAAACTCCCGAAAACATCTAACGGTTGCGATACCATTTGGGTGATCGTTGACCGACTTACTAAATCTGCTCAATTCCTAGCCATCAAAGAAACTGATAAGATGGAACGTTTGACACGGATCTACCTGAAAGAGATCGTGTCAAGACACGGCGTGCCCATCTCAATCATCTCCGACCGAGATGCTCGATTTACTTCTCGCTTCTGGCAATCACTGCAAAAATCTCTCGGTACTCGACTGGATATGAGTACGGCTTACCATCCACAAACCGATGGCCAGAGCGAACGAACCATACAAACACTGGAAGACATGCTACGAGCCTGCGTAGTTGACTTCGGTAATGTGACAACTCTCCAAATTAGGTATTAATTAACAATTAAGCATGTGCATTCTTACGCTAATTTCCTGATTAAGTTTTAACAAAACTTTTTGATGTGATGTAAGCCTAGCAAGCCTGGTACTTTTAAACAAAAAGTAATACGTAATAAGCAAGTATTAAAAGTTACGTACAAATATATCGGAACGAACCCGACAAAAATAAATGACAAAAGTTTCGTGATACAAAAATAATTAATAATATAATTATTAATTACGAGTATTTATATATCCATAACGTGTAGATATAAAGGTCTAAATATACGTTTAACATAAAACGTAATATAAAACGAACAGAAATAATTCTAAAACGCTCATAAAAGGTCGAATCATAAAAATGCAAATTTTCTCATTCGTTTGGAAGAAGTTAGAACATTACCTCAAAATATAAAATCCTATCTCAACTGAAATTTGGCGCTCAAATAGTTGAATGCAGTAAAATGTACAAAATTGTACATCTATTTAAAATAATGATAACATCATTATACTGATCATAAATTACGAACCAGTAGAACACATACAAAATAAAAATGTAAAATGTTTATTTTTATATTGCTAAAATTATACCCGTACTCGAAATTGAGGTGCCAACATTTGGCACCTAACTTCAATAATACAGAAGCATGGTTATTTTAAAACCATACTCCCTCCGTTCTCTCTGTGATCTTTCCAAACACACACACACACCTCAATAATTCACACTTCAAAAATCTTCATCTTATTCTTTGATCATCTTAACAACAACAACATCAGGAAGCAAGGACATCACCAAGATCATCATCATCATCCGTTCATCATCATCCTCACCATTTTCACTTTGTAAGAAAATCTCAAATCTTTAAATTTCTTTACTTAAATTCGTTATATAACTTGTTTAAACATCATAAACATCACATATAACACCTAAAATGATGATTATGATGATGAACATGAAAATGAGTTTATAAAACCCAAAACTACAAAACCAAAAATCGTTATATGAAAACTTGTTAAAATGGTGTAATAACTTATAAAAACGACACATAACACGTGTATAAACATTTAGTATTAGTGTATAATGGTTTGGAAACAAACACTCATATGTATAAGTTTCATCAGACACGAACAGGGGCTGAAACGAGCCACGAATACGGCGGATTCCTTTGAATCCGGCGTATTCAGAACCAAAAACCAAACGAATCCGGCGGATTCAAGGGAATCCGGCGGATTCCCGTGTCCGACTCGCACACAAATCTTCGGCTAAAACGATGAACGAGTAAAAGACACGGATGAATACGGCGGATTCAAATGAATCCGGCGTATTCCAAAGCTTCACACAAACTATCTGATGAACACAAACGAATCCGGCGTATTCGATTGAATACGGCGGATTCCCCCGAACTTGATTGAATACGGCGGATTCAACCGAATCCGGCGTATTCCCAAACCTTCACATGACCAGCCTTGTGAACACAAATGAATACGGCGTATTCATTTAAATACGGCGTATTCCCCAACCTAAAATGAAACCATTTGAAACCTCAATTGAATACGGCGGATTCACCCGAATCCGGCGTATTCCGACTTTTGACTTGAATCCGGCGGATTTTTTTAAATCCGGCGGATTCCCACCCCTGGTCAACAAATCTGACTTTTATTTTAAAACATAAACGTTTCCGTTAACGATTCCATTTATACGATACATTTACGAGACATTGTAAACTATTAATAAATACATAAATGAGATATATTCGAGACACGGACTTTGGACTTATTTAAACTCGTACGAACGAACAATATATATATATAAACGTATATATGAACATGGACTTTGTAAATTATACGTTTGGGAAAACGATTTCATTATCGGGACACTTAAATCTGTTAAACAAATGTAACGATATTAAAAACAAATAATATTTATTGTATAAACAAAATAAATATATTATTGAGGTTTATAACAAATAAAACCTATAACGTTTTAAATACGTAAACAACGTATTACAATATATATAAATATATATATATATATATACACAATGAAATTCACGTTTAACAAACGTACAAATTAATAATATACAACAAGTATGTTTACATCCGTACACATATATAAAACAAATATATGTACATACAATGATATTGGAATAACATTCGAATTATACGAACAACTATATACAAAGTATATGTACAAATGAAAATAAAACGACCTTCCGTTAAATAGACAATTACATATTGGTTTGTACACTTAACAAGCATACGATTTATGAAATAATAACAATATTTCAACGCAATGTCATTAATAAAGTCAACAACTTATATTACTAAGAAATCAACCATTTCTTCAAACAAACAAACTGTTAACATAAGTGATTAAAACAAATCAAACGTACTTATGTTAATATATTTATTGTATAGGTTAACATACCTTGGGCTGTTATCTGTTTGACTGCTAGCTTTCCTACCGAGCAAAACTACGGTGAGTTCACAGCCCCTACTTTACAAATGTTTTATGCTTTTAAACATAGGGGTGTAAACATAGAAACTGCATGCAAACACATGCAGCAAATTTATATAAATGCTTTATTGCTTTATACAACTGTTTGACATGAAATATTATTTCACAACTGTTTTGGGAATTAGGCAACAAATCCTAGTACAGACCAGACTTGAGATGTGTGCATGAAAGACCTTATGTCATGCAGACTATAACCATTAGCTAGGTGACTCTAGCCACTGAGTATACGAATAGTACTATTGCCGTGACGACCCTCCTGTGGATGGAGCGTATACTTAATTGTCCTTCAGGCAAACAACATAAGTTTTGGTTGTGGTTTGGTTATAGGGTTAGGTCGCGTTACTTTAACCTGCGAGGTTTAGCTCACCTTTCAGGGGATTATAGTCTAATCATTCCCACTTATTATTTAGGATAAACATATCCTACAACTGTGTTATGTCAGTATACTTACTGATTATATTTATATACTGGTAAACAACCAGACATACATTTTGGGTAACAACCCACATAAAACTATATTTTAGGGTAACTATCCCTAACATCTTATAAATTGCAAAACCTGCAAACATTTATTTATTGAATAACATTTCAATAACTTTAACATATATGGGTTAACATACCACATATTTATACAAACCTGTGAATTCACTCAACATATTTGTTGACGACTTTCTTTCTATGTTTTACAGGAAATTAGCTATGTAAGTAAGGATCGCATGCATTCAGGATGACAACCCTGGACTACTTAGGATGCCATACTTTATGGGACAGCTTTTGAGGATTTCCTCTGTATTACTGCAGACATTGCAGTTATACTCATGAAATCTTATTTTAACATATGTATTGTAAAACTTAAATGTTTTAAACTTTATTACTACTGTACGACTTACACAGTCGTACTACTTTTGTAATAACTATTTAACTGGCATCCTTAATATATTATGTTCTGTATGATCATATGCTCTGATACGATGAATGCACAATTGTAACGTCATCACCCCCGTTGTTAAACTGTTTACACATAATGCTTCCGCCAATTATAACTTGCTTCTGCTAAACATTAAATAAACAAAATTATGGATTTTTGGGGTGTGACAGACTTGGTATCAGAGCCATTGGTTATAGCGAACTAGAAGTCTTTAGGTGACTGAAAACCTTAGAGACCTAGACTATAGCCTTGGCTAGAACATTCATGCATTCATACATACATACGTTTGCATACATCTAACCTACGACTGACACGCCACACACAATTTCCCTTGTCACAGTATGTCTAGTCAATCACTTTACCATGTTTATGCTTCGGATGAGGAGCCGACCGAGGCTACTTTTGAGGGTCCTGCGATCACTGTAGGGGATGAGTCATCTGTTCATTTGAGAGACATGTCAGATGACACTAGTGACGCTTACATTGCGCCACCACCGACAGCACATGAGGTTATCCCTACTACTACAGGTATTCACCACCAGGCTGCTGAGACTTCTCGCAGGCCTGTGTATAGGAGGACACCGAGGATGTGTGTCCGAGATCTTCCTATTGGTCCGTTAGCACCAGCGGACGAGTCTGTTGAGTCTCCACAGAGGGCACCCAGGTTTGCTCATCTAGAGTGGATGACTCCTATGTTGAGGCACTGGAGGTCATTAGAGGGTTTTCCCTCCACATTTGAGACAGGAGAGTCCTCACGACCCCCAGCACCACTGCCTACCACTGGAGAGCCGATAGAGCAGACTCTCCCTACATTAGTTGCTGTTATGCGTACATTGTTCTGTATTACTTCTAGCAGGGGTTCTCACCTTGGACAGGTACAGGATGAGATCTCTCGTCTGTATGGGGACATGGCTGGTATGCATGAGCATCATCACTTTTTGTTGAACCATGTGTTTACTGCCCAGGAGATAGCTGAGTCCGCACGTGCTCGTGTGAGGACACTTGAGAGACGTGTTAGGATTGCAGGGTTTGTGGTTGGTGCTTGTGTGGTGATGGCTGTGTTGAGGACAGCCGTGGGATCATTTCTACCGTACTTCCGTTAGACCTATGTATGGCGGGATGTGCCTACTTAGGATTGTATATATACTATGTATTAGACTTGGAACTTTGGTTCGACGGGTATAGACAGACCTGTCATGTTTTGTATATCATTTGGATCGACGGTGTGTAGACAGACCCGTCATGCTTTGATTAGTCTTTGGATCGATGGATATCTAGGATAGATCCATCATGTTTTGTATAAAAACTTGTGAACTAACTATGATCAGTTATATGATATGACATATGTATTTGGTTTATTATTATTGTTTATGTTACTGTGCGTTGTGATTGGATTATATATTGACAATAGATACTACATGATTGTGGATACTGAAATATGTCTTTGTAACCTATAGATCTCTTGAAACTGGAAAAATGACAGAACCTGTCATAAGTGAGTACTCATCAGATGATGACATAACCATCGACGAGCAGATACAATATGTATATGTCGATATCGAAACAATTCCGATAGTGGAACTGGTGGAAGAAGAAATTGAAAACCACCACTTTGTATTGATTGACATAGAAGAATATGAGAGAGTTAGAGACCAAGCTGAAGAGCTAGATGGTCAAAACTGGGAACTTGCATCTAAATGCAAGAACTATGAAACTGAGTTGAGAATCCTAAAGAGGCCTATGTCTGTCCGAGTTAGGGATAGAATTCGCTTCTGGAAGAAAGTGGCTAGTAATCGCAAGAAAAGAGTTAAGTCTTGGATCAAACGTTTGTGCAAATGCTCGACTGAGAATGATCTGGAATATTATCCAACTCTGCGATATAAAACTATGCTAGAAACGCATTACTCCTCTCCTAACCTGGACCAGGAGTGAAAGGAAAAGAACTGCACTACGACAGAGAACATAGCTAAAGATAGCTTAATAAAGAACTGATGAAGAACTGTCGTAGGAATATAATTGTTTTGTTAAGATCTAAGTATAGCTAAGTTTAGTTTAATTAGTACTGTAACAACTCGTGTTGTATTGGAAATCACTCTTGATGGATATAGAAGATATCATCAAGTTTTGCAATGAAACGATGTAAGAACGTTCTAGTTAATGTATAATATAACTTAGGTTCGATTCGAAATTTCGTACGAATTATATTCATCTCTATATACAGGTGATAGAAAAGTTATCACGTAATAATTGTTGAAGCCATTTCTTGCAAACTTTGAAAACCTACCATACTATGAATTATTTATCTTATCTTGAATTCCATAAAACATTGATTGCACTTAAACGATGATGAAAAGAAATATGTATTTGGCATTATATAGTGACGCCTGGCCAACGTGATTATATTGTACAAAGTACATATGGGTGTTTCAAAGTCGTGCGATATACAATGTGAAACATTATTCTCTCAAATTCTCCATACTATTCATTTGATAGACAATGTGAAATCTTGTTCATCACATTCATTATTTTGGCATTGACTTCTGCATTTTATTCATCGCAGAATTGAACTATGCCGCCAAAACGACGAATTACTAGGAACAGTCAGAAAACAACTGTACCTCCTACATCTGAAACTATTCCTCCACCTAACACCGAGGAAACTACTGAGCAGTTAATAGCTAGACGCATAGCTGAAGGTATTGCCGAGTATGAGGCAAGCCGAAACCGTGAGACTGGGATTAATAACAGTGGATCGACCCCTGTTATTGCTGAGACTGTTGTGAATAACCGCAAAGGGTGTTCATATAAGACATTTCAGGCTTGTAAACCACCACCTTTCTGTGGCACTGAAGGTGCTATTGGTATTATACACTGGATAGAAAAGATGGATTCTGTGTTGGACATCAGTGATTGTCTACCAGACACTGCAGTGAAGTATGTTGCCTGCACACTAGCTGATAAAGCTTTGACTTGGTGGAACAGTCAAGTTCAGTCGATGGGACGACCAGCTGCTTATTCCATGACATGGGAAACATTGAAGAGTATGATGATGGAAGAATTCTGCCCTCGCAGTGAGATGCAGAAAATTGAGACTGAGCTGTGGAACATTGCTATGATTGGTGCTGATATCACTAGTTATACAACCAGGTTCCAAGAACTAGCTCGTCTTGTGCCACATATGGTAACACCTGAATACAAGCGTATTGAACGCTATGTGTATGGACTGGCACCACAGATCAGGAGTTTAGTTACGTCCTCCAAACCTGACACTTTCAGGAGGGCTGTTACCTTAGCGCAGAGTTTGACTGATGAAGCAGTTAGAATGGGGACACTGACCAAGAAGACTGTGTCGGTTAAGATTGAGCAGAGCAGTGCTGAAGCTGGTAGTTCTGGAGGTAAGAAGCGTAAGTGGAATGACCGTCAGGGTCAATCCAACAAGAAAGGACCTGGAAATCCAAAGTCTTATGCTGCCACCATTGTGGAACCAAAGCCATACTTGGGTAACAAACCTAAGTGTGATAAATGTAGTAAACACCACGAGGGTGAGTGCTGGTTTTGCGACAGCTGCAAGGGATGGGGTCACAAAACCCAAAACTGTAAGGTAAACCCTACCCCTAAGGGAAACACTGTTAGCCAAAATCAAGGATGTTTTGAGTGTGGCGACATGAGGCACTATCGAAACCGATGCCCTCGACTCAATAACCAAAACCGTAATGCCAACAACACTCGCAACCGCAACAACAATGGAAACAACCGTGGAAACAACAACAACAATGCTAACAACAACAACAATCAGCCAGCTCGTGGACGCGTGTTCATGTTAGGAGCACCAGAGGCACGTCAGGATCCTAACACAGTCACTGGTACGTTTCTTGTAAACAACCACTTTGCTTCTGTGTTATTTGATTCTGGTGCTGATTTAAGCTTTGTGTCCACTGAGTTTAGACCACTATTAGAGATCGAATCCCTTAAGCTAGATAACAAATACACAGTAGAGCTAGCTGATGGTAAGTTGATTGAATCAGGAGAAATAGTACCAGGATGTTCCTTAACGTTAGAAGGTCATTCTTTCAAAATAGACTTACTACCGGTAGAACTAGGGAGCTTCGATATAGTGGTTGGTATGGATTGGTTGTCACTAAACCGCGCAGAGATTATCTGTCATGAGAAAATTGTACGGTTACCTTTACCGTCAGGAGAAATGTTGATGGTTCAAGGAGAAAAGAGTAATCGTGCGGTGAAAACGATTACATGCATGAAGGCAAATAAGTATCTACGAAAAGGGTACCAAGCATTTTTGGTACATGTTGTAGATAAGAAACCCGAGGAGCGACGCATAGACGACGTGGCCGTAGTACGCGAATACCCAGGAGTATTTCCTGACGAGCTACCAGGGTTACCACCTCCACGGCAGGTTGAATTTCATATCGACCTAGTGCCGGGAGCTGCACCGATTGCTCGTGCGCCTTACCGTTTAGCTCCATCAGAAATGCAAGAACTGTCTGCACAGTTGCAAGAACTGTTGGATTTAGGATTCATCCGACCGAGCTTTTCACCGTGGGGAGCTCCGGTGTTGTTCGTCAAATAGAAGGATGGATCAATGCGGATGTGTATCGATTATCGAGAACTGAACAAAGTGACGATTAAGAACCGATACCCATTGCCACGCATCGATGATTTGTTTGACCAGCTGCAAGGGTCAAGTTATTACTCAAAGATCGACTTGAGATCGGGTTACCATCAACTGAAGGTATGGGATGAAGATATCCCTAAGACTGCGTTTAGGACTCGATATGGTCATTACGAGTTCCTGGTTATGCCGTTTGGGTTAACGAATGCGCCAGCAGTGTTCATGGATCTAATGAATAGAGTATGTAAACCTTACTTGGATAAGTTCGTCATAGTGTTCATTGACGATATCTTGATATACTCAAGAACGAAGGAAGACCATGAACGACATCTGAGGCTGATTCTTGAATTACTGGAGAAAGAGAAGCTTTATGCAAAGTTCTCTAAATGCGAGTTTTGGATGCGTGAGGTTCATTTCCTGGGTCACGTGATCAATAACAAAGGAATTCACGTGGACCCATCCAAAATTGAGGCGATTAAGAATTGGGAAGCCCCAAAGACCCCAACTGAGTTACGACAATTTCTTGGGTTAGCCGGTTACTACCGAAGGTTCATTGGGAATTTCTCGAAGATAGCTCAGCCACTTACCGCCCTAACGCAAAAAGACAAGAAGTTTGATTGGGGCGAGAAGCAAGAGAATGCTTTTCAAATGCTGAAAGAGAAATTGAGCACCGCACCTATCCTATCCTTACCAGAAGGAGTAGAAAACTTTGTTGTCTACTGTGATGCTTCACATCAAGGATTAGGTTGCGTGTTGATGCAAAACGACAAGGTCATTGCATATGCGTCTCGTCAATTGAAGATTCACGAGAAGAACTATACGACGCATGACTTAGAGCTGGGAGCAGTCGTTTTTGCACTTAAGATTTGGAGACACTATCTATACGGTACAAAGTGTACGATCTTTACCGATCACAAAAGTCTCCAACATATATTTGATCAAAAAGAACTCAACATGAGACAGAGACATTGGGTTGAACTACTAAATGATTACGACTGTGAAATCAAGTACCATCCAGGCAAAGCTAATGTAGTAGCGGATGCCTTGAGTCGTAAGGAAAGAGTGAAACCTCGAAGAGTTCGAGCGTTAGGACTGACAATCCACTTGGATCTGATTTCCCAAATTCGTGATGCTCAACAAGCAGCCTTTACTCCAGAACGTATGAAGGACGAATCCCTCAAAGGGATGGAGAAGCAACTGGAGTCTAAGGAAAATGGAGTATTGTACTTCATGAATCGAATTTGGATTCCTTCTGTTGATGAGCTACGTAGCCTAGTATTGGACGAAGCTCATAAGTCTAATTACTCGATACATCCTGGTGCAGATAAGATGTACCACGATCTGAAAAGATTTTACTGGTGGCCTGGCATGAAAAGAGACATTGCCACTTATGTTGGTAGATGTCTGACTTGTGCAAAAGTTAAGACTGAGTATCAAAAGCCGTCTGGACTTTTACAACAACCAGAGTTGCCCAAATGGAAATGGGAACACATCACGATGGATTTCATCACGAAACTACCGAAAACATCATCTGGAATGGACTCCATATGGGTGATTGTTGACCGACTGACAAAATCATCTCACTTTCTAGCCATCAAAGAGACAGATAAGATGGAAAAGCTGGCTAGAATCTACATAAAGGAAGTTGTTTCTAGACATGGAGTGCCATTATCCATCATCTCTGATAGAGATGCACGTTTCACCTCTCGCTTCTGGCAAACACTGCAACAAGCTTTAGGCACTAGACTCGACATGAGTACCGCCTACCATCCACAAACCGATGGTCAAAGCGAGCGAACGATACAAACGCTTGAGGACTTGCTACGATCATGCGTGATTGATTTTGGAGGGAACTGGGATGTTCATCTCCCTTTAGCCGAATTCTCGTACAACAATAGTTATCATAGGAGCATACAAATGGCACCTTTCGAGGCGTTGTACGGACGCAAGTGTCGATCCCCACTCTGTTGGGCAGATATGGATGACAGACACTTATCAGGTCCTGAGATAGTCCAAGAGACAACGGACAAAATATCTCAAGTGCTTAATCGATTAAAAACGGCACGAGACCGACAAAAGAGTTATGCAGACAATAGACGAAAACCTTTAGAGTTTCAAGTAGGTGACAGAGTCCTACTCAAGGTATCTCCTTGGAAAGGAGTTGTGCGATTTGGAAAACGCGGCAAACTGAACCCATGTTACATTGGACCTTTTGAGATCCTAGAAAGGATTGGTCCTGTAGCTTATAAGCTTAAACTGCCGCAAGAACTTAGTAATATTCACGACACGTTTCACGTGAGTAATCTTAAGAAGTGTCTATCTGACGAAGCGTTAATCATACCTCCTGACGAAATCTATGTCGACGCAAAACTCAATTTCGTGGAGGAACCGCTTGAAGTAATGGATACGAAAACGCAGAAGCTCCGAAACAGTCGGATCAAACTTGTCAAAATTCGATGGAACTCGAAAAGAGGCCCAGAGTTCACCTGGGAACGTGAGGATGAAATGCGCAAGAAATATCCCCACCTATTTGAACCCGTGACCACGACTCACGACACAAATTAAATCTCGGGACGAGATTTCCCTAACGGGGGGAGAATGTGACAACTCTCCAAATTAGGTATTAATTAACAATTAAGCATGTGCATTCTTACGCTAATTTCCTGATTAAGTTTTAACAAAACTTTTTGATGTGATGTAAGCCTAGCAAGCCTGGTACTTTTAAACAAAAAGTAATACGTAATAAGCAAGTATTAAAAGTTACGTACAAATATATCGGAACGAACCCGACAAAAATAAATGACAAAAGTTTCGTGATACAAAAATAATTAATAATATAATTATTAATTACGAGTATTTATATATCCATAACGTGTAGATATAAAGGTCTAAATATACGTTTAACATAAAACGTAATATAAAACGAACAGAAATAATTCTAAAACGCTCATAAAAGGTCGAATCATAAAAATGCAAATTTTCTCATTCGTTTGGAAGAAGTTAGAACATTACCTCAAAATATAAAATCCTATCTCAACTGAAATTTGGCGCTCAAATAGTTGAATGCAGTAAAATGTACAAAATTGTACATCTATTTAAAATAATGATAACATCATTATACTGATCATAAATTACGAACCAGTAGAACACATACAAAATAAAAATGTAAAATGTTTATTTTTATATTGCTAAAATTATACCCGTACTCGAAATTGAGGTGCCAACATTTGGCACCTAACTTCAATAATACAGAAGCATGGTTATTTTAAAACCATACTCCCTCCGTTCTCTCTGTGATCTTTCCAAACACACACACACACCTCAATAATTCACACTTCAAAAATCTTCATCTTATTCTTTGATCATCTTAACAACAACAACATCAGGAAGCAAGGACATCACCAAGATCATCATCATCATCCGTTCATCATCATCCTCACCATTTTCACTTTGTAAGAAAATCTCAAATCTTTAAATTTCTTTACTTAAATTCGTTATATAACTTGTTTAAACATCATAAACATCACATATAACACCTAAAATGATGATTATGATGATGAACATGAAAATGAGTTTATAAAACCCAAAACTACAAAACCAAAAATCGTTATATGAAAACTTGTTAAAATGGTGTAATAACTTATAAAAACGACACATAACACGTGTATAAACATTTAGTATTAGTGTATAATGGTTTGGAAACAAACACTCATATGTATAAGTTTCATCAGACACGAACAGGGGCTGAAACGAGCCACGAATACGGCGGATTCCTTTGAATCCGGCGTATTCAGAACCAAAAACCAAACGAATCCGGCGGATTCAAGGGAATCCGGCGGATTCCCGTGTCCGACTCGCACACAAATCTTCGGCTAAAACGATGAACGAGTAAAAGACACGGATGAATACGGCGGATTCAAATGAATCCGGCGTATTCCAAAGCTTCACACAAACTATCTGATGAACACAAACGAATCCGGCGTATTCGATTGAATACGGCGGATTCCCCCGAACTTGATTGAATACGGCGGATTCAACCGAATCCGGCGTATTCCCAAACCTTCACATGACCAGCCTTGTGAACACAAATGAATACGGCGTATTCATTTAAATACGGCGTATTCCCCAACCTAAAATGAAACCATTTGAAACCTCAATTGAATACGGCGGATTCACCCGAATCCGGCGTATTCCGACTTTTGACTTGAATCCGGCGGATTCTTTTAAATCCGGCGGATTCCCACCCCTGGTCAACAAATCTGACTTTTATTTTAAAACATAAACGTTTCCGTTAACGATTCCATTTATACGATACATTTACGAGACATTGTAAACTATTAATAAATACATAAATGAGATATATTCGAGACACGGACTTTGGACTTATTTAAACTCGTACGAACGAACAATATATATATATATATAAACGTATATATGAACATGGACTTTGTAAATTATACGTTTGGGAAAACGATTTCATTATCGGGACACTTAAATCTGTTAAACAAATGTAACGATATTAAAAACAAATAATATTTATTGTATAAACAAAATAAATATATTATTGAGGTTTATAACAAATAAAACCTATAACGTTTTAAATACGTAAACAACGTATTACAATATATATAAATATATATATATATATACACAATGAAATTCACGTTTAACAAACGTACAAATTAATAATATACAACAAGTATGTTTACATCAGTACACATATATAAAACAAATATATGTACATACAATGATATTGGAATAACATTCGAATTATACGAACAACTATATACAAAGTATATGTACAAATGAAAATAAAACGACCTTCCGTTAAATAGACAATTACATATTGGTTTGTACACTTAACAAGTATACGATTTATGAAATAATAACAATATTTCAACGCAATGTCATTAATAAAGTCAACAACTTATATTACTAAGAAATCAACCATTTCTTCAAACAAACAAACTGTTAACATAAGTGATTAAAACAAATCAAACGTACTTATGTTAATATATTTATTGTATAGGTTAACATACCTTGGGCTGTTATCTGTTTGACTGCTAGCTTTCCTACCGAGCAAAACTACGGTGAGTTCACAGCCCCTACTTTACAAATGTTTTATGCTTTTAAACATAGGGGTGTAAACATAGAAACTGCATGCAAACACATGCAGCAAATTTATATAAATGCTTTATTGCTTTATACAACTGTTTGACATGAAATATTATTTCACAACTGTTTTGGGAATTAGGCAACAAATCCTAGTACAGACCAGACTTGAGATGTGTGCATGAAAGACCTTATGTCATGCAGACTATAACCATTAGCTAGGTGACTCTAGCCACTGAGTATACGAATAGTACTATTGCCGTGACGACCCTCCTGTGGATGGAGCGTATACTTAATTGTCCTTCAGGCAAACAACATAAGTTTTGGTTGTGGTTTGGTTATAGGGTTATGTCGCGTTACTTTAACCTGCGAGGTTTAGCTCACCTAGGGGATTATAGTCTAATCATTCCCACTTATTATTTAGGATAAACATATCCTACAACTGTGTTATGTCAGTATACTTACTGATTATATTTATATACTGGTAAACAACCAGACATACATTTTGGGTAACAACCCACATAAAACTATATTTTAGGGTAACTATCCCTAACATCTTATAAATTGCAAAACCTGCAAACATTTATTTATTGAATAACATTTCAATAACTTTAACATATATGGGTTAACATACCACATATTTATACAAACCTGTGAATTCACTCAACATATTTGTTGACGACGTTCTTTCTATGTTTTACAGGAAATTAGCTATGTAAGTAAGGATCGCATGCATTCAGGATGACAACCCTGGACTACTTAGGATGCCATACTTTATGGGACAGCTTTTGAGGATTTCCTCTGTATTACTGCAGACATTGCAGTTATACTCATGAAATCTTATTTTAACATATGTATTGTAAAACTTAAATGTTTTAAACTTTATTACTACTGTATGACTTACACAGTCGTACTACTTTTGTAATAACTATTTAACTGGCATCCTTAATATATTATGTTCTGTATGATCATATGCTCTGATACGATGAATGCACAATTGTAACGTCATCACCCCCGTTGTTAAACTGTTTACACATAATGCTTCCGCCAATTATAACTTGCTTCTGCTAAACATTAAATAAACAAAATTATGGATTTTTGGGGTGTGACAGGTAAAAACTGGGAAAATCACTTACCATTGTGCGAGTTCTCGTACAACAACAGTTATCACACCAGCATAAAGGCTGCACCCTTCGAGGCACTGTACGGTCGTAAGTGCCGGCCACCTATCTGTTGGACTGAGGTGGGGGATACACAACTCACCGGTCCAGAAATCATACATGAAACAACTGAAAAGATTGTCGGCATACAAAACCGACTAAAAGCCGCGCGTGATCGTCAGAAAAGCTATGCCGATGTGAGACGCAAACACCTTGAGTTCCAAGTAGGGGACAAGGTACTTCTCAAAGTGGCACCGTGGAAAGGTGTCATTCGATTCGGAAAACGAGGCAAACTAAATCCTAGATACATCGGACCATTCGAAATCCTTGAAAAGATTGGTCCAGTGGCATACCGCCTGCAACTTCCTGCTGAGCTTAGCAGCGTTCACAACACATTCCACATTTCTAATCTGAAGAAATGTCTGTCTGACGAGACACTAATTATACCGCTCGACGAAATTCAAATCGATGATAAACTTCATTTTGTCGAGGAACCTATGGAAATCATAGACCGCGAGGTCAAACAACTAAAACAGAGTCGTATTCCCATTGTAAAAGTCAGGTGGAATTCTAGACGTGGTCCTGAATTCACCTGGGAACGGGAAGACCAAATGCGACAGAAATATCCACATCTCTTCCCAGACAACGCACCGACCGTGCAATCGAACTAATTTCGGGACGAAATTCTTTTAACAAGGGGAGAATGTAACAACCGGCAAATTAGGACTAGAATTAGTGCCTAATACTTTGTGAATACATGTAATTAGTTCTGTGTTAGGCTAATTTATGTATCAGATTATATGTTGGTGAATATATACAACTTTGCGATTTGGCTTAAATCGTACGCAACTTAAATAGAATGAAATTCTATTTGATTAATACGGACGTTGGTGAACAAATGTTTATAAACTAAAATAACGCAATTCTGACCGAAATGCTATTTTATAATAGTTAGTAACTGCCTTGTACTACCCGATTTAAAACTTACGCGATTTAAAGACGAAAGTAATTAAATTTAATTTAAACTGTTAAAGATTTAAGGAAATAAATTAAATAAATTATTTAACAAGATTTGAAATTTTATAAAAATAATTAAACGCGTAAAATGGATACTTAACGTTTAAACGACGGAGAAAACGAACACCGCACGGAGCCCGATCGCGGGGACTGAAAAATGGGAGGATAAACCTCCCCATTTTCCCTTTCTTTCTCATTTTTCACTCACTCTCTCTCTCTCTTTCTTTCTTTTCTCTCTAATTCAAAAACACCACCAACCTCATAAATCATCAAAATAACACCATCAAACCTCGCCGAAACATACCACTCGTTTGGAGAAAAATGACCACGACAACACGATCTACATTCCTATCTTTTCGGATTTTCAATCCGACACTTTGTAAGTTTCCGACAAATCCCGACATCTCTCGTTTTTGATCATTTTTACTAGATTATGGTTTAAATATGCTTTTTATGTTCATATAAGGGTTGGGTAAAAGATTTGGACCCAACGGAAACCGGAAAACTCGTTTTCAGCACATTTTCCGGCCAACAGACCGCTACGTCGCACCTGGCCAGGGGCCTCTGCGACGTCGCGACCTACGTCGCACAAAAACCTCAACGTCGCACTAGCGATGCAGCCTATTACGTCGCATTAACTTGCGGACGTCGCACGTAGCAACGTAGACTTTAACGTCGCAAACCGAACCAACGTCGCATTAGCGACGTCGCCCCCTACGTCGCATTGATTTGCGAAGGTCGCATCATGCGACGTACCTGCCTACATCGCCCCCTACGTCGCATTGATTTGCGAAGGTCGCATCATGCGACGTACCTGCCTACGTCGCCCCCTACGTCGCATTGATTTGCGAAGGTCGCATCATGCGACGTACCTGCCTACGTCGCACCTTACGTCGCTTGCAACGTCGCATGCGACGTCGCACAAACCAGAACCTTGAAAACTCACATTTTCACTAAGTGTCGAACTTTTACAACCTCAAATCCTTATACGATACGACCTAACAGTCATAATAAAACATACTTTCCTATTACAATTACTTTAATTTGCGTATTGAATGATAAACTTTAATTATAACAAATCACTAACGGGCCGTATACTTTGATACGAACGCGAACAAACCAACATTTAAACACAACGGGTTGTATGAACAACTAGCCTAGATGGTCTTGCGAGACATCTACTTACTTAACCTTACGTGTTTAGGCACTAGAAGGTTACGGGTTCGGAGAACCTACTTGCTTTACTACTACTTGCTATTTACCACTGCTCGCCTCAGGTGAGTCTTACAGCCCCACTTTTACTGTTTTTATACTTTGGGGTGAGATACTTAGCAACTGTTTTACATATGAACACAATGTACTGAACTGATTACCTTACTGTTTACAAACAAACGCATGAGTTACTTTTATCCACTGAAAGCCTCCTAATCGTAAGTTGTTAGTTATGGACTTAAGCGCGATTACTAATAGATGGATCCATTTGGGACTGACAATCCCTGTCTGGGGTGGTAGCGCCACCACGTACTGATTTACACGTAGAAACAGACATATTAGTATTTGTTACATATGAGTGTGCGGATAGCACTCACGGGGGTACGTGATATATTCACACTACACGGTTAAGCTTCAACTTATGAGCTCATGGCACTGTACTGATTTACTGGATTACTTACTTTGCTTGATAGCAATACGGGTACATACTTGTGGTTCATAACACCTACTTATTACTAAACCTGTGAGATTCACCAACCTTTTTGGTTGACACTGTTTAGCTTTGTATCTCAGGTACACTTACGGAGTAGGATCACTCCAGGATTACTAGCTAGAGTCGCATGATTTCCAAACTGCATTTAACGGAGATTCTTTGGCATTATCTTTTGTAACTATGGTTATGTAATAGAATCTCCCGCCATATACGCGGACTCTAGGCTTACATACTTTTGTAAAGAAAACTATATGTTTTCAAACGATTCAATTTATGAAATGTAACTATTTTACAAACGTCTCATTTAGAGGTCGATTACTGTTAATCTTGTGCTTTGTATATTGATTAGTAACACCCAATGTATGCTTCCGCAAATCGTTAATTTGGGGGTGTTACAAGGATTATATAGCTCGAGTCAGCATGCAGACATTAGAGATTTTCTTGCATTAGTATATTTTGTACAAGAACTTATGTACTGAAATCTCTCATTCAATCGAACACGAGCTATGTATAGCTTCAAAAGTTGTAAACATTTAATATATTAATGTATTTTGTTAAAACGACGCATATATAGTCGTTTGCTATATCTCTTTGTGCTTTGTATATTGATTAGTAACACCCAAAGTATGCTTCCGCTAAACAGTAAATTTGGGGGTGTTACAACAAACTCCTCTTGCTCCACCAAATTCCCCCGTCATCACAACTGAAAGACTAGAAATTCCCCTCATCGACACTCACGAATAGATGATTGACCTGATTGACGAAAATGACGATGTACGCATCATTGTGGAGGCTATCAAAGAATCAACTAACAACTACACCACCGCCCTGAGACGCCTGATAAGGCAAATCGAACGAGAGTATGATGCATACTTAGCCAATTATGGAGAACCGGTACCCAACACTCTACTCAGACATATTCAAGAATTATCCAATTCCCTTCAAGAACAAGTCACCAGAGAAGCTCAACAGCCCGAAAGACCCAACTACCCAATGGGAGAAGTCGAGTTCTGCAGCAGCCAAAATCAAATATACCAAAAAGTATATTGTGCTTTGGCCGGATCAGCTTTTCCCTATTCAGCAAGTCAGAAGGCTACACTAGCATCCATGAGGACCCATCTTGAAAGAGCTACTGGAAACCCACAAAACTATGCCGATATCAGAATGGTGGGAGATCTTAGAACCCTTCTAGATCTCATCGAGACTGGAGAACACCTCACAGCCTCAGAGAACAATAGGATCATCATTCATTCCACCATTGATCATCATGTTGAGCTGATAATTGATGAACTGAACCAATCAGCATATGAAGAAGAAACTCGTGAGGTACCAAGATTCATTCCTCACTTGTCACAAATCAACCTAGCAACTTACGTGACGACTCGACTATGCGGAATGTACACTGAAGAAAATGTAGAGCTTAATGTTTATCGTGATGGATATCGCGAAATATTCAGCAAGCTAATCTATATCTTCACAGACTCAGATTTTCCCTTCAAACGTGAGCAACATCAACTCATCAGAAAAGTATGCCAAGCAACCAGATCCTTTGGAGGAGACCCTCTGGCTAGTGATTTTGAAGAAGTGAAGACTCAGTTCATGGCCCTAATCGCCTCGATAGGTTGCAACCACCCCCAGCGTGAGATTGTTCGAACCTACACCTGCACCCCAATTGACCCTAACGGACCGGTCACAAGGGCAGTTCGATACATCAGCTAGGGGATGTCAATCCTAGACAGATTGGCCACTGATCACTTCAAAAGCTTTAGGATGGAATCCACCACTCCACCAACTCTCATTGCCGACATGATAGAGCAATTCCTGCGATACTTCCCTCCACGCTACAGCTTACCAAGTAACCACGGTAACCAATCCAGCACCAGGGACGCATCCAACATCATCATCTGAAGAAAGGACCAAGTCGAGCTTTCGACTTTAAAAGAGCACTTCTCGGGAGGCAACCCGTGTTTGTTTTTACATTTCTGCAATTTAACTTTCCAAGAAGTGATGAAATCTCCGACTATCTTTCACACTCGGATCATACGAAGCGTGCTCCAGCCTGCAAGGAAGCATCAACACCCGAAGAATCGCATATCCGACATGTTCACACCTAAGAGACCAATCACAAAAAGACTTGATCAAGAGCGCACCAAGAAAGACGGAGTCCGGCAAATGCAAACCAAGTAACACCGCAATTACCGGGGAGTACTTCTATACCGTCTCTTTCATTCGTTTTAAATATACCATATCCAATATGCTTATCACTAAGTGTGGGATTCAAACCCAACACACACTAAAACAATGCGTCTTAGATGTTTCAAACCCTAAGTGTGGGATTTTACCCCAATCAGAGCTTAGAATAACATCAAGGACGATGTTCCTTTAAGTGTGGGATAGCAGTAGTTGCATTACTGTTAAATGGATAATGGTATATGCTTGATTCTAAAATCGTTGCTTTTTATAAGACCCTGCTTCTCCAAAAAAGTAAACAAAATTTTCAAAATTGAGTTAAAAATATGTTGAAAATGAAAAATTTTAGACGAAGAATGATTTACTTTGGGGAAAAAGGACAAATGAAATACAAATTCTTTTGAAAAAATTAGTTTAGTAATCCCATAAAGAGCATCGCATGACTAAGCACACAACAACCCAACTTACGATTCGTGAGGTATCTTGAGCCATATAAAAAGCATTCACTTTTAATGCTTCATTTTTCGATTCTTGAGTGTGCCGATGTATGCGTTTAGAATCAGAACTTGCTCTTGTTATGCATTTCGAATCCAAACTGGTGAGTAAAAAGGAGATCGAATCACATCATTCTTGAACCCTCTATACACCTAAAAATAAATACGTTAACCCTTACCTACTCAAAAGCATCCCTCAAACTTCATAAGAAGTTCCAAAGATGAAAGAAGAGAAGTCACAAGGATATGACATCAAAGAAAGAAAAATATCCAAGAAAATTTGAAGAAAAGAAAGTCAAATGGAGAAAAAGACTCTTCCCAAAAGAAAAAAGACGTCAATCCTCCCGAAAATTCAGAAATTTCAGCTTTCCGCTTCACCAAAAAGAAACCCAAAAAACCAACACAACCCCCTCTCACGTCACCAACACTCCACTCCAAAAACCCTACATCCCCTCTCCTAGAATGATTGTGGCTAGATCAACTTCACGCTCACTTAAAAGGTAACGATTTGATTCTCGATCAAGCATATGACGATAAACGATACATGACTGGCGTTTTGAGTGATTGATATAATAGAATAGGAAACCCCAAACACTTTGAGTGATTTGAGTGACCACTTTGAGAGGATCACCTAGTCATGTATCTACGATCAAAGATCAAAAGCCTGCTCCCAAAGATTACAACCCTGCTTTTTCAAAGAACAAATATTTTATTTTTCCAAAACCCCCCTAGTAAAAAGTTCCGCCTTAAAATATTTCATTATCTGCTTACTTTTAACCATGCCTGAAATACGAGTTTGCTTGAGGACAAGCAAAGTTCTAAGTGTGGGATACTTGTTATCGCGTAAAAAGTCACGTTTTTACTACCGATATCTCTCTCATTCTGGAACGATTCTTGGAATTTTAACTCAAAAGCAGTACAAATTAATAGTATTATGCCAAGATGGTCGAAACAAGGTTGCACGATGAAAATCAAGCAAAAAGGATGAAAAACGAAGATTCCACACACGTTTGAAGATTAAAGGCATCAAAACGAGATTTCAAGACAAAAGTTCCCATCACCAATATCCATCTCATCCAAGATGTTCGTTTTTAAATTACGTATCCAACAGAAGAAGAATCAACAAAAACGGACGAAGAACGAAGATTCTACGTACGCCGGAAGATCCAAACGATTCGTACGACACATCTAAAGTTCAGAGAGATATTTTTGGGATATCTTTTCATAAAATTCTTCTTTTTTGAATTACGAATCCAACGCAAAAAAAATCAACGCAAATGGACGCATAACGAAGAAAACACGCACAAATCAAGAAACGAGGCAACAGGCGACGAACCGGGGCGGGTGGCAGCCAGCCGCCGCCGGCCTACCACCAGCCGCCGCCGGCCACCTGTAGGGCGGTTCCGGCCTCCCCTCCCCCATCTCCTTTCTGCTTTTTAGTCCTTGCGTGTACCCGGTGCTAGGCCTTTACATGCTTTTCGGTACCCGGTGCACCACCTTTACGCCCTTTTTCGTACCCGGTGCACCACCTTTTCCACTTTTTGCTAATGTGAGCCTTGGGATGCTAACTTGAGCCAAATCTCTCCTATAAATAGAAGACCCAAGGCTTCATTTTGAGATGTCCCAATATTCCTACATGTGTTAGACATATTTCTCTCTTTACTTTCTTATTCTATTTTCTTACTTCAAAATTAGTATTAGGCTAGTTAGGAAGCTTGTTTAGAATAGAACGGAAGCTAGGGATCATCTTGTAATCTTTGGTCTACGCTTGGAGACACGCTTATTAATTCAAGTCTATTTCTTCTCGCATATTAATCTCTGTTATTTCTATCCTTTTCTATCTTAATTAAATATGTATACTTTAATTATGCTAGAGATCGTTTATGCAATGATTAGTGAGTAGATTACTATTATATTTGTTGTGATGTAGTTAGCGTATATATTTGTGGGATGACTTTAAAAGTGTCATGAAATAATATGACGGCCCCTATTCGACTGTTTACTTGGTATAGTGCTGGAAATGCTTTCGAGCAAAGTACAAACGCATGGAAGCCGGTAACGACCGAAGGTAGTTGTATTATGGATTGACATTATTGAAACGGAAACTTTATGAACGGACTTATCTTATGATTTTAAACCTAAAACTTACATTCGCCTTTCGATTAACAAACGTGATTGTAACCTTGTAAAGAGGAGTCGCGAACCTTAATACTTGGTCAATAGTTATCTGAAATTGTAACGTCATGCAAGCATCATAACATGCAATGTGATTACGTGGAATTGCCATGAGTATTGTACACTTCCGATCACAATGTACTTATCGTGCAAACATCGCGGAGCAATTAAATTCACAATGGAAACATCGGTAAACGATTAAATACATTGTGAACTACCATAGCATTTTCCGACATGGTCTGGGTTTAACTTTATGCAAAAAGCCGCCAGCATTTTAATTAGCATTTTGATTAGATTAGTTAGTTTAGATTAGATTAGATTAGGTAGGCTATAGGCTAAATAACCATTTACGAAAACCTAGGGATTTGTTAATTGTATTAATAAAGGCAAGTTTAAAATCCAATCTAAAGTGATACATTTCCCTAACCTATGCAATCTAAAGTAAGGTACGCAAGAAACCTCAACACTTTCCTTCGCTTACCATGCTTGAATTTCATTAATGAAAATTGATCAACTAAGTCCGAACGTATTTGTTAAATTAGTTGTTTGCTGGATTTATAGTCATTATGATATTAAGAACGGTTAGACTTGTTGTGGACTTGCTACTCTATTCCTTCGCCCATGAGCGAATGTGTTCAATAATAAGGGCCACTGACTCCCTCATAGGAGAGTGTGGAGAGTTGAGCATTGTATGTTTAATTAGAATCATGACACCATAGTTCCTCGTGACATATTAGTTGATAACCGACTAATAGGGAACCTATTGGTTATACCATAAACTACCAAGTCTAGTGAACATTCCAAATTTGGTAAACGTTTTCCCTAAAAGTCATCGTCCCACATTATAAGCTAATGAACTCACAACAAATACTACTTTTATTATCTGGTTTATTATTACATTTTATTCGCTTTATTTAGTTTACCTAGTTAACTGAACCAAAATCCCCAACGTACTCTTTTAAAATCTTTACTAGAAAAGAAAGATTGATTGGATCACCTCCGTTTCAATTCAGTTTCTCTTTAAGAACGACTCTAGGTCATACTTACCATCTACTAGCCTTTGGTTCAGTATTAGTAAGTCAAGCTTAGACCCCATCAATTATAAATTATAAAACCCATCGATCCGACTTGCAAACAAACCGCTCGCGAGGTGCACATCAACACTAACTCACCAAGAATATCATAAACTAGTGTTAAACTCGTGCGATGCACGGTTAGAAAAATATAATTTCATAATAGATCAATCATAATCTAAAATGATAAATGAAATGTTTTATGGAAAATGAGAACTATATCCCATAAGGGCTATGGTTAAGCATACCATATTTAATTTAATTCCATATTTATAACTCAAAGTTACAATGAATATACACTCTTACCAAATTTTAATAAGGAAAGTTAATATTAAAAAGGAAAACTCATAATTTGAAATTAATTCAAACTAGTTTAAAATGTTGATTATAGAAATCTTAACCATAGCCCTTAGGGCTATGGTTATCATTCTCAATGTTTTAATTATGATATTCAATTTTCTGTTGTATACACTTTATATAATAACGATGATTGGTGGTGTACTATACAACACTATAAAACATATTTTGGGTATATGGCTAAAAAAGTGGTCTATAAATCGATCACTTCCATTTATATAATCATTTTTTATAACATTTAAAAAATAAATAAATAATATTAAGTAAGTATCCAGGGATGGAGGACAACTAACCCCTTAAAAAATTTTAAATTGTGAACAAATAACATTTTTTTTACCGATACTAATGATATTTTATAAGTTTTGACGATTTAAATATAAAATAAGAACAACATTATTTCTCCCACAATATATCAATAAATTGGGAAGGTTAAAAAAGATGTGTATGTTGTAAAGTGACATTTTCTAGCTAATATAATTGTTTGGTTATAGTAACATTTTCGTTGCTAAGGTTGCAATAATTTGTTGAGCAACGCCTATGTTTATAGTTTTAACAAACATAAATTGTAACGATTGATATAACTATTCGGATATTTAATTGAACAACTAATGTGCATCTACATGTACAAAATAGAAATCAATCTATAGTGAACAAATATATATATATATATATATATATATATATATATATATATATATAAATACATAAATGAGATATTATATAGATTTGAAAAAGAATATAGAAATTATAGAATTACACTCTATAGCAGTCTTATAAAAAATTATATGTGTGATTAAAACTAATAAAACCTTTAAAAGATACTATGAACTTGATTTACCTGTCAATATCTATTGTAGTATTAATTATCCAAAAATGATGACACATTAGATTAAATTAAGTATAATTTAACTTTTTAATAAAATATTACCTTATATATCATGTAAGTGTTAGAGAGTCCATCTCATCAAGTTTGTTTAATATAATGATGACACATAGGATTTAGGTAATGTGGCATGGGTGAATAGTTATCAAATCATCGGAGGTTTCCCCATTTAGTTATATAGATAGATATATACGGAGTATGAAGAATGTATATTTCCTCACAAATATATACATTTCACCGTCTCTAGAAGTTGAACTTACAATTTCATGATTGAAAGGTTAACTCGATTAACATTAACAAAATGCCCTTTTGATAGCCATTTATTAATTAATCACTAATAAGTTAAGTTTTTATATCATTTTTAATTAAGTGCTTCATTGTTGACTTATTGATTCACTCCAAACGTATTTTTATTTAAATCTATGTCTCACTCTTCACATGTATTTATAAGATACTACCTATATTATTAACTTGTCGTAGTTAGAACGTCACATCTAAGAGCACAGAGAGTGGTTGCCCTGTCTTCAGTGTTCAGTTGAACACTGAAGAAGAACATTGAGGCTGAAATCAAGGGTACTGGTTGAACATTAAGGTTCGGTGTTCAGTTCAATATTCATTATTTATATATTTTTTAAATGCAAATAATATAAAATTTTTAACAATTAAATAACACAACAAATAAAATAAAACAATTTACACATTAAATTAAGTTAATTAAAACCAAGTACATTAAAAAATTAAAAATGATACATTGGGCTAAAATGTGTATAAGCCCATACTATGTATATAACCCATTCAATTTATTCAATTATATATTCTAGCCAAATTAAAAAAAAAATTATTTATTCTTCTTCACCTACTAGAACGCAACTTCTTCTTCTCCATCCATCACCTCCTTTTTCCCCCTTCAATTTCCAGCTCCCATTAAACGGAAATTAATAAAAAAAAGAAAAAGAAAATACTCGTGAACTCAGTGTTCATCTGCGCACGCTGACTTTGAACGTTGGCCTTGAACGCTATAACACCCCTCATATCCTAAATCATTATAATAATGATTTTGACTCGGAAGCGTATATTTAAAACATACATGTCGCGGTCCCAGCGGTCGGTCGGGTTTTAGAATCCGAGTCGTTGCACCGACGGCTACCGAGACGCGCGAGCGGTTGTAAGTTTTAAAAATTTATATTTGCTGGGCTCAAACTATGCAAGCTACCTACCTTGTGGGTAAGGTGGCAAGTATAACTCGAGTGTCGTCCAAAATCGGAACGAATTGAATTGAATTTGAACCTACCAAAGATAACTTGACAATAGGATGGGTTTAAAACAAGGTAGGTATGGGTTTTGGTTTTATCTAATCTAACCTAAAGACAGAAATTAAAGTGCAGAAAAGTAAACGAGATTATAAGCAGCAGGTAGAGATTGATTGCTGAAACTTCGACGATTAGGGTTTCGGGATGATATTATATTGATGATAAGTGATTACTCTGGTTAAGAATCTTCTAAACAGTCGGTGTAAACACTAGGACCCTACGTCTAGGTGTAACCCTAAAGCATATGTCACTGAATCCTAGGCTATCCTGATTCTGATCAAATGGGACTGTCTTCAGACCCACCTCACCGTCTCTTTCGGAGACCAAGCGACCCTCTGAATGGGGTTAAGGAATAAGGCGACAGTCCACAACACTGACTTTTCTTAACACCTATGTCTATCCAATTTTAACAGAGTAATACTAGTTGTATGCTGAATAAGTTAAACTATCGGTTAAGTAGAGTTTAGGGGTTTTAAGCATCTGGGAACACAGCCGGCATCCTTGCTTTCATTTCCTAACTCATGTTTTATCTGTTTAAGTTCTAATACTTCCGTCATGGATTAGACCCTCATTTGCCATCGGTCGTTCATCCCTAGGCATGCGTACAGTGTATAGTGACCTTATTTTCCACAGTACTCTAACCCTAGGTATATCTACGGTGTTTTAAAGACCTATTATATCTTTACACAGCTTTATAACCAGAGGTAGTTTAACGGTGTACTATAGCATTTTCACAGCTTAACAAGACCTAGACCCGTGTCTGGAAGGGTTGCTTCCAGGTAATCCACGGTGAGATACTCTACCGGCATTTCCTTGGCTTCCACATATTTGTACTCTACCAGTGGTATTTCCAACGCTATACCAAGTATTCTGACGTGTTATGGCGATCTCACAGTTTCATACAAACGGGAGATAACTATGTATTCGTAGTTAGGGTTGATCAGATCCTATCCTAAGGTAACAGTCACGTGAGAGACCAGAAAGGGTGATTAATTAAGTCTACATCCAGGATGAGTCTAAACATGTATGCAGCATAACAACTACCGATCATATATAAGATATATTAATTAAACATCATCCCTAATCCTAACATCTACATTTCAACAATCACATATTAATCTAGCTAATCAGCATGGCAACAATCATAAATCGTACTGAAATAATACGCAAAGTAAACATTATAACAGTAAGAAAGTAAGATAATATCACCGGATTAGAAGAGTAATACTGAGGATTACCACAGTCTGACTTGAATAACCTTGCTACAGCTTGATTACCCAATTACAGCTTTCCTCTAGCTCTAACCGCTAACATATATCTCTCTAGTTCTCCTCTAACTCCTAAGAGTAGTGCTAGAGAGAGAAACTAGAGAGAGAACTAACTACAAGAATAATTTTCCTCTAACTCCTAAGAGTAGTGCTAGAGAGAGAATTCTAGAGAGAGAAAAAGAAGTATGTGAAATGAGAGGTGTAAGGTGTGTTTGAAATGGTGAAATGAGTGAGGTATTTATAGGAGAAGCTAGTTGGCCTTGGTACAAGTCTTGAAGCACGAAATACAAGCATCAAAGCAGCATACGGGGCAAGCGGACCAGGGGGGGGGCAAACGGCACCTCACAAGCCACCAGACCACGTATACGGCACCCCAAGGGCCGTATACGGCACCTAGGGTACCGTATACGGTACCTACAGCCAAGGGGTGGGGGGGTTGGTGCTTGGTTTGGCCTCCGCTTGTTTCTCGGTTGCTTGGTTCGTCCGTATCTTCTTCGTTTGGGCTCCGATTTGCTTGATTCTTGCGCCGTTGGCTTCGTTTTTCCGTTAAGCTTCTAATGACACTAAGTTTGCCAAATTTGGAAGTGTTTGACTTTTGCGTGTTCCGGATGACGATCGGTGGGCTTTTAGACTGCACATCTTCTTCGTTCTTCACCCGTTTCTCTTGATTCTTTCACCGCTGATCTTGGATTTTCCTATTGAATCATAAAATATGCATTAAGATCTACTTTGATAGGATAATCAAGAATGAAATATTTAAGGTGATTGTTTTTGCCTCGGTTTGCGTGCAAAATGGATGTTTTTACTGATTTTTGTAGCAACGCCCGTATTTAGACTACCTTGGTGATTTTTAATGATAAATGATTGTTTTGAAATGTTTTCAACAAAGAATAGTCCAAAAAGTGCATAAATAAGTACTTAAAGACATGACTTTTTGGGTCACATCAAGTATCCCACAGTTAAGCGTTGCTTGTCCTCAAGCAACACTAAGTTGTGTCCCTGTGAAAACATTTTATAGATTTTAGGTGAGTTAGAGCACCTCCAAAAAGTTACCACTTTGTCATATGGGAAAATTATTTAGAGAACATAGGGAAAGCTAAGATGATCCTTTCAGAAATAAGTATTGACTTTCCCAGGCATACTTTCCAAATCTCGTGATCTTGGAGTATACATGACTAGGCGATCTCACTAGAGGTGGTCACTCAATTCACTCAGAGTGTATCGGGTGTCCTATCAATCTAGTACAATCGAAATCGCTCAAATAGCCAGTCATGCAACACTCATCATCATAAGCTTGGTCGAGAATCGGATCTCCACCACTTAGGAAGAGGACGGCGCTAATTATCCCAAGACATTCAAGTGGGTTGTAATGTTTGTGTGGGTTCAGGGGTATGGATAGTGATGATTTTTGGTTCAAGCGGTTGCTTATCATGGGCATTCTAAGAATCATGAAAAACTTATCGGAGAACGGAGAAGATAGCTACTCGTATTTCATCGGATCTTTCTTTGAAAGATTGATACTCTGAAGCACTTTAGCTTTATTTTCTTTTCTTTTTCTTTTCTTTCTTTTTCTGCTTTTTATTTTCTTTTCTTTCTTCAGAACTTCTTTGCCAGAGAACTTCCAAGGATATTTTTTTGATTTTCTTTCGGAAATCTCCTCTTTCTTATCACAAACTTCTTCGAGTCTTTTCTTCTGGTGCCAATTTTTTGCACCCTTGATTTTCTAATTTTGGTGAACACGGAGGAGTAGATCAATTCAGAAAGAGATTCTTCAAGATGTTTTTCATAACCTTAGAAATTCCAAGATAAGTTGTTGGGAATTTGGGAAAAGTGGTTAAAGATATAGGGTTTTGAAGAAACGAAAGGTTTAGGCTCAAAGGGTTTTTCTAGGCGGATCATTGATACTAAAAATGAGTATCGGAAGGGTATTGGGCTTTGAAAAGGCATGTAAGAATGGGTTTAATCCTAAGGAATGTCAAGATCATCTAATTGCACCTATACCGCGTACTGTACTCTCCAATGTGGTCTTGAAACGTATGTCAGGAACAAGTTCTAATTTATAGATACTAGCATCGGTACACACAAGAAATGAACAATGTAGCATTTAAAATGAATGCTTTTAAGGCTCAAAACCTCACTGCAAATTTGGGTTTGTATGTGCCTAGCCATGCTCCTTAGATTGTTAATACTTATTTAAGAAATTTCTACCTTAATGTCCCTAATATTCTTGAATAACTAACTCATATTAGAAATGGTTCCTCTTTGAAAGATATCGTAACTCAAAAATAGTAGAGCTAATCGGAAGATTCAGCTCATACTTTATTATTTTTGTTTAAAAAGTTTTGAAAATTTTGAAATTTTGAGGAACATTTTCTGAGTAAAGCTATTTGGACATTAAAATCTGTAAATCATCTAATTCAAGGTATTCTATACCTGCTATCCCACACTTAGAGGAACATTGTCCCTAATGTTCTCTTGAGTTGAGATTATATTTGAAAATATAATCCCACACTTAGAGTTTGAACATATAGAAAATGTTTCTCAAGTGTTTGGTTTGGGCTGGAATCCCACACTTAGTGATAAGTTTAGGATAGAGTATAGATTACTTTGCATTCCTAAGCTAACAAAATGAATCAAGTTATGAAAACGAGGTGAAAGGTAAGTAACTCCCCAGATGACGATTAGACGTTTAGAAGCGAAAGCTGAGAATTCGAAGATCTTCATTAAGAGTAATTCAGCTCCGCATGTCCTATTCTGGTGCACAGCGCTTCTCATTCATGCTTAGCTAAGAATCGATCCATAATGTAAGTGGAAATTCTTATTAGTGAATTTCACACGTTTGTGATTTAAGATTTGGAGAAGATTCTGGCTAAGATGTCTTGGAGTGTGGGTTGAGATCCCATACTTAGATCTTTGAAGAATCTGCGGTGCGAGTGCGAGTTTCAGAAGAAGATAGACCAAAACTCCTCTCCTGAGATGTGTGTAAGTTCCGTGGTCTGCAGTTGTGAATTCCTTGGTTGTCTGCCTTTTGACATCACGGTTCTTTTTCTTGAACGCTCGTCATCTCGTTCGGGCCCATTTCTCATTCATCACACATTCAATCACTTATTCTAAAATAAAGAAACAAACATAATAAGTAAATACGATAAACGAAATATAATAATAAAGTTTCAACCATAAAGGTTGACAAATATCCCAAAAGTTTAACCAAGTGCAAGATAGAGATCACTGTAATCAATATAATACAAAAGTCAATGATATGAATCATATGATAAGTAGTCTAGAATGGAGGATCCTCTGCTGGTATGTCATCAGGTTGAGCTGGAGGTCCTGCAACTGACTGCTGTCCGCTAGATACTCTCTGCTCATCTGGAGGTAGTAGTCCTCTCTGAATCAATATCTGCCTGAGAATCATCGCTGGAAGTGCCATCAAATCATCATAACCCTATGCGAGCATGTCCGTAGTGGTAACACCTGCCGTCTGTAACATATCTAGGTAGAGCTGCCTGAGAGTGCTCTTAGTAGGAACCTGATCTGAGAAGATGGGGCCCAAATCCAAGTAAGGGCCGATGCTACCAGTGAACAATCCATCGGTGCCAATGTAGAGCAGATCTGGTCTATATGATGTGCTAGCCTCTGGATGCTGGTCATGGGTCGGAATGGGTACAGTCGGATGAGGCAATGATGCCTGCTGATGGACTGGTGATGGTATGTGTACTGAGTAGACTCTGGCTATATCAGATGTGGATCTGTGAGTGGGTAATGGTGCGGAGTAGGTGGTAGGTGTGCGTGGGCGTCTATATGGGTGTGGTGGCTGAGTGGAGGTATGTGGATGTGGTGGAGGAAAGGTGGTGTATGGGCGAGTGGTGGTGTATGGGTGAGTGGGTGGAGGTGGTGGTCCACATCTGTATAAGAAGTGATCAGGCTCAGGAGTACCAAGTGTCCTAGCTATCAAAACCTGCTGATCACGGATAACCTGTAAAGCATGTAATAGATAGTACTGAGTAAGAGGAGTGACCGGATCCGTGTGATGCACAACGGCCTGTGTAGGCAGTACTGATGTGTCTGCTCCTCGTGATGTCTCAGGTATCTCTGCTGCAACTGGTCTCTGTGGCTGGGGACCAACATCTCTATCCTCTGTAGTCACGCGCTTCCTGGTCATGAAGCATCCAGGAATGGGCTGCCGAGTCTGATACCATAAGCACTGTCTCTCAGGTCCCTCATCAATGATCCTGATCAACTTACAATACTCTAGATCAAACGGCTGCGAACTAGCATGATGGGTGTAATCCTCATGGTGACGGTCAGTGAGAATCCCCATGCCGACTAACAATCTCGTGTTAATGGCTCCCATGAACACGTGGCGTCTATCCTCTCTCTTCTCCTACCACATTCTATCCGCGATGATGTATGCGACATTCATGTTCTGCTTCCTTATGATCGCATCCATGAACTTAAGCTCTTCTGATGTAGCAGGTCCAGCATCTCTCTTTCCAAAGATAGTACAGCACAGGAGCTTGTGAAGAATGTGATGAACTGGTCGGGTCATGAGTGAAGCTTTCACTCCACTCCTGAAGGTTGTCCCCATCAATCCTCTCCATATCTCCTTGTGATCCCGTGACGGTAAACTGGAGATAGACTGGAAACTGCTGGTGAAACAATCAGAACTGGCCTGTGACTGTGTGTAAAGGCCAAGGTATACCCCGAAATCTCCAACTGTCATATGATATTTCATCCCACGATACCAGAAAGTGATCTTCTTCTTATCAGTGATCTCCAATCTCTCTCGAAACTCGTAAGTCATCATAAACTCAGTGACGACCTCTCGGTATATAGCCTCATCAATGGAGAAAAGATAGAAAAATGCAGCATGTTCCTCGCCATCTTTATCATACTTAATCAAATCTTCCAACTCATCCCTAATACCCAAGCGTCTCATATCCGGCCACATGATGATTCTGTTTGACCCTAAGTATCATCCCATCCATTTCTCAATAACGTCCATATTCTCGGGGGATGAAGCAAGCTTCCTTAACGAAGGGTTTGATAGATCCATCTGTTGACAAGAAAATGAGATGCATAAGTGATAACAAATTGCTAAGTACATTTCCAAATTTTAAACAAAAATTGGAAATGTAGGCTTTAAAATATGAATAAATCCGCAATTTATTTTAAACTAAACCTAGGCCTAACCAATCCTCAATCCGCAATTTTCGCAATCATAAGTGTCTAACCTATTCCAAAGGTACTAAAGCAATAATAATACTAGCGTTTAATCCAAGTAAACTCGACAACTAGCAAATATTTTTACTTTCATTCATGGCAACTTAATCTAAGTGAGCTTAACCATGTAATTACCTCCAATATATCAAGTAAACCAAAAAGAGCATAAACTAATTTATTCATGCAAATACCATATGGTTAAAGACACGTTTTAACTTATTTGGTTAATAACATTGCAAGATTTAAAGATTTTGATAAATGAATGACGGTAGCTTACGTGTGATGGTCATATTAAAATATTCAACACTTTATTAATTAAGGTGGTGAATAATTAAAATATTCAATGACCAAAAGCTAACTAAGGATTTATTGAAAATCTAAGAAACTTGCCATGATTTAATTAACACAAGTACCATTTTAAAAATTGAATATTTAAAATAAAATATGATACTTGGTTAATTTTTAATCACAACGTGCTTAATTTAACTTTCAATAATTCTAAAGATCATTCAAAATAAACTAGCAATCATGTAAACATTTTTATCAAATCAAAACAAGTTAAAACAATCTACTAGTTATCAAAAGTCAACAAATCTAGCAATTTTGACAACTTAAAGTCAACACTTTAAGATCAAAGTAACAAATTTTCAAGTAATCTACTCAATCAAGCATGTAATCATGTTAAGCAACTATGCAAGAACACTTTTGAACCATAAAACACAAGATTTCACCATGGATTTCATAGATCAAAAGTTGAAACCCTAACTTTTAAAAAGTTAATGAAATTTAAAGATTTGAGTTAGGAATTACCTTGCAAGTGATGAAATGATGTTATGTATGCAAGAGAGATGATAAAATGAAGAACTTGAAGCTTTAAATCATCAAAAATGGTGAAAAAATGAGGGTTTGGTGATGGTGATGGGGGGAGCCGACGGTTTGGGGAAGAAGGGGGAGAGAAAATTGACCAAAATTGACTTTTTGTTTGGTAGTGAGTCCCTTCCTCTTGGTTTAAATACGTTTCGATTTAAAACGCGAAAGATACGATACGTACGATTGGTTTTCGAAAGGTTTTAAGATTTTTAACAAAGTAACCAAAAGTAAATACGAATCTTTACAAAAAGTTTTCGCGAATTAAAATTGTATTTTAAATTGCGTGCGAAAAGTTCTTTGCGTTTAAACTGAGACGAGTTTATTTAAAAACGAAACAATATTTTTGTGTGCTTTAAACTTTAAAAACAAATCATAATTAATTTACCAAAATTTTAAAATTAAAACTTTGTTAAATTTTTCTGAAAAGTTCGAACATACGCAAATTGCGCGAGTTTAAAGTTTAAAGGACGTTTTCTTGATTTTTAAACGAAAGCGTTAAAACGAAAAATTAATTCAAACTAAAATTAATACTAACTAATATTAATTAACCTAGATAGGCTTGGGGTGCCTCCCAAGAGCGCTTTGTTAAAGACGAAAGCTCGTCCATACCAGACTTACTGTTTTACCGGATAGTGTCCGAGATGACACTGTTGGGTACAATTGATGCTTTAGATAGAGACAAGGTATAGCGGGAAATAAACGTACCTCGGAGAGCTCGGATGACATAGTAAACTAAATCGGCAGGATTTATGAAATACCGTTCAAATTCTGTTAAGAATTCTCGTTCTTCCTGACTGAGTTGTAACAATGCATCGACAAAATGATTAAATTCCCGTTTCACCTTTTTCTGGTTTGAAATGCCATCCCTAAATCCTGTATCTAGATAAGACAGATCATAGAGTAGTTTTGAAAGTAAATCCATAAATTCCGTTTCCTCAGAAGAATCGGGATTTCCGTAAGTAGTGTGAACTGCTTGCGAAAGCTCTTCGATATAAATCTTCTGTTGGTTAGTAAACGGGAATTTGGTTTTTTGGAATAACTGGATTAGCTGGATATGGATCTGTTTCCTTTTTGCAAAGAAAGCAGCGTCCATAGCTTCCTCAGTTGATTCGGGAAAAATTGCTCTAAGCTCATTAATTAAATAAGTAGCAGGATCAACAAAGGATGGAATATCTGCAAGAATCATGTCAGACTTGATAGGGCTTCTTTCTATCCAAAATTCAAGCTCGTCAATCAGGAACGCAACATAACGATTAATCCTAGATTGTGAATCAGAGGGATAATCGGTGCTGGCAAGTAAATCCATTAAAAGATCTAATTCTGATTTTAACAATAGCTCGTCTTTTCTATTATGTTTAGCACGAAGAAGTCTAATAATCCTATCAATCTCAACAAAGGTCTTTCTCTGCTCAAATGTAAATGGAAAATCAGATATCTTAAGATATTTCAGAAAGTTGGCATGGATATCTATCCTCCTATTGGGCTTGAGATAATTTCCTAAATGATGGTCTGTTTCTGATTCGGGTAGATGATTCCTAGATTCAGTGTTTAATCGGGTTGGTGTTTCTATCCTAAGTTCATTCTCAACCTGATATTGGAGACACTCTTCCTCAACAACACTTGAATAAAGTGTAGTGGGGTGGGCTCGCAAAATATCTGGGAGATCGTACTCAAAGTACTCATCTAAACAATGAAGACGTTCATTCAAATCCATCCAAGGCATGGGTGGATAGAAGAACACTTCGATTCCAAATGGTTCATCATCAGAAAAAGTAGCAGGTCTAATATAGTGTGGATACTTAGACAAGATTGATAGAATCTCAGGGTCAAGTGTGGGTTGACCACTTAAAGCAACAGTGACAGAAGCTGGAATCTTCTGCTGAGATTCATCAAAACCTAAGTCTAAGCTCGATATTTTTGGGTTCTCAACCTCATGGTTAACACAGATCTCACTAACGTCAGTGGAGTTTGACTCATACTCTGGACAGTCAAAGAATTCCGCATCTACCAAAGTCGTCATCTCATCCGTCATCATTTGATTGAGAGGAGAGATGGGGATTGAAGGAGAATTAGGGTTTTTCATTTTCTAATTTTTATGTATTTTCTAGGGTTTAAGAACTAAGTTATCTAATAAAGCAATTAACTTCCTAAGTAATGATAATCTTAAGGATCTCCTAAAGTTAATTATCTAAGGCAGAATTCAATTCTTGACGAAACCGATCCCTGGCAGCGGCGCCAAAAACTTTTCGCGGTCCCAGCGGTCGGTCGGGTTTTAGAATCCGAGTCGTTGCACCGACGGCTACCGAGACGCGCGAGCGGTTGTAAGTTTTAAAATTTTATATTTGCTGGGCTCAAACTATGCAAGCTACCTACCTTGTGGGTAAGGTGGCAAGTATAACTCGAGTGTCGTCCAAAATCGGAACGAATTGAATTGAATTTGAACCTACCAAAGATAACTTGACAATAGGATGGGTTTAAAACAAGGTAGGTATGGGTTTTGGTTTTATCTAATCTAACCTAAAGACAGAAATTATAGTGCAGAAAAGTAAACGAGATTATAAGCAGCAGGTAGAGAGTGATTGCTGAAACTTCGACGATTAGGATTTCGGGATGATATTATATTGAAGATAAGTGATTACTCTGGTTAAGAATCTTCTAAACAGTCGGTGTAAACACTAGGACCCTACGTCTAGGTGTAACCCTAAAGCATATGTCACTGAATCCTAGGCTATCCTGATTCTGATCAGATGGGACTGTCTTCAGACCCACCTCACCGTCTCTTTCGGAGACCAAGCGACCCTCTGAATGGGGTTAAGGAATAAGGCGACAGTCCACAACACTGACTTTTCTTAACACCTATGTCTATCCAATTTTAACAGAGTAATACTAGTTGTATGCTGAATAAGTTAAACTATCGGTTAAGTAGAGTTTAGGGGTTTTAAGCATCTGGGAACACAGCCGGCATCCTTGCTTTCATTTCCTAACTCATGTTTTATCTGTTTAAGTTCTAATACTTCCGTCATGGATTAGACCCTCCTTTGCCATCGGTCGTTCATCCCTAGGCATGCGTACAGTGTATAGTGACCTTATTTTCCACAGTACTCTAACCCTAGGTATATCTACGGTGTTTTAAAGACCTATTATATCTTTACACAGCTTTATAACTAGAGGTAGTTTAACGGTGTACTATAGCATTTTCACGGCTTAACAAGACCTAGACCCGTGTTTGGAAGGGTTGCTTCCAGGTAATCCACGGTGAGATAGTCTACCGGCATTTCCTTGGCTTCCACGTATTTGTACTCTACCAGCGGTATTTCCAACGCTATACCAAGTATTCTGACATGTTATGGCGATCTCACAGTTTCATACAAACAGGAGATAACTGTGTATTCGTAGTTAGGGTTGATCAGATCCTATCCTAAGGCAACAGTCACGTGAGAGACCAGAAAGGGTGATTAATTAAGTCTACATCCAGGATGAGTCTAAACATGTATGCAGCATAACAACTACCGATCATATATAAGATATATTAATTAAACATCATCCCTAATCCTAACATCTACATTTCAACAATCACATATTAATCTAGCTAATCAGCATGGCAACAATCATAAATCGTACTGAAATAATATGCAAAGTAAACATTATAACAGTAAGAAAGTAAGATAATATCACCGGATTAGAAGAGTAATACTGAGGATTACAACAGTCTGACTTGAATAACCTTGCTACAGCTTGATTACCCAATTACAGCTTTCCTCTAGCTCTAACCGCTAACACATATCTCTCTAGTTCTCCTCTAACTCCTAAGAGTAGTGCTAGAGAGAGAAACTAGAGAGAGAACTAACTACAAGAATAATTCTCCTCTAACTCCTAAGAGTAGTGCTAGAGAGAGAATTCTAGAGAGAGAAAGAGAAGTATGTGAAATGAGAGGTGTAAGGTGTGTTTGAAATGGTGAAATGAGTGAGGTATTTATAGGAGAAGCTAGTTGGCCTTGGTACAAGTCTTGAAGCACGAAATACAAGCATCAAAGCAGCATACGGGGCAAGCGGACCAAGGGGGGGGCAAACGGCACCTCACAAGCCACCAGACCACGTATACGGCACCCCAAGGGCCGTATACAGCACCTAGGGTACCGTATACGGTACCTAGGGCCAAGGGGTGGGGGGGTTGGTGCTTGGTTTGGCCTCCGCTTGTTTCTCGGTTGCTTGGTTCGTCCGTATCTTCTTCGTTTGGGCTCCGATTTGCTTGATTCTTGCGCCGTTGACTTCGTTTTTCCGTTACGCTTCTAATGACACTAAGTTTTCCAAATTTGGAAGTGTTTGACTTTTGCGTGTTCCGGATGACGATCGGCGGGCTTTTAGACTGCACATCTTCTTCGTTCTTCACCCGTTTCTCTTGATTCTTTCACCACCGATCTTGAATTTTCCTATTGAATCATAAAATATGCATTAAGATCTACTTTGATAGGATAATCAAGAATGGAATATTTAAGGTGATTGTTTTTGCCTCGATTTGCGTGCAAAATGGATGTATTTACTGATTTTTGTAGCAACGCCCGTATTTAGACTACCTTGGTGATTTTTAATGATAAATGATTGTTTTGAAATGTTTTCACCAAAGAATAGTCCAAAAAGTGCGGAAATAAGTACTTAAAGAAATGACTTTTTGGGTCACATCAATACAATACTTTAAAATGTCCATAAACTTTTTCCAAATGCATTACCCATGCATTATACAACAGTTTAGATCTCATCCAACTAAAATACTGTAACACAGGTGTTATATAATTCATTACATTTCATTAGTTATCAAAGACACATCAGAGTAATTAGCCTGTCAAACATTCCATCATTTCCAAGAACTTCCTGCCCAGCCCAATATGTCCCATCAATTATAACCTGCAGGAAGGACTGTAGTGGGGTTAGCATAATGCTAAGTGAGTAAAACTATAATCAACAGCACAACTTAGCATAACAACTTTGTTTACATCAAATAATCGTAAACAAAATATCACAGTCAATCGATGTTCTTGGGGAAACCTTCAGCCAAGAACACACAAATAATATAATATCAAATACAACTGGCGTCAAAGAGGACCGGTGGTTCTTGAGGTATCACCTTCTCATAGAACACTTTAAAACCAACTGCAGGCCAATACATGTTGAGGAATCAAGTGAAGCCGAAAGATCAAGAAAAGAAAAAATATAAAATTCGGCTGAAAACTCAATCCATACGCCGTATGGAATATCCATACGCCGTATGGATTGAGGCGGTGGAAGCACAGTGCACGCGTAGCTGGGCCGGGCTAGGAATCAATCCATACGCCGTATGGAAATCCATACGCCGTATGGATCAACTTTTCAGAAAAGTATAAAACGCGTTTTTAACCCTAATTTTAGAGGATCGGCTGGGATTTTCGACAGAGGGTTTTTCTAGGAGATTTTGGTATTTTAATTACGAATATTAGGGGTATTTTGAAGGCACAAAGAGCAAAGGTTGATTCTAATTCGATTTTGTTCTTTGTGGGTTATTATTTCGGTTTGTTATTACTCACATTATTTCAGTTTCATTGATGAATTTGAATTTGAATGATCTGAGTTTTACTTATTTGATGATGAATTGAATATTTGAAGTAGTTATGTAATTGATTAAACTCGGATTATGATTATTGAACGATTGTAGTTGTGTATTGAATAAGTTATTTAATTGAAAACGATTATATTACTCGTGGAACCTTGTTTATTGGTAGTTAGTAATTATTATTGCTCAACGTGGTTAATGATGTTGATGAGATTGATTTCCTTTGATGTTATTAATTATTGATGGTTAATGCTTTTAGGGTTTTAACCATTGCTAGATATATTGAGTTTGATAGGTTGAGAAAGTAATAATTATATAATTTAAAATGAATGAGACAATGAGAAATTATTGGGTATTGTTGATTCATACCACTAGAGTCAATTATAATGAGCTGTGAATGTTTAATGCATGATTTAGGGAAAAGCACACAATAGACTGATCATCTTGTGACATTGGATTGATGTTTAATGTTGGACCCTAAGTTGTAGGAATTAGTTGGACTTGAGTCGTTGGCTAATTCACATTCAATTTGGAATCTTTGATTAGTGACTAAATTGATATAAAAGAAATCATAATTAGATAATCAATATGCAATGAATCGGAAAATATGAATCTGAGTAAAGTCGATTACACAATTACTTATTCCTTCCTAGTATTTCCTATCTATTCTTAACTTTAAGTATTTTTATTGTTTAATTTATTATTTCAATTAATATGTTCGCACGGAAATAAAACGCCCCATATTTACTGCTTTTCTAGTTAATTAGTACTTTCTATTTATATAAATACCACCATTCCATGTGATCGACTCGGACTTACCAAGTCTATACTTACATTCGATCAGGTATTCTTGCCTGGTTGTGTGAAAAGTATTTATTAGGTATTTCCATTTCTAAATTATAAACCAAGACCTTTCACGACACATCAGTGGTAAACAGTGAAGAGTTTGATATCCCACTCCCTGTGCTCTAAAGATCTTACTTCTGCTTATAAGTGGAAAAATATTAGGTGATAATATATATAGTTGTTGACTTGTTAAGGTAACTATCAAGTGAAACTAAAAACGTTAGACTGGTTCCAACCCATTTCTTCGGTTGGAACCGAAGAAGGGTTTCAAAAGAGATACCAATGGCACAGGTTCTTCCTTTGCTCCTTCTCTTTGCACTCTTCGGTTTACCGAAGAAATGAGGAGGAGGTAAATGTGGGGCCCAACTTATATTTAATGTATTGCTATTTTTTGTTTAATGTATGTAAATGTAGGTATATTGGTAAATGTGGGGCCAAAAATTGAAGTGATGAAAGGAGGGTTGGGAGTGTTTAATCAGTTTTTCATCAGTTGTGGATGTGCTGACGTGGCACAACAAAAGAAGCAAGTGAAGAATCTGGGGTTGGGAGTGGTCTTATGGTGTAACGATACGTGAGAACTCATTAATCGAAAGGTTGTGAGTTCAAAGCTCGTGAAAAAACTTTTCATATATATGTGTGTTGTGCTACGGTTGTTACGTAGCAAAAACAGGGTTTTAAATTTATAAAAAGCTGGGGCCTAAATTCTACTTACAGCAGTAAGTATAACTCAGGGTCGTTCTTAAAAATCAACTGTATTGTGAAACAGAGAAATCAGAATGTCCAAAACTTGCTAGTGAAGGAAGGTTTTGAAAAGAGTTGAATTTGGTTTTTGTTTTGTTTTGTTTTTCTAAATTATACTACTAATTAAACTAAACAAGTAAATTATACTACTACTAATTAAACTACGCAATAAAATAAAGAGATAGCAGTCAGGATAGAGGAGGTGTTTGTTGTGACTTCATTAGCCTTTCATTGGGATAATGTTTTAGTTTAAGTTATGAAAACGTCTTTCTAAAGATTTGTATTTTATTGTATCAAATATTTGTGGTGTAAGCACTAGTACCCTACTAATTGATTGCTCCAATAGTATGTCACTGAGTAACTAGGCTATCGTGATTCTGATCAGAGGAGGATGCTCAACTCTCAACACTGCCCTGTTATGGAACAGTGACCTTTTTCTGGAATACAAAGATTCATGGGTGCATGTATAGAGTAACAGACCCACTAACGTTCCGACCGTTCTTAACACCACAGTGATACTCAATTGAATAAAACATTTAAGTTTAAGACTTGGTTGGTGTTTGATTACTTTTCATCAATGGTTTTGTAGAATCCAGGGGTGATAGACATATTTGGAATACTAGATGATTCCTCGTCTTCCTTACTGGACTCATAAACTAAGTTTGAATTTTAGATCAAAAGATTTTCCATTTATGATTTAAACCAGCCCTTACTTGTAATTAACCAATAAATCCCTAGCTTATTCACAGTGTACAATACTTGGTTAGTAGTTCCACGACTTCAAAACCAGACCATGTCATTTAACATATAAAATTAAGTTGTAGTTTAATCACGGTGTACAATACTTGGTTAGTAGTTCTACAGCTTAAAACTAGACAATGTTATTTGAACACAAATAATTAATTACCCCTAATATGACGTCTTATCAAAAAGGTTTTAACCACGTTTATTGGTGGAAAGGCATTAGTTAAATGCGGTTTAAAATCATAGATGGAACGAGTAATCAAAGCACCGAGTTTTCATTTATAAGATATAATTATATGGAACATTAATCCACAACGGATTGTGCCCACGACTTTCATAGCTTCCACGTTTTGTACTACACACATTGGTGTTTCCAGCGATATACAAATGAGAGTCGTTTTACGCTACCTCCTTTGTTTCATAATGACATCATCCCAATTAACGACTAACTACATTACAACAAACACATAATATAACTACTCACTAATCATGGTAAGCAATCCTAAATCTAGCATAATAACAATAATAACATGCATCACAATAGATAAGGAAAGATATAACCGTAAATAGCGCGCAGCTTGAATATATGCTGAAAGATTACAATGAGCGGAACTTCCGAAATATCTTCGACAATATTACAAATGAACCCGCAGAGTACCTTCAACAATATTACAATATTACCCCTCCGTTAGTCTTGGTTAATAATTAACCAAGAACTAACTGACTACTAACCTAAAATTAACCCTAAAAGCTAAAGTGAGAAAACTAGAGAGAGAAACTAGAGAGAGAGGGAGTGTGTGAGAGAGAAAGTGGAGAATGAAATGAGAGGTGAGGTGTGTGGAATGAAGGAACGGAGCCATCTATTTATAGGCTAAGCATAGGGTCTCACGTACAAGCACCAAAGCACCAAAATACAAGCGAACGAAGCACATCGGAAACACACGGGGGGGGGGGGGGGGGGGGAGGGGGGGGTACCAGGCCATACACGGCCTAGAACAGGCCGTATACTGCCATATCAGGCCATACATGGCCTTCCTAGGGCCGTACACGGCCTCCTAGGGGGTCGTGTGCAGCCCGTGTGCTGTTTTCGGCTTTTCTCGTTGCTAAATTCGCGCGTATCTTCTTCGTTTCTCGTCCGTTTGACTCGATTCTTTCGCCTATGATCTCATAATTCCGTTACGATTCTAATGATGCCAAAATTTCCAAATTTGGATGTCTCTAGGGTTGGCGTGTGCGGAATGCTCTCGGTTTGCGCTCAGACGGCTCTATCTTCCTCGTTCTTTATCCGATCTGCACGATTCTTGATTCTCTATTCTTGAAATAACCTGTGACATCATATGAGACTAATTAAGAAATTGTATCATCAGGTGATTAAAAGTATATAAGAATCAGTGTTTGAATAATCTGCCTCGATTTGCGTGCCTTTTGGACGTTTTTAGCACTTTCTATAGAAATGCCTATAATTTGACCTACTTTGTGAAATTAAGTAGATAATCATTTAATTCAAGTATTTTCACCAAGATTTAGGTCAAGTGTGCGGGAAATATGCGCATGAAAACATAACTTTTTGCCACATATCAATGTGTGATTGTAGATTTTATTTGAGTACGTATATTGCAAGATTGCTTTTTTCTATTATAAAGCCAAAACAATTTGTATGTCTGTAAGTGTTTTAAAAGATAATCATCCGGTGTTTATCGAGTATCTTATAAAAATGTGTTGGATCTTGATTTATGTATTAGGGTATGTAACACCCCAAAATTTGTAAGTTTTATAATATGTAAAATATATTATTTTAAGTTATAACTATATAAGTATTTGGTGTAAAAAAATACAATCATAGTTGTGACTTAAAATGTAGATGAGAAGCTAGTTGTGGGGTTAAAAATGTCAAACAAGTAGCCTTGAGGGACTGAAAGTGTTAATGGTGATAGTAGAGGATAGAAAGTGAAACAAGCTATATAAAGCGTCCTTCCTTCTTGTTTATTCTAGAACTAAAAATCAGTCCCAATGTGTGTGTGTGTGTGTGTATTACGTTAGAACAAGAGAGAAAGAGGGAAGAAGGAGAGAAAAACGAAATTGAAGCTAGGGCTTGTGAATTTGAGCTTTAAATTGCTAGTTCTTCATTGTTAAGGTAAGTTTAACATCCCTTAACCTTTTAACTTGAATCCCTTGATGATTTGGTATAAAGTATGAGAAATTGGAGTTTGGGGAAAAAGACGGTCAATTGAGGTGGTGAATTTGTTGTATGCTTATTATTAAAGTAGCAAGTAAACCTAAATTGATGATTTGGGTGTTTAAGAATTTAGTAGGAAACTACGGTGATTATTAACATTTCACCTAGTATGTATGTATATGAATTTAGAGTTGATAGTGATTGTAAGTTGTCATTGTTGTTAAATGATGACTAAATCACCATCGAGTATGTGTAATGTTATGGGATAAATGTATGATGACTAGTTGGAAATTGAGTGTTAGAGGTAAAACACTTGAATCCAAGCTACTTAGATATTAATGAGTTGAAATTGAATTGTAAGTTACTCATGTAAGTATGTTGATATGTATAGGTAATTAAAGAGTGGAAAGAGTTGCTTGTGCTAAATTGAACACTAGTGTAAGGTAAGTAATGAGATTGTATGTATCAAAGTGGTAACACTTGGATTACAATGAGTTGTCAAGTGTATGCCATTTTGATGTTGTTGATAAAGTGGTGTCATTGAGATACAAGAGTATTCAATGAGCACCCTTAATGGTGGAATTCAAAGGTGGTAATTGAGATACAAGGGTATTCAATCAACCATGTTCTTGACACCATGTGATGAACTCTTTGAGTCAAATTGTTATGAGATTGAGGATCCTTAATTTAATGGTTATGTTGTTATGTAAATAATAATGTTATTGTTATGTTTCCATTACTTACTAAGCATGCATGTTGGCTTACCCTTTTGATGTTAATGTATGTAGGTGAGCCAAGTGGGTCGCGGGGCGATTTGGGTAAAAAAAACCCAAACGAGAATAGGGGTGGACTAGTACAAACTTGCTACTCGCTCGGTAGTAAGTAATCTTTTGAATTATGCTCTCGATATGAATTGAAGCCCTTTTTTGGTAAAAGAAAATTTGATGTTTTGGTTATGTTAAGTTTCAACATGTTTTGTAAAAATAGTTGGTTTAATATGGTCATTTGAGTGTGATCAAATCTTGTTAATGAAATTGATGTGTATGTAATCTTTTGGAAATGTGGTGTAGTGATGGGATTGAATTGGGTCGTAATTATTCCTTTGAGTTGTTAAAGTGGTATTTTGTAAATATTAACATTTATTACCAAAATAGTATTAAGTATAGTGTTTGAAAGTTGGCTAAAGTATTTAGTAGTAATATGGGTCAAAATGACCCGAATGATGTTTTGGTCATAAGTGTGTTGGTAAACGTTCGGATGAAAGTTATATTTGGCGTTTGTGTTGTGGAATGTTGTAAAATTGTTATGTTTAAGCCAAGTTAAATTCTTGATTATTTTGGTTGCAAAATGTGGTTTTAATTGAGTTTGGATCGTTTAAGCAATCGACCTATTTGGTTTAGTGGATTTGGTTGTAAGCGTGTTAAATGAGTCCAAATGTGATTGCGGATTTGATTGTTGAAAATTTGTTAAATCAAGTGTCATTGTGCAAGGAAAATGGTCATTGTTGTTATGACTTATGACAAGAATATGGTTTAAATGTGGTTCAAAATCTGGAAATTTGAATTGAATCCTAATTGGTGCAAGTGCTGAACGGACATGCCATGACCATGTCCTATAACTGCCATGGCCATTGATGTGACGCAAAAAGTCATGTTTTTAAGTATGATATTCCACACTTTTTGGGCACATATTTAGTGAAAACATTCCAAAACAATCATTATTTACTAAAATTCACTAAAGTGCTCCAAATATAGACGTTGCTGTAAAAACCATTAAAAACGTCCGAATAACGAGCAAAACAGAACGAATAAACAACAACTAATTCTTCCACTCTCATTTACCGTATTAGAAACACATTCTAACCTTTATATATGATGTCATATGTAAAAACGAGAAGGTAGAATCAAGAATCATGCAAATTAGATAAAGAATGAAGGAGATACGGCTTCTACAAATCGTTAAAAGTCATTCCGGCTATGCCTGAGCTACACATATCCAAATTCTATGAAATTGGTACCATTAGAAGCGTAACGGAATTATGAGACCGTAGGTGAAAGAATCAAGTCAAACGGACGTGTAACGAAGGAGATACGGGCGTTTTAAGTAACGAACAAAAACCGACGGACCTTGTATACGGCGCTAGAGACCGTATACGGCCTCTACAGTACCGTATACGACTTTACCTACCCCGTATACGGCCCCCAAGGGCCAATTGGTCTCGTTCGTGCTTCGTTTGCTTGTACGCTGTGCTGTTTCGCTTGTACGTATGATTTGAGGCTTCACCTATAAATAGGGGTCACCTCCTTCAAGTTTTTCACACCTCATTTTCTCATTCTCATTTCTCACTTTCACTTTCTCTCTCGCACACACTCTCTCTCTTCTTTCTATCTCTAGGTTCTCTTTCTAGTCTCTCTCTCTAGTTTCTCTCTCTGGGGTTTAACCCTTGGAACTAGTGGGAAGACTAGGGGAGAATCCTTTTATTTTCTAGATTAATTATGTAATTTGATTAGTAGAAGCTAGTATTTGTAATGCTTGGATATTGTACGAAGAAATATAAGCTGTTATTCTGCTCACAATTCGTATCGGTATTATCTATCATTTCTGGTATTAATTTGTCATAATGTTCTTGTTTGATGTTTTTGATTTATTAATGTTAGAAATGTTTATTGCTATGCTTTCTGAGTAGTTGCTTGTATGTTTTCTATGATTTAGATAGTTATTGATGATGTTTGGGAGTTGTTATACTTTGTTATCCGTCTAAGCTTATCATGAATATAGATCTAGTGTCTCTTCACCCTTTCCAGACTTTCATGTGGCTGTTGCCTTAGTTTAGGACTTTGTAAACCCTAGCCACATAGATACAGTTATCTCAAGTTATAGTATGATGCTATGAGACTCCTTTAAATGGCACTGTACTTCGTATAGCGTTGGAAACACCACTGGTGGAGTACAAATACGTGGAAGCTAAGGAAATGCCATAGGATTGTTTCATCGTGAATTACCTAGAAGTGATCCTTCTAGAACTTGGGTCTAGAAATTAAAGCTATGGAAATACTTGTTGCCCTGTACACCGTTAATACACCTAAGATCTGGAAAGCTGTGGAAATGCTTAGATGCCCGGTACACCGTTAGTGTTGGGTCAAAACTGTTTCAGGTCTGAGTTGAAGTTCTGATGAGAAGACAGAGTACAAGTGATTAAAACTGTTTGCTTTGAAGGTTAAAACTGTCTTTATGAAGTTACAACTGATAGAAGAAAACTGATGAGAAGACAAGTGTTACAACTGATTGAAGATAGATTACAACTGATAGTTATGTGTCTGTAAGTAGTTAAAACTGCTTATGTATTAGTAACTGTTAGTTATATATGAAACAGTTAACACTGATTATATATTTGTACTTAGTCGTATATTACAATTGAAGCAGTTACCACTGAATGTGTAACAGTTACAACTGTTTACATCAGAATGGTAGTTAAAACTGTTTATGATTTTGTTATAAGTATGAGTCGGTTATGGAAGTTATTTTATTCCATATTTATAGGAGATTGTATAGGACTCTATATGTTATAAATAGAGATCCTTTAGACCTAGATAGGTTAATGATTTTTGCGCAGCTTCAAGGTTTTCTGTAACCCTAATACATCAAGTGTATTCGTCTTATATCATTAATAAGATTGAAGCTTTCGGTATATTATTGTGTTCATTAAATTAATTAATATTCATTGATCTTCTTAATATTATTGAGTGTGATTCCGCAACTTCTCAATAATATATTCAAGGCTTATTACATAAGATTGTTTATTAAGTTAAACAGGGACTAACAAAGTGGTATCAGAGCTTGTGAAGCTTTGAAGACAGGAAGATCTGGGATTATTAGTATTAGTATTTGAGTTTAGTTCAGATATTAAGTTTTGATTTCAATGGCGTCTGAAGGCAATGAAGGAATTCAAGCAACGAAGATACCAATGCTTAAACCTGATGAGTTTGACCTATGGAAGGTCAGAATCAGGCAATATATGCTTCTCACGGATTATCAGATGTGGGAAGTTGTTGTTAATGGTATACCAGTAACGCTTGATGGAGATGGAGTAAAGCAACCAAGAGCACCACCAACATCTGAAGCAGAGAGGAAAATCAGATCTACTGAGTACAAAGCACTTAGTACTCTGTTGCTTTCCATTCCGAATGAGCATCAGAGCAGATTTGATAATTGTGAAGATCCCAAGGTACTGATGGAGGCAATTGAGAAGAGGTTTGGTGGTAATGATAACACCAAAAAGAATAAAAGATCTCTGTTAAAACAACAATTTGAAAATTTTAGCCATGTGAAATCTGAAACTCTAACTCAAATCTTTGATAGGTTTACTAAATTAGTTGGAGAATTGGAAAATCACAAGGTTAAGATTGACAAAGAAGATCTTAACAGAAAGTTCTTGAGATCATTAGGTGATGAATGGACAATCTATACTGTTGGATTGAGGCAGAGTTCAGACATTGAAGTTAAGGAACCAGAAGATATATACAATGATCTGAGGAACTTTGAGTCTGAGGTGGAAAGTAAGAAGCAAGCAACTGGATACAGTCATAATGCTGCTTTTATGTCTATGGCTGGAACAAAAGCAGAATCAAGTCAAATGGGTTCTACTCATGTTTCAGGGGGAGCAGGATCATCATCAAATAGTTCTAATGATCAAATATTAGAATCTTTCTTTGCAAGTAATGTGAATTCTTCACTTACTAATGAAGATCTGGAACAATTTGATGGTGATGATTTAGAGGAGATGGACATCAAGTGGCAAATTGCATTGATTACTCAGAGAGCAAAAAGGTTCATGCAGAGGACTGGTAGAAATAACTTTGCATACAAGAGGAATGATGCAAATTGGTTTGATAAGAGCAAGATTGAGTGTTTCAACTGTCACAAGATGGGACACTTTGCCAGAGAATGCAGAAACCCTAGGCAAGAGCAGAATGGTAATGGTCAGAGATCTGGAAGCACTGGAACACAGACAAGAAACATTCCAATTCAGGGGGCTTCAGCAAATGCTTTGGTGTCTATGGATGGCTGTGGATGGGATTGGAGTGATCAAGAAGAGCATGTTGTGAAGAATCAATGTCTCATGGCCATTGCAGAATCTGACAAAAAGTCAGAAGTTCCTACTGAGGTACAAAATAAATTATGTTCTGCTGTTTGTAAACAAACTGTTAAACACTACAGAGATCATAATATAAAAGTGTGTGAGGAACTAAAACAATGGGAAATCAAAAGTAAACACACCATAGCAGTCATTGAAAATCTGGAAAATCAAATAAAGGCATATGAAGTCAATGCAACACAGTTTAAGTATGACATTGAATATGCTAGGTGGGAGAGAGACTCTTTTAAAGATAAAGTTGATTTGTTATCTAAGAAACTTACTAAGGTCACATGTGAAAGAGATAGTATAAGGCTTGATGTAAGTAAATTAGAACATGCTTCAAAGAGTGTAAATAAACTTATTAATTCACAGATTCATGATAAACTTAAGACTGGATTAGGATACAATAATGTACCTCCACCTTATAATCACACCTATTTTCCTCCCAAAAGTGAAATTGATATCAATTCACTTAAAAGAGAAATGGTAGATGAGGTTAAAAAGGCTGATCCAATTAAAAGTTTATCTGATGATGATCTGTTTGTAGAAGGTGAAGTTAGTGACTGGACTGAAGAAGATGATCAGAGTGATTAACATCTGATAGTGAGAAGAGTGTGAAATCTGAATCATCTAAGTCTGAGTCAACATGTGAGGATGTGAAGAGAGTAATTACTGATCTAGTTGTTAATCTTAAAACTGATAAACTAGAAGAGGGTAAGAAAATGTTTAAGGAAAAGGTTAAACTGGACTTAGAGAAGGTGACCTTGAATACTAACAAATCTAAACATGGGTTAGGATATGTTAGTAATACAGTTAACTCAGTTACTAAACCTGTTGTTGAATCTGTTGTGAATAACTGTGTGAATTGTAAATGTAAAGCAAGTGCTTCTTCTTCACAGAGTTTTCAAAATCAAAAACCCAGAGGTAATCAAAGAAATTGGAATCAAATGATTTCACAAAAACTGGGTAATAATGTTACTGTGATTAAAGAAATGTCTTGCTTTATATGTGGAAAAATGGGTCATCTTAAATATGACTGTTATTATAATCCTGAGAATGTTCAAAGGATTAGAAAACAGTCATGGATGAAAGCAAATATGATTAACAAACAAAATTTTCAATCAAAAGTTGATCATACTGCCAGAGTTCAGAAGATAAACTCAAAGGCTACCATGTTAAACACTGTTACAGGTAAATCTACTGCAGCAGTAATAACAAAATTAGCCAAAAGCTCAAAGACTAAAACAGTGGTAACTGATTTCAAAAACAGTGTTAACAAAATTAACACTGAATCTTCAATTGGTAAAACAGTTAAAACTGTTAAGCCAAAGAACACTGTTAAGTCTAAAATTAGTTGGGTTTGGACACCTATTAAGTCTGATAAATTAACAGATCCAAATACCAACAGTGCTTCACAATCAATAATCTTTAAGAAAGTTGATTATGTGAATGCACATGGGAAACCCAAAGCCAAATTGGTTTGGGTTCCCAAGAGAAATTAATTCTCTTTTTTGACTGTTTGTGCAGGGCAAGCCTAAGAGCTTATGGCATATTGATAGTGGATGCTCACGGCACATGACTGGAGACAAAGAAAAGCTGCAGGACTTTAAATCTTTTGATGGAGGATATGTAGCTTTTGGAAGCAATCCAAAAGGAGGAAGGATCACAGAGAAAGGAACAGTTCAGAGTGAAAAGCTAAGTTTTGATAATGTTTATTTTGTGGAACAACTGAGGTATAATTTACTAAGTGTGAGTCAAATCACAGATAAAAAGAACCCAGTTCATTTTACTGACACTGAATGCCTTATCTTGTCCAAAGAATTCAAAATACCGGAAAACATGATTTTGATGAGAATTCCAAGACAAGATAATGTATATAAGTGTGACTTAGTAAATATGACACCTCAACCTGATTTAAACTGTCTTATTTCTAAAGCAAGTGTGAATGAATCTGAACTGTGGCATAGGAGGATGTGTCACATGAATTTCAAAACCATTAATAAACTTGTCAAAAACAAGCTTGTTAGAGGTTTGCCTGAAAAGGTCTATTCATGTGATGATCATTGTGTTTCTTGTCAAAAGGGAAAGCAACACAAATCCTCATTTAAGTCCAAATCTGTGAACACAAATAGCACACCCTTACACTTATTGCATATGGACTTATTTGGACCAACCAGTATAAGTAGTATGGGGAAAAAGTCTTACTGTCTTGTGATTATTGATGATTATTCTAGATTTACATGGGTTTTCTTTCTTAGGACAAAGGATGAGACAGGTGAAATACTTAGATCATTTATAACTAAGATGGAGAATCAATTGGATAAAAGAGTAAAGATCATCAGAAGTGATAATGGAACAGAATTTAAAAATCATGAGATGGATAAATTCTGTGAAGTTAAAGGTATTAAGAGAGAATTTAGTGCACCTAGAACTCCTCAACAAAATGGAGTAGCTGAAAGGAGGAATAGGACACTGATTGAGGCTGCTAGAACCATGCTATCTGATGCAAAGCTACCTATGTCTTTTTGGGCAGAGGCAGTTAGCACAGCTTGTTATGTTCAGAATAGAGTATTAGTTGTTAAGCCTCATAACAAGACACCATATGAACTGTTGTTTAAGAGAAAGCCTTTGGTTAGTTTCTTAAAATCTTTTGGGTGTCCTTGTACAAACTTAAATACCAAAGATCACTTAGGTAAGTTTCAGAGTAAGGCTGCTGAGGGGATATTTGTTGGTTATTCTATTCAAAGTAAATCTTATAGAGTATTCAATCAAAGGACCAGAATCATAGAAGAAACAGTGCACATTACTTTTAATGAAAACACTGTTAATCCTGAGGGAAAAGGTCCTGAATCACTGTTTGATATTGATGCACTTAATACTGCTTTTAGATATACAAATGTAGATACTAGTGCAGGTACAAGTGCAGGTACAAATGCAGGAACAGGTGATGAAGAAGGTAGAGCAAAATCAGGAATATCAGTTGGAAAGAAGAATGATTCATTGGAATATATATTATTTCCAATTTGGTCTCCTGATCCCCCAGAAGTGTTTGATACTGATCAACCAACGACATCACAGGATGTGGAAACAGGAAAATCAGATGAAACATCATTTTCTCATGTTGATGATTCTGATAGACCTGTTATTGAAGACAGTACAGAAGACAGTGATATGAGTCCAGTACAGAAGAATACAAAGGCAGGTGTGAATGTTGATCAGACACCTACAAAGCATCTTGACACAGAGCAGGAACATTTGAATTATCTACATTTGATGAGTTCTACTCCTTTGTCAAAGAGAATTGCAAGAGAAGTGTCAAGTAGTGAGTCTGGTCATGAAGGAAATTTTACCAACTTAGAGGAGAGTATTCAAGAAACAGCAGCATCTAAATACATTACTCATAAAGATCATCCACTTGAGAATGTAATAGGAGATATTGAATCAGCTGTTAAAACAAGAAATCAAAGTCAGGTGTTTGAAGCTTCAGCAAATGAGGAAGAAGTAAATCTTGATACAGAAGCTGTTAATACTTCTTTGTTTGCCTGTTTTCTGTCTCAAACAGAACCAAAGAAGGTTACTGAAGCTTTGAGAGATCCTAGTTGGATTGAAGCTATGCAAGAGGAGTTGCTTCAGTTTAAGATTCAAGAAGTTTGGACATTGGTTGATTTGCCTAAAGAGAAGAGGGCAATTGGTACTAAATGGATTTTCAAGAACAAGAAGGATGAAAGAGGTATAGTGATCAAAAACAAGGCTAGATTGGTTGCACAGGGGTATTCACAAGAAGAGGGGATTGATTATGATGAGGTTTTTGCACCTGTTGCAAGGATAGAGGCAATTAGATTGTTTTTGGCTTATGCTTCATTCAAGGGATTCATTGTGTATCAGATGGATGTTAAGAGTGCTTTTCTGTATGGCACTATACAGGAAGAGGTCTATGTATGTCAACCACCAGGGTTTGAAGATTCTAAATTTCCTGATAAAGTTTTCAAACTGGATAAAGCTCTTTATGGCTTACATCAAGCACCTAGAGCCTGGTATGATACTTTTTCAGATTATCTGTTGCAGAATGGATTCAAAAGGGGTGCAATAGATAAAACTTTGTTTACTAAAAGAATTAAGAATGATATACTACTGGTTCAAGTTTATGTAGATGATATCATTTTTGGTTCAACAAAGGATAGTCTTTGCAAGGAGTTTGAATCATTGATGCATGAAAAGTTCAAGATGAGCTCCATGGGGGAATTAACATTTTTCTTGGGGCTACAAGTAAAGCAACAGAAAGAAGGAATCTTTATTCATCAAAGTAAGTATGTGAATGATATACTGGATCGGTTTGGGTACAAAGATGCTAAAGTTGCAAGCACACCAGTTGAGACAAACAAGAAATTACATGCAGATGTTGAGGGGGAGAGTGTGGATGAACATCTTTACAGATCAATGAATGGGTCTCTTATGTATCTCACTTCATCAAGGCCTGACATCATGTTTGCAGTGTGTTTATGTGCAAGATTTCAAGCAAATCCAAAGCTATCACATCTTCTAGCAGTCAAAAGAATTTTTAGATATTTGAAGGGTCAATCAAAATTGGGCATTTGGTATCCAAAGTTTAATTCTTTTGATTTGATAGCTTACACAGATAGTGATTATGGAGGAGCTAATTTGGACAGGAAATCTACATCAGGAGGTTGTCAATTTTTGGGAGAAAGATTGGTTTCATGGCAATGCAAGAAACAAACCACTGTATCTACATCTACAGCAGAGGCAGAATATGTAGCAGCTGCAAGTTGCTGTGCTCAAGTGCTATGGATTCAGAATCAGATGCTAGATTATGGTTTTACCTTTCTTAATACTCCTATTTTTATTGATAATAGCTCTGCAATCAGTATTATTAATAACCCAGTTAAACATTCTAAAACAAAGCATATTGAAATCAGATATCATTTCATTAGAGATTGTAATGAGAAAAGACTTATTCAAATTTTGAAAGTTCATACTGATAATCAGTTTGCTGATCTGTTTACAAAAGCTTTTGATGTAGGCAGATTCACATTCTTGGTTACTAGTATTGGAATGATCAATTTGTCATAAGTTATTTCTCTTGTTACTGCTTTCTGTGAATAATATCTACTGTGATTTCAATTTGGGTTAATACTGATTTGTTAATTAAACACTGATTGTGTGTAATGTGTATCGTTATCACTGTTTCTTACTTTTATTATAAACAGTGGTAATAATCACTTCACCACTGTTGGTGTATAGTTAACACTGTATACTTGTATTTTTGTTTGGAATTACCACTGCAAGTTATATTGCTAGGTTTTGGAGTCTAACTTATGCAGGTGTTTATGAAGTGTCACTGCTTGTGGAGTTTGCTTTCGGTAAAAAAAAAAAAAAAAAAAAAAAAAAAAAAAAAAATTCAACCACTGCTTTGTTTATATGATTTTGCTAGAACTGAAGTACTACTTGTATTAAGTTAGCACTGCCTTGGTCGGTTGGTACTGCTTGTACAAGTTAGCACTGCTAGCTTAATTATGTAAATGATGCATTTGAGAAACCAAGTGTTGATTACCACTGATGGTTATTTTCACAGTTATCACTGAACGTGTTATTTTATTTAATTAACACTGTTTTAGTTATAATTGGGGATCTGATCAAATTAGGGCTTACAACTGATTTAATTTCAGTACTTAACTCTTAACACTTAGGGTTTCTCATTACGCTTTCAAAATTTCACATACAAACAACTGCGCTAAGTCTCATCGATTTTCGATTCTGTAAAATCATCTTCGATTCTTCTCGATTACTTGATTTCTTATCATGGCATCGACTTCGTCTACTGTTCAACTACCGATTGGAAAAGATCACAATATGATTGCATTCTTAATGAAACCTGCAGAGGCAAACGAGTATGTGGAAATCATTGATTTCCTTCGTGCTTCACATATTCGTCATGCTCTCACTGTAGCACCCAGAATATCTCACGATCATATCAACAATTTCTGGGTGAATGCATCAATAGAAGAGGAACAGGGGATTAAAAGAATTGTTTCAGAAGTTATGGATACACGTGTTTGTAATCACAGAAGCTACTGTTAGAGCTTCATTACAACTAGATGATGAGGCAGGTATATCTTCTTTAGAGGATACTGTTATGTATGATACTTTACGATTGATGGGTTATGAGGGTTCTTTTGAAATTTTTACTTTTCAGAAAACCTTATTTTCTCATCAGTGGAGGTTTTTAATACATACAATTTTACACTGCTTATCATCTAAGAGATCATCTTTTGAGCAGTTTGGAAGCAACATTGCTTATGCAATTGCTTGTCTTGCAACTGGTCAAAGGTTTAATTTTTCAAATCTGATATTTTCTGGTATGCTTAGAAACATTGAGCAGCCAAAGATTAAATTTTTGATGTATCCACGTTTTGTGCAGTTGTTCTTAAATGAACAAATTCCTAATATAACTGCACTTGACAAGATTATTGGTATTGTCTCTTTTAAACCAAAAGTTTTTGTAAATATGAAGAGAGATACTAAATTTTCTGGGAAGGTTACAGCATTATTTTCTACAATGCTTCCTACACCTTCCACCACAGCATCAGTACTACCAACTGAAGCTGAACCAACTACTGAGAGAATGGTTCCACCCACCACTTCTCAACCCACAGTAGTTGGGGGTACTAAAAGAAAACAAGGGACCACAACAGCTAAACCTTCTAAAGCCAAAAAGGCTAAAAAACAGGCATCTGAAGCTGCTGCTGCTCAGGTGTCTCAGACAAATGATTCATCATAGCAGATGATCAATGAGGAGGAGGATGATCATTCTGAGAGGGCTGCTTCTACTGCTTCTAGCCCACTGGCAGAGCAGGACAGAAGTAACATTAATAAGACCCAATCAGAGGCAACACATGGACATGATTCTACACCTGTAGATGATCCTAGTGGTCCCAGTACCAAGAACCAAGGGGACTTTGATGATCATGCTAGGCATGAGTCAGAGTTTGATGATGTCAATGATTCACCAAAGGATTCACATCCTGAAGGTGTTGAGGCTAGAACTAACTTGGAATTGACAAAAATGGTTGATTATGTATGGGCTGAGTTTGTACAGGAGAGGAAGAAGAATAAGGCTAAGGATGAAGTTATTACTCAGTTGCAGAGGAAAGTGCAGCAGTTAGAGAGGATTGTTATTAAATGTTTGAAGAAAAGGAGGAAATATGTGGTCCATGATACTTCAGAACCTGAGGAGACTTATAACTTTCAACAAAATGCTTTCAAAAAGGGGGAGAAGGTCTGGACAAATTTGGGTGATAAGAGGAATAAGAATGATAAGGTTGTGTCTGATGATGAAAAAGTTGATGAAGAGATTGAAATGGAACAACCAGTGGATGATGATTTTGTGCATACACCTTCAACACCATCTACAGAGCCAGAGCCAGAAATAAATGAATCAGTATATGAGACAGTGGAAACAGAAATGAAGGAATCAGTGGCAGATGAGGATAAGTCTGATCATACTGAGGTTATTGGATCAGTGGAGCAAACTGCAGAGGTGAATTTGGATGATAAGACTGAGGAGTTAAAGATTGATGAGGATGATGGTGAAGAGGTGAGTAAACCTGAGATAGCAGTTGAAAAAGAAGAAGTAAAGACTGATGCTAAAACTGATGCTCAACAAGTTGAAAAGACTAGGAAGAAGAGCATTCCAGTTAAAACTGTTAAAATGACTGGTACAGGAAAGAAGGTTGAAACTCCAAAGAAGAAATCTTCACAACAACCATCTTTGCCTGGATTTCAAATTATAGAATCTGCTGCTGTTCCTGTTCAACAGAAAGAATTGCCAAAGATTGATTCAAAAGATAAAGGCAAGGGAAAACTGGTAGAAGAACCAAAGAAGAAAAAGCAAAAACCAGTGCCACTAGAAGTAACTGCTCATGATATTGAGTATGCTCAAAGGTTACAGGCTGAGATAAATGCAGAGGGATTGATTGATGTTGAGATTGAGGAAGGAAAGTTTGTGAAAATGACAAAAGAGCAAGTGGCAGAGTGGGATGAATATTTACTGAAAGAACAGAGACAGGATGATATTGAATATCTTGTTGAGCAGGTTAAGAAAAAGAAAGCAGAGGAAGCAAGAAAGAAAAAAGCTGCAAAACCACCAACAAAAGCTCAAATGAAGAAGAACTTAATTGCAAAGTTGAAAGGTGGGTATATTCCTTTGAATGCTTTGAAACAGATGAGTTTAGAGAGATTGCAGGAGTTATGGGATAAAGATGAGTTGAATCCTGATGTGATTGAAAAGAAACAAACTGAAAAGAAAGAAGCTGAGAAGAAAAAGCAGGAAGTTGAAAAGGAAAAGAAAGAGGCTGAAAAAGAAAGAAAATTGAAAGAAAAGGAAGAAAAAGAAAAAAGAGAAAAGATAGAAGATAAGAAGAGGAGGAAAGATGAACTTGAGAAAAGGAAGAGAGAGTTAGATGAAATTTCTGATAGAGAAAGGAATATTGATGAATTGAAGGAGTTTATTCTGTTACAGCCTATGGAATCTGAGGTAATTAATGTTGAATTACCTGGTATCATTGATTGGTCTATTGAGCAATTTGTCAATCCTGTTAAGATTCACAAGATTAAAGTTGAAAGAGCAGATGGAAATGTATCTTGGTGGAGATCTTTTAGGGATTTGATAAAGAGAATTAGTAGGACTGATTTGGTGAGAATGTATGAGATTGGGATGGAAAAGAATTTAGATTTGAAAAGGTTTGATAATCTGGTTGAAAAAGTAACATGGCATTGGATTAAAGCTATGTTTGAGCCAGAAGAGTTTCCATTTCAGTTTGCTACTTTTAGCAAGGTCAGAAATTGGATTTATCATGCCAAACCTGGAGTACATCAGATTGTTATGGATGATGCAGTGTTTATGTGGTTATTGACAGATAGATTTTATGATATCAATCTGAGATTTTTGATGGGCTTGAGAAATGCAAGGCTACAAGCTGCAGTTTTAGATGATGTAGCTCTGGAATTAGTATATATGGTGCTGAATCAGATTCATAAGAAGGAGGAGATTGATAGGAAGAAGAGAAGAAATGACTAACAGTTTTGAAAGAATTTTGTGAAGCTTATAATGGAGGATTAGAAGAAACTTAATGCTGTGAAGGACAGATTAAGTTTAGGGGGAGATTGTTGGGTCAAAACTGTTTCAGGTCTGAGTTGAAGTTCTGATGAGAAGACAGAGTACAAGTGATTAAAACTGTTTGCTTTGAAGGTTAAAACTGTCTTTATGAAGTTACAACTGATAGAAGAAAACTGATGAGAAGACAAGTGTTACAACTGATTGAAGATAGATTACAACTGATAGTTATGTGTCTGTAAGTAGTTAAAACTGCTTATGTATTAGTAACTGTTAGTTATATATGAAACAGTTAACACTGATTATATATTTGTACTTAGTCGTATATTACAATTGAAGCAGTTACCACTGAATGTGTAACAGTTACAACTGTTTACATCAGAATGGTAGTTAAAACTGTTTATGATTTTGTGATAAGTATGAGTCGGTTATGGAAGTTATTTTATTCCATATTTATAGGAGATTGTATAGGACTTTATATGTTATAAATAGAGATCCTTTAGACCTAGATAGGTTAATGATTTTTGCGCAGCTTCAAGGTTTTCTGTAACCCTAATACATCAAGTGTATTCGTCTTATATCATTAATAAGATTGAAGCTTTCGGTATATTATTGTGTTCATTAAATTAATTAATATTCATTGATCTTCTTAATATTATTGAGTGTGATTCCGCAACTTCTCAATAATATATTCAAGGCTTATTACATAAGATTGTTTATTAAGTTAAACAGGGACTAACAGTTAGTACATCTAGGGTTTGGAAAGCTGTGGAAATGCCATAATGCCCTGTACACCATGAGTATTCCTAGGGATGAACGCCTGAATGTAAAGGAGGGTCTATGTTTATGACGGTAGATTATATGCTTGAATTAGATAAATATAGAGTTCTGTCAAGAGAGCAATAATGCTCAAACATGCTTAACTCTACATAACCGATAGTTTAGAATAACAAAAGTTAATAACCAGTACATAGTTAGATAATAACAAATAGACTTAGGGGTTAAGAAAGGTCAGTGGATAAATTACGGTTTGTTGCCTTATGCCGGCACCCCGGATACATATATCCATTTAGAGGGTCACTTAGTCTTTATCAAGACAAGTGTGGGGGGTTTGAAAACAGCCTGATCTGATCAGAATTATGATAGCCTAGGTACTCAGTGACATACTAATTTAGGTCCGGAACTAAATGAGTAGGGTCCTACTGTTTACACCTATAGTTTATATGTCTGTTAATTGAATGTGTCCCCAATAAACATCATCCCAACTATACGCTTTCCTAAATCATGGTGAACCATGTCTTTGTAATCCTTAAGTGTTACAAGTATGCTAGCTTCCCTTTTCTTTTATGCTTTATTAGTTTAGTAGTTTTAAATTGATGAAAAACCAAAAAACTATCACCTATCCACTTATCTAAAACCCTAGCTTGATTACTAAGTTATTAGAACTAGCTCCGTTTCAATTCTGCCATCGTGAGGAATGACCCTGGATCATCCTTACCATATACTAGTATCAGGTATTCGTACCAAGTACCAGTAGATAGTACGAAAGTTTATGCTCCCTCGACTATTATAAATTTAAAACTACCCACTGACGCCGCGCCTATCGGAAAGGTCCGCAATGACAGGAAGCGATTCCTGAACCGACCGTTGGATGCGCGTCAAGTTTTTGGCGCCGCTGCCGGGGACGGTAGTACGATTCAGAGTATGTTTAGATAAATTAGTTTTTAAGCGATCCTTTTGGACTGGGATTCACCATCCCTATCCGAAGTTACTTTCTGCCTGTAGATTAGCGTAGTTACATTAAATTAGCGTAGCTTAGATTTGATTAATTTCCATTCTCGCCACAACTTTAATTCTAAAACCTTCTTCGTGTGTTGTCTTTACTGATAACTTGGCAATGGTAACTGTACAACAACTAAGTGATCAATTAGAAAGTCTCATTAATTCAATCCGAGATAAAGGTAGGAGTGATGCCCACGTAGATAATGAATGTCAAAGGTATAGTATGACTTATCTAGATAACATAGGGTATTCAGAGCCTCAATCACAATACCAGTATGACCCTTATGCTATCCAACAACATCAACACCAGCCTTACTATCCTGAACCATTCAGAGTCTATCCACACTCATCTTACCCTGTACACGAACCACAACCGTATAAAAGTTCTGACTTGAGAGATATGCCCATAGCTTATCTTAGCAGTAATGCTACCTTCTCACCCTCTTACGACCCACTTGAACATTTACTTAAAGAACAAGAAGACATGCTTAGAAGATGTACTGATAGGCTGTCTAAAATAGAAACACTAGTCCAAGTGAGAAGTAAGAGAATTAGGGATCAAGTTACAACTGACTATAGACTACAAGAAGATGAGAGGCACCCACACACCACAACTACTTCATTCGACACAAACTTTCTTTCTCATGAGACTGGTTACAAAAGTCCTTCAAATCCTACACCTACCCAATCTTCTAAATCCTCACTTCCATCCATTCTTAACCTATGTAAGTCCAAGACCGACGAGGAGTTCATTCTAGAGGAACTTTTCGAACCACTGCAACTCAAAACTACTGGCCAGGGTGACGAGTATGAATTGGTAGACGAAGAAATAGAATTGGGGAACCCGGAGGTGGAGATTTACACAGAAGACTCAGTTACAGAAGGATTGGAGGAATGCGTAGCTACTCTAAGCAGTGATTTCATCCCAATTCAAACCGACGTGGTTGATACTATCCAACAAGTTGTGGTTGATGATAGCTTACATATCTTTCTCGATGAATCACCCATTGATCTAGTTGAACCTTCTATTATCATAGAACCCATTGCCCAAGTAGTTGATGAGAATGTTGTTACAAGATTGGAGACAATAATGGATACTGTCCCACCTCCATGCCCAGAGTACAACACTATCATCGACCATAAGACCATAGGAAGTAAGGCGGGTTCTGCGTCATGGTTTCCCTACAAACCTTCTCTCCACCACATAATGACGTATACATCATGGAGTAGTAAGGATTCCTTTGACCAACCCATTCTATCAATCCGACCCAAGGAGATATTAAAAGTTGAGAGATTTGTTCTACTTCCAGTAAAACAGTCCCCTCACTTTGAACAATCTCCTTATATTGGACATACCCTAGCCTTCACTTGCTTTAAACTCTTAGGTATGTACCAATATTACCCCTTGTGTCTACTGATGGATGCAAGGGAGCCACTAAGATCTCCTGCCAAATAGTTCTAGAGTCAAGCTAGAGACTCGAACAAAAACAAGCGCTTCTCGGGAGGCAACCCGTATCTAACATAGCTTTGATAATAGTAGTTGAGTAGTATGCTAACCCAATAAGTAGAAAATGAAACCCTAAAGTGAATGTTCCAAGTTTTCTTTATTTTTATAAACAAAAAGGATGGTTTGCGAAATTACTTCATTGAAAGTCAAATTTTTGTCAAAACCTTAAAACTTCCTACTCCCGTTTGTTTGAACTTTATTGCAACATCTATTCTTAACCATTATCTAAGATCTCAAGTTCTTACTGTCCCTTTCACTCACAAATGTGGAATCCTACTAGAATGAGAATTAGGAACCTTAGTCATCTTATACACCCAATCACATATTTCGAGCATTAGAGGTACTTACATATGTTTATGTGAACATACATATAAGATCTTTAAATGATTTATCTGATAACCTGATTTGTATCTCAGTACGTGTATTATGCTCGAACTCATTTAAAAATGTGTGCTTTGGAAATCTTTATACTTGGTTGCCTGATTTGAATTACTCATGCTAGTATTCCATATCAGCTGTTTGTGCTGCGGTGAAATTATAGGCAACTAACACTTTTAGTGTAAGATTAGACTCAAAGTCATACACTGGTTTGTTTCATCTTCAAAGTACCCACTTTGATAGTTACTTCGCAAACCAGTGAATTTTTGATTTGGAGAATAATCACTTGTTTGTTAGATCACGTTTGTTTGTTCTATTTGTACAAATGCCTAACAAACATGGACTGACGCCTATGGATAAAGTATCTTTGAGTATAATGGAAAGACAATATGGGGAGCTCACAGTTCATTGAATTTGGGAACTTCTTGAGCATTGCTTAGCAGGGGAAGAAATGGCTCTTTCAGACACATAACCATTTAGTTTCTTGATTGACTCTACTTGTGTCTGGAGGATGGCATCACTTCGCATTATTTTCTGCAATCTATCCTTTTTGGAAGTTGAGTTCTCTACTTTAACAGCAGCGTTTCTCGGGAGGCAACCCGTGGAATAAGATGTGCAGAGAGAAAGTGTCAATAAGTGAAGAAAATCTATGACTATCCATCATACTTGGTCATACCAAAAATGCTTTATGAAAACTTCTCCGGAATTACAACTCATTTGCAAATAAATCACTGGTCTCAGAAAACATGAAATCAATTTGAAAAACTCATAATTCATGTGTTTCGAGAATTTGAGGTACTTGCATACTACTTTTATGCATTATGCTCGAACTCGTTTAAAAAACACATGTTTTATAAAACTGATTTGTAATAGAAAACATCTTTTCAAATTATGAGACAGTGATTTCTCTTTCCATTTGCAATAAAAACTGAGTTTGTAAAAATGGTACGTCCAATGTGTTCACACCTACTAGATTAATTCACAAGAGAATGATGGATGAATAAAACCAATGGCAAGACGCTTGAAGCCGAGCCGATCTTCATGGATGCAGAAAAGGATCTTGGCAACATCTCTTTTCAGCAATTTCAGACCATCAGCTTCAATGCAGCTCGCTATCTGGGGAGTGTCCTAACCCTTTTCCCTCTTTCGTTTATGATTCTATTTGCTTTGTTACTTTGTTATGTAGTCTATACTCTATCCTAAGCTTATCACTAAGTGTGAGATTCCAGCCCAAAATAAACACTTGAGAAACATTTTCTTACATGTTCAAACTCTAAGTGTGGGATTTTACTTCCAGTAAAACTCAACTCAAGAGAACATTAGGGACAATGTTCCTCTAAATGTGGGATAGCTGGTATAGAATACCTTGGTTAGTTTTTATGATTTTTAATGTCCGAAATACCAAACTCAGAAAATGTTCCAGAAAATTTTTCAAAACTTTAAAGAAAATTAAAAAGTATGAGCCTAATCTCTCGATTATCTCTACTATTTTTGAGTCATAATATCTTTTGAGAGGAGCTATTTTCAAATATGAGTAAGATATTTCGGAATCTAGTGAAAATAAGGTGGAAATTTCTTAAGCAAGAATTTATAATCTAATAGGAGCATGACAAAGCACATTCAACCCTATTTACACTGAGGTATCTTGAGCCTAAAAGCATTCATCTTTAATGCTTCACTATTCATTTCTTATGTGTGCTGATGCATGTAACTCAGAATTAGAACTTGCTCTTGACATACGCTTCAAGACCACATTGGTGTGTACCATACACGGTATAGGTGCAATTAGATGACATTGACATTCCCTAGGATTAAACTCCATTTTTACACATCTTTTGAAGCCCAAAACCCTTCCGATGCTGATTTTTAGTATCGATGATCCGCCTAGTAAACCCTGTCGAGCCTAAACCTTTCGTTTCATAAAACCCTCATCTTTAAACCATACTTTCCAAAAATATCCCCAAACTTATCTTAGAATTTATAAGGTTATGAAGAACATCTTTTAGAATATCCGCTTCACTTATCCTACCCTTTCGTGTTCTCCCAAAAGTTATCTCTCTTGAGAATCCTTGGTGTGTAAAATTAGCACCGCGAAAAGACTCGAAATGTTCAAGATAAGGGATTTCTGAAAGAATCAAAAGAAAAATATTCTTGAAAATTCTCTGGCAAAGAAGTTCTGAAGAAGAAAAAGAAAATAGAAAAGAAGAAAAAGCAGAAAAAGAAAATAAAAAGAAGAAAAAGCACAAAAGAAAAGAAAAATAGTTCCACATGAATAAAGCTAAGTCCTTCAAAGTATCATCATCGCAAGAAGAATCCGATAAAAGACCAATAGCTATCTCCTTTCCGTTCTAAAATAAAGTTATTCATGATCTCAGTAGTTTTAAGATAAGCAAAACCCTTACAACCCAAAAATACCACTATCCATACCCTTTAACCCTCACCAAACGCTACGACCCTCATGAATGTCTTGGGATAATTAGCACCGTCCTCACCTAAGTGGTGGAGATCCGATTCTCGATCAAGCCTTTGACGATGATTGCTGCATGACTGGCTATTTGAGCGATTTCATTTATTCTAGATTGATAGGAAACCCGATACACTTTGAGTGAATTGAGTGACCACCTTTAGTGAGATCGCCAAGTCATGTGTACTCCAAGATCATGAGATTTGGAAGTATGCCTAAGAGAATTTTTTCTTGTTTATGAGAGGATCATCTTATCTTTCCCTATATTCTTGAATTTATCTTACTTATATTTGGAAGTGGTAACTCTTAAAAATGTTTGGACTCGCTCTAAAATGTTTTCAAAAACCGAGTGTTGTTTGAGGACAAGCAACGTCTAAGTATGGGATAACTTGATGTTACGCAAAAAGTCATGTTTTTAAGTACGATATTCCACACTTTTTGAGCACATCTTAGGTGAAAACATTCCAAAACAATCATTATTTACTAAAATTCACTAGAGTGCTCCAAATATAGACGTTGCTGTAAAAACCATTAAAAACGTCCGAATAATGAGCAAAACAGAGCGACTAAACAACAACCAATTCTTCCACTCTCATTTAACTTATTAGAAATACATTCTAACCTTTATATATGATGTCATAGGTAAAAACGAGACAGTAGAATCAAGAATCAAGCAAATTGGATAAAGAATGTAACACCTCGCAAATTTAAACGCGATTAATTATATTAATCACTTGCATTATTAGGCTAATTCCCTACTTGAGTGAATTCACAACACATTTTTGAGGTAAGTATAGCATAGCCCAACTAGTTAGTACGCGCAGTATTACGTATTCGTAATTAGTTGTAATTACGTACAGAACAATTTGAAAACAAACGCGACAAAAATATACGACTGTTGATGAACAAAAATTATTTAACAAAACGAAATTTATTAAATAACATAGTTAACAATTTAATATTGTGTCGATAATATTTACATATTATTTTAGAACGCGGAACTTTAACTTGTATAAATTAAAATAAAACAAGATTTGAGACTTATAAAATTTATTAATTTAGTTTCATAAAAAGAGCCCAATTAAAATATAATGAAAAATGTAATTAAAAACATATTAGTTAAAATAAAATAACATTTAGCGATCGGGCAAACAAACACGGAGTGTAACCACGGAGGCAGAAAGTGGAACAAAACCACCTCCCACCTCCTCATTTTCTTTCATTTCCCTTTCATCCTCTTTCTCTATCTTTCTCTTTTTCTCTCTACCTTCACCACCACCTACCAAAAACCACCACACAAATCACCACAAAACTACCATCAAACGACGCCGAATCAACAAACAAAATAGAGAAAAACGACCACGAGACTACGATCTATCTTTCCATCTTTTCGGATTTCAAATCCGACACTCGTAAGTTTCCGACAAATCCTGCAAATCTTTAGATTTCCAAGTTATAATTGCTACTTAGTGTTTAACATACTTAGAATAACATGTTTTAGTGTTTTATACAACCGAAAACGTTCCAAATCAACCAAAAATCCGACTTTTTCTCGCTGTTCGTCGAACAGGCGACTACGTCGCATTGGGACCGAAAACAGTACTGCGACGTAGGCCTTTACGTCGCATTACCCTTCCTTACGTCGCACATAGCGACGCAGACCACTACGTCGCATTAAATTGCGAGCGTCGCCTATGCGACGCAACCCATGACGTCGCAAAACCTGAATGCGACGTAGACCCGTACGTCGCACCCTACGTCGCATAACAACCCAGCGTCGCACCTTACGTCGCTAAAAACAGGAAGTTTAAAAACTTGTTTTCACTAAGTGTCGAACTAACCGGAAACGCATATCTTTATACAAATTCGATTCACGAGCCTTACAAACAATTTAAACATACTTGTTTTATCGAAATGTTGATTTCAAACTTTCACCAACGAGTCGTATACATTTTCATAAACAACGAAATACAAACATAAACATTAAACAAACGATTTGGACGTGACTTGGATGTACAAACACTAGCATGGATGATTAGTTTAGACATCCACATACTTATTAAATCTCGTACGTTTAGGACTTTAGGAGATTTCAGACCGTACTTGGGCTTAGGTTTGCTAGCACTCGCACAACTACTTAAACTCAACAGGTGAGTTCACAGCCCCTACTTTTATTGATTTAACTGCTTTTGAACAGGGGTGGAAAACATAGTCAACTGTTTTACTTATTGCCATAATTGCTTTTACTTATATGATTGTTTATCATACGTGTTTTACTCAAACTGTTAGAGTACTTTGAACTACTGAACTATTGTTCGAACTTTGTTTATGAAATAACATTTTCATACTGATACACTGAACAAATGGGATAACTTATTCGACAAACTGTTTTAACTAGACCGGAGAACGACCGGTAAACTGTTTTGCAAACGACTGAAAACTCTTAAACTTGTTTGGTATACCGGAGAACGACCGGTACTTTTGTGTAAATACTGGAGAACGACCAGCTACGTATTTTAGTGCCAGAGAACGACTGGCCACTGGACGGGAGAACGACCCGTGCGTCTTTGGATGGGAGAACGACCCATGCGTATTAACCGGAGAACGACCGGTACTGTATTTCGCTGGAGAACGACCAGCAGTGTTTGGACGGGAGAACGACCCGTGCGTATTAACCGGAGAACGACCGGTACTGTTTGTAAATCGCTGGAGAACGACCAGCACATGTTTAACCTGACATTTTGGGCGAACAACCCACTAAACTTATACTTTGGGCGAACAACCCACTAAACTGGTACTTTGGGCGAACAACTCACTAAACTTGCATTTGGATAACATTCCACTAAACTTATTCTCGACTATTATGGCAATACTATTTGCGAACGGATTTGGATAACAACTGTACTACAAACTTGATATAACTTGTGTAAACATAAAACCTGTGAATTCACTCAACCTAGTTGTTGACTTTTACTATGTTTTTCAGGGAATTAGCTGCGCATATAAGAATCGCCAACACACATGGAGAACTAGGCGACCCTCGAAGTTAGGATGCCAACTTTTTGGAAACACATGGATTTCTTTAGTATAACTGAAATGCTTTAGTCATATTTCAGAAATCTACTTTTGTAAACTTATTACTTTTAACTTATACGATTCGAGGAATCGTAAACTTTGTAATTAACTCTTTTGGCATCTTAATATATATTGTTCTGTTGTAATCATAAGCTCTGATACGTATGCATGCTTTATTATTGTGACACCCCAGTACTTAAACTAACTGCTTCCGCTAAACAAAAATTCGGGGGTGTTACAGATTGGTATCAGAGCCAATGGTTATAGCGAACTAGGAAACTTTAGGTGACTTAGAAACCTAGAGACCTAGACTATAGCCTTGGCTAGAACGTACATGCATACATACATTTGCATACATCTAAACTATCGTCACGATACCTCGATACGCGTGAACTGTTCACCACATCCGACTCGTTCATTGTACTCTGATCTCATATGAACCTGATCGTGATTAAACGGTTGATGAAAAGAAGTATGTATTTGGCATCATATAATGACGCCTGGCCAACGTGATTATATCATACTAAGTACATATGGGTGTTTCATAGTCGTAAGATACGTGATGGGGATTCGACAAATTTTGCTTGACACTCGAAAACTTGAAATATGTGAAACTTTATTCCTCACATATTTTTCATTGGCATTGACTTCTGCATTTTTTCATCGCAGAACGTCAGCATGCCGCCTAAACAAAGAAAGACTCGAAACAGTCGACGAAATTCTCCACCTGTACCTCCAGAAACAACCGAACAAATCATCGAACGCCGCGTGGCTGAGGCTATTGCTCAGTACGAGGCTAGCAGAAATCGTGAAAACCCAACCAACAACAGTGGAGCTACCCCCGTCAACAGCGAAACTCCAACTAATACCCAACAGGGGTGTTCCTACAAAACCTTTCAGTCTTGTAAACCCAGCACCTTCACCGGGACCGAAGGGGCCATTGGCCTGGTCCACTGGATTGAAAAGATGGAATCAGTCATCGACATCAGCGACTGCGCCAACGACAAGATCGTGAAATACGCCACCTGCACTTTAGCCGACAAAGCGCTAACCTGGTGGAACGCTCAAGTCCAGATTATGGGACGCCCAGCTGCTCATTCCATGACCTGGGTAACTCTGAAGCAGATGATGATGGAGGAATTTTGCCCTCCCAACGAGATGCAGAAACTCGAAACCGAGTTTTGGAACATTCAGATGATCGGAGCTGACATTTCCGGTTACACAACTAGATTTCAGGAGCTTGCACGTCTTGTGCCTCATATGGTAACCCCCGAAAGCAAACGCATTGAGCGTTACAACAGGGGTTTGGCACCACAAATCCGAGGCATGGTTATGTCCTCCAAACCCGCCACTTTTAGGAGCGCAGTGGATCTGGCTCACAGCTTAACCGACGACGCGGTCGAGATTGGAACCCTGAAAGCTATCGCAGGGAAAACTGAACTTACCCGTACTGATACGGGCGACTCTGGAACCCACAAACGTAAATGGAACAATGATGGTAATGACCGTCAGGGTCAACAAAACAGAAACCCGGGAAACACCCGAGCCTTTGCCGCAATCACCAACTCTGGACCCAAAACCTATCTTGGCAACAAACCAAAATGCGACAAGTGCGGGATGCATCATAATGGCAACTGTGCTTTCTGCCAAGATTGCAAAAACTGGGGTCATTTGGCCCAAAACTGTAAAACCAACCCTCCTCCTCGATCAAACGCGTGTTACGAGTGCGGTGAATCCGGACATTTTCGAAACCAATGTCCGAAACTGAACAACAACCAGAACAACCCCGGAAACAACAATCAAAACAACAACAACCACATCGCAACCATCCCACCGGCTCGTGGCCGCGCATACATCCTCCGTGCACCGGAAACTGTTGCGGACTATGGCAAACACGGTATGTCTTACCAACTCTTGCTACGATTTAACGTTTCTTTCATTCGAATGTCAATTCGAACACACCACTTGGTAAACGCTAACCACGAAACGAACTTGAACTATCAAACTATACCGCGAGTATACTAAACAGTTAAAACTATATTGGCAAACATAGATCACTACACAAACTATTACTATTATTGTAACGACATGACTTATCGGAGAACATACGCCGCGGGCGATCCGACTTGATTCAAATCTCGGGACGAGATTTCTCTAACATGGGGAGAATGTAACACCTCGCAAATTTAAACGCGATTAATTATATTAATCACTTGCATTATTAGGCTAATTCCCTACTTGAGTGAATTCACAACACATTTTTGAGGTAAGTCTAGCATAGCCCAACTAGTTAGTACGCGCAGTATTACGTATTCGTAATTAGTTGTAATTACGTACAGAACAATTTGAAAACAAACGCGACAAAAATATACGACTGTTGATGAACAAAAATTATTTAACAAAACGAAATTTATTAAATAACGTAGTTAACAATTTAATATTGTGTCGATAATATTTACATATTATTTTAGAACGCGGAACTTTAACTTGTATAAATTAAAATAAAACAAGATTTGAGACTTATAAAATTTATTAATTTAGTTTCATAAAAAGAGCCCAATTAAAATATAATGAAAAATGTAATTAAAAACATATTAGTTAAAATAAAATAACATTTAGCGATCGGGCAAACAAACACGGAGTGTAACCACGGAGGCAGAAAGTGGAACAAAACCACCTCCCACCTCCTCATTTTCTTTCATTTCCCTTTCATCCTCTTTCTCTATCTTTCTCTTTTTCTCTCTACCTTCACCACCACCTACCAAAAACCACCACACAAATCACCACAAAACTACCATCAAACGACGCTGAATCAACAAACAAAATAGAGAAAAACGACCACGAGACTACGATCTATCTTTCCATCTTTTCGGATTTCAAATCCGACACTCGTAAGTTTCCGACAAATCCCGCAAATCTTTAGATTTCCAAGTTATAATTGCTACTTAGTGTTTAACATACTTAGAATAACATGTTTTAGTGTTTTATACAACCGAAAACGTTCCAAATCAACCAAAAATCCGACTTTTTCTCGCTGTTCGTCGAACAGGCGACTACGTCGCATTGGGACCGAAAACAGTACTGCGACGTAGGCCTTTACGTCGCATTACCCTTCCTTACGTCGCACATAGCGACGCAGACCACTACGTCGCATTAAATTGCGAGCGTCGCCTATGCGACGCAACCCATGACGTCGCAAAACCTGAATGCGACGTAGACCCGTACGTCGCACCCTACGTCGCATAACAACCCAGCGTCGCACCTTACGTCGCTAAAAACAGGAAGTTTAAAAACTTGTTTTCACTAAGTGTCGAACTAACCGGAAACGCATATCTTTATACAAATTCGATTCACGAGCCTTACAAACAATTTAAACATACTTGTTTTATCGAAATGTTGATTTCAAACTTTCACCAACGAGTCGTATACATTTTCATAAACAACGAAATACAAACATAAACATTAAACAAACGATTTGGACGTGACTTGGATGTACAAACACTAGCATGGATGATTAGTTTAGACATCCACATACTTATTAAATCTCGTACGTTTAGGACTTTAGGAGATTTCAGACCGTACTTGGGCTTAGGTTTGCTAGCACTCGCACAACTACTTAAACTCAACAGGTGAGTTCACAGCCCCTACTTTTATTGATTTAACTGCTTTTGAACAGGGGTGGAAAACATAGTCAACTGTTTTACTTATTGCCATAATTGCTTTTACTTATATGATTGTTTATCATACGTGTTTTACTCAAACTGTTAGAGTACTTTGAACTACTGAACTATTGTTCGAACTTTGTTTATGAAATAACATTTTCATACTGATACACTGAACAAATGGGATAACTTATTCGACAAACTGTTTTAACTAGACCGGAGAACGACCGGTAAACTGTTTTGCAAACGACTGAAAACTCTTAAACTTGTTTGGTATACCGGAGAACGACCGGTACTTTTGTGTAAATACTGGAGAACGACCAGCTACGTATTTTAGTGCCAGAGAACGACTGGCCACTGGACGGGAGAACGACCCGTGCGTCTTTGGATGGGAGAACGACCCATGCGTATTAACCGGAGAACGACCGGTACTGTATTTCGCTGGAGAACGACCAGCAGTGTTTGGACGGGAGAACGACCCGTGCGTATTAACCGGAGAACGACCGGTACTGTTTGTAAATCGCTGGAGAACGACCAGCACATGTTTAACCTGACATTTTGGGCGAACAACCCACTAAACTTATACTTTGGGCGAACAACCCACTAAACTGGTACTTTGGGCGAACAACTCACTAAACTTGCATTTGGATAACATTCCACTAAACTTATTCTCGACTATTATGGCAATACTATTTGCGAACGGATTTGGATAACAACTGTACTACAAACTTGATATAACTTGTGTAAACATAAAACCTGTGAATTCACTCAACCTAGTTGTTGACTTTTACTATGTTTTTCAGGGAATTAGCTGCGCATATAAGAATCGCCAACACACATGGAGAACTAGGCGACCCTCGAAGTTAGGATGCCAACTTTTTGGAAACACATGGATTTCTTTAGTATAACTGAAATGCTTTAGTCATATTTCAGAAATCTACTTTTGTAAACTTATTACTTTTAACTTATACGATTCGAGGAATCGTAAACTTTGTAATTAACTCTTTTGGCATCTTAATATATATTGTTCTGTTGTAATCATAAGCTCTGATACGTATGCATGCTTTATTATTGTGACACCCCAGTACTTAAACTAACTGCTTCCGCTAAACAAAAATTCGGGGGTGTTACAAAGAACGAAGGAGATACGGCTTCTATAGATCGTTAAAAGTCATTCCGTCTATGCCTGAGCTACATACATCCAAATTCTATGAAATTGGTACCGTTAGAAGCATAATAGAATTATGAGACCGTAGGTGAAAGAATCAAGTCAAACGGACATGTAACGAAGGAGATACGGGCGTTTTAAATAACAAACAAAAACCGACGGACCCCATATACGGCCCTACCTACCCCGTATATGGCCCCAAGGGCCAATTGGTCTCCGTTCATGCTTCGTTTGCTTGTACACTGTGCTGTTTTGCTTGTACGTATGTGATCGCGCCCGAGCGGTCGGTCGGATTTCACTCCGGTCGTTGCTCCAGCCGTCGGGACGCGGATCGGGTAAGTTTTAATATTTATAGAGCTGGGGCCTAAGTTTACTAGTGCCACGTGACCTAGAGGTGTATAGCAGCAAGTATGACCTAGGGTCATTCTTTAAAATCAACGGTATTGTGAAACAGAGAAATCAGGATGTACGTTTCTAGCTAGTGATGGAGTTTTAAAAATGGTTGGGAGTTTGTTTTTGTTTTGTTTTCTAAATTATACTGCTGATTAATACTAACTAATACTAAGCAATAAAATAAAATAAGGGATAGCAGTAAGGATAGAGGGGGTGTTTGTTGTGACTTCGTTAGCCTTGCATTGGGATGATGTTTTAGTTTACGTTATGAAAACGTCTTTCTAAAGATTTGTATTTTATTTGTTTCAAGTATTTGTGGTGTAAACACTAGTACCCTACTGATTGATTGCTCAATCAGTATGTCACTGAGTAACAAGGCTATCGTGATTCTGATCGGAGGAGGCTGCTCAACTCTCAACACTGCCCTGTTACGGAACAGTGACCCTTCTTGGAATACTAAGATTCCTAGGTGCATGAATAGAGTAACAGACCCACTAACTGTCCGACCTTTCTTAACACCACAGTGATACTCAATTAAATAAAACATTTAAGTTTAAGACTTGGTTGGTGTTTGATTACGTTCCATCAATGGTTTGGAATCCAGGGGTGATAGACGAATTTGGAATACTAGATGATTCCTCGAATTCCTTTCTGGATTTTATAAACTAAGTTTGTATTTTAGATCAAAGATTCTCCATTTATGATTTAAACCAGCCATCACTTAAAATTAACCAATAAATCCCTAGTTTATTCACAGTGTACAATACTTTGTTTAGTAATTCCACGGCTTCAAAACCAGACCATGCCATTTAACATATATAATCAAGTTGTAGTTTAATCACGGTGTACAATACTTGATTAGTAGTTCCACAGCTTAAAACCAGACAATGTTATTTGAACACATATAATTAATTACCCCTGATATGACGTCTTATCAGAAGGTTTTAACCACGCTTATTGGCGGAAAGGCATTAGTTTGAAAATGTGGTTTAAATTCATAGATGAAACATGTAATCAAAGCACCGAGTTTTCATTTATATAATAGTTTGAAACATTATTCCACAATGGATTGTGCCCACGACTTTCATAGCTTCCACGTTCCGTACTCCACACATTCGTGATGTTTCCGGCACTATACAAATGAAAGCCATTTAACGTTACCTCCGTTGTTTCATAATGACATCATCCCAATTAACGACTAACTACATCACAACAAACACACAATATAACTACTCACTAATCATGGCAAGTAATCCTAAATCTAGCATAATAACAATAGCAATCATCATTATAATAGATAAGGAAAGAGATAACCATAGATAATGCGTAGTTTGAATATATGCTGAGAGATTACAACGAGCGGAACTTCCGAATATCTTTTACAATATTACAATAATAACCCCTCCAAGTATCTTCAACAATATTACAATATTACCCCTCCGTTAGTCTTGGTTAAGTATTAACCGAGAACTAACTGACTACTAACCTAGCACTAACCTACTATTTCTCCTCTAACTCCTTAGAGAAGTGTTAGAGAGAGAAAGCTACTATTATTCTAGAGAGAGAAAGTGTGTGTGTGTGTGTGTGTTGGAGATGTGGTGAATGAATGGTGTGTTGGAATGAGGAGGTTAGGCCTTGTATTTATAGGCTTTCAAGACACCAATTTACACTCAACACCCCTGCTCCCAATTTAACACCGGAATACACCCCCAAGCTATGAAATTCGACACCAAAAGGGGCGTATTCGATACCAAACGGGGAGTATTCGGTAGCAAATAGGGCGTATCCAGCACGAAAAGGGGCGTATCCGGCACCATAGAGGTATAAGTGGAAGCTGATCTACAGGTCTGGTCTGAACAAGGGAAGCCGGCGGCTAGCTAGGTTAGCCGACGGGTATACCACCCCGACAAAGGGGTATACCACCCCAAAAGGGGGGTATACGGCCCCATAAGGGGGGTATACGGCCCCTAAGGGGGTGTATACGGCCCCTATGGTGTGGTGTGGTCTTGGTCATTGCCTTGTGCACTGGATCGTAAGTCTTGGTCGCCTAGTCGTACTTCGTTTGGCCATAACTTCTTCGTTCTAGCTCCGTTTTCAGCGTTCTTTATATCCACGAGATCGTAATTACCTGAAGATCTTAATGAGATAATCTAAGTATAATTTCAAGGTATTATGCTCAAAAAGTGTTCGTAGAACGCGACTGTATCGTTTATGCTTTGTTTTGTACGTTATTTGGCCATTTTACTTGATTTTTGAAGCAATGCCTTATTTTTAGCCTTAGTAATGAATTATGGTTAAAAAGTATTGATATTGAATTATTTCATCCATTTTGGGGCTAAAAAGGTGGGAATTATGTACGCAAAAACGTGACTTTTTACGTCTAATCAAATATCCCACACTTAGACGTTGCTTGTCCTCAAGCAATACTTCAACTATCCTCACTTAAAAAAATGTTTTAAGTCCGATTTTTGCGAATTTAAAATATTTCTAAAAACAACCATTCTTCATACAAGTAACTTGTTTCAGAAAATCGAGACAAATAATATATTTGTTCCAGAAATAAGAAATGAATATCTTTGGGCATGCTTCTGATTCTCGTGATATTTGGCATACACATGACTTAGGCAATATCACCAGGTGGTCACTCAATTCACTCAAAAGTGTATCGGGTTTCCTATCATTCTAAACAAACGAAATCGCTCAAAAGCCAGTCATGCAGCATTCATCGTCATAGGCTTGATCGAGAATCAAATCTCCACCACTTAGGTGAGGACGGTGCTAATTATCCCAGGACATTCATCGGGGTTGTGTGTGTAGTGAGGGTTAAAGGGTATGGATAGTGGGATGTTTTTAGGTTAAAAGGGTTATGCTTGTTTTAGAATTTTTTAAACTCATGAAAAATTTTATTTAGATATGCTTTTTAATGAAAACGAAAACGGATAACGGTAAGGGAGGAAGATAGCTATTTTGACTTCTATCTTTTTGAAAACTCATGGAATATTGTATCTTTTTGAGATCGGAGTTTTTTCGAGAGATTTGAAGCACTTAGCTTTATTTCTATGACATGTTTTTGGCTTAGAATTTCTTTGCCAAGGAATTTCTAAGGAATTTTTATTTTTCTTACTTCCCTTTTTTTAGGATCCTTTCTTACTTTCATTTTTTTTCAATCTTTTGATATTTCGAATTTCACTTGGTGCCAATTTTTCGCACCTCAGAATTCTCGATCTTTTTGAGATTTTGATTATGGAAACGCACACGAGAAATTTTTGAGTAAAAGACGAATTTTATGATTTTTGAGTGAAAGCAAAAAGAATATCTAAATATCGTTTTTCGTAAATTTAAAAATTCCAAGATAAGGTTTTGGTGGGTATGAAAGTGAGTGGGCTTTAAAAACTTGGGTTTTCAAGAAACGAAAAGGTTAAGGCTCAACAGGGTTTAGTAGGCGGATCATCGATACTAAAAGTGAGTATTGGCAGGGTTAGGCTTGATCACCTATACCGCGTACGGTACTCACCAATATTTTCTCGAAATGCATACCAGGAGCAAGTTCTAATTCAGAAATGCATACATCGGCACACACAACAAATGAATAGTGAAGCATTTAAAATGAATGCTTATAGGCTCAAGTTACCTCACTGCAATTAATATGGGTTGTATGTGCTTAGTCATGCGCTGCCCCTAAGATTATCATTTCTTAATTTGAGAAATTCCTACCTTATTTACACTATTTTCCAAAATAACTTACTCATATTTAAAATAGCTCCTCTTAGAAACATTAAAATTTAAAAAATAGCAGAGCTAACTGAATGAGTAGCTGTCTACTGTCGAAGTTAAGCTCATGCTTTTCTTTGTTTAAAGCAAAAATTTTGAAAATTTTTATCAATTTTTAAAGTGAGGAACATTTTCTGTGTTGCTTTTTGGACATAAAAATCTATCTAAGGTATTCTATACCGCTATCCCACACTTAGAGGAATATTGTCCCTAATGTTCTTGCCGCGCTTCTATCGGTCGGTCGGATTTGACTCCGGTCGTTGTTCCAACAGCAATAGAAGCGGCGGACAGTGAGTTTTAAATTTATATGAGCTGGGGCTCAAACTATAAGTACTACCTACCTTGGGAGCAAGCAGTAAGTATAACTCGAGGTCGTTCTTAAATCGGAGCGAATTGAAATGAAGTGAATCACCAAAGATTATGGTTGTTAATAGGATGGGGGTAGGTAGATAGATTTTTGATAGGTTTGTTTTTCTAATTTTCCTAAGTGCAGTAAAGTAAATAACAGAGATAAGAGATAGGGAATAAGCAGAAAGGTAGAGATGTGATTGCTGAAACTTGGATAATTAGGGTTTCGGGATGATGTTCATTATAAAACTGATTGGATATTTACCAGATAAAAAGCAGATATACTTTCGGTGTAAACACTAGGACCCTACGTTCAGGTAAAACCCTAGAAACATATGTCACTGAAATCCTAGGCTATCATGATTCTGATCAGATCAGGCTGTTTTCAAACCCCCCTGAACTTTTGCTTGAATAAGACAAAGTCACCCTTGATTTATCTAGGGAGCAGGCATAAGGCAACAGACCGCAATTGTATTTACTGACCTTTCTTAACACCTGTGACAACCGTCAAAATCTCAGGTCATTATCGCACTCGAATCTCAAATTTCATTTACAACTTTCCTTAAATCCTAGGTTATGACTCCTTAGGCTTACTAGAGTCGTAGAACGTCTTCGAGACTGTTTGGTGAACTTTAAATACTCGTAGACATATTAAATTAGGTTACTAAGTTCCTAATAAAACAAAGAAATATCTACTCTTTATGTCCTCACAAAATCCTCATCAAATCACAAAATCCGAAATTTCGGTGACTTGACAAGTAAATTCAATCGGACGGTATGCAACTAAACACGAACGTTGGTGAAAACACGTTTAAAATAACGTAAACCTATTTTTTTGAATTAAATAGTAGTTAATCACTTTATATTATTATTTCGTATATTAATACGCGAAAAATCTAGACGTTTAGTTTAAAACGTAACAAACACGGTAAAAACGCGTGAATCGAATTTGGCAACTAAACGAAAGTCATTAAATATTTTGACAACTCAAAATAAAGTATTTTAAAAATACTTCAATGAAAAATAATCCCCAAGATATCGTTAATTAAAAACGACTCAAATAACGTTAGGCGATATAACCGAATAACGAAAATAACGGGTAAACGACCACAATACGCAAACACAGTCTGGAAAATTAAATAAAGACACACAAACCCAAATGGGGCCCATTTGACCAGTCACCACCCTTCCCCCTCCACTCATTTCTCATGCAAACCACTTTTTCCCTATACCAACCAAAACACATGCATTTTCTCATTTTTCACTTCACACACTTCACCAAATCCTCTCAATTCCCTCTCTAATCCATTCTCTCTCTCTAAAAACGAAATTGGGTCAGTCATAAGACCACCCACAACCACCTAAGGCCACCACAAGTCCACCACATCACCACCATACAACCACCACACAAATCCTCAAGTTTTTGCAAAGCTTCTTCAAGATTCCTACACTACAAGAGTTCCTCATCACTTTCCTGCCATTCCTTCTTCATTACCACCATTGTGAGGATCCCTTTATGATTTTTATACTCTTATTAACTTTTTATTATGTTCACTCAAGAGTACATGTCCAATATATTGCACAAAAACCATTTTTCATATTCAAAAACTCAAGAAAATGCTTCATGCATTTCCTGTCCAGAAAGTTGTGCTCACTTCCACGATTTTTAGAAATATCATATCTCTATGAAATTGGACGTTTTTATAGCCTAAAATGAAGTTCAAGAAGTCATATTTCAAACTCCACTGGCCTCACCTTTTTATGAGTTCGTTTACTATTTTTATTATTTTTTGTGAAATCACATAGACAATCTGTTATATAAAGTCTGTAATTTAGTTTTATGGTTTTGACCATATCTTGAGCTACACAGCTCCAAATGACTTGAAACCAACGCCAAAAGTTTACAAATTTCATTAGTTACATTTTTTTTGTTGACCACTTTTTATGAATCCTTGTGTATTTTTCTCAGTAATTATATCTTCTTACATGTGTCCAGATTGGTCACTTTTTGGACCTCAGAGGAAAAAGAAATTTTATAAAATACTTAGACCTTTCTAAAGACCCTATTAAAATTACTGGAACTTTATAATACCTTGGGGATCACCTGTGATTTTTCCCATATTCTATTTCGGAATATAGATTTTTAGAAAAATCAGACAACTGGATGTAAAATCTGGAAAATGTAATGTGTGGACTGTTTATGGTGTAACATAAAAACCGACACTTGTTGACTTATTAAAAGTGTAAGGACTGAATTTTTATGACATTTGAACATATTTAAGGTTTTGGTAAAAGTCTCGGGTCAAACCGAGTAGGTTTGACCAAGTCAACAAAAACGGGGTTCGGTTTCGAAAACGTCAAACTTTCTATTGTTGGAAAGAATTGTAAACAAAATGGGTTTGGGTGACTTATTTAGTAACTTGGACCAAAAACGAGACCCGAAAACACACCCGAACGAAAAATGACACTTATATTTGAACCGAGACGTAAACCGCAAGACATTGACACTAAATATTAAATTCGCGTGACAACCGATAACCACATACTAAGGCAACTCGATAACACATGAAATTTACTATTGTAAAAGGTACAACAAAACAAATTTAATAAAATGTCTTTAAGATCTATTATTACAAACTTTCACCAACGGGTCGTACACGTTTATTTTCAAAAAGAAAATACAATTGGACATACTAGTTGAGTGAACGACTAGCTTAAGTAAAGCTTAACTCTCCTCTTACACACAACCTTATACGTTTAGGGCGTTAGAAGGTTGCACTTGGAAACACGCTTACTTTCTTGCTATCTGATTATTTGCATGCTTATTGCTAAACTCAGGTGAGTTTTCACAGCCCCTTTTTACTTGTTTACTATTTTGGGGTGAAAAGCATGATCTTAAACTTTAACTAAATTGGTTGTAGTCATTATGAACTTGTTGAACTTTTGCTATTCAAAAAAATGCGAATCGGTGTATACTATTGTTATGCTTGAGTACTATCGTGCTAAAGTCCCCGGAAATATCTTTTACACTACTTATTAACTCGTCCGTGAGCCAGACGAGCCGTCCTTGATAATCATGAATAACGTTATTTAGGGTAGACCAACTCTCACTCACATGGCTATGTGTGTGCATGTTATCACTCGCTCATATCCCCGATTGGATGTGTAGAATTTACCTTGTCCCCGATTGGACGGAAGGTAACTCATGTTCCTGTGAGGACATCATTTGGGGCATTCGGTCGGTAATCGGTTTAGTAGTGGCCTCAATTGCATTAACACTCTTGTATATTACCTTTCATATTCGCAACTATTACAACCAATCATTTTTACTCATGTCATTTATGAACAAAGCTTTTAGTTCATTTATTTGTAACATTAAACCTGTGAACTCACCAACTATGACCATAGTTGACCCTTTTGTTTTATCATGCTTTTCAGGTGAACGACAGTAAGATGCATTCTAGGAGTACCTTTGCATGGATATGCATTCTCACATGCGTTTGCTTTATTTTGAAACAATGACTCTCTCCTTTGAAAACGTTATGAACTTATTGTAACTTCTTTTGGAACGGTGATTTGAACTTATTGTAATACGTAATATTTTCACTAACTTATGTTCGGTGTTTCTTCTATATCTTATACATTTGTTACCCGGTACCGTTACATCTCGTGTTTCCGCTTTAGCGGGGTGTGACAGGTTTGGTATCAGAGCCTAAGGTTATAGAGAATGCCGGTTTTTCAAACAAAAACCCCAACTATAACCAACATTTTTAAATAATATTTTCTTAAAACACCGAAAATATTACCAGTTTAACTAAACCGTGCATATTACTAGTGTAGCTAACCCGTGTGTTGCATTATTAGACCTCAATTATACATAGCCTGATCACCTATGTTTAATTTAGGTAAGATTATGCGAGATACAGAGTAGGTATACTACGATTATGTTCAATTTTCTTTCCTACTCAAGTCTTTAAAAAGCAAATTGTTGCATGTGTGCATTGCATATCGTAGGCATCTATGTAGCACTGTTAGTAACTAAGTATACCTCCATTTTGGTTTTATCATTGCAAGGTTAACATATTAGTGCATAATGTCAAAGTAGCTTGTTTAAGGTGTTAGTCAAATCTTGTGGTCTTTGTAAAGAGACACTAAGTACAGGATAGTAACACTTGGGGTGTTGCTATAGCTATTGTATGTATACAGTGGTTGTGTCTTGATTTATGACTGTTCGTTCTATGTGTGCTTGAGCAATATTATGTGATACTGTAATCGTTTTTGATTGATTATAGAGCAATAGTTTTACTACTCTTGTTTGTATTAAATGGCACTTGATTTCGCATACATAAACTCGTTAAACAGTATTATGCATGTTTAACTAGTGAATCGAACCTTAAAGATCTATAGATTGGAAACTACACATCATCTTCCCACACTGATCGTAGACCTATGAATCACGTGTGTTATACACGACTAGAAGGACTCACAGACCACCTTGAACTTGACCTTACACTATCTATACTACTACTGATACTCTACCCACTAGGACCCGTCGTCGGTCAGATATCCGTCAATGGAATTGATTACCCGCAAGTCTTGAGACTTGGAGAACTGAAGAAGGAATACACACTCCTACAAAGGACGAAGAAGATTTCTACATGCGAATCTCTCTATACACACATGAAATCGCTCACCATACCATCCTGGTACTAGCTGCTAGGCTACGCCGCCACGAGAATAGAATAGACACTATAGAGTTAGAACAACACGAAACCCGTTTAGACTAGGTGCACCTGGCACAAGGCCGAGTTGCACAGATCCTATGAGGATCAGTAGGATCTTAGCAAAACCATAGAAACTACCCATCTCCAGGTGATGGAGACCAGAGGTAAAGTCGATGCCTTGCGATTAAAACTAGTGTGCAAAATAGAACTCACTTAAGATTAGTAGAAATACCACTAAACATGTACAATGTGTTGGAAGCGGTTTCAACCAAATCTTCATTAGACATTTTCCATGGATTTTTCACAAACATAAATCTTTCAACAAATTTTTGATAAACATAACTTTCAAAACTTTTCAATGACCATGACTTTGAACGTATTTTATCTACTCAAGCCTTCAATGGATTTTCATCAGACATTTAATCAAAATTTTCACAACTTCAATCTTTTCGGATGGATACATTAAATTGAATTTTCAAACGATTTGTCAGTGACAAGAGTTTTCAACGTGTTTTAATTGTCTCAAACTTTTCAACGGACTATAAGATTTCAAACAGATTTCATCGTAAAATTTTCAACAAGATTTTACAACAACCTATTCATGAAATATTTTGTAAAACTTTCAAAATTCATAAGTATATAAACTCATTTATATAAAACATATCGTTTGGTCAAGGTTTTATCACTATTTATACCTACAGCAACTGATTTACAAACAAGTTTACCAACTGTTTTAACAACTCTTTAGTCACGATTAGACTACTTTGTAAATGACTACTCTATAACGTTTTTGAATACGATTTGAACAACGAAACGGTCATGAATTGACTGCTTTTAAACATGACTTAGACATTGTTATGTCAACTTTTTAAATCAATGATTTGATTTCCAACTAATTTCTAATGCAAGAGGTACTTGCAACGAAATTTTCCCCATAGACTTCATAACCGTCAAAATCGAAAGCATTGATATCATAGTAGGCATGGATTGGTTATCCAACCATCGTGCCGAAATTACTTGTTTTGAGAAAATCATTTGTATTCCCCTCGTTACCGGTAGAACTTTGATCCTACAAGGAGAGACGGTAAGCTGAGCTTGAACATTGTTTCCTTTATAAAAACCCGAAAATACCTAAGAAAAGAGTACCAGGTAATCCTCGCACCTGTAACCGAGTAGAAGCCGGAGGAGAACCGACTTGAGGACGTACCCCTTTATGTAGAATTTTCCGGAAGTTTTTCCCCGAAGACTTGCCTGGCCTTCCCCTGCCTAGACAAGTCAAATTCCAAATCGATTTGTGCCCGGAGCTGCACCCGTGGCACGAGCCCCATACAGAATATCCCCTTTCGAGTTGCAGGAGTTGTCCACCCCATTTACAGGAACTCTTAGACAAGGGATTTGTTCGACGAAGTTCCTCACCCTGGGGAGCTCCGATCCTATTCGGTAAAGAAAAAAAAGGACGGATCCTCATGAATGTGCATTGATTATAGAGAACTGAACAAATTAACAATTAAGAATAAGTACCACTCCCTCGAACCGATGATCTATTCGATCAGCTGCAAGGCGCCTCCTACTTCTCCAAACTCGATCTACGGTCAGGTTATCACAGATTACAAATTCACAAAGAAGACATACCCAAAAGTGCGTTCCGAACACGATATGGACATTATGAATTTAAGATTATGCCCTTCGGCCTAACCAATGCTCCTGTAGCATTCATGGACTTAATGAACAGAGTCTGCAGCGCATACTTGGATAAGTTTGCGAGTGTGTTTATCAATGACATACTAGAGTACTCGCGTAGTAAAGAGGATCATGAGCAACATTTAGGGAAAGTGTTGCAACCACTCAAGGAAGAGAAGTTGTATTCCAAATTCTCAAAGTGCGAGTTTTGAAACAGAGAAGTACACTTCCTCGGTCATATAGTGAACATAGAAGGGATCCATGTGGATCCAGCTAAAATCGAGTCGATTGAGAAATGGGAAGTCCCGGCGACTCCTACAGAAATTCGTCAATTTATAGGATTGGCTGGATACTACAGAAGGTCTATAGAAAATTTCTCAAAGATCGCCGAACCCTTGACTGAATTGACCCAAAAGATGAAGGAATTCGTTAGGGATATTGAATAGGAGAATGCATCCCAAACGCTGAAGGAGAAACTGTGCAATGCACCAATCCTATCATTTCCTGAAGAAACAGATTGTGGTATATTGTGATGCGTCACACTAAGGATTGGGCTGCGTTCTGATGCAGAAGAATAAAGTAATTACGAATGCTTCTAGGCAGCTCAAGAAAAATGAGGTGAACTGTACTACGCATAACTTGGAACTAGGAGCAGTGGTCTTTTCACTTAAGATCTGGAGATATTACCTATACGGTTCCAGATGTACTGTGTTTACCGATCATAAGAGTCTCTAGGACATACTCGAGCAGAAGATGCTCTACATGAGGCAAAGAAGGTGGATGGAGTTACTTAACGATTATGATTGTGAAATTAAGTACCAAAAGTCGTGAGGGTCATTACAACAACCCAAAATACCCCAATAGAAACGGGAACAGATAACAATGGACTTCGTCACTAAGCCACCTCGAACTTACAAAGGTCACGACTTCATTTGAGTTATCGTTGACCAACTGACAAGATCCGTGCGTTTTCTACCTATCTGAGAGGATTACATAATGGAGAGACTAGCTCAAAGCTATATTGAAGAAATTGTGTCGCGTCACGGAGTGCCCATTTCAATTATCTACGACCGAGATTGTCATTTTACATCACGGTTTTGGCTATCAATGCAGAAGGCATTGGGTACCTAACTAAACCTGAGCACGGCTTACCTCCCTCAAATAGCCGGGCAAGTGAGCGAACAATTGAAACCTTAGAAGATATGCTACGAGTCGGTGTACTAGACTTCGGAGGAAGTTGGGATGTACACTTACCCCTAATAGAGTTCTCTTACAACAACAATTACCACACTAGCATCAAGTGTGCAACATTTGAGGCCTGGTATAGACAGAAATGCCGATCACCGTTGTGTTAGCACGAAGTCGGTGAGAAGCACTGGACAAGGCCAGACATCATTCAGGAAGCTATGGACAAAATCACAACCATAAGAGAACGACTCAAGGCAACCCAAAGTAGACATAAAAGCCACGTTGACAATTGCAGAAAGCCACTAGAATTCCAAACAGGTGATAGAGTGTTCCTGAGAGTATCACCTCGGAAAGGACTTGTACGTTTTGTCAAGAAAGGCAAGCTAAGCCCACGCTTATATCGGACCATACAAAATCTTGAAACAAATAGGCCCGGTGGCTTACAAAATAGAATTGACTAAAGAGTTGGGTGACGTTCATGACATATTTCATGTCTCAAACCTTTAGAAGTGTCTAGTTGACAACTCTCAGACCTTGCCCTTAGAAGAGATTTGAATCGATGATCGACTACTTTCTTTTAGTGAAGCACCAACAGAAATCCTTAATAGAGGTACCAAACAGTTGAGACGCTACAAGATTCCCTTAGTTAAGGCTCACCGAAATTCTAAACATGGACCTGACTGAACATAAGAACAGGAAGATTTAATAAGATGAAAGTATTGCACCTATTCTCGAGTGCTTCGTCACCCAATAGGACCAGTTGAATTTCGGGACGAAATTCATTTCAACGGTAGGATAATGTGACAACCGTCAAAATCTCAGGTCATTATCGCACTCGAATCTCAAATTTCATTTACAACTTTCCTTAAATCCTAGGTTATGACTCCTTAGGCTTACTAGAGTCGTAGAACGTCTTCGAGACTGTTTGGTGAACTTTAAATACTCGTAGACATATTAAATTAGGTTACTAAGTTCCTAATAAAACAAAGAAATATCTACTCTTTATGTCCTCACAAAATCCTCATCAAATCACAAAATCCGAAATTTCGGTGACTTGACAAGTAAATTCAATCGGACGGTATGCAACTAAACACGAACGTTGGTGAAAACACGTTTAAAATAACGTAAACCTATTTTTTTGAATTAAATAGTAGTTAATCACTTTATATTATTATTTCGTATATTAATACGCGAAAAATCTAGACGTTTAGTTTAAAACGTAACAAACACGGTAAAAACGCGTGAATCGAATTTGGCAACTAAACGAAAGTCATTAAATATTTTGACAACTCAAAATAAAGTATTTTAAAAATACTTCAATGAAAAATAATCCCCAAGATATCGTTAATTAAAAACGACTCAAATAACGTTAGGCGATATAACCGAATAACGAAAATAACGGGTAAACGACCACAATACGCAAACACAGTCTGGAAAATTAAATAAAGACACACAAACCCAAATGGGGCCCATTTGACCAGTCACCACCCTTCCCCCTCCACTCATTTCTCATGCAAACCACTTTTTCCCTATACCAACCAAAACACATGCATTTTCTCATTTTTCACTTCACACACTTCACCAAATCCTCTCAATTCCCTCTCTAATCCATTCTCTCTCTCTAAAAACGAAATTGGGTCAGTCATAAGACCACCCACAACCACCTAAGGCCACCACAAGTCCACCACATCACCACCATACAACCACCACACAAATCCTCAAGTTTTTGCAAAGCTTCTTCAAGATTCCTACACTACAAGAGTTCCTCATCACTTTCCTGCCATTCCTTCTTCATTACCACCATTGTGAGGATCCCTTTATGATTTTTATACTCTTATTAACTTGTTATTATGTTCACTCAAGAGTACATGTCCAATATATTGCACAAAAACCATTTTTCATATTCAAAAACTCAAGAAAATGCTTCATGCATTTCCTGTCCAGAAAGTTGTGCTCACTTCCACGATTTTTAGAAATATCATATCTCTATGAAATTGGACGTTTTTATAGCCTAAAATGAAGTTCAAGAAGTCATATTTCAAACTCCACTGGCCTCACCTTTTTATGAGTTCGTTTACTATTTTTATTATTTTTTGTGAAATCACATAGACAATCTGTTATATAAAGTCTGTAATTTAGTTTTATGGTTTTGACCATATCTTGAGCTACACAGCTCCAAATGACTTGAAACCAACGCCAAAAGTTTAAAAATTTCATTAGTTACATTTTTTTTGTTGACCACTTTTTATGAATCCTTGTGTATTTTTCTCAGTAATTATATCTTCTTACATGTGTCCAGATTGGTCACTTTTTGGACCTCAGAGGAAAAAGAAATTTTATAAAATACTTAGACCTTTCTAAAGACCCTATTAAAATTACTGGAACTTTATAATACCTTGGGGATCACCTGTGATTTTTCCCATATTCTATTTCGGAATATAGATTTTTAGAAAAATCAGACAACTGGATGTAAAATCTGGAAAATGTAATGTGTGGACTGTTTATGGTGTAACATAAAAACCGACACTTGTTGACTTATTAAAAGTGTAAGGACTGAATTTTTATGACATTTGAACATATTTAAGGTTTTGGTAAAAGTCTCGGGTCAAACCGAGTAGGTTTGACCAAGTCAACAAAAACGGGGTTCGGTTTCGAAAACGTCAAACTTTCTATTGTTGGAAAGAATTGTAAACAAAATGGGTTTGGGTGACTTATTTAGTAACTTGGACCAAAAACGAGACCCGAAAACACACCCGAACGAAAAATGACACTTATATTTGAACCGAGACGTAAACCGCAAGACATTGACACTAAATATTAAATTCGCGTGACAACCGATAACCACATACTAAGGCAACTCGATAACACATGAAATTTACTATTGTAAAAGGTACAACAAAACAAATTTAATAAAATGTCTTTAAGATCTATTATTACAAACTTTCACCAACGGGTCGTACACGTTTATTTTCAAAAAGAAAATACAATTGGACATACTAGTTGAGTGAACGACTAGCTTAAGTAAAGCTTAACTCTCCTCTTACACACAACCTTATACGTTTAGGGCGTTAGAAGGTTGCACTTGGAAACACGCTTACTTTCTTGCTATCTGATTATTTGCATGCTTATTGCTAAACTCAGGTGAGTTTTCACAGCCCCTTTTTACTTGTTTACTATTTTGGGGTGAAAAGCATGATCTTAAACTTTAACTAAATTGGTTGTAGTCATTATGAACTTGTTGAACTTTTGCTATTCAAAAAAATGCGAATCGGTGTATACTATTGTTATGCTTGAGTACTATCGTGCTAAAGTCCCCGGAAATATCTTTTACACTACTTATTAACTCGTCCGTGAGCCAGACGAGCCGTCCTTGATAATCATGAATAACGTTATTTAGGGTAGACCAACTCTCACTCACATGGCTATGTGTGTGCATGTTATCACTCGCTCATATCCCCGATTGGATGTGTAGAATTTACCTTGTCCCCGATTGGACGGAAGGTAACTCATGTTCCTGTGAGGACATCATTTGGGGCATTCGGTCGGTAATCGGTTTAGTAGTGGCCTCAATTGCATTAACACTCTTGTATATTACCTTTCATATTCGCAACTATTACAACCAATCATTTTTACTCATGTCATTTATGAACAAAGCTTTTAGTTCATTTATTTGTAACATTAAACCTGTGAACTCACCAACTATGACCATAGTTGACCCTTTTGTTTTATCATGCTTTTCAGGTGAACGACAGTAAGATGCATTCTAGGAGTACCTTTGCATGGATATGCATTCTCACATGCGTTTGCTTTATTTTGAAACAATGACTCTCTCCTTTGAAAACGTTATGAACTTATTGTAACTTCTTTTGGAACGGTGATTTGAACTTATTGTAATACGTAATATTTTCACTAACTTATGTTCGGTGTTTCTTCTATATCTTATACATTTGTTACCCGGTACCGTTACATCTCGTGTTTCCGCTTTAGCGGGGTGTGACAACACCTAATCGTCTATTTACTTTTATCATGGAAAATACTGATTGTATCCTATGTATGTTAAACTATTGGTCTGATTAGGGTTTTGCATGTCTAGGTATTATAATTGACACTACCCTGTGTTGTATCTGTTGAAGCACATACTTAACCATCGTAAATATAGACCCTCCTTTACATTCAGGCGTTCATCCCTAGGAATAATCACGGTGTACAGGGCAATTAGGCATTTCCACAGTGTTCCAAACCCTAGATGTACTAACGGTGTACTGGGCATTTAAGCATTTCCACAGTGTTCCAGATCTTAGGTGTACTGACGGTTCTAGAAGGGTCACTTCTAGGTATTTTCACAGCTTTGATTCCTAGACCACAGTTCTAGAAGGGTCACTTCTAGGTAATCCACGATGAAACAATCCATGGCATTTTCTTAGCTTCCACGTATTTGTACTCCACACGAGGTGTTTCCAACGCTATACGAAGTACCGTGCCTTTTAAAGGAAAGTTCATAGTTTCATACTGTAACTGGAGATAACTGTATATTCATAGTATTAGGGTTGATCAGATCCTATCCTAGGGCAACAGTCACGTGAAAGTCTGGAAAGGGTGATGAGAGACTAGATCTATATTCAGGATAAGCTTAACCAGATACACAGCATAACAATTTCCAATCGTATAAATGAGATATTAATTTAACATCATCCCTACTCCTAATATCTACATTTCAACAATCACAATATTAAACTACTCTATAAACATGGCAATATGCAGAATACAAACTGAAATAACATAAAGCACAAGCATTATAACAGTAAGTAAAGTTTAGATATCACCGGGAATACAGCAGCGTAATACTGAGGATTACAAATAGTATGAACTTGAAAAACTTGTTACAACAAGATTACCAAGCTAAACCTTCCTCTAGACTCGAACCGTAAGCTCAACCCTAACCTTTCTCCTCTAACTCCTAAGAGTAGTGCTAGAGAGAGAAAGTGAAAGAAAGAGAGAAATGAGAAAATTGTGAGAATGTGAAATTGTGTTGTGGTGTGTAAAATGAGGAGGTGGGTATCCCTATTTATAGGCAAAGCTCAAAATCACACGTACAACTCGCGAAACAGCACGTACAAGCAAGTGAAGCAGCATACGGGGTTAGGGGGCCGTATACGGCCTTGGTAGGGCCGTATACGGTGTATATTAGGCCGTATACGGTCTCTGTGGGGCCGTATACGGTTCTTGAGGCCGTATACGGTGTCCGTCTGATTTCGTTCGTTGCTTAAAACGCGCGTATCTCCTTCGTTATGCGTCCGTCTGACCTGATTCTTTCGTCTGTATCTTCGTAATTCCGTTACGCTTATAATGATGCCAACTTCACTGAAATTGGATGTGTATAGCTTAAGCATAGCCAAAATGACTTTATAGGGTCTGATACCGCTCAGTCTTCTCCGTTCTTTATCCGATTTGCATGATTCTTGATTTTCCCGTCTCGATTTTACCTGTTTTATCATATGATGAAGTTAGAATGTGATCTATATAAGGTAAATGAGGCCGGAGGATTTTGTGCACGTTTATTCGCTCTAATTTGCTTGTTATTTGGACGTTTTAGGTGATTTTTGCAACAACGCTTATATTTAGACCACTTTAGTGAATTTTAGTAAATAATGATCATTTTGTAATGTTTTCACTAAAGATACATCCAAAAAGTGCGGAATATTGCCCTTAAAAACATGACTATTTGAGTCACATCAAGTTATCCCACACTTAGGCGTTGCTTGTCCTCAAGCAACACTCAGTTAGAAAAAACATTTAAAATTTGGTTTTTAAGGGTGAGTCAAAATAATTTCAAAATAATACCACTTCTAATATGACTAAGACTGTTTAAGAATAAGGGAAAGGATAAGATGATCCTTTCAGAAGCAAGAAGCAATTATCATCAAGCATACTACCAATCCTCGTGATCTTGGAGTACACATGACTAGGCGATCTCACTAAAGGTGGTCACTCAATTCACTCAAAGTGTATCAGGTTTCCTAACAATCTAGAACAAATGAAATCGCTCAAATAAGCCAGTCATGCAGCACTCATCGTCATAAGCTTGGTCGAGAATCGGATCTCCACCACTTAGGTGAGGACGGTGCTAACTATCCCAAGACATTCAACGCGTTGTAGTGTTTGGTGAGGTTTAAGGGTATGGGTAGTGGTATATGTTTTGTTGTAGGGGTTTGACTCATCTTAAAACTCAAAGATAGTGAAAAAAAACTTTATTTCAGAACGGAACGGAGGATTTTGTAGCTGCTCGTCTTCTATCGAATTTTCCTTGAGAAGGTGATACTTGAAGCACTCAGCTTTATTTGATGGAACTATTTCTTTTTCTTTTCTTGATTTTCTACTTTTTATTTTTCTTTTCTTCTTCAGAACTTCTTTGCCAGAGAATTTCTAAGGATATTTTAAGTTGATTCCTTCAGGATTCCTTTTCGGAATTATGATCTTTGATCTTGAACTTCAATCTCTTTCATCGTGCCAATTTTTTCGCACTTTTGTCTTTTAAAGTACACAGAAGAGGAAGACTTTGGAGCATAATTGAAGAGGATGTTCCAAAAGATGTTTTTCACGACCTTAGAAATTCTAAGATAAACTATTGGGAATTTTGGGTGAGTAGGGGTTTAGTACGAGGGTTTTTTATGAAACGAAAGGTTTAGGCTCAACAGGGTTTACTAGGCGGATCATCGATACAGAAAATAAGTATCGGAAGGGTTTTGGGCTTGAAGAGATATGTAAGAATTGGGTTTATATCCTAAGGAATGTCAAGGTCATCTAGCTGCACCTATACCGCGTACGGTACACACCAATGTGTTGGGTCAAAACTGTTTCAGGTCTGAGTTGAAGTTCTGATGAGAAGACAGAGTGTAAGTGATTAAAACTGTTTGCTTTGAAGGTTAAAACTGTCTTTATGAAGTTACAACTGATAGAAGAAAACTGATGAGAAGACAAGTGTTACAACTGTTTGAAGATAGATTACAACTGATAGTTATGTGTCTGTAAGTAGTTAAAACTGCTTATGTATTAGTAACTGTTAGTTATATATGAAACAGTTAACACTGATTATGTATTTGTACTTGGTCGCATATTACAATTGAAGCAGTTACCACTGAATGTGTAACAGTTACAACTGTTTACATCAGAATGGTAGTTAAAACTGTTTATGATTTTGTGATAAGTATGAGTCGGTTATGGAAGTTAGTTTATTCCATATTTGTAGGAGATTGTATAGGACTCTATATGTTATAAATAGAGATCCTTTAGACCTAGATAGGTTAATGATTTTTGCGCAGCTTCAAGGTTTTCTGTAACCCTAATACATCAAGTGTATTCGTCTTATATCATTAATAAGATTGAAGCTTTCGGTATATTGTGTGTTCATTAAATTAATTAATATTCATTGATCTTCTTAATATTATTGAGTGTGATTCCGCAACTTCTCAATAATATATTCAAGGCTTATTAAGTAAGATTGTTTATTAAGTTAAATAGGGACTAACAAAGTGGTATCAGAGCTTGTGAAGCTTTGAAGACAGGAAGATCTGGGATTATTAGTATTAGTATTTGAGTTTAGTTCAGATATTAAGTTTTGATTTCAATGGCGTCTGAAGGCAATGAAGGAATTCAAGCAACAAAGATACCAATGCTTAAACCTGATGAGTTTGATCTATGGAAGGTCAGAATCAGGCAATATATGCTTCTCACGGATTATCAGATGTGGGAAGTTGTTGTTAATGGTATACCAGTAACGCTTGATGGAGATGGAGTAAAGCAACCAAGAGCACCACCAACATCTGAAGCAGAGAGGAAAATCAGATCTACTGAGTACAAAGCACTTAGTACTCTGTTGCTTTCCATTCCGAATGAGCATCAGAGCAGATTTGATAATTGTGAAGATCCCAAGGTACTGATGGAGGCAATTGAGAAGAGATTTGGTGGTAATGATAACACCAAAAAGAATAAAAGATCTCTGTTAAAACAACAATTTGAAAATTTTAGCCATGTGAAATCTGAAACTCTAACTCAAACCTTTGATAGGTTTACTAAATTAGTTGGAGAATTGGAAAATCACAAGGTTAAGATTGACAAAGAAGATCTTAACAGGAAGTTCTTGAGATCATTAGGTGATGAATGGACAATCTATACTGTTGGATTAAGGCAGAGTTCAGACATTGAAGTTAAGGAACTAGAAGATATATACAATGATCTGAGAAACTTTGAGTCTGAGGTGGAAAGTAAGAAGCAAGCAACTGGATACAGTCATAATGCTGCTTTTATGTCTATGGCTGGAACAAAAGCAGAATCAAGTCAAATGGGTTCTACTCATGTTTCAGGAGGAGCAGGATCATCATCAAATAGTTCTAATGATCAAATATTAGAATCTTTCTTTGCAAGTAATGTGAATTCTTCACTTACTAATGAAGATCTGGAACAATTTGATGGTGATGATCTAGAGGAGATGGACATCAAGTGGCAAATTGCATTGATTACTCAGAGAGCAAAAAGGTTCATGCAGAGGACTGGTAGAAATAACTTTGCATACAAGAGGAATGATGCAAATTGGTTTGATAAGAGCAAGATTGAGTGTTTCAACTGTCACAAGATGGGACACTTTGCCAGAGAATGCAGAAACCCTAGGCAAGAGCAGAATGGTAATGGTCAGAGATCTGGAAGCACTGGAACACAGACAAGAAACATTCCAATTCAGGGGGCTTCAGCAAATGCTTTGGTGTCTATGGATGGCTGTGGATGAGATTGGAGTGATCAAGAAGAGCATGTTGTGAAGAATCAATGTCTCATGGCCATTGCAGAATCTGACAAAAAGTCAGAAGTTCCTACTGAGGTACAAAATAAATTATGTTCTGCTGTTTGTAAACAAACTGTTAAACACTACAGAGATCATAATATAAAAGTGTGTGAGGAACTAAAACAATGGGAAATCAAAAGTAAACACACCATAGCAGTCATTGAAAATCTGGAAAATCAAATAAAGGCATATGAAGTCAATGCAACACAGTTTAAGTATGACATTGAATATGCTAGGTGGGAGAGAGACTCTTTTAAAGATAAAGTTGATTTGTTAACTAAGAAACTTACTGAGGTCACATGTGAAAGAGATAGTATCAGGCTTGATGTAAGTAAATTAGAACATGCTTCAAAGAGTGTAAATAAACTTATTAATTCACAGATTCATGATAAACTTAAGACTGGATTAGGATACAATAATGTACCTCCACCTTATAATCACACCTACTTTCCTCCCAAAAGTGAAATTGATATCAATTCACTTAAAAGAGAAATGGTAGATGAGGTTAAAAAGGCTGATCCAATTAAAAGTTTATCTGATGATGATCTGTTTGTAGAAGGTGAAGTTAGTGACTGGACTGAAGAAGATGATCAGAGTGATAGGACATCTGATAGTGAGAAGAGTGTGAAATCTGAATCATCTAAGTCTGAGTCAACATGTGAGGATGTGAAGAGAGTAATTACTGATCTAGTTGTTAATCTTAAAACTGATAAACTAGAAGAGGGTAAGAAAATGTTTAAGGAAAAGGTTAAACTGGACTTAGAGAAGGTGAGCTTGAATACTAACAAATCTAAACATGGGTTAGGATATGTTAGTAATACAGTTAACTCAGTTACTAAACCTGTTGTTGAATCTGTTGTGAATAACTGTGTGAATTGTAAATGTAAAGCAAGTGCTTCTTCTTCACAGAGTTTTCAAAATCAAAAACCCAGAGGTAATCAAAGAAATTGAAATCAAATGATTTCACAAAAACTGGGTAATAATGTTACTGTGATTAAAGAAATGTCTTGCTTTATATGTGGAAAAATGGGTCATCTTAAATATGACTGTTATCATAATCCTGAGAATGTTCAAAGGATTAGAAAACAGTCATGGATGAAAGCAAATATGATTAACAAACAAAATTTTCAATCAAAAGTTGATCATACTGCCAGAGTTCAGAAGATAAACTCAAAGGCTACCATGTTAAACACTGTTACAGGTAAATCTACTGCAGCAGTAATAACAAAATTAGCCAAAAGCTCAAAGACTAAAACAGTGGTAACTGATTTCAAAAACAGTGTTAACAAGATTAACACTGAATCTTCAATTGGTAAAACAGTTAAAACTGTTAAGCCAAAGAACACTGTTAAGTCTAAAATTAGTTGGATTTGGACACCTATTAAGTCTGATAAATTAACAGATCCAAATACCAACAGTGTTTCACAATCAATAATCTTTAAGAAAGTTGATTATGTGAATGCACATGGGAAACCCAAAGCCAAATTGGTTTGGGTTCCCAAGAGAAATTAATTCTCTTTTTTGACTATTTGTGCAGGGCAAGCCTAAGAGCTTATGGCATATTGATAGTGGATGCTCACGGCACATGACTGGAGACAAAGAAAAGCTGCAGGACTTTAAATCTTTTGATGGAGGATATGTAGCTTTTGGAAGCAATCCAAAAGGAGGAAGGATCACAGGGAAAGGAACAGTTCAGAGTGAAAAGCTAAGTTTTGATAATGTTTATTTTGTGGAACAACTGAGGTATAATTTACTAAGTGTGAGTCAAATCACAGATAAAAAGAACCCAGTTCTTTTTACTGACACTGAATGCCTTATCTTGTCCAAAGAATTCAAAATACCAGAAAACATGATTTTGATGAGAATTCCAAGACAAGATAATGTATATAAGTGTGACTTAGTAAATATGACACCTCAACCTGATTTAAACTGTCTTATTTCTAAAGCAAGTGTGAATGAATCTGAACTGTGGCATAGGAGGATGTGTCACATGAATTACAAAACCATTAATAAACTTGTCAAAAACAAGCTTGTTAGAGGTTTGCCTGAAAAGGTCTATTCATGTGATGATCATTGTGTTTCTTGTCAAAAGGGAAAGCAACACAAATCCTCATTTAAGTCCAAATCTGTGAACACAAATAGCACACCCTTACACTTATTGCATATGGACTTATTTGGACCAACCAGTATAAGTAGTATGGGGAAAAAGTCTTACTGTCTTGTGATTATTGATGATTATTCTAGATTTACATGGGTTTTCTTTCTTAGGACAAAGGATGAGACAGGTGAAATACTTAGATCATTTATAACTAAGATGGAGAATCAATTGGATAAAAGAGTAAAGATCATCAGAAGTGATAATGGAACAGAATTTAAAAATTATGAGATGGATAAATTCTGTGAAGTTAAAGGTATTAAGAGAGAATTTAGTGCACCTAGAACTCCTCAACAAAATGGAGTAGCTGAAAGGAGGAATAGGACACTGATTGAGGCTGCTAGAACCATGCTATCTGATGCAAAGCTACCTATGTCTTTTTGGGCAGAGGCAATTAGCACAGCTTGTTATGTTCAGAATAGAGTATTAGTTGTTAAGCCTCATAACAAGACACCATATGAACTGTTGTTTAAGAGAAAGCCTTTGGTTAGTTTCTTAAAATCTTTTGGGTATCCTTGTACAATCTTAAATACCAAAGATCACTTAGGTAAATTTCAGAGTAAGGCTGATGAGGGGATATTTGTTGGTTATTCTATTCAAAGTAAATCTTATAGGGTATTCAATCAAAGGACCAGAATCATAGAAGAAACAGTGCACATTACTTTTAATGAAAACACTGTTAATCCTGAGGGAAAAGGTCCTGAATCACTGTTTGATATTGATGCACTTAATACTGCTTTTAGATATACAAATGTGGATACTAGTGCAGGTACAAGTGCAGGTACAAATGCAGGAACAGGTGATGAAGAAGGTAGAGCAAAATCAGGAATATCAGTTGGAAAGAAGAATGATTCATTGGAATATATATTATTTCCAATTTGGTCTCCTGATCCTCCAGAAGTGTTTGATACTGATCAACCAACGACATCACAGGATGTGGAAACAGGAAAATCAGATGAAACATCATTTTCTCATGTTGATGATTCTGATAGACCTGTTATTGAAGACAGTACAGAAGACAGTGATATGAGTCCAGTACAGAAGTCTACAAAGGCAGGTGTGAATGTTGATCAGACACCTACAAAGCATCTTGACATAGAGCAGGAACAATTGAATTATCTACATTTGATGAGTTCTACTCCTTTGTCAAAGAGAATTGCAAGAGAAGTGTCAAGTAGTGAGTCTGGGCAAGAAGGAAATTTTACCAACTTAGAGGAGAGTATTCAAGAAACAGCAGCATCTAAATACATTACTCATAAAGATCATCCACTTGAGAATGTAATAGGAGATATTGAATCAGCTGTTAAAACAAGAAATCAAAGTCAGGTGTTTGAAGCTTCAGCAAATGAGGAAGAAGTAAATCTTGATACAGAAGCTGTTAATACTTCTTTGTTTGCCTGTTTTCTGTCTCAAACAGAACCAAAGAAGGTTACTGAAGCTTTGAGAGATCCTAGTTGGATTGAAGCTATGCAAGAGGAGTTGCTTCAGTTTAAGATTCAAGAAGTTTGGACATTGGTTGATTTGCCTAAAGAGAAGAGGGCAATTGGTACTAAATGGATTTTCAAGAACAAGAAGGATGAAAGAGGTATAGTGATCAAAAACAAGGCTAGATTGGTTGCACAGGGGTATTCACAAGAAGAGGGGATTGATTATGATGAGGTTTTTGCACCTGTTGCAAGGATAGAGGCAATTAGATTGTTTTTGGCTTATGCTTCATTCAAGGGATTCATTGTGTATCAGATGGATGTTAAGAGTGCTTTTCTGTATGGCACTATACAGGAAGAGGTCTATGTATGTCAACCACCAGGGTTTGAAGATTCTAAATTTCCTGATAAAGTTTTCAAACTGGATAAAGCTCTTTATGGCTTACATCAAGCACCTAGAGCCTGGTATGATACTTTTTCAGATTATCTGTTGCAGAATGGATTCAAAAGGGGTGCAATAGATAAAACTTTGTTTACTAAAAGAATTAAGAATGATATACTACTGGTTCAAGTTTATGTAGATGATATCATTTTTGGTTCAACAAAGGATATTCTTTGCAAGGAGTTTGAATCATTGATGCATGGAAAGTTCAAGATGAGCTCCATGGGGGAATTAACATTTTTCTTGGGGCTGCAAGTAAAGCAACAGAAAGAAGGAATCTTTATTCATCAAAGTAAGTATGTGAATGATATCCTGGATCGGTTTGGGTACAAAGATGCTAAAATTGCAAGCACACCAGTTGAGACAAACAAGAAATTACATGCAGATCTTGAGGGGGAGAGTGTGGATGAACATCTTTACAGATCAATGATTGGGTCTCTTATGTATCTCACTTCATCAAGGCCTGACATCATGTTTGCAGTGTGTTTATGTGCAAGATTTCAAGCTAATCCAAAGCTATCACATCTTCTAGCAGTCAAAAGAATTTTTAGATATTTGAAGGGTCAATCAAAATTGGGCCTTTGGTATCCAAAGTTTAATTCTTTTGATCTGATAGCTTACACAGATAGTGATTATGGAGGAGCTAATTTGGATAGGAAATCTACATCAGGAGGTTGTCAATTTTTGGGAGAAAGATTGGTTTCATGGCAATGCAAGAAACAAACCACTGTATCTACATCTACAGCAGAGGCAGAATATGTAGCAGCTGCAAGTTGTTGTGCTCAAGTGCTATGGATTCAGAATCAGATGCTAGATTATGGTTTTACCTTTCTTAATACTCCTATTTTTATTGATAATAGCTCTGCAATCAGTATTATTAATAACCCAGTTAAACATTCTAAAACAAAGCACATTGAAATCAGATATCATTTCATTAGAGATTGTAATGAGAAAAGACTTATTCAAATTTTGAAAGTTCATACTGATAATCAGTTTGCTGATCTGTTTACAAAAGCTTTTGATGTAGGCAGATTCACATTCTTGGTTACTAGTATAGGAATGATCAATTTGTCATAAGTTATTTCTCTTGTTACTGCTTTCTGTGAATAATATCTACTGTGATTTCAATTTGGGTTAATACTGATTTGTTAATTAAACACTGATTGTGTGTAATGTGTATCGTTATCACTGTTTCTTAATTTTATTATAAACAGTGGTAATAATCACTTCACCACTGTTGGTGTATCGTTAACACTGTATACTTGTATTATTGTTTGAAATTACCACTGCAGGTTATATTGCTATGTCTTGGAGTCTAACTTATGCAGGTGTTTATGAAGTTTTTACTGCTTGTGGAGTTTGCTTTCGGTAAAAAAAAAAAAAAAAAAAAAAAAAAAAAAAAAAAAATTCAACCACTGCTTTGTTTATATGATTTTGCTAGAACTGAAGTACTACTTGTATTAAGTTAGCACTGCCTTGGTCGGTTGGTACTGCTTGTACAAGTTAGCACTGCTAGCTTAATTATGTAAATGATGCATTTGAGAAACTAAGTGTTGATTACCACTGATGGTTATTTTCACAGTTATCACTGAACGTGTTATATTTCTTAATTAACACTGTTTTAGTTATAATTGGGGATTTGGTCAATTTAGGGTTTACAACTGATTTAATTTCAGTACTTAACTCTCAACACTTAGGGTTTCTCATTACGCTTTCAAAATTACACATACAAACAACTGCGCTTAGTCTCATTGATTTTCGATTCTGTAAAATCATCTTCGATTCTTCTCGATTACTTGATTTCTTATCATGGCATCGACTTCGTCTACTGTTCAACTACCGATTGGAAAAGATCACAATATGATTGCATTCTTAATGAAACCTGCAGAGGCAAACGAGTATGTGGAAATCATTGATTTCCTTCGTGCTTCACATATTCGTCATGCTCTCACTGTAGCACCCAGAATATCTCACGATCATATCAACAATTTCTGGGTGAATGCATCAATAGAAGAGGAACAGGGGATTAAAAGAATTGTTTCAGAAGTTATGGATACACGTGTTGTAATCACAGAAGCTACTGTTAGAGCTTCCTTACAACTAGATGATGAGGCAGGTATATCATCTTTAGAGGATACTGTTATGTATGATACTTTACGATTGATGGGTTATGAGGGTTCTTTTGAAATTTTTACTTTTCAGAAAACCTTATTTTCTCATCAGTGGAGATTTTTAATACATACAATTTTACACTGCTTATCATCTAAGAGATCATCTTTTGAGCAGTTTGGAAGCAACATTGCTTATGCAATTGCTTGTCTTGCAACTGGTCAAAGGTTTAATTTTTCAAATCTGATATTTTCTGGTATGCTTAGAAACATTGAGCAGCCAAAGATTAAGTTTTTGATGTATCCACGTTTTGTGCAGTTGTTCTTAAATGAACAAATTCCTAATATAACTGCACTTGAAAAGATTATTGGTATTGTCTCTTTTAAACCAAAAGTTTTTGTAAATATGAAGAGAGATACTAAATTTTCTGGGAAGGTTACAGCATTATTTTCTACAATGCTTCCTGCACCTTCCACCACAGCATCAGTACTACCAACTGAAGCTGAACCAACTACTGAGAGAATGGTTCCACCCACCACTTCTCAACCCACAGTAGTTGGGGGTACTAAAAGAAAACAAGGGACCACAACAGCTAAACCTTCTAAAGCCAAAAAGGCTAAAAAACAGGCATCTGAGGCTGCTGCTACTCAGGTGTCTCAGACAAATGATTCATCACAGCAGATGATCAATGAGGTGGAGGATGATCATTCTGAGAGGGCTGCTTCTACTGCTTCTAGCCCACTGGCAGAGCAGGACAGAAGTAACATTAATAAGACCCAATCAGAGGCAACACATGGACATGATTCTACACCAGTAGATGATCCTAGTGGTCCCAGTACCAAGAACCAAGGGGACTTTGATGATCATGCTAGGCATGAGTCAGAGTTTGATGATGTCAATGATTCACCAAAGGATTCACATCCTGAAGGTGTTGAGGCTAGAACTAACTTGGAATTGACGAAAATGGTTGATTATGTATGGGCTGAGTTTGTACAAGAGAGGAAGAAGAATAAGGCTAAGGATGAAGTTATTACTCAGTTGCAGAGGAAAGTGAAGCAGTTAGAGAGGATTGTTATTAAATGTTTGAAGAAAGGAAGGAAATATGTGGTTCATGATACTTCAGAACCTGAGGAGACTTATAACTTTAAACAAAATGCTTTCAAAAAGGGGGAGAAGGTCTGGACAAATTTAGGTGATAAGAGGAATGGGAATGATAAGGTTGTGACTGATGATGAAAAAGTTGATGAAGAGATTGAAATGGAACAACCAGTGGATGATGATTTTGTGCATACACCTCCAACACCACCTACAGAGCCAGAGCCAGAAATAAATGAATCAGTATATGAGACAGTGGAAACAGAAATGAAGGAATCAGTGGCAGATGAAGATAAGTCTGATCATACTGAGGTTATTGGGTCAGTGGAGCAAACTGAAGAGGTGAATTTGGATGATAAGACTTAGGAGTTAAAGATTGATGAGGATGATGGTGAAGAGGTGAGTAAACCTGAGATAGCAGTTGAAAAAGAAGAAGTAAAGACTGATGCTAAAACTGATGCTCAACAAGTTGAGAAGACAAGGAAGAAGAGCATTCCAGTTAAAACTGCTAAGATGACTGGTACAGGAAAGAAGGTTGAAACTCCAAAGAAGAAATCTTCACAACAACCATCTTTGCCTGGATTTCAAATTAGAGAACCTGCTGCTGCTCCTGTTCAACAGAAAGAATTGCCAAAGATTGATCCAAAAGATAAAGGCAAGGGAAAACTGGTAGAAGAACCAAAGAAGAAAAAGCAAAAACCAGTGCCACCAGAAGTAACTGCACATGATAGTGAATATGCTCAAAGGTTACAGGCTGAAATAAATGCAGAGGGATTGATTGATGTTGAGATTGAGGAAGGAAAGTTTGTAAAAATGACAAAAGAGCAAGTGGCAGAGTGGGATGAATATTTATTGAAAGAACAGAGACAGGATGATATTGAATATCTTGTAGAGCAGGTTAAGAAAAAGAAAGCAGAGGAAGCAAGAAAGAAAAAAGCTGCAAAACCACCAACAAAAGCTCAAATGAAGAAGAACTTGATTGCAAAGTTGAAAGGTGGGTATATTCCTTTGAAAGCTTTGAAACAGATAAGTTTAGAGAGATTGCAGGAGTTATGGGATAAAGATGAGTTGAATCCTGATGTGATTGAAAAGAAACAAAGAGAAAAGAAAGAAGCTGAGAAGAAAGCAGGAAGTTGAAAAGGAAAAGAAAGAGGCTGAAAAAGAAAGAAAGTTGAAAGAAAAGGAAGAAAAAGAAAAAAGAGAAAAGATAGAAGCTAAGAAGAGGAGGAAAGATGAACTTGAGAAAAAGAAGAGAGAGTTAGATGAAATTTCTGATAGAGAAAGGGATATTGATGAATTGAAGGAGTTTATTCTGTTACAGACTATGGAATCTGAGGTAATTAATGTTGAATTACCTGGTATCATTGATTGGTCTATAGAGCAATTTGTCAATCCTGTTAAGATTCACAAGATTAAAGTTGAAAGAGCAGATGGAAATATATCTTGGTGGAGATCTTTTAGGGATTTGATAAAGAGAATTAGTAGGACTGATTTGGTGAGAATGTATGAGATTGGGATGGAAAAGAATTTAGATTTGAAAAGGTTTGATAATCTGGTTGAAAAAGTTACATGGCATTGGATTAAAGCTATGTTTGAGCCAGAAGAGTTTCCATTTCAGTTTGCTACTTTTAGCAAGGTCAGAAATTGGATTTATCATGCCAAACCTGGAGTACATCAGATTGTTATGGAGGATGCAGTGTTTATGTGGTTATTGACAGATAGATTTTATGATATCAATCTGAGATTTTTGATGGGTTTGAGAAATGCAAGGCTACAAGCTGCAGTTTTAGATGATGTAGCTCTGGAATTGGTATATATGGTGCTGAATCAGATTCATAAGAAGGAGGAGATTGATAGGAAGAAGAGAAGAAATGACTAACAGTTTTGAAAGAATTTTGTGAAGCTTATAATGGAGGATTAGAAGAAACTTAATGCTGTGAAGGACAGATTAAGTTTAGGGGGAGATTGTTGGGTCAAAACTGTTTCAGGTCTGAGTTGAAGTTCTGATGAGAAGATAGAGTGTAAGTGATTAAAACTGTTTGCTTTGAAGGTTAAAACTGTCTTTATGAAGTTACAACTGATAGAAGAAAACTGATGAGAAGACAAGTGTTACAACTGTTTGAAGATAGATTACAACTGATAGTTATGTGTCTGTAAGTAGTTAAAACTGCTTATGTATTAGTAACTGTTAGTTATATATGAAACAGTTAACACTGATTATGTATTTGTACTTGGTCGCATATTACCATTGAAGCAGTTACCACTGAATGTGTAACAGTTACAACTGTTTACATCAGAATGGTAGTTAAAACTGTTTATGATTTTGTGATAAGTATGAGTCGGTTATGGAAGTTAGTTTATTCCATATTTGTAGGAGATTGTATAGGACTCTATATGTTATAAATAGAGATCCTTTAGACCTAGATAGGTTAATGATTTTTGCGCAGCTTCAAGGTTTTCTGTAACCCTAATACATCAAGTGTATTCGTCTTATATCATTAATAAGATTGAAGCTTTCGGTATATTGTGTGTTCATTAAATTAATTAATATTCATTGATCTTCTTAATATTATTGAGTTTGATTCCGCAACTTCTCAATAATATATTCAAGGCTTATTAAGTAAGATTGTTTATTAAGTTAAACAGGGACTAACACAATGTGGTCTTGAAACGTATGTCTGGAGCAAGTTCTAATTCTGAGATGCAAGCATCGGCACACACAAGAAATGAAAGTGAAGCATTAAAGATGAATGCTTTTAGGCTCAAGATACCTCACTACAAAATAGGGTTGTATGTGCCTAGCCATGCTCCTTTTTAGATTATTGTTTCTTTCTCAAGAAATTTCTACCTTATTTTCCCTATATTCCAAAATACCTTACTCATATTTTGAGAATGATTCTTTTCGAAAGTATTTAACTCAAAAACTTAGAGTTAGTTTCACAATCTAATTTGTAATTTTAATTTTTTTGAAAAAATTTTGAAAAAATATATTTGAAAAAGTTCGTTTTTGGGGAAACATTTTCTGAGTAATGCTATTTTGGACATAAAAATTGCCTAAAACTATCCAAGGTATTCTATACCTAGCTATCCCACACTTAGAGGAACATTGTCCCTAATGTTCTCTTGAGTTGAGTTTTTACTGGCGGTAAAATCCCACACTTAGAGTTTGAACATGTAAGAAAATGTTTCTTATGTGTTAAATTTGGGTTTGAATCCCACACTTAGTGATAAGCTCAGGATAGGGTATAGATTATAACAAGTTAACAAGACATAATAAATGTGATCATGAAATGGATAGAGGGTTAAGGAACTCCCCAGATAACGCTTTAACATTTTGAAGCTTATGAAATTTTGCACAAGAGAGAGAGTCGAAGCGAGCTTTCTTCTACATTCTTCTTGAAGGTCAGTAAGCTTCAATTGGGTTATCCAGTGTCATGTATCCAATGTTATCAGAAATCAACTTCAATTCTTTTAAGTAGGGATCCTTATGGTGTAGAATCCCATACTTTAGGTTTTGAAGAAGTTGGAGTGATTTCGATAAGTATTTGTAATGTGGGAAGTGATCCCACACTTAGTTCTTTGAAGTGCTTGGATACAAGGAAGTTTTGAGAAGAATGAGATCCCTCCATGAGATGTTGAATGTTCCGCAGTCTGCAAATATTGAAAGCTGGTTCGGGTTGCCTTTTGACTTCACGGATTTTCTTCTTGAAAGTGCGCCATCTCGCCTATTTTCACTTTCATTCATCACAACATTTCTACTTATTTGACAGAAAGAAAATAAAACATAATAAGTAATAGCATAATGTAAATAAGGATAGAGTGATCAACCAACTAGTGGCTGATACAAATAAGTTCCAAAAGTGAGGTCCAATAGTAGCCAAATAAACACAAGATAATAATAGTAATAATGTCTGAAACCAAAGTTAAGTGATGCAAATGGGAAAGGTCTATGAGGCTGGGGATCCCTGATCAAGTATGTCATCATGCTGAGTAGGGGCTGGTGCTGTGGATGGTCCTAAGACTGACTGCTGGCCACTCGACACTCTCTGTCCTTCGTCAGCAGTGATAAGCTTGAGCATAATCAAAATATCTCTGAGTGTAGCTGCCGGCAGCTTCATCGGATCTGTAATACCCCACTGTAGCAGAACATCTGATGTGACCTTGGCATCCTCAAGTAGTTTATTATAGGCCTGACGAAGCATGGTCTCGGTGGGCACATCTGAAGAAGAGATCGGTCCAAGGTTCAGTAACATCCTGGAAGTGTCAAAAGATAGAGCATCCGTGCCCAAATAGACTGTGTCAGCACGGTAAGATCCACTGGCGACTGGCTGGGCAGGATGAGAAATCACAGGTGCAGAAATCACTGGCTGAACTACCGGTATCTCGGTCTCAACTGACTGGACCTGCTCTGGTACTGGTGTGGTCCGGATAGCGGGTGATGGTGTATGGGTGGTATGTGATGGGATGGATGTATGTGGTGGTGCTATGGATGGTGGTGGTGGACCGCATCGGTACATGTAAGGCTCCAGGTCAGGAATACCAAGTCTCCTTGAAATCAACAGCTGATGGGAACGGCTAACCTGAAGAGCATGCAAAAGATAATACTGTGTCAGCGAGGTCACTGGATCTGTGTAGTGAACAGTAGCCTGAGCTGGTGGCTCGGCTGTCTCAGCTCCTCCATGCGGGACACTAGCATGAGTAGTAGGTGCTCGGGCTCTATCAGATGGGTCATTCTCAGTATCTGCAGCAGGTGAGGATCCTCTAACACGCTTCCCAGGGAGATGACATCCTGGAATGATCTGTTTGGTGTTCTTCCATAGGCACTGCCTCTGCTCATCTACCTCAATAAGATGGATCAACTTGCAGTATTCCAAGTTGAATGGCAAAGAACGAGAACAAACAGTAAACTCCTCAGTGTGGGCCTCAGTCAACAATCCCATACCATACAGCAATCTAGTGATAATCGACCCCATGAACATGTGCTTATCCAAGTCTGTCTCATCCCAAAGTCTCTCAGCGATCAAGAAAGCAACATTCAGATTCTTTCCTCCTATGATTGCTTCCATGAACTTCAACTCTTCGGCACTCACAGCTCCACCTTCCTTCTTCTCAAATATAGAACATACTAGCAACTTGTGAAGGATGTGATGAACCGGCTTGATGAAAGTGGATGACTTAACACAGCTCCTAAAGTTTGATCCTGCTAAATCCATCCAAATATCCTTGTGGTTCCTGTTTGGTAGGCTGGAGATGTCTTGAACACTGTTTCTGAACCATGCAGAGTTGACCTGAGACTCTGTATATAAACCAAGATACACTCCCAAGTCGGCAACTGAGATATGATGAATCTGTTCCTGAAACCTGAATGAAATCTTTCTTTTGTCAGATACGCTCATTTTTGGATTCAGCTGGTAAGTCATCATGAACTCTGTCACTACTTCTCGGTATGCATACTCATCTATATCGAAGAGACGGAAAAGGGCATTGTTTACTTGACCCTCGGTCTCATACATCAACAAACTTTTTAATACATCCCTGATTCCAAGCTTAATCATATCTTTCCATACCACATAACGATTACTGCCGACCGGTCGCTGCAACCACTGGCGAATGAGTGACCTATTCTTTGAAGATTTGGCCAAGTAGCTGAGTGAAGGCGGGCAAGTATTCATCTGAGACAAAAGAAAAGAAAAGATCAAACCATAATAGTGGTATATTAATGGATATGCTAAAGTGTTTCCAGATTTTCAGAAAAAAATTGAAATGTAGGCTTTAGAAATGGGCATATCCAGAAATTTTAAAATTGCTAAACCTAACCGCAACCAATCACAAATCACCAATTTCTTATTAGCTTATGTCTAATCAAGGGAAAGTGGCACAAAGTTCCAAATTTCTAACATAATCAAAGTAAGTATATAAGTACCTAAGTCAATTATCCCAAGGACTAAAAACTTAAACACTTTACGCTTATGGTTAATCAATTCAAATGAGCTTAATACTTTGAATAAGTCCAAGGTCATATAATTACCTCAAGTGAATCAATTAATCACAAAATGACATATTACCAATTTAATATGCAATCTAACTTTCCGCAATTTCCAAAAGACATGAAGCTCAATTACATGGTTCCGAGCAAAGAATGGAAGTAAACTCATTTGACAAAATGGTAGTTTTTAGAAAATGGCGTTTTCGTTAGTTCCATTTCAAAGTGTCATACACTTTATTATTTAAAGTGATGAACTTTAGGAATGATTATGAACCGAAGCTTGTTTTGACAATTTTGTAAGCTTTTAAGTTTAGAAAAGTCATAAACATGGTTTAAAAATAAAAGTTTTAAGTAAAAAAGATGTTTATAATGGTTTTATCAAAAATGAGCTTACTTTAATTATCAAAAACTAGCTTAGCCATTTTCTAATTGCAAACGATCAATCAAATCATGTTAACCTATCATAATTAAGCATAATTCAATCAACAAAAGTCAACATAAGCAATTAATCAACCAAAAAGTCAAACTAGCCATAGTTCATCCAAAAAGTCAACACTTTAATTTTCAAACTTGCAATTAAGCCAACAAATCACTAGATTATGTTTTTAATCATGTTAAGCATCAAGATAAGCATGGAATAACACTAAAGATTGCAACTTTTAACCATGAAATCTATGAAAATGAGTTACAAGCCCTAATTTTTAAAGTTTCATGAAAATCACAAAATTAGGTCAAGGATTACCTTAAACTTGATGTAGTGATGTTGTGGATGCAAGAAAGATCATAAAATGAGGAATTTTGAGTTGGAATCATGCAAAATGGTGAAGTAATGAAGATTTGGTGATGGTGGGGGTGAGGCCGACGGTGGGGAGGAGAAAAGGGGGAAGAAGATGAAGTTTTTTTTATGTTTTGTCTTATGTGTGTGGCCAAAAGCTCCTTTTATACCCTTTCAAACGCGTGCGATTTAAAATTCACGAAAGATACGAAACATACAAGTAAAATTTTAAAGTTTAAAAATTTCTAATAAAATAATTTTAAAAAGTATGTTCGTAATTTTCTGAACCTTTACGCGCAGTCTGAAAAGATATTGCAAATCGTACGCGAAATCGTATACGTTTTTATTTAAAACAAGACAATCTTTTTGTGTTCTTTAAAATCCTAGACAAATTCAAAATTAATTTTTTCAAAATTTTAAAAATAAACTTTTTCGAACTTTCTGAAAATGTCTGAAATTTGTTACTGTGTTGTGCGAATTTGAATTTTAAAAGAACGTTTTCTTGTGTTTTTAAATGCAAGCTTTTAAATTTAAAAATAAACTACTAATATTACTTAGCCTAAATACTTAAAATAAAACTAAATTAACTAAAGTTTGGGTTGCCTCCCAAAAAGCGCTTGGTTAAAGTCGGTAGCTCGACTTTTGGACAAATTTATTGAGTATTGCCCAAGAGCAATTTTTTTAGTGAATTTGGTGCTCTTGGTTGAGGGAAAGTGTAGCGAGGAATAAAGTCACAAGTGAGAATCTTAATGACAGAATCAACTAGGTCTGCGGGATGTAATGAGAATCGTTCGTGTTCAGTGACAAAAATATGTTCCTTTTTGCCTAAATCTAGAAGATTGTCAATAAACTTGTTAAATTCCTTTCTAACTTTCTTAGGGTTTGAAATTCCGTTTCGTGATCCGTCATCTATATTGTTCAAGTCATGAAGAAGCATTCCTAGGGTTTGTTGAAATTCCCATTCTTCTCTCGAATCGGGATCTCCGGTGGTAGTGTGAACTGACTCCGTGATTTCTTCGATTAAAGATGTTTGTGAAACGGTGAAAGGAAATTTTGACTGAGCAAATAACAAAGTGAGTGAGACGTTAATATCCTTCCTTCCAGCAAAGAAAGTAGCTTCCATGTTATCGTCAGTGGCTCCAGGGAATATCTCTAACAACTTGTCGATCATGTAAGTAGCGGGGTCAACGAAGAATGGAATTTTATCGGAAATGACGAGAGATATAACGGGGTCTTTGCTGATCCAGAACTCAAGCTCATAAATCATAGCCGCAACATAACGATTAATTAGGGTTTGGGAAACCGGCTGATAATTGGTACAGGTGAATAGGTCCATTAGTAGGTCTATTTCTGATTTAAGCTTTAGTTCTTGCTCTCGATATTGTGTGAAGATACCTTCCTCCTTTTCATTTGGAAGACGGTGGAGAATACCAACCTGTTTCTTTATCCTACGAGCGACTTCTCTTTGTTCAACCGAAAAAGGAAAGTCAGACGTTTTGAGTTGTCTAGCAAATGCCCGACAAACATCCAATCTCCTATCAGGATCAAAAGAGTTACCTACGTAGCGGATATTTTCTTCAGGTTTGATTGGTAGAGTCCTATTAACAACACGATAGATGGTGTACTCAGGTTCTGGTACAAGGTTCAAAAAGATAGGTGATTTTGGAGGGTATTCGTAAACTTCTTCATCCCATGGTGGAAGACGTTCTTCAATGGGTGGAAAACGAAAGGGTTGAAGATGTTCAGAGTTACTCTCGACAAAACCAGATAAAGTAGGGAATTGAAAGAAGTTTTCTAAGGAATATGAAATCTCAGGAGCAGGTATAACCTGGTAGCTTAGAATGCTAGATGCAGAAGTTGAGATCTTCTGATGAGAATCATGGGTTCCTAAGTCAAGGTCTAAGAATTGCCCTATGGTTCTAGATTCATCGTCTGAATTAGCGGAGATATCTTCGAAGGAGGATAAAGATAAAGAGTAGACGTCAGATTCCAACTCTCGTTCTAAGCAGGCGAAGAACTCAGCGTCATCCATGGCCATCATTTCTTCGGACGTCTTGAGGGCGAGTGGAGAAATGGGGCTAGACGGAAATGAATCATAGAAAGATGTTTTTGTATTTTTCATTTTTTATTTAACTATCTAAATTATTCTAAGGGAAGAAAATAACTACCAACTAAGTTTGGGAAAACCTAACTGGAAAGGATCTCCTAAAAGCTAGAATATCTAAGGCGGCTTCAAATCGTAACGCTCTACGATCCCTGGCAGCGGCGCCAAAAACTTGTCGCGCTTCTATCGGTCGGTCGGATTTGACTCCGGTCGTTGTTCCAACAGCAATAGAAGCGGTGGACAGTGAGTTTTAAATTTATATGAGCTGGGGCTCAAACTATAAGTACTACCTACCTTGGGAGCAAGCAGTAAGTATAACTCGAGGTCGTTCTTAAATCGGAGCGAATTGAAATGAAGTGAATCACCAAAGATTATGGTTGCTAATAGGATGGGGGTAGGTAGATAGATTTTTGATAGGTTTGTTTTTCTAATTTTCCTAAGTGCAGTAAAGTAAATAACAGAGATAAGAGATAGGGAATAAGCAGACATGTAGAGATCTGATTGCTGAAACTTGGATAATTAGGGTTTCGGGATGATGTTCATTATAAAACTGATTAGAGATTTACCAGATAAAAAGCAGATATACTTTCGGTGTAAACACTAGGACCCTACGTTCAGGTTAAACCCTAGAAACATATGTCACTGGAATCCTAGGCTATCATGATTCTGATCAGATCAGGCTGTTTTCAAACCCCCCTGAACTTTTGCTTGAATAAGACAAAGTCACCCATGATTTATCTAGGGAGCAGGCATAAGGCAACAGACCGCAATTGTATTTACTGACCTTTCTTAACACCTAATCGTCTATTTACTTTTATCATGGAAAATACTGATTGTATCCTATGTATGTTAAACTATTGGTCTGATTAGGGTTTTGCATGTCTAGGTATTATAATTGACACTACCCTGTGTTGTATCTGTTGAAGCACATACTTAACCATCGTAAATATAGACCCTCCTTTACATTCAGGCGTTCATCCCTAGGAATAATCACTGTGTACAGGGCAATTAGGCATTTCCACAGTGTTCCAAACCCTAGATGTACTAACGGTGTACTGGGCATTTAAGCATTTCCACAGTGTTCCAGATCTTAGGTGTATTGACGGTGTACAGTGCAACAAGCATTTCCACAGCTTTGATTCCTAGACCACAGTTCTAGAAGGGTCACTTCTAGGTAATCCACGATGAAACAATCCATGGCATTTCCTTAGCTTCCACGTATTTGTACTCCACACGAGGTGTTTCCAATGCTATACGAAGTACCGTGCCTTTTAAAGGAAAGTTCATAGTTTCATACTGTAACTGGAGATAACTGCATATTCATAGTATTAGGGTTGATCAGATCATATCCTAGGGCAACAGTCACGTGAAAGTCTGGAAAGGGTGATGAGAGACTAGATCTATATTCAGGATAAGCTTAACCAGATACACAGCATAACAATTTCCAATCGTATAAATGAGATATTAATTTAACATCATCCCTACTCCTAATATCTACATTTCAACAATCACAATATTAAACTACTCTATAAACATGGCAATATGCAAAATACAAACTGAAATAACATAAAGCACAAGCATTATAACAATAAGTAAAGTTTAGATATCACCGGGAATACAGCAGCGTAATACTGAGGATTACAAATAGTCTGAACTTGAAAAACTCGTTACAACAAGATTACCAAGCTAAACCTTCCTCTAGACTAGAACCGTAAGCTCAACCCTAACCTTTCTCCTCTAACTCCTAAGAGTAGTGCTAGAGAGAGAAAGTTAGAGAGAGAAAGTGAAAGAAAAAGAGAAATGAGAAAAGTGTGAGAATGTGAAAGTGTGTTGTGGTTTGTAAAATGAGGAGGTGGGTATCCCTATTTATAGGCAAAGCTCAAAATCACACGTACAACTAGCGAAACAGCACGTACAAGCAAACGAAGCAGCATACGGGGTCAGGGGGGCCGTATACGGCCTTGGTAGGGCCGTATACGGTGTATACTAGGCCGTATATGGTCTCTGTGGGGCCGTATACGGTTCCTGAGGCCGTATACGGTGTCCGTCTGATTTTGTTCGTTGCTTAAAATGCGCGTATCTCCTTCGTTATGCGTCCGTTTGACCTGATTCTTTCGCCTGTGTCTTCGTAATTCCGTTACGCTTATAATGATGCCAACTTCACTGAAATTGGATGTGTATAGATTAAGCATAGCCGAAATGACTTTATAGGGTCTGATACCGCTCAGTCTTCTCCGTTCTTTATCCGATTTGCATGATTCTTGATTTTCCCGTCTCGATTTTACCTGTTTTATCATATGATGAAGTTAGAATGTGATCTATACAAGGTAAATGAGGCCGGAGGATTTTGTGCACGTTTATTCGCTCTAATTTGCTTGTTATTTGGACGTTTTAGGTGATTTTTGCAACAACGCCTATATTTAGACCACTTTAGTGAATTTTAGTAAATAATGATCATTTTGGAATGTTTTCACTAAAGATACGTCCAAAAAGTGCTGAATATTGCCCTTAAAAACATGACTATTTGAGTCACATCAATTCTCTTCAGTGGAGATTATACTAGAAGTATAATCCCACACTTAGAGTTTGAACATGTAAGAAAATGTTTCTCAAGTGTTTGTTTTGGGCTGGAATCCCACACTTAGTGATAAGCTTAGGATATGGTATAGATTACTTTTATTGATTAACAGTACTAAGTAAAGCAAAAAGATAAAAACAGAGAAAGGATGAAGAAACTCCCCAGATAGCTAAAAGCTGAAGATCTGAATATGTGCCGAGAAAATGAAAGTCTTTGTTTTGCGGCAACTCCATGAGGATTATTCAGCTTTAGGGGGATTTGCCTTTGATTAAGAACCTTGCCTTCCATTTCAACCATCCTTTGTGAATCAATCTCTTAAGTGTGAACACGTTGGATATACCTTTCAACTCTATATTTTTGCAATGAAAAGGAATCACTGTCTTAGAATGAAAAGATGTTTTCTATTACAAATCATTTTGTAGAACATATGTTTTTAAACGAGTTCGAGCATAATGCATAAAAGTAGTATGCAAGTACCTCAAATGCTCGAAACACATGAACTAATTTTCTAAAAACTTTTCCTAATGTTCCGAGACAAGTGATTTTGCAAAAAGTAAGTTATGGTAATGAAATATTTTGAAAATATTTTTGGGTATATCCAAGTGTGAAGGATATTCAGAGATTTTCTTCACTTATTAACACACAACCATCAGCACGTCTTATTGCACGGGTTGCCTCCCGAGAAGCGCTGATGTTATAGTCGAGAGCTCGAATTTACTCCTTCGGGATTAGGTATGGGGGAAGGAGTTCCCAGGGCTAGTGGTGGTGACATTATGAGCCCTAGGTTGTGGGAAAGTGTAGCGCGGAGGATAGATCCTTTGGAAATGGCAGGCCATGGTTAAGATTAGATCTTGCGGTTCCATGGTATCCACTTTGAAGCTTTGAAATTGTTCTGAGGCAGCTCTGGAGAGACTTAGTAATCCATGGGTAATGTAATCAACCGCCTTAGAGACTGGCCCATTAGGGTCAATCAGCGTGGTTTTTCTTGTCTTGATCAGTTAAGTCTGAAAGAGTCCATAAATGCCAGTAACTTCATCTTCAAATCTTCAAATTCTTCAGTGTGAGGATCTCCTCCGAATACAGCTATAGACTTGCATAAGCTCTTGATTAGCTGGTGCTGATGAAGGGTGAAAGGAAAACTAGAGTTTGTGAAGATATGAATTAATTTGTTAAATATCTCACGATATCCAGCGTGGAAGATAAACTCTGTTTTCTCGGCGTCTTCTGCATTCAATATATCATGTAACCGAGTCATCACATAAGTGACAACATCAAGTGGTGACATATCTTTAAAACTGATGGAGTGATTATGCCTTCTTTCATCCAAACTGATGTACCTAAGTTCTTCGATTATCAATTTGATATGATGTTCTAAAATAGACTTTATGACAAATCGATTGCTTTCTTTGGTACTCAGGTGATCTTTTGCAGCTAGTAAGTCAACGAATGCCCGAAGATTGCTCATTATCATGATGTCAGCATAGTTACTGGGATTTCCAGTAGCTTCTTCGATAAGTCTTCTGATAGCACACAAAATCTCCCTTTGTTTTGAGGAATAAAGAAATGTTGAACCCATGCGAGCGTCATATACCTTGCGGTATATTTTTCTTTGTTCAATGTAGAAATATAGATCCTTCGCGTTTTTCCTTTCTTCTTTGAGCTGAGATTTGAGTGCATCGGCGAATACTCTGATGCAATATCTAAGGATGATCGGATCTTGGGTTCCTTTGCTTGTGAGATGGATAGTGGATGTTGCCTCAATAACTGCTATTAGCCATCTTTGATGTATAGAGTAATTGAGAGTGCCCCCTGGATGTGGATCTAAGTGTTGATCGATAGTAATAGATTGGCGGAATCAATCAATTACACAAACAAGTAATAAACTCAAACCGAAAACAATGATTAATCAAAGTAAACGAGTATATTAGCTTGTAAATCGTATTGGAACTGTTTACAGAAGTGCTTAGTCGACAAATGGTGCTAGGGTTTCGTCAACCCTAGCCGAAAACCCGTAGGTTTCAATTTATACTAACAAAATCGGCAGACATGCGTCACTTGGGAAGTGTCGCATGTCGCCGCCCTCATGCGTCACTTACCTAAGTGTCGCTATGCGTCACTGAGGCAAGTGTCGCCTAATGCTAAACTTAAGTGTCGCAAATACAAAAAATGACTTTTCTATTAAAACTAACTAATGACACTTACAACTCAATAGACCAACTGACAGACACACAAACATGTATCAACAAACTCCCCCGTGTCTTCAGCTTGGTCTTCAAAAACATCTTCAGTTTAAACCCAACCTGGTGGAAATACTCCACCAGCATGAATACCCACTCGAACACAAATCTCGACCACCTTCTCGAACTTTGCAGCTTCTTCTTGATCATAACGATGATACTCCATCTTACTTTTGTGAAGAGCTTTCAAATCTTTCTTCGTCAAATTGATAAGGCTGATCGGATCAAAAACACGAAGAGTTCTTCCATACTTTGCAGATAAACTCCAATTACCCTTCTCAATCACTGGATCTTCAACTGAAAGATATTCAATGACTGCTTCTTGAGTAACAGAGTCAAACCACCAATATCGTAATCTTTTCAGAAAATCAAGTGGTAATGACTGCAAAGGCACAGTTTTCTGACTAGCAGCTGGAGGATAATGATACTTCACAATCGGTTGCTGAGTTCTTGAATCCAACTTTTTCTTGTATGAATAACGAACTCCCAACTCTGGTCTAACCCACAAATACTTCTTGCTGTTAATATCTCTTCTGAGAATCTTCTGAAACATATTACCACGAAAATCATCAGTGTGGTTAACGATATTCAGCTGAGCAAGACGATTTAATTCCTCCTTTGGCAATGTGCTGATACAGTTAAATCTTGGCCGAAAATACTGTACTCCATCTCTTCGCTTAATAAGAATCAGAAAGTTGACTTCATCAAACTTCCAACTTCTGATTAATCCAGTCAAATCACCTCGAACCTGATATGTTTTGAAAATCTTCAATTCAGGCTTGAGCTTTCGAAACATTGGGCGCTCTGAAGATGTAGACGGTTGCGCTTGTTCAGGAACAGATTCAGCAGTTGGTTGTTCCTGAGTAGTATCTGTTTGAGGCTCTTGGTCATTATCAGAATCATCGGACTCAATCATCGGTGCATCAAAATCATACGGTTGAGCCGGTTGTTTCTGAACTGGTTCCGATTCTCGCTCAGGTGCTAGTTCCTGATGAGGATTAACCAAATATTCTTCGTCTGACTCTGGAACCTCAGCATCCATCTCTATATCATCCGGATCAACTGATTTATCTTCTTCATCATCCGGATTTATCAAACTCTGAATGTATGTGAGATTAACATTCGAATAATCAACCGAAATGGGTCTCGGTTGTCCTGGAACATCAACGAAATAATCCAAAGCAATGTTTTCATTAATAGAATCTGGATTTACATTTTCGGATTCTGGGGGAGGGGTTACATTTGTTTCTAAGGTTCTCTGACCTTCCTCCCCCGAAACAACAGTAACCGCTTCCAATTCTAACAACCTAGACTGCACATCTTTCAATTCTAGCTGCAACTCCTGCACATGAGCTGCTTTTATCTCCAAATCTTTTATTTGAGCAGCTTGAGCTTCAATCACGGCAGCCTGATCATCAAAACGCTTGTTCATCTGAGTTATCTGATCAAGTAACTGCTGAAGCATCGCAGTCGGCGGTTGTTGTTGTTGTTGTTGATCTTGGTGACCAGGTTCCTGAATAGTAATTCCTGTTCGCTGGCGTCTTCTCAATGGTAAATTAGCATAAGACGGAGAAGACCCAGCTGGTCGCTTTCCAAGATTAGGCGGTACATGAACACGCCCCGCAGAAATCCTTCTCAAAATACGCTTAAAGCGTCGAGGATCAGCCAACTGTATTCCATCCAATGCATCCTGAGGTGGTACATCACCTGGAGAATCAGGTGGTGTAAGACCACCATCAGATTCCTCAGCTGGAACCTCTTCAACTTGCTCAATATCCTCCAAATCTTGAGCTACAGCAGCATCAACTAAATCTGCCTCATTGACCGGAGGAGCAACAACATCCTCATAACCATCCCCGGGCGGCGCAACATAGTTTTCGTTTACTATGTGCCCAAATAACTCACGATCAGGTAAGATCTGAGAATCTTTTGGTGGCAGCTTACAGTCATTGAAAACACGTAACATCATGGGCGTTGGAAATAGTAACGATCTTAGATCCGGAGCTATTCCCAAATTCAAATCATTTAACAACAGCTGAACAAAACGAGGATATAACAGCCATTTTTCTTTTCCAGCTCGAACATTATCAACCATATTCCCGAAAATATAACCGCTGAAGTTATACGGCTTGTTATAAACTAACGCCAGCATCAGAGATAAAGTCATGTGACTAGCAGCATCGTATCCTCCTTTTCGCGGAGATAAACACACAATTACGATGTGAGCTAAGTATCTCCAAACTCTACAGAGATACTGTTTATGAAAATCAGTAAGCTGATCAGCCGGATAACCCAATCTCTGAAGACCCCCGTAGATAAAAGTGGTCTCAAAAACGGTCGGCATATCGTTTGCATCATCAAACTGCAAAACACGGCGAACTGAATCCTGTGTAATCTGAATCTCACGACCAAACATAGTGGACACAATCCTCGGAGTGTCGTTCTCTGTTCTGATAAATGCGTGGTCATAAAACTCCTCGATTTGATTCATATACACTGGTACTGAAGCTGTAATAGCGTAATGAATCCTCGAACGTCTAAGAAACTCGATCATCGGCCGAAAAGGCAACGAGTTCTTATGCGTAGATTCCAAAAATGCAACAATGTTGTGCCTGGTGTTTGTGCGACGATAATAATCCTGAAGATTCTCCATCTGTAACTATAAACCAGACAAGAACACGAAAAATCGTTACAGAATAAGCTCAAAATCATAATCGAAAAATCTGATATTATAGCATCACTGAAGAAGTGACGCACGTAACATATCCGACACTTAAAGAGTGCCGTATAAAAATCAGAAATCAGAAGGATGCGTCACTTAAGGTAAGTGACGCATTGAAAGCGTCACTGGTGTAAGTGACGTTGCCGCAACATGTATCATTCAAGCGGCACTTAACAAGTGACGGGTATGCGTCATTTATAAAATGACGGTTAGTAATAGCGGCACTGACAGCGTCAGTTAAGGAAGTGACGGATCAAAGCGTCACTCGGTAAGTATGATGTGGGAGTGACGCATAAAGGCGTCACTCAGCAAAGTGACGTTTAAAGGCGTCACTTGTGGAAGTGACATTTATCTTGTGAAATTACCATTAAGCGTCACTTAAGGAAGTGACGCTTGAAGTGACGCAACGATGAAGATCATCGTGTCACTGTTCAAGCCCAGAAATCACGACGAACCAAATTTGGGGTTTTTTGAAAACGAGTTAACCAAACGGTGCGGCAAGTGAAGACGAGTAAAACACACCGTTTATTAACACAAAACAATAACAAAACGATCCCCAATAATCATGATTTCATAAACCCTAAAAACCCGAAACTTCAATCGACGATTAAATCATGAATACGCAATTTTAATAGATAAGAATGGTACCTAATGATGCGTATAAGTGATATGAACAAGGTAACGGAGACCGATTGCACGAAAAATACACGAAAAGCCGTAGATCGATCGGAAAGCACGAACAGTCGAAGTGACGCAGCGACGAGAGAAGTGACGCAAGGGTAGTGGAAGTGACGCGTAGTGAATAGTGTTGGTGGTAGAAATAAGTGCCGGATACGGACTATTTATACCAAAACTCTAATCAGCGTCACTTAGAACGACTCTTAAAGCGTCACTTTTATGCGTCACTATGAGCGTCACTTATGAAGTGACGCATATCGACAGTTTTTAACGAAATTTAAAATTTTATCGATCTTTTGCGTAGTACTCAATTTGACAGTAAATGTGACTTGGTAAAAAAATATAATTTAACAAAATTACAACAATAAAAACCAAACTAAATACATTCTTTTTGGTGACGGAGTTGATTAAGTCTGGTTAGGGATCATATCGGAATAACATGCAATTATTAGGAATAGTAAGTGTTATTTCGATCATCAGTATATTTGTCCACCTTAAATTTACTTGGCACATTTAAAACACCTTGTATAAAAATTATTTCAAGACAATTATTGGTATTGTTTGTCCACCTAAACATGTTACATCCGTGTCTGTGAGTTAACCTTTTATTGTTAAAATGAATATTTCACAATGGTTCCCACCATAGATAAACCCCTATAACTTAGACATTAACATAGTTTCCAAATTTAGAAAGAATATAAGAGAATCAATTTTAAGAATCAAGCCAGCGGTGACAGGTCTGTACTTGCGTACAACAGAGCAACATAACTTGATTCAGGTATAAGCAAAACTAAACGCAGTCAAACCAAATTTGTGGCGACCTTGTGTAGTATCTTAAATTTAAGACTTTGCAAGTGCATTGACTCACGTTTGCTTAGTTTTGAGAGTAAGCTGAATTGAGACCAGGTCTGCACTTACGTACAACAGAGGAAACAATCAGCGTACTCCCCCAAAAGATCTCAGATATACGATCCAAAAATAGAAGTATGTCAAGCTATGCTAAGGAATTAAGACGTAGAGTCGTACATCACAAGGTATTTACCACATGATCATAGACATGTATGTAAATTACTTCTTAAAACCTCAGAGACCGGTGTGTACCATGCCTACCAATACATCGTATGATGAAGATAATTTAGATAAAAACTGTTTTAAGTGTGTCAGATAAACCTACTGACACATCCAAGATAAACCTTAAAATTCCATTTTGTGCATGTCACCCGATGTACTATCATATCCCAAGTTGTTTACAGACACAACTTCAACGTCTATTTTAAAAATGTAGCAACCTTGCGTTTTCTTTAATACTAAATAGTACAAAGAGTGGCTGTTGCGATTTTTTTTTTTTTTTTTTTTTTTTTTTTTTTTTTAACACACATAAAAGCAAATAACGTTAACTATCCAAGTCACAGATTACTTTTTAGACCCAAAGAATCTTAAACCGATCATGTTGACCAGTTCATCAAATCGAGCACGTGAAAAGGCTTTGGTGAATAGGTCAGCATTTTGTTTAAGGGTGTCTATGTGGACCAGGTCTATCAAGTGTTTTTCATAGCAATCCCGTATGAAGTGGAACCTAAGTTCAATATGTTTTGTCTTAGAGTGCTGTACGGGATTGCGTGTGATAGAAATAGCAGCAGTGTTATCTATGTGAATGGGAGTCATAGTAAGAAGTAACCCGTAATCGCGTAATTGGTGCTGAATCCAGAGAAATTGGGCACAGCAACTAGCGGCAGCAACATACTCAGCCTCTGCTGTAGAAAGAGAGACTGTAGTTTGCTTCTTGCACTGCCACGAGACCAAACGCGATCCCAGAAACTGACATCCACCCGTTGTAGACTTCTTATCGATACTGCAACCTCCATGATCCGAATCTGAATAGGCTGTGAGAGCGAAAGTCTTCTCATTTGAATACCAAAGACCAAGGGTAGGTCTAGCTCTGAGATAACCAAAAATTCGCTTTACTGCCTTCATATGTGACACCTTTGGTTTAGCCTGATAACGTGAGCAAATCGACACGGCAAATACAATATCCGGTCTTGAGGCAGTCAAATACATAAGAGAACCTATCATTGAACGATAGTCCCTCTCCTTGCAATCTTCATCTTCCTCAGCAAGTTTGAGATTGTGATTAAGCTCGATGGGAGTCCCATAGGTTTTACAAGTGAGCAGGTCATACCTAGTCAACATGTCATTGACATATTTTGACTGATGTATATAAATACCTTTTGCAAGCTGCTCAACTTGTACACCTAAAAAGAAAGTGAGCTCCCCCATTGCGCTCATCTCAAACTCAGACTTCATGATTTTCTCAAAGTTCTTACACATTGCCTCATTGGTAGACCCGAAGATAATATCGTCCACGTAAACCTGCACAAGTAGCAAATCTTCCCTATCCTCTGACTGTTCACGAAGAATAAATAGCGTGCTATCGATGTTCCCTCTCACAAAACCATGCTTAATCAGATGTGTAGTTAGCCTCTCGTACCAAAGTCTTGGTGCTTGGTGAAGACCATACAACGCCTTGTTCAATTTACAGACGTATTCAGGATGCGCAGGGTCTTCAAAACCAGGAGGCTGCTTAACGTACACATCGTTGTCAACCTTTCCATACAGAAACGCACTTTTCACATCAAGTTGATTGACGCGAAATCCCTTGAAGGACGCGTATGCCAGAAAAATGCGTATGGATTCCAATCGAGCAACAGGGGCAAATACATCATCATAGTCCAACCCCTCAATTTGGCTGAAGCCTTGAACTACTAGACGTGCTTTATTACGAATTACAACGCCCCTATCATCCATCTTATTACGAAAAACCCAACGAGTGCCAGTCAAGTGGGCACCCTTGGGTAATGGAACTACTTCCCAGACTTGCAACTTTTCAAATTGTTGCTTCAACTTTCTTAGGTTCATTCTGCGAAAGATAACATGAATTAACATTAGCCACCAGACCCGAAAGTTGTTCAGTATCAGTCTGTTTCGCTTGATGTCTTGTTTGAACCTTTGCATGAGGATCACCAATGATATTATCAATGGGGTGATCCTTATGTATCCGAGTCACTGGAATTTGATCTGGCACAAGATTCTGTTCCAGATTACTCAGATCTCCCTCATTTGCAGAAATATTCGGAGAAGCATCATCATCTTCATCTCTTTGAGAAAATAAATGAGAATAATTCATATTTTCTGCTTCCTCTCCCTCATCACTTACCTCATCCTCTCCTCCTTCCTCTAATGATGGCATGTTTGGATCATACGGAAGCTCCTTGGTGTAGTTATACACTGTTTTAGAGGTAGAAGGAGCATCTTTCGAAGGTGTAACTCGAGAAGTAGATGTTGGAATAGGTGTTGTTGATGGTGGTGTGGGTGTTGGTATTGGAGTAGTATCAGTTGGTGGTGGTTCGGGTGTTGCATTAGGAGATGGGTCGGATGGTTTACTAACTGGTGTATCTTGAGAAAAATCAAGTCCATGTAGCATGGAAACTAACTCTTCCGTTTCATCATCATCAGGAATTTTGAAAGAGTCAAAGAGATTTCCATAGTTGAAGAACCAATCCGGACCTGTTCCTTGAGGAGGTTCCGTATACCTTAAACATTTTACTTCAAACTGTTCCTCAATCTGATTCGTTGATTTGTTAAAGACTCTTTTGTTCGGAGAATTGACTGAATATCCAAGAAAAATCCCTTCAACAGCTTTGTCACCAAACTTAGAGACCTTATCTTTTGTAATCATGATCATGCATGGACACCCAAATGGTTCTAAGAACTGAAGGTTTGGCTTACGGTTATTGAAAAGTTCATAACACGTCTTGTTCTTTTTCTTAATCGTGAGCACTCTGTTGAGAACATAACAGGCAGTATTAACTGCCTCAGCCCAGAAGATGATTGGTAATTTGGAGTCAGCTAACATAGTCCGAGCTGTCTCTATAATTGTCCTGTTCTTTCTTTCTGCAACTCCATTCTGTTGTGGAGTCCTTGGAGCACTGAATTGATGCTCAATTCCTCTTGTAGCACAAAACAATTCGAGAGTTGAGTTCTTGAATTCAGTTCCATTGTCGCTTCGAATCCTTTTCACCTTTAAGTTGCATAGATTTGCCAACTTATCCAACAAATACACCAGAATATCAGGAGTCTCCCCCTTTGTAGTCAAGAAATATACCCACGAAAACCTTGAGTAGTCATCAGTAACTACCAAGCAGTAAGACCGACCACCAATGCTCTTTGTTGAAACTGGACCGAACAGATCCATATGCAGTAGTTCCAACGGAGCTGCAATAGAATTCACAACCTTAGACTTGTGGGACTTCTTGTGGAGTTTTCCTTTGTGACAAGAAACGCAGTCATCTTGTAGAGCAAATGACTGTTTTGGAACTCCCCTCACTAAATCATTATTAATCAGAAAATTCATTTTACGGAAATGAATATGTCCCATCCGTCTGTGCCAAAGGAGTGATTCCTTTTCTGAAGCCTTTGAAAGAAGACAAGTATAGTCACTTGTAGTCTCCACAGTTCGCATATTCATCACATAGGTGTCATTCTTTCTAGGTGCCCGCATCAATACCCAATCCTCAGGAATGACATACCCCGGCTTCAATATTACACATTCCGTCTTTGTGAATAACGTGGTATAGTCCTTGTCACAAACTTGTGAAACACTCAGCAAGTTGTGAGTCAGCTCAGCCACATAATTCACATTTTCAAAGCTAACTTTTCCATTTGTTAGCGTTCCCTTTCCCGAAATCGTTCCTCCTGAATCTCCCGCGAAAGCAATGTATCCTCCCGAGTATGGTTTAATATCCGTCAGAAGAGACACATCGCCAGTCATGTGTCGCGAGCAGCCACTATCCATATACCATAAACTATCCTTCACACGTTCCGACTGCTGCAACACATCAAAGAAAGAGATTAGTGAGAAACGGAGACCCAAGCCTTTACAGACTTAGGTCTTCCATGGTCATCAACAATAAGCACATCAGATAGGACTTTATCTTTAAACAAATTAGAATTTTTATCTGAAGTGTTATTGTTGACGACTGAAGAGTCAGCATCAGACTCTTTTCGTTTCCAAACTTTTGAAGGTTCGGAATTGATATCAGAAATAATGTTGGGCTTTTGAATTGGCAAAGGTTTTTGCTCAACATTACTTAGCTTCAGAACAGGCTTGGGAGACTTTGAGTAACGCCTAGGTGGAGATTTTGAAAAAGAATTTCTATAAACTGATGTCCTAGGCATCTCTCTCCCATAGCGCTGATTTGACAGCTTGGGACAGTCACGGATCAAATGTCCTTGTCTCTTGCAGTAGAAACAAGAACGAGTCTCAACTAACGGTTGAGGCTGAGGCATTACCACAGGAGGTGGAGAAACATTTCTAGAACATGAACATTGAATACATGTCTTAGAAAATGTTTTCTTTGGTTGAGAGGTCGAAGTTGAAGGTTTATCAGACAAAACTTTTTCATTTACTAATTTTCGTTGCAAAATCTTTACAGGTGACTGTAAAGTTTGTTGTTTTGAGTTTAAAACCTTAGCTTTACCCTTATTTGTTTGAACCTTAATTTCAGGTTCAACTTTTGAAACCACCTTTTCAGGTTTAACTTCAACTCTCTTAACTTCAGGATACTCCTGATCTGTAATATCCTCAAAATCAACGATCTCCTCAAAACAAACTGGAGATACATCCTTTTGCTCAACAATCTCCTCAGCACTAACAGGAGATTTATTCAGTGGCTTAACAAACTTAGGAGTGGGATACTCTGGCCTCGTGGTTTTCTCCTTCTCCTGTTTGTTAGATTTAGCCACTTTACCCTTGATACCCAACAACTTAGCATAATCAACTGGAATTTCATCAAGGCCTTCCTTAACAGGTAAAGGAGTATAAGTAGTAGGAGGTGCTATTTCAACAAAACCTATTCCTTTTCCTCCCTTACTTTTCCTATCCTGCTTATGATTGCTAATAATTTCATTAAAGATCATTGTCGCAGAAGTTGACCCTAAGACTTTATCTTGATAATTACCATACTCACCTTTTAAGTCTGAAAGCTCTTTGTTTAACTGTTCAATTTCAGTAAGATAACTTTTAATTGCATCCTGTTGACTAAAAACTTTAGCTTTATAAGTTTGAGTATCTAACTTATGAGCTTCAATATGTTTTTCATAGAGTTTTTCATTTTCTTTCAAAAACTTATTTGACTCATTAAGTTTTGCAACTTTATCTCGCAACTCTTGGTTATCCTTTTGAAAAGCCTCTAGAGATTCAGTTAGATTAATGCATGAGATACAGTTTAAAGGTTCAGGTGATTCATTTTGTACCTCAGGTGTAATATGAGCCATGAGACACTGTTGAAACTTTGTAGCCTCCGCATTCCAGTCATGAGTAGTTGGCTCAAAAACCACCAAAGCATTGTCCACAACTAACGTCTTGCCCTCTTCTTTCGTTTTTGGAGGATCAGGTTTAGTAAGGCCCGACGGTGGCATCTTGGGTTTCTCGCATTCCCTAGCGAAATGACCCAAATTCTGGCAGTTATAACAACGGACCTTGCTTTTATCAAAACCAAATCCTGACTTCCCATTGCCTTCTAAACTCTTGCGTCCAGTTCGTTGCAAGAATTTTTGAACCCTTCTTGTTATCATAGCAATGTTCCAATTCAAGTCCATCTGTTCTAGATCATCTTCATCCAATTGTCTGTAATCCTCCTTGATCAGTTCCAAAGTTGTATTTGGTTGAGTAACCAAATCTTTGTAAGAGCTCAGAAAAGCTGTATAAATTGCAGCTTGCTCTTGTATTGCTGGTGAAACTGGAGCCTGTTGTTGATTTCCTTGAGATGTACCAGAAAGATAAGCTGTATGATGACCTCCAGAAGAAGCAGAAGATGAATTGGTATCCGTTATAAATGCTACTCCACCGTAACTCTTGCCAGAATTGACTAGTCCAACTCCACCAGTTGTGGCATTCTGTACAGATCCACCTGACTTACATTCTTTCTTCTTCAATTCCATCGCATGAGCTTGTAGAATACCTATCAATTGATCCAAAGTCATCCTCTGTAATTCTGGATTTTCTTTTAAAAATTGGACTTTCACATCCCAAGCACTTGGCAACACGTCTAGCAACTTCTTGTTTACCTCAAGTGCAGGGAGATTGTATCCTCCTTCATTTAACTCACTAACCAGATGTGAGTATCGAGTGAATAAACTGGAAGTCAGCTCATTAGGAATCATGTCAAATAGATCATACTGCTTTTTGATTAATTCTAGCTTAGCCTCCTTGTACTTTTCATTTCCTCCGCATCTTGTCTCAATTGCCTTCCACAGATCATAAGTTGTGTCATGAGATTTAAAGAGTCTCATAACATCCTTTGGCAAACACATACAGATAGAAGAATGAGCCTTTCTTTCTGTTTCATACTCCTTTTTCTCTTGAGGTGACATAGCATTATATGTTTTAGCTGGAGGAACACCACGATAATTTCCTTCAGCCACTGGAGCAACATATCGTTCTTTTAAAGGTCCCCACAGTTCAGGACAGTGGAAATCTATATACTGTTCATATCTATCTCTCCAATACACATAATCTAAATCTGGTCCAAAGAACGGAGGTTTATTACTGGAGCCAATATCATTGCTCTGTCTGAGCATCTCTCTGATTCCTCTAATATCTTCCTTATCAGACATTGAAGCGTACCTGTAAAATCAACTTAAAAAAAAACTTGGAAGCTGATTAGTAACAAAGGCGTCACTTGGTAAGTGACGCACCTTAGTGTCGCAAAGAGTAGCGGCACTTGATAAGTGACGCTATCGAGTGACGGATAAACAAACAGAACGACACTAGAGATGAGTGTCTTATAAACACGTAAGTGACGTACTCAAGTGACGGAACTGAGTGTCGCTTAGCAATAGCAGGCGTCACTAAGGTAAGTGACGCTTTAAGTGACTGACAAAAGTAACGCGTCACTTGTAGTAAGTGACGGATGATACACAAGTGTCATATCAAATGACGCAGTAGAGTGTCGGATTGAACAGTAGGTGTCACTAATGTAAGTGACGTATAATACTCAAGTGACGTTACTAAGTGACGCACTTGAGTGTCGTAAAAACCCTAATTGTTCCTTACAGAAGTGTCGCTCGAAGTGCCGCACAAAGCGTCGAAGTGACGCTCTGAGTGACGCAGAAACGGCTGTGAACACCCAAAAACCCTAAAAATCGAATTTTCGTAAACCTAACGAAAATTCTTGAGTCCCAATCGTACGAAACCTGTAAATCTTTACTCAAAACACAGTAATAGCACCAAATCGATCCTAATCTTGCTAGAATGTCTTTGATCTTCACAAAATCGAACCGAAAACACTTCAATACACGTACACACGTCGATCAAATCAACTCCGAGGCTTTGATACCAGTTGAGAGTGCCCCCTGGATGTGGATCTAAGTGTTGATCGATAGTAATAGATTGGCGGAATCAATCAATTACACAAACAAGTAATAAACTCAAACCGAAAACAATGATTAATCAAAGTAAACGAGTATATTAGCTTGTAAATCGTATTGGAACTGTTTACAGAAGTGCTTAGTCGACAAATGGTGCTAGGGTTTCGTCAACCCTAGCCGAAAACCCGTAGGTTTCAATTTATACTAACAAAATCGGCAGACATGCGTCACTTGGGAAGTGTCGCATGTCGCCGCCCTCATGCGTCACTTACCTAAGTGTCGCTATGCGTCACTGAGGCAAGTGTCGCCTAATGCTAAACTTAAGTGTCGCAAATACAAAAAATGACTTTTCTATTAAAACTAACTAACGACACTTACAACTCAATAGACCAACTGACAGACACACAAACATGTATCAACAGTAATCATTGGTGGAATTTCTAATAGCAGCTATTATGATGTGAGGATCGCCATCATATTCGTCTATCACGGAAATCATTTGCTCATGAGTAGAGACAATTGGGATGCAGATGATTTCTTGAGATAATTTTTGTGAATCAGGCAGTTCTGGAGAATCGAGAGAATGAATATCCACATGTACGTTTCCCGAGTCACCATCCATAGTAGGAATATCAACCATATGTAGATTAGGGAGTTCAACTACGTTGGGTTGTGACTGAGATTCGTTAGTGACCTGGGATATTAGAGAAGAAGATAGCTTTGGAGTGTCTCTCTTATTGTCCTTGTGTGAATCGGAATCATTGGATCCAGATATACCTCCTATCCCAAACCGTGTTTGAGGTTCGGATGAAACAAGGGTTTGAATCCCTTGAGGAGGTAGAGGTGGCTGCAGACTTGTTAGTCTGCTTGCTCTGAAATCCGAGATCTTCTTCAGATTGCGTATGAGAGTTCGTTTGATGTCTTCTAGATTGCAGAGTCTAGGGAAAGTGAGTGATTTTGTTGGATCCAAGAAAGGATTAATCATTCCTTCGAGAGTATAAGCAAAAACATCGTCTGCAAGAGGCTCCTCTTATTCTTTCATCTCTTCTTCCTTCTTAGCTGCTGATTCAAAGGTCTCGTCATCCGATGTAACTTTGCTAACAGAGACAGTATATAGCTCAACATTCTCCATTGAAGTGCAGTCTGTCTTATCGATCTCAAATGTGATACTTTCTTCGTGAGCTCGTAAGCTGATCGTCTGAGAGTGTACGTCGATGAGTGCTCTAGCTGTGTTCATAATCGTATGATAATCACGTCGCGATTATCAAAATTTCAGAAACCCTAGTTTAGTAATAAATGCGTTTGACTATGTTTGCATAATTAATAATTCTTTTATTTTGAATAAATCAGGTCATTGGAATACTATACGAAACTTATATTTCTCATATAGTTTAAGTTACGAAGTGTTTGACCATGAATACGAAATGAAGTTTGAAAACGAACCTAAAAATGAAGCATTTAGTGACGGATGTCACAGTATCCCCCAGTTGAAGGAATTTCGTCCCGAAATTCAACTGGAACTAGTACTGCCAACATGATCACCAAAAAGGTGTGGATACTTTAGTTTCATTTGGTCCTCGCGCTCCCAAGTGAACTCAAGACCTCTCTTAGCATTCCAACGAACTTTAACAATCGGGATTTTACTACGTTTCAGCTTCTTAACCTCACGATCCATAATCTCAACTGGTTAGTTTAGGATCAATCTGAATCTCTTCCAAAGGTACATACAAAGTCTGATCAGCTAAACACTTCCTCAAATTCGTCACATGGAATACATCGTGAACCCCACCAAGCTCTTGAGGTAATTTCAATCTATACGCAACTGGGCCAACACGTTCGATAATCTCGAATGGTCTAACGAATCTAGGTGCAAGCTTTCCCTTTTTGCCAAAACGCACAACTCCCTTCCACGGTGATACTTTTAATAACACATAATCAGCAAACAGCAAATTCCAAAGGCTTACGACGTTTATCAGCATAGCTCTTTTGTCTATCTCGAGCTACTTTCAATCTCTCCTTGATTTGCACAATCTTATCAGTAGTCTCTTGGACTATTTCCGGCCCAATCAACTGACTTTCTCCCACCTCTGCCCACATTATAGGTGAACGGCACTTTCGCCCATAGAGTGCTTCAAATGGTGCACACTGAATACTCGAATGATAGCTGTTATTATACGAAAACTCCACCAATGGTAAATGAGTATCCCAGTTTCCTCCAAATTCGATAACACAAGCCCTCAACATATCCTCCAACGTCTGGATAGTACGCTCACTTTGTCCATCAGTTTGGGGATGGTAAGCCGTACTCATATCCAACCTCGTCCCTAACGCCTTCTATAGCGTTTGCCAAAATAGGGAAGTAAAACGACCATCACGATCAGATATGATCGATACCGGCACTCCATGTCTCACTACAATATCATTTATGTACAACCTCGCCAATTTCTCCATCTTATAGTCCTCGCGGATAGCTAAGAAATGAGCAGACTTAGTCATCCTATGCACGATAACCCAAATCGAATCGTGCCCGCTGCTGGTTCTAGGCAGCTTAGTGATAAAATCCATAGCAATGTTCTCCCATTTCCACTCGGGAATTTCTGGTTGTTGCAGTAATCCTGAGGGTCTTTGATGTTCAGCCTTGACCTTCAAGAAAGTCATACATTGGCTAACATATAATGCAATATCCTTCTTCATGCCCGGCCACCAATACAAATCCTTCATATCATGGTACATTTTATCTGCTCCCGGATGAATCGAATATCTAGACTTATGAGATTCATCCATCACCAGCGTCCTCAAACCACCTAATGACGGAATCCACAATCTTTCAAGAAAATAATACAATCTATCACCCTTGCGTTCCAACTGCCCATCCAAACCACGCAATAATTCACCGTGAACATTTGAATCCAATAATGCTTCCAACTGAGCCTCAATCAACTTCTCCTTAATACCTGAATGTATAGTCATAGTCATTGCTCTCACCCTTCTTGGCTTAACCCTTTCCTTCCTACTCAAAGCATCAGCCACCACATTCGCCTTCCCCGGATGGTAGCAAAATTCACAATCATATTCACTAAACAACTCCAACCACCTCCTTTGCCTCATATTCAATTCCTTCTGATCAAAGATGTGCTGCAAACTCTTATGATCAGTATAAATCACACTTTTCGTCCCATACAGATAATGCCTCCAACACTTGAGTGCAAAAACCACCGCACCCAATTCCAAATCATGAGCGGTGTAGTTTTTCTCATGCACCTTGAGTTGCCTAGATGCATAAGCTATCACCTTCCCTCGCTGCATCAAAACACATCCCAACCCTTGGTTAGACGCGTCGTAATAAACCACAAAATCATCCGAGCCATCAGGTAATGCCAAAATCGGTGCATCACACAAAGCATTCTTCAGCGTTTGAAATGCTTCCTCCTGTTTCTCTCCCCAAACAAATTTCCTTTCCTTTTGTGTCAACAGTGTAAGCGGCTGAGCGATCTTAGAGAAATTCTCAATAAAACGCCGATAATATCCCGCTAAACCTAAGAACTGACGAATCTCAGAAGGTGTTTGTGGAGTCTTCCAAGCTTTCACCGCCTCAATCTTACTTGGATCCACATGAATACCAGCCTCGTTAACCACATGACCAAGAAAATGAACCTCGCGTAACCAAAATTCACATTTCGAGAATTTTGCATAGAGCTGTTCTTTCAAGAGAAGTTCAAGAATAAGCTTCAGATGTATCTTATGATCCTCCTTAGATTTCGAATAGATCAAGATGTCGTCAATGAAGACGACGACAAATTTATCAAGATACGGCTTGCAAACGCGATTCATTAGATCCATGAATACCGCAGGAGCATTAGTAAGACCGAAAGGCATAACGAGAAATTCGAAGTGCCCATAGCGAGTCCTGAATGCAGTCTTTGGTATATCCGACTCATGTACCCTCAACTGATGATAACCAGAATGAAGATCAATCTTTGAAAACCACTGAGCACCCCGAAGTTGATCAAATAAATCATCTATCCTTGGAAGAGGATAACGATTCTTGACCGTAAGTTTGTTAAGTTCACGATAATCAATACACATGCGAAATGAACCATCTTTCTTTTTGACGAACAGAACAGGTGCTCCCCAAGGAGAGTGACTAGGGCGAATAAAACCCTTGTCTTGGAGCTCCTGTAGTTGAGTGGACAACTCTTGCATTTCAGAAGGAGCTAAACGATATGGAGCTTTAGCAACTGGGGTCGCTCCAGGAGCTAGATCAATGCGAAACTCAACATATTGAAGAGGAGGTAGTCCCGGCAATTCATCCGGGAAAACATTAGGAAAATCGCGAACAATAAGGACATTTTCAAGTTTTGATTCCTCGGAATTTATACTCATAAGTTTAACACATTTAGTCTCCGGTTGTTCCCCAGAGACTTCTAACATACTGCCATCTGGCATAGGTATACGGACCACCTTTTCATAGCACACAATTTCAGCCCTGTATTTCGACATCCAATCCATACCTACTATAACATCAAAGCTACCGATCCCAAATGGTATCAAGTCAATACTGAAGGCATGGTCCTCCAATACAAGTGTGCAATTTTTAAATAACCTCATCCAAGTCTACCCGTTTCCCATCCGCAATTTCAATTTCATACACAGTTTCCATTTTGCGAGGCATAATATAAAGTATAGGCACAAAATCCGTTGATACAAAGCAAAAATTGGCACCACTATCAAATAACACTGTAGCAAAATGATTATTTAGTAGAAACGTACCAGTCACAACATTAGTCGCCTGTCGTGCCTCACTAGCATTCATCACAAAGGACCTCCCAGGAGCAGTGTTTGTAGCACGACCCCGATTCTGATTACCACCCATAGTCGGACCCCGAGTATTATTATTATTTCCCACAGCTCTCACTGTCCTAGCCAACCTAGGGCAAGCATTGACATAATGATCCAAAGCCCCACATTCAAAACACCCATTAGCACCCCTCACAGCATTAACCGGTACCACAGAACGCACCGGAACTCGACACTCACCAGGATAGTGACCCACTCGATTACATTCCGTACATAATCGACATGAAGCAGTAATGGCATGATGGTAATTACATTTCTCACAGTATGGGAGAGGACCAGTATAACCCCTCATTTCAGTGTTGGCGACCACAAAACCCTTGCCCACTTTAACCCTCTTATTACCCAATTCACTAACCCGTGTCTTGCTAAATTCAACGACCTCTTTACCCTTCTCGTTTCCCCTTTTTAATGTACCATTTCTCACCTTCTCTTCAGAAAGAGCCCCAGCTTTCAAGATCGCACTCTGAATAGTGGCTGATTCAGTCACCTCCACCATCCCCTTAATTTCGGGCACCAATCCTCCTAAATACTTTTAATTCTTCTCGACTCAGGTGTCACCATACTCGGAATCAACTTGGCTAATTCATGGAAACGATCAGTATACGCAGCATGATTAGCTCCCACCATCTTATGCTCCAAAAACTCTTTCTCTAACTTGTCCATTTCATTTGTAGAACAGTACTCCTCCACTAACAGTGCCTTAAACTCTTCCCATGTCATACTCATAGCAGCAGGCCTACCCCTGGCCTGAACCTGTACATTCCACCAGGTCAAGGCTTTACCTGACAACTCAGTAGATGCATATCTGATCATACGCTCTTCGACGCAATTACTAACATCCAACACCGACTCCATCTTCTCTATCCATCTAGAGCAAGCAATCGCTCCCCCTTTGCCATCAAAATCTCGTGGTTTGCATGCCTTAAACTCCTTATAAGTACATCCTCTAGCAGCCGCTCCATTTCCTGCTCCATCATCACCATCGGGTTCCCCATTAAGATTTTCCTCTTCTTCTTCACCACCACCACCTGTCCCTGTACCCTTTAATACGCCCTGAGTAACCTGTGCGACAATATTAGGCAATAATGCCTGCAGCTGTTCCCCAATCATAGCCGCTACATTGGGTGCCTCACCCCCAGTACCTTCGTCACCTACACCTGTACGGCCTCCAGTACGGCCACCACCCCTACCATTACGGCCGCCTGCTCGGCCACCACCTCTAATAGCACCACCACCCCTACTAGCAACACGCGCAGAACGTCTTGGTGGCATGATCACTACAATGGGAAACATATCACGATTTAGCACAATTGAAGGATAAAGATAGAGTTTATACACGCATGAATTCACATATCGAATAGTAACCCATTCATGCATGTTAGAACAAGATTTCACAATATGAAAGGACATAAGGAAGCATTTGAATTCCAACTCATCCTTTGTACTCCTTTACAGGTAGCATACGGTATACTCAAAAACCGTTAGATAGATATGCATGTGTCGAAACACCTTCTTCAATTACGTCGGCCGCCATAATCGTAAAAGTGTTCTTTCACACACATAACTATCCTCCAAGTTCTCGTAACATCATATACTTGTACAAAGGGCATAAATTTACAGTAGAACAATGAATATGCACAACACATGTCAAATAGATCACAAGTAAGAAGTAAAGAAAAGGTTCATTTCATATAATTCAAAAAAAATTTTCCCAAATTAACAATTGTCATAATCCCAACGAAAACAAGGTCAAAATGACGAAATACAAAAATACGATAATAAATATGGCACGTCCCAAGGACAATCACGGGCTCCAAGTACAGTGGGCTTGGAACGGTTCGTCCTTATGTATACGAGGAAGAGGAGATGCAACTTCTGGTTCAGGACCTACTCGACTACAAATACTAACTCCCGAGGTCGTGGGTTTCGGGTCCCTTGCCCACAATGTATCTTCAAGCTTTCGTTCCTCATGTTCCTCCAAGGGTTCTTCTTCTTCTTCTTCTGGCAAAGGTTCCACCAATAATCTTATCTTCTGAGGCTTCCCCTCATTCTTCCAACGCCTGATATACTGCTGTCCCCACTTTATACACTTCTTCCTCTCACTAGGTACTTTTGATGGTTCAGAACGAGTCGGATTATTAACCCTTTTAGGATTACGCTCGGTATTTTCATCAGAGGAGATAGAGATGGTTTCCTTATTATTTGACATGGCTGTGTTGTGCAATGAAAGTTAGAAAAGAATCGAAACATGTTGGAATATGCACACATAGTTTCCTAAGTCATATTCTATATGCGGGTTCCTTATTTATAGTCTAGGTCAATCCACCTAGATCTCTATAAACAATGGCTCTGATACCAATCTATCACACCCCGTCTAAAGCGGAAACAACGGGATATAACCATGATAGTATCACAACACATTATTATAAAGATGTCTATATGAAAATAAATATCCAATGTGTTATGATACAAGTAACATGAATAGGAGCTCACGCTACATGTACATACCAACAATGAAAAAGATAACCAAACCATAATCCATAATCAAATGTTAAGGCAAAACACGCCTTTCCCAAATTATTAGAATGCAAATGTTTCACCTCAAATGATAGTTTCAAAGTTTAGCTTATATGCAACCTAGAGGTCCACTAAGCTTTCTTGTCCTCTATCTTAAGTCCACTAGAATTACCTGAAAAGATATGCTCGAAATCGTCAACACGTATGTTGGTGAGTTAAGCAGGTTTAGTAAGACACATATACAAAAAAATACAATTTGCTGTGTTAATCAGTAAGTAGGACATATGATATGAAATAAGCACATAAGATAACCAACTCATCCACCATAAGCAAACCGTTCCGTTCCTGGATAATATTCACTCAAGGATAACGTATCTACCACAAGAGTGGGACCGTCGTCCAATAGTACTATCAATAATCATATCCGTATTAGTAAGAAATATGGAGTGTTGTCATGGTCCCCAAGACACAAGACTCATCCGAAAAGCAAGTAATATGGAGTGTTGTCATGGTCCCAAAGACACAAGACTCATCCGAACAATCAGCAATCAGTCCACAACGATCAGCATGTCACTTATTTAATCATAATGTCCAAATCAGAAAATCAGATAGTTTACACAGCATAAGAAAACAGTTCGAAATCAGTTTGAGCATTCTTTTCCCCCAACGGAAAATAAGTAAAGAAAATGGGGCCGCAAAACTCACCTCAAGAACTGATGCAATTATTGCCCCTTAAGTATAACCACTAATCAGCTCGCCAATCTACAATGTCATAATGCGTATGGGTCATAACCTAGGCATAACTAGGTCATTCCATTGTATTCCACACCCCAAACACTTCTAATATGTTTCCTCACAATTTTACTAGTGTATTATTACAATGACTAATCATAAATGAAAAACTCAGATTCTGACCGGAAGTGTGGTTCCATTTTACAGATTTTTAAATAATACTTAATTAAATCATTTGACTCTACAATTTTTACCAACGACACTTTAATGTGTTTATAAGACCCTGTAAATTTTTCAGATTCAATTACGTTGATGTACTATTTTTAAAAATTCACCAAAGTGAACTACTCTAAACCGTTGGCTCTTTCTGACTTCACGAAAGTTTTAATTTACTTAAAATACTTAGATGTTTCAAATGATTATCATATTTTTACAGAAAATACTTAACACTATAAAGACACTCCAGTAAAGTTTTCAAGACCTAAATCTTAGTTTAAAGCACGTTTCAAAAATCCACAACTTAGTCGAAATCTGAAACCGAGAAACTCAGAAATGATACACAAACTTGTAAAATCATTTTGACCAACTTATACTCCACATTTAACCACGAAAATGACGCCATTTGAAAGAAGACTCAAAGTACTTATGTTTAGACTCATTTTCCATTAAAAACCATCGTGATATGACTAAGTTACGAGCCCCTCAATCCGAAACATAAATCTGGACAGATTAGGGCTTTTAATAAACTAACCCTAATCGTTAATAAAATTAATCCAAACCGCAACATAATCAAAATTCTTAATCCTACTATCATAGAAACTGATTTAATCGACATCCTAACCATTTCATTAACCCGGAACACAATGGAAATGAACCGAAAATAACCGGCACCAAACGAATAACCGAAATATGATGAAAAGAATGATTCGGAAAGTATATATACCAACAAACGCGAATCCGCACAATAGAACTCCTTAGAATCTGTAAATCGATGATAGGGCATGAGTATTCATACGTCATGCATCAAGAATACAAAGAAAATGAAAGATAGATCATGATCCTTACCGATATACACCTTTATACGAGTTCTCGATCAACAAAACGGATTAGATATCAAATGGTTGAGTCCCTAGACTTTGGAAATCGAAAATGTGAAGAACAAGTCGCCTGAATTCGTCCCAAAACGGCTGTGGTTTGAAATAATATGAGTTAGGGTTTAATAATACGTTTATATACCAGGTCTGGCCGACGTAGGATCGCGTCGCGATCATAGGTAAATCGCGTCGCAATCGTATGATAATCGCGTCGCGATTATCAAAATTTCAGAAACCCTAGTTTAGTAATAAATGCGTTTGACTATGTTTGAATAATTAATAATTCTTTTATTTTGAATAAATCAGGTCATTGGAATACTATACGAAACTTATATTTCTCATATAGTTTAAGTTACGAAGTGTTTGACCATGAATACGAAATGAAGTTTTAAAACGAACCTAAAAATGAAGCATTTAGTGACGGATGTCACACCAACTCCGGTGTCCATAACAACACATCATCCATCACACCCTCCTGTAATATACCCAGCTCAATCAACTTGTCCTCACCTAGTAAGGACATCCCTGGTGCAACTGTGTCAATGACACAAAATCCGCAGGACCTATACCAAAATGCCTAGCTAACATGGTAACATACTGACCCCTACATAAACTACTGGTAGCCCTGGTCCCCGTCACCTGAGTAGACATCCAATGTACTAATCTCCAGGGAACATTTACCAGCGTCCCCTGGATCATCGAATAAAGATAAAAGAAATCTGGCTGATAGACCTTCTCGGGTCCAGTATGTCTACCGCAAATAGAAAATGCTATCAACCTATGCAAAAGCCTATGTACAGGACTCCTCAAATAAACATCAGATGGTGCCCTCTGCCCATACTCAATCGTAGCTATCTGTCTCCATAACTGGGCAACCTCTACAGAAGAATACTGATCTATAACTGCTGCAGTCAAATGGTCAACAAAATGTGGGTTGTGGAGCTCATCTGTGTGAAAGAGCTCCAATGCAACCCCAAACTCAATCAAACTCATATCCCTAGGATGTCCACCTAACTGAAAAGAGATCGAAGGCTCACTAAACTGCCTAGACGCTGAATCAAACCTAAGAGTCGTATAAAACTCTAAAACTAACTCCCTATAGATAGTCTCACGAATATGAAATAACCTATACCAAGCCAAAGAAACAAAACCGACATCAGCTGATGGCAATAAATAAGTCTGAGTTATAAACCTCCTCAACGTGGCATCACCCGTCTCACCATCACGATGCGGATCCACAACCAACTCCATAACTGACCAATCTAAGATATCCGGAGTCTCCACTGGCTGTGCAATGTACTCTACCAACTGATCAGCAAACTTTGCGCGTCGCTCAGGAGTATACGACTCGTGCTGGAACTGTAAAAATGGATGAAGTTGAAATGATGGGTCATCCAATAGAGCACGTCCACGCTGTCTTCTGGTAGCCATAACTGCAACAAAACTTAAAACATATGTTAGGTTTGAAATATAACAAAAATCGTATAATCTGTTTGCTGAATTATTGGTCCAACCGCCGGTTGACTTATCCAACCGCCAGTTGGTATATTTTTCATGCAGAGTACTTGATTTGTTTAAAGTGTTCAACCCACCTGTGTAATGCATTTTTGATAACAGTTTATATATAGCTGCTTCATGCAAATCTTTACAATTCTCAATTAGGTCGATAACTAAATTTAGGTCTATACTAATATATATTTGTCCTAGCATATGGTATATATAAATGTTTAGAAAAGAATGAGATTTGATATTCTTAACTATCTTTAAAAAAAATTGGATTTAAGTTCTTTGTTTCGAAAGGATATCGAGTCATTTGGTTTAAATGTCGTTTTTATAATGTCAAGCATAATTTGTAAATGTTTCATAACATAGAAATGGCGTTGTTTGTAATTTATAAATTGTCATATAGACTCTAATCGTCTAAGGTTTTAAGAACATAAAATTGTATATATTAATTTCGTTGTTTCGAAGATATATCGAATCTATAAATAATGATGACATATCGTTATTATTATTTTTATATCTAACTATTCAATCTACTATTATATATTTTATCATTACTTCCTTAGTGTTATTTGTAATAGAATTTAGGCATTCAAACTAAGGCATTACTATTTTAATAACTCATCTATATGATTACTAATCCGCAACAAACCCCAATATTTTGACAAAACGCAATCATCACCTATCTAATTTAGGAATCAAACAAGTTGTTACTTACATCTAAGGCATATTCATTCCTAAATGCTATCTATAATCCACATTTAAAAAATTCAATCTAAAAATCAAAAATTTAACATAAAATAAAAAATAAAAAGTTAGGGTTTTGTAGATTATACCTTTGATGAGCTTTGATCCACAAAAATGAGATATATGTGATGAATGTGTGATGAACAAGTATTGGTGGTTCATTTTTGAGAGGTTTTTGTGTGTGTGTGGTGTGTGTAAAATGAACAGACTGGGGTCTGTTTGGTTTTTAATCGAAAAGTGCTCAACCGCCGGTTGGGATTACCAACCGCCGGTTGCTTAAAACAGGCCCAGATGTTGCAATCGGCCCATTTCATTTTTAATTGTTAGGCCCAATTTGGTTTACTAGCCCAGATTACTAAGCCCAATTATTTTTGTGATAACATAGCATTTGTACATATCAACTGTTTTAATTATTTAATTTTTAAAGACATATAATTTTTATTTGGTGTTTGAACTAAAAATCATAAATAAATCTTAATTATACTTAGTTTAGAAAATAATTATATAAGTTTGTTTTATTTATATAAACATAGATTAATTCAAATAACTGAGATACTTATCGTGTTTAGCAAGCAATGCTCTCCCATAGGTTCTTCTCCTGATTAAATCGTTACGAAAGATTTGCGTAAAACAATGAACTTTTTCTTCTAGATATCACAACCGTTGATTGCATCGACTCAACCACCGTTTTGGATTTCAACCATCGACTTTGCTTTTGATTCAAATGTTGTATACCATCTGATTAAAACAAGTTCTACTTCCCAATCATCTTTTTGAACAATTAACGGAGCTTTATCCATGGTTTAGTATATCCGTGTTAAACTTTTCCAATAATATCTATACAAAAATCATTAATATCAAAAAATTATATGAAAAATACGTACTAATCTAAAAGACACAAATATTAATGAATAAGAATAACCAAACCAAAATCAAACAACCAGATATACTAAAAATCTAAATAGATAAATGTCAAATAAACATAAAAGCATGAGTTCTTTAAAACATAGAAATAATAACTGATAATAAAATGGATATGAAAATGATAATGCTCTTATAATGGGATGGAATCTTCTTAAGTGTAATATCCATTTGGTAATTGCACTATGACAGGTTCAGCAGCGTTTTCAGGATAAATACGGCGAAAGTGACGAAACAACTTGTTAGTTATCTCAGGGATTGTTGATGAATATTCAGGAAAACTTTCATGATGTATCTTTTCAGCATCTTCTACCTCAATCAAACTTTTTACAATCTTTTGCACCTTCTTAGCAATTGTCCCATCTTCATTAGTCACCATATACCCATCTATTATCTTGGTCTCCCGTTTCTTATGATTACATCTCAAAGAATCCATAAACCCAAAGAAACCTAAGTGTAAATCCTCATACCTATTTGTGCTTCGATGTCTCTCAACTATTCCTATTTCCTCAAAGGCACCAGTAAGCAACTCTTTTTGATGATCAGTCAAAAGCTCAGTAAACTTAAAGATATCTATCATTCTATAGTAAATATCGGACAACCCTAAGTGAAAAAGATCTATATGGGATTCATAACGGATACCAGTGTAAGCTGATTGCAGTTCCTTTTTCACATAAGTAGCGAGATTCGTCATGGTTTCATCTGCAAAATGCTCCGGAATGCTCCTAGTTAATTCATCGTGTATTGCATAATAAAGCTCATCTATAATCTCTTGAACATAATATTCCATTGTCGTTTCAACATAAAACTTATGAAAGTTGATGTGATCTTTTGTCTTCATTAAGTTAAGAAAATCTTGAAATTCTTCCAGCAAAACCTCATCATAATAGTTTCTCACGTTTCCAGTAGCAAACTCCATATCATGCTTAATAACTTCTAACAAATTCAATTGCTTCTCAGAATAGGGAAATGAAGACCTCTCAAAAATTTGGTGAATGTTAGCATACGACAACCTTTGTTCTTCACAGAATTCAGGATTAAATATAGGTTGTACAATCACATCTTCTTTAAGATCTATCACATAATTTTCGGATTGTTCAGTATCCATTGTTTCATCAGAAATGCACCAAGCCGTATATTCTTGCTCCATCTTACTAATTAATTCCTTTTGGTAATCCGATAATTCTAAAGTTGTCTTCCTAATAATTTCCATAATTAGACGAAGGTCTCCTTGATGGTGTTCTAAATAAAAAGTCAAATCTTCTGCATCTGAAATTACTGGGGAATGTTCAACAAAATCTTCTACATCATCAGAAAGTTTCATCTTCTTATTTGACATAAACGAGTTATAATCTACTTCAATGTCCTTGATTTCCATCTCATCTAATTGCATGTTTTCCATTTTACTATTAATTACTTCTTTCTGTACACAAATAATTTCACATAGTTTAGAATTTAAATTAAACATTTTATACACATAATATACAATTAAACAATTATTCATATTTACAAAATAGTCAAAAGTCCTCGGTAACTCCAATGATTATACATAGAAGCGGAGAAATAGGTCAGCGTGAAGCTTATTAAAAACCTATCACTTTCGGGAAGCAGAGCTACCCTCCTTATACCTCTGTTTTTGTTAGTAATCCTAATGGGTGAGCCGATTTTTCAATTGACTTTGAATATACAAAAATTTATATTTTACAGGGGAAAATTAAAAAATTTAAATTCCACCGCTCCCCGGCAGAACAAAAGTCCAACCGGTCAAGTGTTCCCCAGTAGCGGCGCCAAAAACTTGATGTCGTGTGATTAGAGTTCAAAATAACAAGTTTTAATAAATTTAAATACTCAAATAATAATATCACACAAGCCAGGCAAGAATACCTGTTCGTATAATATAGCTTTTACAAGTAAGTCCAGGTATCGAACATAGGGAACGTAGAAAATAAAAATAGTTAATTACTCCCTATATTAATATTACAATTATTAACAATTAATTATACAATTCAAGGGGGTAGGTTTAAATTACGTATGAATATATTTATATTGATACTAATTTACAAATAACTAGTTCAACTAAGGTATTATGAACAAATAAAAATACTAGTTGTAAAGAGAAGATTGTATTTATTTAAACTATCTTTAACCTAATCTTATAATTCTCCTTTATGTTTATTTTATCATTGTCTAACTTATTGGTGAATTCACTTATATAGATAATCTCTTTGGACAAAGCGGACTACCTTATATTATTAAGGAAAAGTACTAGATTCACTACAAATATGCTATAGAGGTTCCTATTCTTAGCATTACTCACCCAAATAAATTCAATTAAACCTTTCAGCAATCTATTATAACCTTATAGGCAACCTTGTAGCATACAAGAATTTATGATAACCATATTAAATATATTCAAAAGTTTAATGTTCTTAACCTATTACCAGGTCTGGTTTCAAGTTCATAATTAATTAAAGTATAGCATATAAATTAATTAACTATGTTAAGAACAACTTAAGCATACGTTTAACACAAATATCGGGAAAGTATAATAGATATTCAATAAATTCATAACAATGTAAACATAAATTCGAATTATAATTTCAATTAACATTCATCTAAATAAACACAATAAGAAACTTAATTCATAATCAAAGTTAAATAAACAATATCCAATATACAATTAAATAGCATATTTAATAATACAAGGATAAAGAATCGAACCCAAACGATGAATCAGCTCTTCCAAGGTTAAAAACCTTCAAACTTTAGCTCCTTAGCCTCCAAATTCGAATTCTAGTCGAAACCTAAACCCTAAAGTCAAATTTTAGTAATTAAAATCGTATATGGTTAAGTCTAACCTAAGCCTCTATTTATAGTTTTTACAAACCCCCAGTCCAACCGCCGGTTGGAGTTCTCAACCGCCGGTTGGAGTACTTGTTCTCCAAGTCAAACTCTGCGATCTTCACCGACTTTAATATAAATATTCAACCGCCGGCTGGTAATTCCAAACGCCGATTGAGTCTTCATTCCAGAATATTCCAAATTCGGGTCAGGCCTCTTTTTGGGCTTCCTTATTCTCTAAACCGAATTTAAACTCTTTTCTTGGCCCATTTCTTTAGTAATGTCATTAAAATCTTCTTTTAAAGCTCTGTCTTTTCAAAGTCTTCATTTCTTTTCACTTTTTCTTCATTTCTATTTTTCCGTTCTTTTCTCCAATCTTCATCTTTCATACCTATATTGCAAATACAAACCAATTAAGTATCTAAATCAACATAAATGCAATAAGAGACATATGAAATGTAGGGATTATTAGTATATAAATATCATATTATTTGATGTTATTAGTTGCCTTATGCCGGCACCCCGGATACATATATCCATTTAGAGGGTCACTTAGTCTTTATCAAGACAAATGTGGGGGGTTTGAAAACAGCCTGATCTGATCAAAATCATGATATCCTAGGTACTCAGTGACATACTAATTTAGGTCCGGAACTAAATGAGTAGGGTCCTAGTGTTTACACCTATAGTTTATCTGTCTGTTAACTGAATGTGTCCCCAATAAACATCATCCAAACTATACGCTTTCCTAAATCATGGTGAACCACGTCTTTGAAATCCTTAAGTGTTACATGTATGCTAGCTTCGGCTTCCCTTTTCTTTTATGCTTTATTAGTTTAGTAGTTTTAAATTGATGAAAACTCCAAAAAACTATCACCTATCCACTTATCTAAAACCTTAGCTTGATTACTAAGTTATCAGAACTAGCTCCGTTTCAATTCTGCTGTCGCGAGGAACGACCCTGGATCATCCTTACCATATACTAGTATCAGGTATTCGTACCAAGTACCAGTAGATAGTATGGAAGTTTAGGCTCCCCCGACTATTATAAATTTAAAACTACCTACTGACGTCGCGCCTAGCGGAAAGGTCCGCAATTACAGGAAGCGATTCCTGAACCGACCGTTGGGTGCGCTTCAGTCATGTTCTTAATTAGTAGCCTCACATTTTTATCAGCACTATGACATGGGCATGGCAATCTGTCACCACGGCCATGTCCCTTCATCATGTCCAAAAATTATGTTTCAATTTACGTGTCGAGTTTATATGTATAAAATAAAGTTATGGGACATTATAAAGAGTATATTAAATGTATATATAAAAAATCGAGGCGTTTCAGGTTAAGAATATGATAGAACTATATGCAGGCTTATACGTTGGACATGATAATATTAATTAAATTAAAATTCACGAAAGTTATGACAAATATATTGTAAAACCATTTTTTTTAGTTACAAAATACAAGTTCACTTATTTTCTAACCCTTTCTTACTGTGGTGGATCCAGCACATACGAGAACATAGTTTCTTAACATACCGACTCGATGACTTGGTTGACATAACAAATAATTTTAATAAAACAAATAGGTTGATTGGTCGGATAAGGTCATTATTATGAATTCAAGAGCTTTAAAAAAAACTAAAAGGCAGAAGTTGTTACTGATGAGGTTTTTAATCGTAAAAATATTAGATGACTCATTACTAATAAGGATATTTATTTAAATTTTTCAGTTTTGGGAGTATTTGAACAATTGGGCTAAGATTTATGGGAAATTTTGAAAGTAGATTTCCAGATAATGGGTTTCAATCTGCCCAAATTTGTATATATAGTGGGGTAACTTATTAGGTAGGTCATATTTATCTTTTAACCTAATTCCTTTACAAACTTATCCACTAATCAATAGAAAAAAATTATTTTCAAGGTGGATCAAAGGACCTAGTTTGTAGAAGGTTGAATCCGGCCATGCTTTCTTACTTTTATAGAGACTATTATTTGTACATCAGGTATATATTAGTTTGTCATCTACACAAATAATAATAATATTTATCAAGATTGTTGTTAATTAATCTCAACAACCCAACCATACTTGTCTTCAATCTTTCCAACTTGAATCCCTTGTAGCATTTTGTATAACTTCTGACTCACTAGCCCATCACCTATTTTATACTCCACTCTACAAACAAAGATAGCAACCATTAGGAAAGTTAAGAATCAATTTGTATATATATATATATATATATATATATATATATATATATATATATATATACCTATATATATATATATATATATATATATATATATATATATAATTGTAATTAAAAATAATAATCGAACCAAGTTTAACTCTAACTATTTTGTTTACCTTTGACCTTTGTATGTTATGCTACCTACGGTAGCAACGGTAACGGCTGTTCCAGTAGTAAAAAGTTCGTCGGCTGCCACTAGTTCATCTACTGCGATAAGACGTTCCTCAATCTATAACAGTTGAAACACCTTACAGAATTAATGAAATAAAACAAATACAAAGACATTAGATCTTTGTACGTATATTTCTGTATGAAAGTATTTCTCTTTTGAAGTATGTTTGTGATATTTCGTGTTCTATGCAATGATTCAGTATGGAATGTTTAGATCTTTGTAAGTAGGTCATGTAGTATTTATTTCTAAACATGTGATTCATGTTGATTTCTAACAAATGTCACAAAAATGAAAACATAAAGACAGTATGAACATTTAGTCGTAGACTAATAATCGTTGAAGGTTTACCTTGTATCCCAGGTCACGAGCAATGTCAATAATACTCTTTCTCGTGATTCCTTCAAGAATAGTACCCTCCGTTGCAGGAGTTGAAATAATGTTTCCCTATGAGCGAATAAAACTTGGACTAAATAATACTTATGCATATTAGATAAAATCACACTTTGGATTCATGAAATCTTGAAAGGAAAGTACCTTCACAACGAAAATATTACATGAACTAGCTTCCTCAATGTATTTTTTATGGACTGAATCAAGGTACAATACATCAGAGAACCCTCGTCCTTTTGCCCTTGATACCGCTTGTAGTACCTACACGTTGTGAGTCATAACCTAAATATTAAGTATATAATTACGTGTTGTGTATAATGCATACTCAGCTTATCAATCAAGTTGTTACCGGAGCATAATTTGAAATACTTTTGACACCTCCTGCCCCACCACGAGTTGCACGATGAAATTCATCCTCAACGTATAAGTTCAATGGTGCCATACCGGCCTGTATATTTTTTCGTACAAGACCATATACCTAACTATAAAGTTCGTAACTAAAAATTGAGAAAAAAAGAAAAAGAAATTAAGCAGAAGAAAATGGAATAAAACCTTAAAATAGTTGCCAACAGGGGATGCATACACTAAAAATGTGTATTCAGTAGAAGGTGATAAGCCCAATATAGGCCCTGTTCCAATAAGCAAAGGCCTAAGGTAAAGTGATCCTTTTCCTGGGGGTGGAATCTGCACATAAGCCCAATAAGTCTAATCAAATACGATAAATAACAAGTAATAAGCCTAATACGTGGTTTACCCATTTTGTTGCTATGTAGGCCCAATTTACACAAAACGAAGGAAAAGTAAAAATTAACTACTACTAACTTATCTTTTTTTAAGGTTTCATTTTCATTTTGAGAGTGATAGTTTAGACATAGAATCGACCTGAATTCGAAATATTATAGGGATGGAAAATGACAATTTAGGGATGGAAAATGACGATTTACTCTTAGTTTTATTTTGTCTTTTGGTATTAAGATACAATAAAGTGGGCAGTATAAAACTTCTGTTACCACGTTTACGTGCTGATCTGATAGAGAACGAGAAATACCCATCGTTTGTTTGTAAGAGCGGTTTGTTTTACAGCATCTACAAATTGCTGTACGGGTGGAGATTGCATGCACATTCTCTCGGCTCCAATTTGCATACGGATTGCGTTTTGATCGGGACGGAAAAGGAAAATCCTACCATCTTCTCCTCTGTAAGCTTTTGTACCTTCAAAAAGTCCCTACATATATAAGGGCGGATCTACTTGTTTATAACATGGGTCGGGTGACCCACCTCAATTTTAAAAAATATCTAGAGAGTACTAGGTAATTTATGTATTTGAACCAGGTTGAAAAATGATAGTGACCTACCTTAACCATTAATGGCCCAATCTTAATTTTTTAGTCCATTACATAGCCCAAAAATGCAAATATCAAAATAAACATAAAGAAAAATCTGACTTGTGAAACTGTTAATTAATTTTAAGCTTCTCCCCTCTTAACTCTATCTCTGCTCACTTTCTTTCTCTTTCATTAAAATTAAGGTTTTTGTTTATTGTGCAAAAATAAACTTGAATATTGATTATATTTGTATATGATCTCTTTAATTTTTTTTTATTATTGTATTTGATTAACTTAATGAGAGTTAAATTGCTAATTGTGTATTTGTGTAGTACTATACTACTATATGTTTGAATGTTTGATTATGATTTTATACCCCTGAATTGTTAAATGTATTGTTTATTAATTGTGGAATGTTCATTTCACTATGAAGTGGATAAATAATGATTTGTCCAGTAAAATGATGACTTTATGAATGATTGTTTAGCATTTTATTTAAAAAAAAAGATGTTTTAGATGGTATTAGATTCGTGAATCATTTTCTTGATATGAAACCTCATTGGGATAATTATAACAACACACACTTTTCAATGTTATTAACGCAACTATGTATTTTGTTTTTGTTTTTTAAAGATGACCCGACCCGTTTAGTTCGTCAATGTCATTTTTCAATGAAGTTTTGAGCCAATGTATAAATGAACCACGTGATTATATGCTCTAGATCCGCCACTGCATATATGAATCAACTATATATTTAGTCTTATCACTCATATGAATTATGATAAAATACTCTTAACTTTGATTACATATTTAGATATTCTTCTTCTTCGATTTTTTGGTTTTAACTATAAACAACTTGGCCGTAATTTAGAACCCCAGCAGCCGGGCTTAATTCAATATTCCCATAATCACTTAATCGGCCTTGTTGAAAAGTGCCGTCCTGCGAGCATTTAGCCGTGTACATGTAATCGGTTCGTGTAAGTCCAAATCCAAGATTATTCCAATCGATATCAGCATATCCTTGGTACCTAGAAACACAAAGTCTAAAATGTTACTCTAATAGGAATAAGGAGCTCAAGAATTGATTGAACCTTGAAAATGTGTCTTAAATTTAATATATATCTTAAATTTGTCACGACCTATTAAAGTCCAACAGTTCAACCAACGCAAAACCCGATATAGGTCCGATGGGGTTACACGGACATAGAGAGATTAATCCATGAACTTATACATACTTTTACAAATGTGAGATATGAATTTACACTCAACATGCTTTATGGAGCGGCTCGAGTAAGTGACCCAAATACCCATTTTTATTGTTACATAATAACTTGTACGTGACGATTGATAATTATTAGTTAATTAAGAAATTGATATAACATAAGTATAAATATAAATATAAATAAACATTAGAGTGGTACTTTAAATATATAACCTGAGCATCGGTTCACTTTCTCGAAGTACCGAAGCAGCCTCTGGTGTGAAGCATCTTGCACCAACCTTCAAAATCGCACCATGAAGTCGTATTTTAATACTTAATTGTAGTATATTACAGATAAAATAAAATATTATAATATTGCGCCACTCGTTCCGAATTATTTAAAAATAAAAATAAAAGTTAGGATAATATTATATGAAGTCACCAAAGTAATGCTATATTAATTTCTTAAAATAGTATTATATTTTGAAGTCACAAAAGTAATCCTATATTAATTTTTTGAAATAATATTATATCTTGAAGTCTTGTACTCTATTCAAGTATATCACATTTTTATCTAAGCCCATCTAGATGATAGAGATATGAACGACACATATGCTTAAATTCTAGACGTAAATACGCGATTATTTCGTACATCGACACATGAATTACAATTTTGTTAACTTTATTTATCATCAATAATAATAATTATTGAGGCAAGATTAGCAGCTCAATTTTATAGGGAAGGAGCGACATGTGATTTTCAACCGTTAATTTAAGATCAACGGTTGAGATCGATTTTCACTCAAAATGCAGCTACCTTTTAATCCTTAACTCAAAATTTTGACACTAGTTTTTTCACGTGTTTCATACACACGTACATTTATTGTGTCGGTTGTTAAGATGTTGAGGTAAATCATTTATTAATGACTCAAACATATAAAAGAAATAATTAAAAGAGTTGGTTGGAGAAAAATTATATATACAAAGATACAAACTATATATTAAAGAATCTTTTTTCAACCAACTCTTTCAATTATTAGCTTACGGGTGAAGTGATAGTCATCATACTATTTCTTTTATATATTTGAGTCATTAATTAATTATATATATCCATAACGTCAACATGTTCATATCTAAACCAAATCCAACGTTTTTGTAATCATTTTTAAAAAAGCAACATGATACAAAGGACACACTATATTTAAGTCTTAATTAGATGTATAAAATAGATATGTCAAGACTAAAACAAGCAAATTAAATGACTACTTTCTATATATAAACTAAAATTCAATGGATCAAGATCATGAATAGTTGAAATTTATTACAGTTGGATCAAAAGCAGGGGCGGAGACAGGGCGGAGGCAGCGTAGGCAGCCGCCCCTACAAGAATTTTCAAATTACGTAAAAAATAAATTTTTTTAAGGTTTCACCCCCACTAAACTACAAAAGAAATAGAAAAAAAAATATTTCACCCCCTCTACTTAGATTTCCTGGCTCCGCCCCTCATCCAAAGCCAAAATAAAGGTAGGGTCATCCTTTTCATACACGGAATTAATAAAATACAAACAAACAAATAATAACTTCTTATTGAACTTTTTTTTTTTTTTTTAATTAACTACTAGCCTCTAGTTTTCTACCTAATTGATGATGTTTGGTTTGGATTAATTCCCATAAAACTTACCAAACAAAACTCTTATCCTAAGTTTTCATGCACAATTAAACCCATATCATTAAAATTACACTTAAAATGGAAAGAAAAAGAAAACATGATATGATGTTAATAAAAATAAATGATATAATCAGAAAATGGGAAAATGAAGATGAAGAAGGTATATATGTGTGACATTTGATGATGAAGTCTGGAATAGAAGACGAAGATAGGGGCTACGTCGGATCATGTTCGAATCGATCCAAAAACTCACTGATATTTTTTGGAGATATAATTAATAATATATTAATTAATAATTAGTGAGTGAGTGAGTAGAAAATGTAGGAGAATTGTGAGAGTCATTTGGTTGGTATTTATAGGACGTTATCCTCGGTGGAACAACGTGTCTGGACAAAAAGTTGTCATATGGAGTATCTACTTTTTAGTTAATTGGTTTTATCTATCGAACTTTACATCATTTGCTTTTATACTTATCCAACTTTAAAATTTCTATTATATGTATTCAAAATTCAAATTTTAAAGCCGTTAATTGTATGTTTTTTTGCTCATTTTTGGCCACATAAATTGACAGGTTTTTTTTTTGTAAGTTCAATACGTACAATAGTAAGTTAAATACATACAAAAGATGGTTTTAAAACTTAAATGCTAACAATAAAAGGTTTCGAAATTGAATGCATACAATAGTAAAAAGTGTAAAGTTCGATACATAACCAAAATATAAATCCTTTTATCATATTATATTTTAAATTTAATCCCATAAGTACTATTTTATTAATTATTATTATAAATACCTCTTTCGTCCCAGTCAAAGTGTCAACTTTGACTTTGCACACAGTTTTAAAATTCTCCACCAACTATATTTCTCACCAATCAAATAACATAATACCCACTAAAGTTTTTCGATTGGTTGAAACATTAAAGTGGACACTTATTTGGGACAACCCAAAATAGTAATGTACACACTTGTAGTGGGACAGAGGGAGTAATTCTTTAAAGGAGCATTAACATTGACATAGCGGTATCGAGATGGTCCTCCAACCAAGAGTTTGAGGGTTCAAGTTCAGTAATGGAAAATTGTATATATTCGTAAAAAATTGTAAATATTCATAATTGGTGTGTGTGAGTTATTGTCCTTCTAAAAAAACATTAATATAATTATAAAAAGCAAAACAAGAATATAGAGATCGGACTGTATAATCATGGTGGAAGCTTTAAATTGACATTGACATTGTGACAACTCTCCAAATTAGGTATTAATTAAATAATATGCATGTGCATTACTATGCTAATTTCCTGGTTAAGTTTTAACAAAACTTTTGTCGTGGTGTAAGCCTAGCAAGCCCAATACTTTTAAACAAAAAGTATTACAAAATATGTAATTAACTATAATTACGTACAAACGTATCGGAACGAACCCGACAAAAATAAATGACAAAAGTTTCGTGATACAAAAATAATTAATAATATAATTATTAATTACGAGTATTTATATATCTATAACATGTAGATATAAAGGTCTAAATATACGTTTAACATAAAACGTAATATAAAACGAACAGAAATAATTCTAAAACGCTCATAAAAGGTCGAATCATAAAAATGCAAATTTTCTCATTCGTTTGGAAGAAGTTAGAACATTACTTCAAAATATGAAATTGAAACTTGACTGAAAATTGGCGCTCAATTAACTACGCGCAGTAAAATGTACAGACTTGTACAACATTTTAAAATAATGATAATATCATTATTCTGAACATAAATAACGAACCAGGAGAACACCTACAAAAGAAAAATATAAATTGTTAATTTTTATATTGCTAAAATTATACCCGTACTCGAAATTGAGGTGCCAAAATTTGGCACCTAACTTCAATAATGCAGGAAGCTTTCTTTTTAAATAATACTCCCTCCGTTTGATCTCTTTTCTCTGTGATTTCTTCAACACACACACACTCCACTCCACAATCATCCATCATCTTTTCCTTCAATCTTCATAACAACAACAACATCAGGAGCAAGAAGCAGAGGCAACACCATCATCATCCGATCATCTTCATCATCCGTCCACCATCATCACCATTTTCATTTTGTAAGAAAAACTACAAACCTTTGATTTATTTACTTAAATTTCGTCATCTAACATGTTTATACATCATAATCTAAACATATAACACACCAAATTGTTGATTCTTGATGCATCTTGAAAATGAGTTTATAAAACCCAAAACTTTAAAACAAAAATCGTTATACTAAAACTTGTTAAAATAACGTAATAACTTGTAAAAACGACATATAACACTTATATAAACATTTGGTATTGAGGTAAAAACGAGTTGGAACCAAAAGATCGGGTATATGTTTTGCCCTGTTCGGACAGGCCCTGGAAGTAACATGAATCCGGCGGATTAATGTAGAATCCGGCGGATTCCCCTATGAAACTCGCACACAAATCTTCGGCTAAAACGGTGAACGAGTAAAAGACACGATCGAATCCGGCGGATTCACCTAAATCCGGCGGATTCCCAAAGCTTCACATGAACGTTTTGTGAACACAAAAGAATCCGGCGGATTCAACTAAATCCGGCGGATTCACCTATTCTTGATCCGACCCGGCGGCTTGAACCGAAGATCCGGCAACACCTTTTCATTTAACGAGAATCCGGCGGATTCAAATAGAATCCGGCGGATTCCCGTGTCTGGTCAACACCTTGACTTTTATTTTAAAACACAAAACGTTTCCGTTAACGATATTATTTGTGCAAGACGTATACGAGACTTGATAAATTGTTAAATGACATTATAAACCGAGACAAACTATGAATACGGACATTGGACTTATTTAATTCGTACGAACAAACGATATATGACATATATATATATATGAACTTTATGAACTATACAATTTGAATACGATTACATTATCGGGATATTTAACACTTATTAAACAAACGTAAAGATATTAAAAACAAATGATATTTATTAAACGGGATAAATATATTATCAAGTTTTATAACAAATAAAACTTACAATTTTTTTAAAAATACGAAACAACGTATTACAATATATATATATATATATATATATATATATATATATATATATATATATATATATATATATATTCGAGGACACACGATATATATAGACACAAACGTATACGTTTTCTTAAACAAATGAAAACTTATATATATATTTTGATATACGTAAACAATGTATTGATTAAATATATATATATATATACATACGACACTTAAGAATATATATTCACAAATATATATATATAAACAATGATAATTGAATAACGTTCAAATTATACGAACAACTATATACAAAGTACATGTACAAATGAAAACAAAACGACCTTCTGTTAAATAAACAATTACATATTGGTTTATACTCTTAACAAGTATACGATTTAAGAAATAATAACAATATTTCAACGCAATGTCATTAATAAAGTCAACAACTTATATTACTAAGAAATCAACCATTTCTTCAAACAAACAAACTGTTAACATAAGTGATTAAAACAAATCAAACGTACTTATGTTAATATATTTATTGTATAGGTTAACATACCTTGGGCTGTTATCTGTTTGGCTGCTAGCTTTCCTACCGAGCAAAACTACTGTGAGTTCACAGCCCCTACTTTACAAATGTTTTATGCTTTTAAACATGGGGGTGTAAACATAGAAACTGCATGCAAACACATGCAGCAAATTATATAATTGCGTTATTGCTTTATACAACTGTTTGACATGAAATATTATTTCACAACTGTTTTGGGAATTAGACAACAAATCCTAGTACGGACCAGACTTGAAATGTGTGCATGAAAGACCTTATGTCATGCAGACTATAACCATTAGCTAGGTGACTCTAGCCACTGAGTATACGAATAGTACTATTGCCGTGACGACCCTCCTATGGATGGAGCGTATACTTAACTGTCCTTCAGGCAAGAAACATAAGATTTGGTTGTGGTTTGGTTATAGGGTTAGGTCGCGTTACTTTAACTTGCGAGGTTTAGCTCACCTTTCAGGGGATTATAGTCTAAGTATTCCCACACATATTATTTAGGATAAACATATCCTACAACTGTTTTATGTCAGTATACTTACTGATTATATTCATATACTGGTAAACAACCAGACATACATTTTGGGTAACAACCCACATAAAACTATACTTTAGGGTAATTATCCCTAACATCTTACAAATTGCAAAACCTGCAAACATTTATTTATTGAATAACATTTCAATAACTTTAACATAAATTGGTTAACATACCACATATTTATACAAACCTGTGAATTCACTCAACATATTTGTTGACGACTTTCTTTCTATGTTTTACAGGAAATTAGCTATGTAAGTAAGGATCGCATGCATTCAGGATGACAACCCTGGACTACTTAGGATGCCATACTTTATGGGACAGCTTTTGAGGATTTCCTCTGTATTACTGCAGACATTGCAGTTATACTCATGAAATCTTATTTTAACATATGTATTGTAAAACTTAAATGTTTTAAACTGTATTACTACTGTACGACTTACACAGTCGTACTACTTTTGTAATAACTATTTGACTGGCATCCTTAATATATTATGTTCTGTATGATCATATGCTCTGATACGATGAATGCACAATTGTAACGTCATCACCCCCGTTGTTAAACTGTTGAAACAAGATGCTTCCGCTAAATCTTAACTTGCTTCCGCTAAACATTAAATAAACACAATTACCGATTTTGGGGGTGTGACAGACTTGGTATCAGAGCCATTGGTTATAGCGAACTAGAAGTCTTTAGGTGACTGAAAACCTTAGAGACCTAGACTATAGCCTTGGCTAGAACATTCATGCATTCATACATACATGCGTTTGCATACATCTAACAAACGACTGACACGTCACACACAATTTCCTTTGTCACAGTATGTCTAGTCAATCAGTTTACCATGTTTATGCTTCGGACGAAGAGCCGACTGAGGCTCCTTTTGAGGGTCCCGCGATCACTGTAGGGGATGAGTCATCTGTTCATTTGAGAGACATGTCAGACGACACTAGTGACGCTTACATCGCGCCACCACCGACAGCACATGAGGTTACCCCTATCACTACAGGTATTCACCATCAGGCCGGTGAGACTTCTCGCAGGCCTGTATATAGGAGGACACCGAGGATGTGTGTCCGAGATTTTCCTATAGGTCCGTTGGCACCAGCGGACGAGTCTGTTGAGTCTCCACAGAGGGCACCCAGGTTTGCTCATCTAGAGTGGATGACTCCTATGTTGAGGCACTGGAGGTCATTAGAGGGTTTTCCCTCCACCTTTGAGACAGGAGAGTCCTCACGACCCCCAGCACCACTGTCTACCACTGGAGAGCCGATAGAGCAGACTCTCCCTACATTAGTTGCTGTTATGCGTACATTGTTTTGTATTACTTCTAGCAGGGGTTCTCACCTTGGACAGGTACAGGATGAGATCTCTCGTCTGTATGGGGACATGGCTGGTATGCATGAGCATCATCACTTTTTGTTGAACCATGTGTTTACTGCCCAGGAGATAGCTGAGTCCGCACGTGCTCGTGTGAGGACACTTGAGAGACATGTTAGGATTGCAGGGCTTGTGGTTGGTGCTTGTGTGGTGATGGCTGTGTTGAGGACAGCTGTGGGATCATTTCTACCGTATTTCCGTTAGACCTATGTAGGGCGGGATGTGCCTACTTAGGATTGTATATATACTATGTATTAGACTTGGAACTTTGGTTCGACGGGTATAGACAGACCTGTCATGTTTTGTATATCATTTGGATCGACGGTGTGTAGACAGACCCGTCATGCTTTGATTAGTCTTTGGATCGATGGATATCTAGGATAGATCCATCATGTTTTGTATAAAAACTTGTGAACTAACTATAATCAATTATATGATATGACGTATGTATTTGGTTTATTATTATTGTTTATATTACTGTGCGTTGTGATTGGATTATATATTGACAATATAGACTACATAACTGTGGATACTGAAATATGTCTTTGTAACCTATAGATCTCTTGAAACTGGAAAAATGGCAGAACCTGTCATAAGTGAATATTCATCAGATGATGACATAACCATCGACGAGCAGATACAATATGAATATGTCGATACAGAAACAATTCCGATAGTGGAACTGGTGGAAGAAGAGATTGAGAACCACCACTTTGGATTGATTGACATAGAGGAATATGAGAGAGTTAGAGACCAAGCTGAAGAGCTAGATGGTCAAAACTGGGAACTTGCATCTAAATGCAAGAACTATGAAACTGAGTTGAGAATCCTAAAGAGGCCTATGTCTGTCCGAGTTAGGGATAGAATTCGCTTCTGGAAGAAAGTAGCTAGTGATCGTAAGAAGAGAGTCAAGACTTGGATTAAACGTCTGAGCAAATGCTCAACTGAGAATGATCTGGACTATTATCCAACTCTACGATACAAGACTATGCTAGAAAGGCATTACTCCTCTCCTAACCTGGACCAGGAGTGAAAGAAAAAGAACTGCACTACGACAGAGAACATAGCTAAAGATAGCTTAATAAAGAACTGATGAAGAACTGTCGTAGGAATATAATCGTTTTGTTAGGATCTAAGTATAGCTAAGTTTAGTTTAATTAGTACTGTAGCAACTCGTGTAGTATTGGAAATCACTCTTGATGGATATAGGAGATATCATCAAGTTTTGTAATGAAACGATGTAAGAACGTTCTAGTTAATGTATAATATAACTTAGGTCCGATTCGAAATTTCGTGCGAATTATATTCATCTCCATATACAAGTGATAGAAAAGTTATCACGTAATAATTGTTGAAACCATTTCTTGCAAACTTTGAAAACCTACCATACTATGAATTATTTATCTTATCTTGAATTCCATAAAACATTGATTGCACTTAAACGATGATGAAAAGAAATATGTATTTGGCATTATATAATGACGCCTGGCCAACGTGATTATATTGTACAAAGTACATATGGGTGTTTCAAAGTCGTGCGATATACAATGTGAAACATTATTCTCTCAAATTCTCCATACTATTCATTTGATAGACAATGTGAAATCTTGTTCATCACATTCATTATCTTGGCATTGACTTCTGCATTTTATTCATCGCAGAACTGAACTATGCCGCCAAAACGACGAATTACTAGGAACAGTCAGAAAACAACTGTACCTCCTACATCTGAAACCATTCCACCACCTAACACTGAGGAAACTACTGAGCAGTTAATAGCTAGACGCATAGCTGAAGGTATTGCCGAGTATGAGGCAAGCCGAAACCGTGAGACTGGGATTAATAACAGTGGATCGACCCCTGTTATTGCTGAGACTGTTGTGAATAACCGCAAAGGGTGTTCATATAAGACATTTCAGGCATGTAAACCACCATCTTTCTGTGGCACCGAAGGTGCTATTGGTATTATACACTGGATAGAAAAGATGGATTCTGTGTTGGACATCAGTGATTGTCTACCAGACACTGCAGTGAAGTATGTTGCCTGCACACTAGCTGATAAAGCTTTGACTTGGTGGAACAGTCAAGTTCAGTCGATGGGACGACCAGCTGCTTATTCCATGACATGGGAAACATTGAAGAGTATGATGATGGAAGAATTCTGCCCTCGCAGTGAGATACAGAAAATTGAGACTGAGCTGTGGAACATTGCTATGATTGGTGCTGATATCACTGGTTACACAACTAGGTTCCAAGAACTAGCTCGTCTTGTGCCACATATGGTAACGCCTGAGTATAAGCGTATTGAACGCTATGTGTATGGACTGGCACCACAGATCAGGAGTTTAGTTACGTCCTCCAAACCTGACACTTTCAGGAGCGCTGTTACCTTAGCGCAGAGTTTGACTGATGAAGCAGTTAGAATGGGGACACTGACCAAGAAGACTGTGTCGGTTAAGGTTGAGCAGAGCAGTGCTGAAGCTGGTAGTTCTGGAGGTAAGAAGCGTAAGTGGAATGACCGTCAGGGTCAATCCAACAAGAAAGGATCTGGAAATCCAAAGTCTTACGCTGCCACCATTGTGGAATCGAAGCCATACTTGGGTAACAAACCTAAGTGTGATAAGTGTAGCAAACACCACGAGGGTGAGTGTTGGTTTTGCGACAGCTGTAAGGGATGGGGTCACAAAACCCAAAACTGTAAGGTAAACCCTGCCCCTAAGGGAAACACTGCTCGCCAGAACCAAGGATGTTTTGAGTGTGGCGACACGAGGCACTATCGAAACCGATGCCCTCGACTCAATAACCAAAACCGTAACGCCAACAACGCTCGTAACCGCAACAACAATGGAAACAACCGCGGTAACAACAACAACCGAACCAACAACAACAATGCTAACAACAACAACAATCAGCCAGCTCGTGGACGCGTGTTCATGTTAGGAGCACCAGAGGCACGTCAGGATCCTAACACAGTCACTGGTACGTTTCTTGTAAACAACCATTTTGCTACTGTGTTATTTGATTCCGGTGCTGATTTAAGCTTTGTGTCCACTGAGTTTAGACCACTATTAGAGATCGAATCCCTTAAGCTAGATAACAAATACACAGTAGAGCTAGCTGATGGTAAGTTGATTGAATCAGGAGAAATAGTACCAGGATGTTCCTTAAATTTAGAAGGTCATTCTTTCAAAATAGACTTACTACCGGTAGAATTAGGGAGCTTCGATATAGTGGTTGGCATGGATTGGTTATCACTGAACCGCGCAGAGATCATCTGTCATGAGAAGATTGTACGGTTACCTCTACCGTCAGGAGAAATGTTGATGGTTCAAGGAGAAAAGAGTAATCGTGTGGTGAAAACGATTACATGCATGAAGGCAAATAAGTATCTACGAAAAGGGTACCAAGCATTTTTGGTACATGTTGTGAATAAGAAACCCGAGGAGCGACGCATAGACGACGTGGCCGTAGTACGCGACTACCCAGGAGTATTTCCTGACGAGCTACCAGGGATACCACCTCCTCGGCAGGTTGAATTCCATATCGACCTAGTGCCGGGAGCTGCACCGATTGCTCGTGCGCCTTACCGTTTAGCTCCATCAGAAATGCAGGAACTGTCTGCACAGTTGCAAGAACTGTTGGATTTAGGATTCATCCGACCGAGCTTTTCACCGTGGGGAGCTCCGGTGTTATTTGTCAAAAAGAAGGATGGATCAATGCGGATGTGTATCGATTATCGAGAACTGAACAAAGTGACGATTAAGAACCGATACCCATTGCCACGCATCGACGATTTGTTTGACCAGCTGCAAGGGTCAAGTTATTACTCAAAGATCGACTTGAGATCGGGTTACCATCAACTGAAGGTACGGGATGAAGATATCCCTAAGACTGCATTTAGGACTCGATATGGTCATTACGAGTTCCTGGTTATGCCATTCGGGCTAACGAATGCGCCAGCAGTGTTCATGGATCTAATGAATAGAGTATGTAAACCTTACCTTGATAAGTTCGTCATCGTGTTCATTGACGATATCTTGATATACTCGCGAACAAAGGAAGACCATGAACGACATCTGAGGCTGATTCTCGAATTACTGGAAAAAGAGAAGCTTTATGCAAAGTTCTCTAAATGCGAGTTTTGGATGCGTGAGGTTCATTTCCTGGGTCACGTGATCAATAACAAAGGAATTCACGTGGACCCATCCAAAATTGAGGCGATTAAGAATTGGGAAGCCCCAAAGACCCCAACTGAGATACGACAATTTCTTGGGTTAGCCGGTTACTACCGAAGGTTCATTGGGAATTTCTCGAAGATAGCTCAGCCACTTACCGCCCTAACGCAAAAAGACAAGAAGTTTGATTGGGGCGAGAAGCAAGAGAATGCTTTTCAAATGCTGAAAGAGAAATTGAGCACCGCACCTATCCTATCCTTACCAGAAGGAGTAGAAAACTTTGTTGTCTACTGTGATGCTTCACATCAAGGATTAGGTTGCGTGTTGATGCAAAACGACAAGGTCATTGCATATGCGTCTCGTCAATTGAAGATTCACGAGAAGAACTATACGACGCATGATTTAGAGCTAGGAGCAGTCGTTTTTGCACTAAAGATTTGGAGACACTACCTATACGGTACAAAGTGTACGATCTTTACCGATCACAAAAGTCTCCAACACATATTTGACCAGAAAGAACTCAACATGAGACAGAGACGTTGGGTTGAATTGTTGAATGATTACGACTGTGAAATCAAGTACCATCCAGGCAAAGCTAATGTAGTAGCGGATGCCTTGAGTCGTAAGGAAAGAGTGAAACCTCGAAGAGTTCGAGCGTTAGGACTGACAATCCACTTGGATCTGATTTCCCAAATTCGTGACGCTCAACAAGCGGCCTTTACTCCAGAACGTATAAAGGACGAATCCCTCAAAGGGATGGAGAAACAACTGGAGTCTAAGGAAAATGGAGTATTGTACTTCATGAATCGAATTTGGATTCCTTGTGTTGATGAGTTACGTAGCCTAGTATTGGACGAAGCTCATAAGTCTAATTACTCGATACATCCTGGTGCAGATAAGATGTACCACGATCTGAAAGGATTTTACTGGTGGCCTGGCATGAAAAGAGACATTGCCACCTATGTTAGTAGATGTCTGACTTGTGCAAAAGTTAAGACTGAGTACCAAAAGCCATCCGGACTTTTGCAACAACCAGAGTTGCCCAAATGGAAATGGGAACACATCACGATGGATTTCATCACGAAACTACCGAAAACATCATCTGGAATGGACTCCATATGGGTGATTGTCGATCGACTGACAAAGTCAGCTCACTTTCTTGCCATTAAGGAAACGGATAAGATGGAAAAGCTGTCTAGAATTTACATAAAAGAAGTTGTTTCTAGACATGGAGTTCCATTATCCATCATCTCTGATAGAGATGCACGTTTCACCTCTCGCTTCTGGCAAACATTGCAACAAGCTTTAGGCACTAGACTCGACATGAGTACCGCCTACCATCCACAAACTGATGGTCAAAGCGAGCGAACGATACAAACGCTTGAGGACTTGCTACGAGCATGCGTGATTGATTTTGGAGGAAACTGGGATGTTCATCTCCCTTTAGCTGAATTCTCGTACAACAATAGTTATCATACGAGTATACAGATGGCACCTTTCGAGGCGTTGTACGGACGCAAGTGCCGATCCCCACTATGTTGGGCAGATATGGATGACAGACAATTATCAGGTCCTGAGATAGTCCAAGAGACAACGGACAAAATATCTCAAGTGCTTAATCGATTAAAAACGGCACGAGACCGACAAAAGAGTTATGCAGACAATAGACGGAAACCTTTAGAGTTTCAAGTAGGTGACAGAGTCCTACTCAAGGTATCTCCTTGGAAAGGAGTTGTGCGATTTGGAAAACGCGGCAAACTGAACCCACGTTACATCGGACCTTTTGAGATCCTAGAAAGGATTGGTCCTGTAGCTTATAAGCTTAAACTGCCGCAAGAACTTAGTAATATTCACGACACGTTTCACGTGAGTAATCTTAAGAAGTGTCTATCGGACGAAGCGTTAATCATACCTCCTGACGAAATCTACGTCGACGCAAAACTCAACTTCGTGGAGGAACCGCTTGAAGTAATGGACACGAAAACACAGAAACTCCGAAACAGTCGGATCAAACTTGTCAAAATTCGATGGAACTCGAAAAGAGGCCCAGAGTTCACCTGGGAACGCGAGGATGAAATGCGCAAGAAGTACCCTCAACTATTTGAACCCGTGACCACGACTCACGACACAAATTAAATCTCGGGACGAGATTTCCCTAACGGGGGGAGAATGTGACAACTCTCCAAATTAGGTATTAATTAAATAATATGCATGTGCATTACTATGCTAATTTCCTGGTTAAGTTTTAACAAAACTTTTGTCGTGGTGTAAGCCTAGCAAGCCCAATACTTTTAAACAAAAAGTATTACAAAATATGTAATTAACTATAATTACGTACAAACGTATCGGAACGAACCCGACAAAAATAAATGACAAAAGTTTCGTGATACAAAAATAATTAATAATATAATTATTAATTACGAGTATTTATATATCTATAACATGTAGATATAAAGGTCTAAATATACGTTTAACATAAAACGTAATATAAAACGAACAGAAATAATTCTAAAACGCTCATAAAAGGTCGAATCATAAAAATGCAAATTTTCTCATTCGTTTGGAAGAAGTTAGAACATTACTTCAAAATATGAAATTGAAACTTGACTGAAAATTGGCGCTCAATTAACTACGCGCAGTAAAATGTACAGACTTGTACAACATTTTAAAATAATGATAATATCATTATTCTGAACATAAATAACGAACCAGGAGAACACCTACAAAAGAAAAATATAAATTGTTAATTTTTATATTGCTAAAATTATACCCGTACTCGAAATTGAGGTGCCAAAATTTGGCACCTAACTTCAATAATGCAGGAAGCTTTCTTTTTAAATAATACTCCCTCCGTTTGATCTCTTTTCTCTGTGATTTCTTCAACACACACACACTCCACTCCACAATCATCCATCATCTTTTCCTTCAATCTTCATAACAACAACAACATCAGGAGCAAGAAGCAGAGGCAACACCATCATCATCCGATCATCTTCATCATCCGTCCACCATCATCACCATTTTCATTTTGTAAGAAAAACTACAAACCTTTGATTTATTTACTTAAATTTCGTCATCTAACATGTTTATACATCATAATCTAAACATATAACACACCAAATTGTTGATTCTTGATGCATCTTGAAAATGAGTTTATAAAACCCAAAACTTTAAAACAAAAATCGTTATACTAAAACTTGTTAAAATAACGTAATAACTTGTAAAAACGACATATAACACTTATATAAACATTTGGTATTGAGGTAAAAACGAGTTGGAACCAAAAGATCGGGTATATGTTTTGCCCTGTTCGGACAGGCCCTGGAAGTAACATGAATCCGGCGGATTAATGTAGAATCCGGCGGATTCCCCTATGAAACTCGCACACAAATCTTCGGCTAAAACGGTGAACGAGTAAAAGACACGATCGAATCCGGCGGATTCACCTAAATCCGGCGGATTCCCAAAGCTTCACATGAACGTTTTGTGAACACAAAAGAATCCGGCGGATTCAACTAAATCCGGCGGATTCACCTATTCTTGATCCGACCCGGCGGCTTGAACCGAAGATCCGGCAACACCTTTTCATTTAACGAGAATCCGGCGGATTCAAATAGAATCCGGCGGATTCCCGTGTCTGGTCAACACCTTGACTTTTATTTTAAAACACAAAACGTTTCCGTTAACGATATTATTTGTGCAAGACGTATACGAGACTTGATAAATTGTTAAATGACATTATAAACCGAGACAAACTATGAATACGGACATTGGACTTATTTAATTCGTACGAACAAACGATATATGACATATATATATATATGAACTTTATGAACTATACAATTTGAATACGATTACATTATCGGGATATTTAACACTTATTAAACAAACGTAAAGATATTAAAAACAAATGATATTTATTAAACGGGATAAATATATTATCAAGTTTTATAACAAATAAAACTTACAATTTTTTTAAAAATACGAAACAACGTATTACAATATATATATATATATATATATATATATATATATATATATATATATATATATATTCGAGGACACACGATATATATAGACACAAACGTATACGTTTTCTTAAACAAATGAAAACTTATATATATATTTTGATATACGTAAACAATGTATTGATTAAATATATATATATATATACATACGACACTTAAGAATATATATTCACAAATATATATATATAAACAATGATAATTGAATAACGTTCAAATTATACGAACAACTATATACAAAGTACATGTACAAATGAAAACAAAACGACCTTCTGTTAAATAAACAATTACATATTGGTTTATACTCTTAACAAGTATACGATTTAAGAAATAATAACAATATTTCAACGCAATGTCATTAATAAAGTCAACAACTTATATTACTAAGAAATCAACCATTTCTTCAAACAAACAAACTGTTAACATAAGTGATTAAAACAAATCAAACGTACTTATGTTAATATATTTATTGTATAGGTTAACATACCTTGGGCTGTTATCTGTTTGGCTGCTAGCTTTCCTACCGAGCAAAACTACTGTGAGTTCACAGCCCCTACTTTACAAATGTTTTATGCTTTTAAACATGGGGGTGTAAACATAGAAACTGCATGCAAACACATGCAGCAAATTATATAATTGCGTTATTGCTTTATACAACTGTTTGACATGAAATATTATTTCACAACTGTTTTGGGAATTAGACAACAAATCCTAGTACGGACCAGACTTGAAATGTGTGCATGAAAGACCTTATGTCATGCAGACTATAACCATTAGCTAGGTGACTCTAGCCACTGAGTATACGAATAGTACTATTGCCGTGACGACCCTCCTATGGATGGAGCGTATACTTAACTGTCCTTCAGGCAAGAAACATAAGATTTGGTTGTGGTTTGGTTATAGGGTTAGGTCGCGTTACTTTAACTTGCGAGGTTTAGCTCACCTTTCAGGGGATTATAGTCTAAGTATTCCCACACATATTATTTAGGATAAACATATCCTACAACTGTTTTATGTCAGTATACTTACTGATTATATTCATATACTGGTAAACAACCAGACATACATTTTGGGTAACAACCCACATAAAACTATACTTTAGGGTAATTATCCCTAACATCTTACAAATTGCAAAACCTGCAAACATTTATTTATTGAATAACATTTCAATAACTTTAACATAAATTGGTTAACATACCACATATTTATACAAACCTGTGAATTCACTCAACATATTTGTTGACGACTTTCTTTCTATGTTTTACAGGAAATTAGCTATGTAAGTAAGGATCGCATGCATTCAGGATGACAACCCTGGACTACTTAGGATGCCATACTTTATGGGACAGCTTTTGAGGATTTCCTCTGTATTACTGCAGACATTGCAGTTATACTCATGAAATCTTATTTTAACATATGTATTGTAAAACTTAAATGTTTTAAACTGTATTACTACTGTACGACTTACACAGTCGTACTACTTTTGTAATAACTATTTGACTGGCATCCTTAATATATTATGTTCTGTATGATCATATGCTCTGATACGATGAATGCACAATTGTAACGTCATCACCCCCGTTGTTAAACTGTTGAAACAAGATGCTTCCGCTAAATCTTAACTTGCTTCCGCTAAACATTAAATAAACACAATTACCGATTTTGGGGGTGTGACAGACATTCTCTCTCTACTGCTATAAGACTCATCCCAACGGTTGAATTCGTCGATCGTCGGTTGCAACCGGCGTAACCGACGCCGTTGGCACGGAGCCGTCGGTTGCTTTCGTCGGTTTGGCAACGGAGTGAGAGGTCAGGTGGGACCCACTTTTCCATTTTTTTTTTTGTTTTGTAGTCAACGGCTAGTAAAAAAAATTAAACCGTTGGGCCTCAAATGATAAAAAAAAAAAAAACATTTTTTTTTCAAACTCAACAAATATTTTATATTCACACTATATATATACACACTTCATACACACATTTTTTCACTACAACTATAAATTATCTTCTTCTTTTCACACTATATATTTACCCATTTCATACACAACCTATACACAACAACTCCCATACACAAATCCAACTTTCATACACAAATACAAATTCCATACTCAACTAAAAAAATGAGGAGAAATCAATCTAAAAATACACCACCACCTACATCACAAGAAAACGATATGTGGAACAATTTAATAAATAATCTCATACCGAATTTTCACCCGAATCAAACTTCTCCAACGGGTTCAATCGTCTTCCGCTCAATCGAGCAACTCTTCACGAAGTCAACCGCTCGGGTTTGAACCATACTCACATCCCCTATACCATACCAGCGTTATCAACCATACCAAAATTACCAACCTAAAACTCCATACGTTCCATTACAAGACAAAGATTCGGACGATTCAGAGTAGTCGACTAGTTGTATTTTTTTTCCTCAATCAATATACTTTTTATTAGAAATTGTAATGTTTTTTATTTTTAATTAATGTAATGTTTAATGAAAATGTTTAATTTAATTTTGTGTTTTAAATAAATAAAGTAAGTAAGTAATGTGTGGGGTCCAGAAAAAGTGAAGTGATGTTCACTGTTGGCAGTGCAATGTCAGTTTTGTGTAAACTGCTGACGTGGTGCTGATTTGGTAAAAAATAACGCGTCAATTCATGTTACTGTTGGGAGCAGTCTAACGAGATACACGAACCCTCGGCGTTTAAATATATACCTTTTTTGATAATACTAAAAAAAGACCATCTCAAGTTTTCTTTTCCTTTAGGAATGTCACCTTGACACATAAATATATTATAGGAGCTCAACAAAACAGAGGTTTTATAATTATCTGAGTTAATTTTATGGTTCGTCCCTATGGTTTACATAAAAGTGCATTGTAAATTTCTATATTTTACTTTTTTGCACCGACAGTCCAAAAAGATGAAAGTTGTTGCGCGGCCCTCACTTAATCAATACAAATAACTGGACATTAAGGGTATGGTAGTCATTTTAGTTGGAGGATGGACCAACCACGCAACAACTTGCATGTTTTTGGATTGTCGGTACAAAAAGTAAAGTATAGGGACTTACGGTGCAATTTTGTGTAAACCACATGCATGGACGAACCATGCAATTGACTCTAATTATTACATAGAATGGCTAACTAGTGCCCTAAAGACACAATATAAGAAGTATTCAATGATGACTAGGGATGATAATGGTCACCCAATTTAGTGGATATTTATCCGATCCATCCACTTAATGGTGAATGTGGACGATTTAAATGGATAGTGGATATGGATATAAATGTGAATGAATAGTGGATCAGATGTGTATAACATTTTTTCATCCACGATTCATCCAATATCACCCAAAATACATATATGCATACATAAATATATACAAATATACATATACACATATACATTTACATATCCACATATACAAATACAATAAACTATTGAAGTTTTATAGCAGATAAATGTTGTGGAAGATGTAATTATGTGGATAATCATAAATTAGAAAATTTAAAATATATATAATGTATATTTGAAGGGTTTTTTCAATTAATGATTTATAGCAAATCGAAATGCATACATCAATCACACCGAATGATGGATGGACAAAATGATTATATAACTTTTTGTAAATTGACTGGCAACTTGTTCACTTAGTTTCGTTGATCTTCTTAAAGAGTGAAATCCAATACTTTATCAAATTCTAATGAACGTATGTTCACGATTCAATCAATCCTACCCACTTTTATTTTTTTCCATCCCCTAACTTGCACAATTTTATTACATGATAACCAAAACTAACATAACTCATTTTAAGATACCTTGAGTCACCACATTTTGTAATTTTATTAAAATCGGATGTTAAACTAATATATTGAAGAGTGTCATATCTCTAAATAAATAAAAAACAATAATACACTTAGGGTAAGGTTCAAATGAGACTAAAAATTTGTGTGAGAATAGAGGAACCAATGATATGGTGCCATGTGTACAAAGAGAATACAAAACCCATTTACCCTTTAAATTAAATATCTCACAAACGACAAATCGAAAAATTATGAAAATTGCACCATTAGATTCAGCGTTTGATCCTCTTCGATTTGCCGTCCATTAAGGCATACTTTCGACGAGCTTTTTTTTTTCATTATTTTTAGTGGGTTTCACATTACTAACACGTGTGTTACAGTGTTGCGTTTAGGGTTTAGGGTTTGGGGTTTAGGGGTTAGGGTTTAGGGTTGGGAACCCTAAACCCTAACCCCTAAACCCCAAACCCTAAACCCTAAACGCTTTATAAAACTCTAAACCCTAAACCCTACTAAACCCTAAACCCTGCTAAACCCTAACACTAAACCCTGCCAAACCTTAACTCTAAACCCTAACCTGTAACACCCGCCAAATTAGGACTAGAGATTAGTGCCTAATCGAATGTTAATACATGTAATTAGTTCCTGGTTAGGCTAATTAATGTATCGAATTATATATATTGTTGAATATATACGAATATGCGATTTGATTAAATCGTACGCAATTTAAATCGGATGTATTTCGATTCAAATTTAATATGGACGTTGGTGACAAATTTTATTAAATAACGTTGTTATGTCAAAAATATTATTATTATAATATTTCGTATTCGTTCGTATCATACAATCAGAAATTATACAATTTAAAATGTAAAACGCGCAAACTAAATAAACCAACTTACATTATTAACTCAAACGTAAACTTATTTGTAAAATAATTAAATAAAATATCACGTAATAATTTGTATTTAAAACGTACCATTTAATATTTAAAATAATTAATTAACGTTGAAACGACGGAGCAAACGAACACCGCACGGAGCGGGAACGCGGGGCGAAAAATGGGAGGATAACCTCCCATTTCCCACTCTCTTTTTCTCACTTTCTCATCTCTCTTTCTCCTTCTCCTTTCTTTTCTCTCAACTCCACCAACCACCCCCACCTTCAAAAATCTCACAAAAACGCAAAATAAACATATCAAACGACTTCGGATCTTCAAGATTTTTAGAGATTCACGACCACCGCGACACGATCTATCTTTCTATCTTTCCGAAATTTCATTTCGGCGATTTGTAAGTTTCCGACACCTCTCGTTTTTAAGTGTTTTTACTTGTTTGCGGTTTGTATCGACTTATAATGTTCAAATAAGGGTTGGGTAAAAGTTTTGGACCGAACGGAAACCGAAAAACTCGTTTTCGACCCATTTTCCGGCCAACAGACCGCTACGTCGCATTTGGCCCGGAATTTATGCGACGTCAGCCTCTACGTCGCAAAACACCTCGTGACGTCGCATAGTGCGACGTCAGTCACAACGTCGCATTAAATTGCGACGTCGCATATAGCGACGTCAGCCTTAACGTCGCCAATACCTCGCCACGTCGCACTTAGCGACGCAAGCCCCTACGTCGCAGAAATCACCTACGTCGCATTAGCGACGTAGCACCCTACGTCGCATTAAATTGCGAAACGTCGCCTTTAGCGACGTCATGCTCTACGTCGCAATCCTACCTGCGACGTCGCACCCTACGTCGCACAAACCAGAACCTCAAAAACACAGATTTTTACTAAGTGTCGAGACTCGAAATTTATCACTCGATTTTACCCAAATTCAGATCCGGATGCGTTTTTCGTCAAAGCAATATAGTAGAAATAAAAATTTTCCAAGCTGACCTGGCAGCTCGACCCCAGCCAGGGGCTGCCGCCCCTTGGACCCCGCTACCAGGGGCGCTGCCCCCGGACCCCCGTACTTAGATTTCGTAACGGCTTATAAAACACAATCAAAACACATTTTTCAAGTAAAACGCCACGAAATCGAAATGGTAATAATTGGGATTATTATTACAAATCCGTCACCAACGGGCCGTACACTTTTCAAACACTTAAACGTATCAACAAACAGTGGAGATTTGGACATTATAGTTGGACGAACAACTACAAGGTAGTCTTATTAGATACCTTCGCATATTATAACCATCGCGTGTCATGGACACCCTCAGGTTACAAGTCTTTGGACTTCGATTCTCGGCTAATCATCCTCAGTTTATTTTCATAAACTCAACGACTCAGGTGAGTCTCATAGCCCCTCTTTTACTGTTTTACTCAGGGGTGTGATATACTGCTCAACTTTTAACATGTGAACGCAAGTACCAACTTTTCATATACTACATGAGTTTTTTGAAACTAATCATTTTAAAGTCCTCCGTCAGCATAGTTGTTAATACGTTGTAGCGTGAATATTAGTATATGGTACCATATAGGATTGACCCACCTCGTCCGGGTTAGCAAGCACTAACCGGGTAAACGGACGTACTAATATTTGGGAAGACGAATGTTGATTAGGCATTCGTGGAGGCACCTCGCCCGGAATTCTCTATAGGGGACCCGGCCCTCGAGTTAAGCTCAACTATGTGCTCATGGCTGTATACACGATGACAATCATTTAATTGCTGGATGCAATTCATTATTAAATTGCTGGATGCAATTCACTATTTAAATCTTGCGGTTCACACTATATTAACTGATTTCAAACCTGTGAGCTCACCAGCTTTATAGCTGACCTTTTAGCATATATCGCAGGTACCCAGCAGTAGGATGTTTCTGCTTCAGGATTTAGCTCGAGTCAGCATACAGACGATTGAGATTTTCTTGCATTAGTATATTTTGTATAAGTACTTATGTACTGAAATCTCATTTTATTTAACTCGAGCTATGTAAAGCTTTAAACGTTGTAAACATTTCAGTTATCAATATATTTTGTTAAAACGACGCATATAGAGTCGTTTGCTATTTATCTTTGTGCTTTGTTATTGATTAGTAACACCCAAATCAAGCTTCCGCAAATCATCAAATTTGGGGGTGTTACAGATTGGTATCAGAGCCTAAGGTTATAGTGAACTAGGTTGCATTTAGTGAGCCTAGACTATGACCATTAGGCAGTATTCCTTATTAGGTATAACTGGTTCAGCGATTACATCATACGAGTTTAATTTAACATAGCCTGATCAACTATGTACAATTAAGCAAAGATGATGTAAGACCTGAAAGTAGTTATGGCTGAACAGGGTACAATAGAAGACTCTGACCTCGAGAGAACCGAGACTTAAACATGTTTATGCTAGACACTCAATAGGCTATATTATATAGGAACTATATGAATATAGGCCTCAATTTTACTAATGCTTTGTCTCAGAAATGGCAAACACACCATCAAATTCATCTCGTTCTCAATCCGGGTCGCAGAACCCAAGGGTAGCAAGGAGGAACTCCAGGTTGCCTCGAGCTGGCCCGTACCCCACTCACTCCGCCTTGCCGGCCTTAGCCGCTAGGGTGAACCAACACGAGCAACGACTTCGCACCATGGATGTAGTGTTGCAGGAAACCAACGAAAACTGGAGACTTACATCCCTCGAACGCATAGAACAAGTCTCCGATGACCTTGAAACCACAAACAACAACATGGATGTCCTTCGCAACCAAATAATAGAAATAAGGGTGGAAAATGCCCTTCTGCAACAAAGGATGGATGAATGTGTGCAACGCTCACTTGAGGCAGAAGAATATGCGCGTGGACTAACACAACGACTAGCACTAGCAGAAGACAACGCCCGACAAGCTAGCAGGCTTGCAAACACTGTGGACCGTCTTGTCACGATGATGGAACAAATTAATCTACGTTAAGACTAGTGTAGTCTTTGCCTTGTAATCTACTCTATAATTCAGTCGGATGTAACAATTCCCGACATCTTTTGTAATACATCTGTAGGATGTAACCTTTGAACTCGTATCATCTATTAAGTATTCCTTGCTGTTCTCGACTCATATTAATTGCCATTTTTCCTGTTGATGTTATGTATTGCTGCTTTTATACATGTACATCTGAGATAAATACAACTTTCTTGCAAAATCTCATGTATCTTCATTTCTTTTATTGAAGAATCATGCCGCCAAAGACCAGACCTTACACCGATGCACAGATTACCTCGCTCATAACCCAGGCTGTTACTGAAGCCTTGGCTCGGAATACCCCACCAAACTCCACAAGAAACAGCGATACCGCTGGAACCTCTACCACCAAACCTTGTTCTTACAAGGACTTCCAAAGCTGCAAACCCTCGAGTTTCAAGGGTTCTGAAGGAGCCATCGGACTGATCAGATGGTTCGAGAAAATGGAAACTGTTTTCCGTGTCAGCAAATGCGCGGAGAACGACAAAGTAAACTTCGCCACCTGCTCTCTTGAAGATGATGCCCACTCTTGGTGGAATTCATATACCCAATCAGTGGGTGCTGACATTGCCTACCAAATCACTTGGGAGGAATTGAAAGCCAAACTCACTGCCAAGTACTGCTCTATCGCCAAACTCCAAAAGCTGGATGAGGAGTTCTGGAACTTAAAGGTTCAGGGTGGTGACATCGATGGTTATACCACCAGGTTTCAACAACTAGCTGCTCTCCGCCCAGCTATGGTAAGCACTGAACCTGATAAAATCAGGAAGTACGCCCTTGGTCTCCCTGATTTTGTTCGGGGACACGTCATCTCTTCCAAACCAACCACCATTGACGGTGCAATCTCATTGGCCCAAGACCTGATGTCTATGAGCCAAGATTCTGAACCACCCACTTCATCCTCCCAAAACAACAAACGCAAGTGGTCTGACTACCACAACAACCACTCCAACCAACAAAACAAGAAACCCGACACCATCAAAGCTTACAACACCACCACTGACATCATCCGGGGTTACACGGGGAGCAAACCATATTGTCCCAAGTGCAGCCGTCACCATGAGGGTTCCTGTGGTCCCTTTTGCAACAACTGCAAGAGGTACGGCCACCTCACCAAAGATTGCCGCTCACCTGCCAACAACAATTCCAACAACAACACCAGACCACCCAAAGTATGCTTTGAGTGTGGGAAACCTGGGCATTTCAGGGACTCGTGCCCAAAACTGAAGAACAACAACAACAACAACCGCAACAACAACAACAACAACACTCGCAGCAGAGCTTTCGTCATCAAATCTGGGGACGCCCGCCAGGACCCGAATGTGGTCTCGGGTATGTTCCTCCTCAACAACTTAACTGCTTCTGTTCTATTTGATACTGGTGCTGATAGAAGCTTTATCTCCGATGATTTTTGCCCATTACTTGACATCACTCCTGTTGCCTTAGATGTTAAGTACACTGTAGAGCTAGCCAATGGAAAACTTGTAGAAACCACCAGTGTGATACCTAATTGCACTTTAAACCTAGCTGACGAGACCTTTTCGATCGATCTTATACCCATTGAAATCGGCAGTTTCGACGTCATTATTGGAATGGACTGGTTGTCCAAACATCGAGCTGAAATCGTTTGTCACGATAAGATCGTCCGTATCCCACTCGCTGTCGGTGGAACCTTGATCATACAGGGGGAGACCGGTGGGACGGGACTCAATATAATCTCCTGCTTAAAAACCCGAAAATTTCTGAGAAAGGGTTACCCTGCGATACTTGCACACATCACCGAGAAGAAGTCAGAGGAGAAGCGACTTGAGGATGTGCCGATTGTTAGAGACTTTCCCGAAGTCTTTCCGGAAGAACTACCTGGTCTACCTCCGCCTAGACAGGTTGAGTTCTCAATCGATCTCGTGCCGGGTGCCGCACCGGTGGCCCGCGCACCATACCGTTTAGCCCCATCCGAACTTCAGGAGTTGTCCTCTCAGTTACAGGAACTGCTGGATCGAGGATTCATTAGACCGAGTTCTTCACCTTGGGGAGCTCCGGTCTTATTTGTCAAAAAGAAGGACGGTTCATTCCGAATGTGCATCGACTATCGAGAGTTGAATAAATTGACCGTCAAGAACCGTTATCCACTTCCTCGCATTGATGATCTATTCGACCAACTTCAGGGTTCAAGTTTCTACTCAAAAATCGATCTGCGATCAGGTTATCATCAGTTACGAGTTCGCGACACCGATATTCCAAAAACTGCCTTCAGAACTCGTTACGGGCACTACGAATTCCAAGTGATGCCCTTTGGTCTAACCAACGCACCGGCTGTATTCATGGACCTCATGAACCGGGTGTGCAAACCTTACCTCGATAAGTTTGTCATTGTCTTTATCGATGACATACTCATTTACTCGCGCAACGAGCAAGAACATGCGCAACACCTCAGAACCATCCTTGAACTACTTAGACACGAGGAGCTTTACGCTAAATTCTCTAAGTGTGAGTTCTGGATTCAAACCGTTCAATTTCTTGGTCACGTGATCGACAGTCAGGGAATTCACGTGGACCCATCAAAGATCGAGGCTATCAAAGACTGGCAAGCACCCACCTCTGCAACTGAAGTACGACAATTTTTGGGTCTTGCTGGGTATTATCGACGATTTATCGAAAACTTCTCCAAAATAGCTCAATCACTCACGGTACTGACTCAGAAGGACAAAAGGTTCGATTGGACCGAGAAACAAGAGTCAGCGTTCCAACTTCTGAAACAAAAGCTTTGCAGTGCTCCAATTCTTTCACTACCCGAAGGCACCGATGACTTCGTGGTATACTGTGATGCTTCTCACCAAGGTCTTGGTTGCGTGCTGATGCAACGAGACAAGGTCATTGCTTATGCCTCACGACAGCTAAAAATTCACGAAAAGAACTACACCACTCATGATCTCGAGCTTGGAGCTGTCGTTTTTGCTCTCAAAATCTGGAGACATTATCTCTACGGCACTAAGTGCACTATCTTTACCGACCACAAAAGTCTCCAACATATCTTCGATCAGAAGGATCTCAATATGAGGCAACGTCGTTGGGTCGAGTTGCTTACCGATTACGATTGCGAGATCAAGTACCATCCAGGGAAGGCTAATGTTGTAGCTGATGCCCTCAGTCGAAAGGAACGACCTAAACCACTTCGAGTCCGAGCCCACAGTATGACCATTCACAACGATCTTACCATTCAAATTCATACCGCTCAGATCGAAGCCCTGAAATCCGAAAACATCAAAAATGAAGCCTTGCGGGGCATTGACAAACAATTCGAAATCAGACCTAACGGGATTAGGTATTTCTCAAACCGAATCTGGTTGCCCAGTTTTGGGAACCTAAGAGGCTTGGTGATGGACGAAGCTCACAAGTCTAAATATTCTATTCATCCCGGATCCGATAAGATGTACCACGGCATCAAGGAATTCTACTGGTGGCCAAACATGAAAGCCGAAATCGCCACTTATGTCAGCAAGTGTCTTACTTGCTCGAAAATCAAAACCGAACATCAGAAACCGCCTGGTTTACTCCAGCAACCTGAAATCCCTGAATGGAAATGGGAACAAATTGCCATGGATTTCATAACCAAACTACCCAAGTCGTCGAACGGTTGCGATACCATTTGGGTGATCGTTGACCGCCTCACTAAATCTGCTCATTTCCTGGCAATCAAGGAAAACGATAAAATGGAACGCCTTACACAAATCTACATCAAGGAAATCGTTTCTCATCACGGCGTTCCAATCTCGATCATCTCTGACAGAGATGCCCGTTTCACCTCTCACTTTTGGCAATCACTTCAGAAAGCATTGGGTACCCGTCTCGATATGAGTACCGCGTACCATCCTCAAACCGACGGTCAAAGTGAACGAACCATTCAAACCTTGGAAGATATGCTACGCGCCTGCGTAGTTGATTTCGGTACAAACTGGGAAAAACATCTACCGTTGTGCGAATTCTCGTACAATAACAGTTATCACGCCAGCATTAAGGTTGCACCTTTTGAGGCACTGTACGGTCGTAAGTGCCGATCACCGATCTGTTGGACTGAAGTGGGAGATAGTCAGCTCACTGGTCCTGAACTCATTCACGCCACCACTGAGAAAATTGTGGAAATCCAAAACAGACTCAAAACCGCACGTGATCGTCAGAAAAGTTATGCTGACGTGAGACGCAAACCACTCGAGTTCCAAGTCGGGGATCGAGTTCTCTTAAAAGTATCACCTTGGAAAGGCGTCATCCGTTTTGGCAAACGCGGGAAGTTGAATCCCCGGTACATCGGGCCTTTTGAGATCCTCGAACGGATTGGCCCCGTAGCTTATCGATTGCAGCTGCCATCCGAACTCAGCAGCGTGCACCCTACTTTTCATATTTCAAATCTGAAGAAGTGTCTGTCTGATGAGACACTTATCATTCCATTAGATGAAATTCGTGTTGACGATAAACTTCACTTCGTTGAGGAACCCGCTGAAATTATGGACCGTGAGGTCAAACAACTGAAACAAAGTCGTATTCCCATCGTCAAGGTCAGATGGAATTCGCGGCGTGGTCCGGAATTCACTTGGGAACGGGAAGACCAAATGCGACTCAAATATCCTCAACTTTTCACTGATTCCACATCAAACACGACTTTGAGCTAAATTTCGGGACGAAATTCTTCTAACAGGGGGAGAATGTAACACCCGCCAAATTAGGACTAGAGATTAGTGCCTAATCGAATGTTAATACATGTAATTAGTTCCTGGTTAGGCTAATTAATGTATCGAATTATATATATTGTTGAATATATACGAATATGCGATTTGATTAAATCGTACGCAATTTAAATCGGATGTATTTCGATTCAAATTTAATATGGACGTTGGTGACAAATTTTATTAAATAACGTTGTTATGTCAAAAATATTATTATTATAATATTTCGTATTCGTTCGTATCATACAATCAGAAATTATACAATTTAAAATGTAAAACGCGCAAACTAAATAAACCAACTTACATTATTAACTCAAACGTAAACTTATTTGTAAAATAATTAAATAAAATATCACGTAATAATTTGTATTTAAAACGTACCATTTAATATTTAAAATAATTAATTAACGTTGAAACGACGGAGCAAACGAACACCGCACGGAGCGGGAACGCGGGGCGAAAAATGGGAGGATAACCTCCCATTTCCCACTCTCTTTTTCTCACTTTCTCATCTCTCTTTCTCCTTCTCCTTTCTTTTCTCTCAACTCCACCAACCACCCCCACCTTCAAAAATCTCACAAAAACGCAAAATAAACATATCAAACGACTTCGGATCTTCAAGATTTTTAGAGATTCACGACCACCGCGACACGATCTATCTTTCTATCTTTCCGAAATTTCATTTCGGCGATTTGTAAGTTTCCGACACCTCTCGTTTTTAAGTGTTTTTACTTGTTTGCGGTTTGTATCGACTTATAATGTTCAAATAAGGGTTGGGTAAAAGTTTTGGACCGAACGGAAACCGAAAAACTCGTTTTCGACCCATTTTCCGGCCAACAGACCGCTACGTCGCATTTGGCCCGGAATTTATGCGACGTCAGCCTCTACGTCGCAAAACACCTCGTGACGTCGCATAGTGCGACGTCAGTCACAACGTCGCATTAAATTGCGACGTCGCATATAGCGACGTCAGCCTTAACGTCGCCAATACCTCGCCACGTCGCACTTAGCGACGCAAGCCCCTACGTCGCAGAAATCACCTACGTCGCATTAGCGACGTAGCACCCTACGTCGCATTAAATTGCGAAACGTCGCCTTTAGCGACGTCATGCTCTACGTCGCAATCCTACCTGCGACGTCGCACCCTACGTCGCACAAACCAGAACCTCAAAAACACAGATTTTTACTAAGTGTCGAGACTCGAAATTTATCACTCGATTTTACCCAAATTCAGATCCGGATGCGTTTTTCGTCAAAGCAATATAGTAGAAATAAAAATTTTCCAAGCTGACCTGGCAGCTCGACCCCAGCCAGGGGCTGCCGCCCCTTGGACCCCGCTACCAGGGGCGCTGCCCCCGGACCCCCGTACTTAGATTTCGTAACGGCTTATAAAACACAATCAAAACACATTTTTCAAGTAAAACGCCACGAAATCGAAATGGTAATAATTGGGATTATTATTACAAATCCGTCACCAACGGGCCGTACACTTTTCAAACACTTAAACGTATCAACAAACAGTGGAGATTTGGACATTATAGTTGGACGAACAACTACAAGGTAGTCTTATTAGATACCTTCGCATATTATAACCATCGCGTGTCATGGACACCCTCAGGTTACAAGTCTTTGGACTTCGATTCTCGGCTAATCATCCTCAGTTTATTTTCATAAACTCAACGACTCAGGTGAGTCTCATAGCCCCTCTTTTACTGTTTTACTCAGGGGTGTGATATACTGCTCAACTTTTAACATGTGAACGCAAGTACCAACTTTTCATATACTACATGAGTTTTTTGAAACTAATCATTTTAAAGTCCTCCGTCAGCATAGTTGTTAATACGTTGTAGCGTGAATATTAGTATATGGTACCATATAGGATTGACCCACCTCGTCCGGGTTAGCAAGCACTAACCGGGTAAACGGACGTACTAATATTTGGGAAGACGAATGTTGATTAGGCATTCGTGGAGGCACCTCGCCCGGAATTCTCTATAGGGGACCCGGCCCTCGAGTTAAGCTCAACTATGTGCTCATGGCTGTATACACGATGACAATCATTTAATTGCTGGATGCAATTCATTATTAAATTGCTGGATGCAATTCACTATTTAAATCTTGCGGTTCACACTATATTAACTGATTTCAAACCTGTGAGCTCACCAGCTTTATAGCTGACCTTTTAGCATATATCGCAGGTACCCAGCAGTAGGATGTTTCTGCTTCAGGATTTAGCTCGAGTCAGCATACAGACGATTGAGATTTTCTTGCATTAGTATATTTTGTATAAGTACTTATGTACTGAAATCTCATTTTATTTAACTCGAGCTATGTAAAGCTTTAAACGTTGTAAACATTTCAGTTATCAATATATTTTGTTAAAACGACGCATATAGAGTCGTTTGCTATTTATCTTTGTGCTTTGTTATTGATTAGTAACACCCAAATCAAGCTTCCGCAAATCATCAAATTTGAGGGTGTTACATAACCCTAAACCCTAAATCAAATGTATAATCAATCACTAACACATTTGTTACTAATATGTAAAACCCACCAAAAAAATGAAAAAAAAGTTTGTCGGAAGGATGCCTTGATGGACGGCAAATCGAAGAGGATAAAACGCTGAAAAATATGGTGCAATTTTCATGATTTTTCGACTTGTCGTTTGTGAGATATTTTTTTTAAAAAAACGTGGATGAGAGAGAAAAAAGTGACACATGACATATTGTGGTTGGTTCCTCCATTCTCACACAAAATAAATGGTCTCAATTGAACTCTTCTCTATACACTTAAAAAGAAAAATAAATAAATAAACATTTGATCCTAATCTTACTTATGTCTAATTTTATATGTTACAAATGCATACGTATATTTTTAAGAATCTTAACATAGACATAACTTCACATATATAGCAAATATATACATTTGTATACGGTCCCCAAAGAAAAGAGCCATAAATGTTTACTTATTCTTTATCTAATATAATATAATATTAGTACACTATTTGGAGTAAATAATCATTAATTAACAACCTCTTATTGCTTAAACAGTACCATATACTATAGTTCATAATATTTCTTATACATTATGTCGACTAAGGCATAATAAGTTTACTAGTTTCACAAACACACATACATATGACCTATAAACAAAACAAATAGCCTAATTATGTTTCCACTGCGCTCTCTCACGCGCGTACCAGCCTAATTATGTTTCCACTGTGCTCTCTCAGGTACCAAAGAAAGAATTACCTTAACTAAATCAAATTATTCAAATGAACGTTCTATCATTTATCTAGATTGGTATCACTAAGTAGAGTTTTCTCATAATTGGTTGCATATTAATTTGACGACAAATCTCAGAGTTCTCGAATCACATGTTGCATAATTGCTCTATCTTGTAGTCTAGTATCTATAATAAACAAATTCCACATTCAAATGCCTAAGAACATATTCTAAAAGCATAAAGTAATTATAATTAATATAAGGGTCCCCTTAATATAATTATAGTGATCTCCTAAGATGAACAAAACGCTCAAATAACTAAACGAAAGCATATAAGTCATCAACTAACCCAAAATTGGAATGACCTGAATTGAGCTGAACCGATTCCTTACAAAACAACCATTGAGATTGAGCCGCCACTATGACAATCTCACTAACAATGAACGCATTGACCATTCAAAATTATGACATTTCTTCCAGTAGTAAACTCATATGTAAAGCTATTCGACCCTTGGATGGAAAAGAACATGTATAGAAACGAATGGGAAGACGAAACAAGTGCGCATTGAGAAAACTGTGTTGCGCCAACACGGTGACCAACTCGAACCTTTAGAAGCAGAACAAAACGAAAGTTGACTAGTAATTAACTACAAGAAATAATATAAAATTGACTATTAAGAGTCACCAGTGTGAACAACCTTCGGGAATGGAGAGTATGCAACGGATCTCTTTACAAGATTATATATGTTGTCTACTTCATCGGCTTCTTTACATTTAAAGTTCAAGGGGACCTGCCAACTCTTTGCTTATGTAATCCACCACATTTGTTGAAGAAACGCACCTTCTGGACATGTAACAACCCGGCTACACATTTTTTGAATTGCCTAAATTTGATGGTACATATGTTTTTTATGTGTGAAAGGATTGAGTCCGGTCAAACATGCCTTTAGGGTCCGGTTGTTTAGCCGGACTCTATAGGGGGAGGTATCTATTCGAGGGTCCGGTTATTTAACCGGACTCTATTCCTAGTAAAGGAGCGGCTATTTTTACAAAGACCGGACTCCATTGTTTCCAAAGGGATCATTATTCCTAGTTGCAACCGGACTCTATTTGTTTGTTGTAGACCATTCTGTTTTACAGTTAACCGGACTCTAATTATTTGTTGGACCATTCTCTTTTATGCCTAACCGGACTCTTTTAAATAAAGATTTGGAACTGAACTATATATTGGTTGTTCCAGTTTAATAAAATAAATTAAACATGCATCTAAATAATATTCTCCAAATACTATTTACGCAAAACATAATATTTTCTATTATATAATCAAAAAACACCAACAATATACTCAAATCTGCTCGCTACATAAAATAGTGTCATCCAAACATTTGTAACGATTCAACATAAAAGTGTAGCATATAAGCACCTTCTAATCCTAAGTACCTTGACACTGATCAAATCCTACAACTACAGCCTTAATTTCTTGACCTTGTAATACCGCTTGTAGCTTAGTACATCCTTCTCTCTTACCTGCAAAATTAAAGAGGCACACCATAATGACTACACATCTAATAAGGTTATTTTGAACTTTTCAACATATACAACAATCTTTTACGTAATTACCTAAACGTTGGTGATGAATTTTTCAATCCACACACCAGCAATAATGTCCAACTCATTTTCAGGAATGCAATCAGTTTTTACCCAAGGGATCTATGTGAAATCCAATAAACAACAACAATTATTCAAATAATTAAAGGGTTAAGTTAGTGTAATACTCAAAATACAAAAACGGTTTTAAAGATTGTTACCGTCTTAGGGAAATCAGCTTGTTGAAAGGAGATAAAATCATGCATCCACCTCATCACATAAAATCCACACTCCCAAGCGCCTTTTTGTTGATTGCACTAAATTAAAATAACATGTAGATAGAGACATTAATACCTAAATGCAATAGAGATAGCTATTATATATCTATGAAATACATACATAACTCAAGTACAAGAACCTACACAACGGCTGTAACCCATATATTGTTAGATAACCTAATAACCAGAATACCCACATGGAATAAAGGTAATTCATACACACAGAGAAGTAAACTAAATCAGCTTTTTATATATGGTCATGCTCATTTTGATCTCAAGTGTCATCAACCCAGTGAAAAAAGAAAATGGGCAATACGGGTCAAAGGTTGTCAAAATCGTAACTTTTATTAGAAATCATAAACTACTTAGAAACATGATTATATTTTGAAAAGCAAGTGTTTCAGGTTGACCAGTACCTAAACCACTATACTATATAATTATTGGTTAATTTCTTAGGAGGGTCAAGGCTCTCCCCTATCCCTTATATGTTCAACTAATACACAAGCTCAAATAGAAAACCAAACACAAATATTTTCATATATCGATAAATAGATACAGTTAGATGATTTACCTTTGGAAGATACCAACAAATATCTTCAAGAGCCCTAACATCAAAATAAACAATATCTTAGTGTCAACATTTTCAAAAACAAACCAAATATGAATTCATTAACTTCTTTTAACAAAAACTCTTACGATTTCACAACTTCTACGAAGGCGTAGTCACTTTCTTTCTTTTCACCCCTAAGTGAATCTAAAATGAAGCCAGTGTTGTCATGAGGGCAGATTATCATCAACATCCAGTGTTTCCTATAAAGTTAAAAACCTTCAATTATACACAATGTAACATACACTTAGGAGCCGTGTGAGATGAAAGTCTCATGCACGGGAGTTATATAACTAATAAGTTATCAGTATATAGTATGTACCCTTGAATGTAAGGTGCAAGAAAAAACTTTTATCTGAATTTCGCATAATCGCATCAAGGATGTAACGATTGACCCTATTCGAATTTGCAAGACATTCGCTTGCCTGAATATCATACGGATTAAAGAAAGCGCATCTGTTTTGATCCAACTTTTGCAAAGTATTATATAGCTCCCTAAATAAAATTAGAATATACGTTAAACTAATGATAACATTAATGCTAAATTATGGTTATCTGTAAACAGTAAATGTTAATGTACTTACATCGCAAAATAAGTAACAATCGCTAGATCAAGCTGATCATTCCTCACTAGACACATAGCATCCTCCGCTTCAATTGGGAGCGGATACGGCTGCGTTTCTGGATTTTGCCCAAATGCCTTGCCATTAAGAGAAACCACTATCGACTGTGTAGGATTCTCTCGGTTCATCCAACGCTTATAGAAAACACGTATATTCAAGGGCTTGTTCTTAATGGTATTACCGTAGCTTTTTAGTTTTTGTAAAACCTGGACATATATCGATAATAGTTATTTTAAAATGATATCATAATAGTTTGAAGAGTAAATTAACCAATAGTGTTTACCTCACTGGGAGTCGGCACACGTGCTCGCACGGGTGAAGCTCGTACTGGTCTATCATTAGAAGTTCCTTTAGATGTTGACTGATTTCCAGTGGAAACCTATTAATAAGTTCTATTAACTGTACGTGAACAAATATTGTTTGAATATTACACAAAGTGCAAGATTCTACAAACATACCTGCCCAAGCAAAATAAACCTACGTCGCCATTGGATAAAAGTATGTTTCACTTGACCAAGTTGGGTGATATCATTAGCTAACGGAACTGGAAGTTGAAAAGATTCATACCCTTTAATGACACCATCTACTTGGACCTTCATATAGTCTGGTATCATTGGCCTTCCATGTATTACCTGACCAGTCTCATATGGATACACCATCGCATAAGCAACAACAACTTGCACTGGACCGTAAGGTTTCAATAAACCGCACGGAGTAGGCCTCTACAAAAGATATGCAAAATGTAACATCTTTGATGTGTATTTGTACTTAAATACTTATTAGTATGTGAATATGTTAGATAATTTTACCACTATCGCATCCAAAGGATCTGATTGTGCTGGTGGCGATGTTTGTGTTGATGTCGGTTTCAGTGTCGAAGTCGGCTTCAATGTCGACGTCGGTTTCAGTGTCGCTGTCGATGTCAGTTTCGATCTCGGTTTCGGTGTCGGTGTCGGTGTAGGTGTGACATCCGGTCAAAAATGACCCAAATTACCGTCCTAATTTGAACTTTAATTACGAAGTATTAAATAATCCGAAACAATTATTTAATAATCACACATACACAAATCTGGTAGAACGCAGAAACCCAAAATAGAATTTGGTGAAAAACATTTTCAAACAAAGTATTATTATTGAGAATAATAATAACGTACTCATAAAATTATTTAAATACATTTTAGATACAGAAAACTATCCGTGTATTTCGAGTTAAACTAAGATATATTTTTATATCTCATTGAAAGTATTTTTATAAAATATTTCAATTAAAAACATATACGAAATAATATTTAGAAAATTATCATTTTTAAATATTACACTATTTAACGATCGGGTACGCGAACACGGGTCGGAAATACCCACCTACCTCAATAATTGAGGCCGGTTATATCAACCGACCTCAATTATTATTCACACACACGCACACATTTTTCATCCTCTCAATCACTCGGCTCTCTCACTCTCTCTCGGCGCTCTCTCTTGCGGATCATCAAACCAACAACACAACATCATCAACAACAACCATTATCATAATCTGGATCACCATCATCGTCTTCATCGTTCATCACCATCAAACTTCATTTTCGGTTCCAATTTCAATTAGTAAGAATCACCAACTCTTTTTCGTTAATTTCATGTTTTTAATACATTATATATCATGTAGTAATGTTAGGATTGATGATTGATGGTTGAAAATGGATTTGAAATTGGTTCTGTATGTTTTCTGCACGAACAGACCCAACCCAGACCTTTGAATCCGGCGGATTCAAGGTGAATCCGACGGATTCCTGCCCAAACCCAATGAATACGGCGTATTCGGGTGAATACGGCTTATTCCCCATACCTTGAAACCAATACGGCGGATCTCCAGGACCCTAATTTAAACTAGGTGCATAATGGAAAAACCAGGTGCATAATAGAAAACTAGGTGCATAATGGAAAAACTAGGTGCATAATGGAAAACTAGGTGCATAATGGAAAAACCAGGTGCATAATAGAAAACTAGGTGCATAATGGTTTGAACTAGGTGCATAACGCGTAGTAACTATATAGAGAGTCACTAAATGATATGGAAAACATTTAGAACGATAAAAATACTTTTATACAAACTATGTTTTGGTATGTATATACGTATATGTATAAATTTACGATAACTATATATATATATATATATATATATATATATACAAAATCAACATTCGTAACAAACAAATTATGTTTTTGAAAAGACAACTACAATTATATGTATATATATACATATATTCAAGGACAACAAGTAATATATATAAGAATATATATATTCAACTAATAAGTATATCGATATATATACTTACGTGCATCGAATGATTTATTAAACGTACACTTACAATTATATAATATCGTGCGTATAGGACATTAGGAGATTACTGTTGGAACACGCACGCACATTAGGATTGCTTGCTCTTCAGGTGAGTCTCATGGCCCCTTTTCACTGTTTTACTTTGGGGGAGATGCATTACTTGCTTTACTCGAACACATGTAATTACACACTTGATTTCAAACTGATTTACTGGTATATCGATTGCATGAGATTATTTAATCCAATGAAGTCCCTTTAATCATAGTCGTCAGTTATGGTCTTAAGCGCGAGTACTAGTAAATGGATCCATTAGGACTGACAATCCTCACCCAGGGTAGCACGCACTACCCCGAACATGCAGTATAAATGGGTGTTTCTTACTCGTTACATATGAATGTTCTGGATTAGCATTCACGAGGGCAAAATCACTGATTGTTAAGCTTCGACTATGGTGCTCATGGCAATATATACGGAAACTATTGCGACTGTGCAATATTTACTCAATGATTTTACAAGCTGATGTGTTCAAACTGTACTTACTATAAACCTGTGAGATTCACCAACCTTTTGGTTGACCTGTTTTAGTAATGCATTCTCAGGTACGCAGCAACAGTAGGGTTGATCAGTACAGATGGCCCAGCAGGATATGCTTTAGTAGCTCGAGTCGCATGCAATTACACATATGAAGATTTTACTTGCATTATCTTTTGTATAATGATTATGTACTTAAAATCTAACTAAACAAGTTGCGAACTCATCAATGATGTATTACTTTTGAAAACTTATGTATTAATGTAACATCTTCTACAACGTCTCATTTAGAGTCGTTTGCTTGTACTTTGGGTTTGATTATTGATTAGTCACGCCCCAAAACAGTCGCTTCCACAAAGCATTAAATTGGGGGTGTGACAGTAGGTTTCTGTGTCGGTGTAGGTTTCTGTGTCGGTGTAGGTTTCTGTGTTGGTGTAGGTTTCGGTGTTGGTGTGGGTTTCGGTAACGGTGTGTGTATCGGAGTCAAGTTCGATTTCGATATCGGTGCTACTGTTTGGGTCGGGGACGAAGACGGGGCTGGGATATGGGTCGAGGTCGGTGTTTGGTCGGGGGATGGGGTATGGGTTGGGGTCAGGTTCGGGTTCTGGGTCTGATCCGGAGCTGGGGAATGAGGCGGGGTCGGGGGCGGGGTCTGGGTGGATCCCGATGCCGTCGTCGTTTTCAGTGTCGATGTCTCATCCTGCCTTGAACTGAGGATTGTAACTTGCTGTTGCAAGATTTTCATACCATTCTTCAACATTTCAATTTCTTTTTCCATCTCTTTTACACTCATTCGTTTCCTTTTCTTGTTAGGGTATCCCTGCATTCCCTGCTTTAAACCAATAGTACTTCCAACCCCCCGAGTACGTCCTGAGTGCTCCTTACCTATTACACTAGATAACAAATCGTTTCCTGGCTCAGGTGCCCATGTTCCTTCTAATTGTCGTTGCTGGTACTGTAACTGTATCTACATTAATTACCAAATGTTATTCATATAATAGCACTTTTATGTAATTACATACCAGGAATTTGTATACTAACATTTTTACATGACTACATACAAGAAGTTTTACATGATAGAACTTTAATTGTTACATATTAGTATTTTTTTTTCATTATTACTTATTTCTATCTGTTAACACAAATCCAAAATGTGTCAACTTTTTGCGTTTGCCCACCAATTGTCAACCCAAAATAATCACATAAACAAACAACCTTTTGCAACTCATAGTAATCATAGTCTTACCAATTGTTGAAATTTTTCCTTCAACTCGACGGGTAAGTGCTTTTTCCCATCTGCACCAGTTTCCAACTGACCCAGAAACCAATTTCGTGCACGAGGGTCAAGGAGCTTGTGAATTTCTGTTGCTGTTTTTTTGGATAATGCTTCTTTATCCCATTTACCCGTCCAACCACGATACCCTTTTGGTCCAAGACGGGGTGGATTCTTCTTCAACATTGCCTTCTCCCTCATTGCTTCATGCACAGCCTTTTTCACATACAAATAACCAACATATTAGAGCACTGAAACAAAACAATATATATTAATATTGTTTAATAATATAGCATAAAGTTAACGAAGTTACCCTTCTTTCTTCAGTGTTTTCTTTTGCAACAAAATTCTGTCATACATCTTCTTCAATAAATGTGTATATATCACAGGGACTTAGTCCTTCATCCATATATTTCTTGCGAAGGTTTATTTTAAATTTCTTCCAAGCATCATTGCATTGCATCAATACTTGTTTTTTGCAATCGTCCCTTTCAATATTCCAAAAATTCTGAAGAATATGTTATGTTAAGCCATACAATCATTCAAATAAGTAAGAAAACTAGCAGTTTTATATATTATTTATACCTTGATTACCAACCAAAGCTGATCTTTATCACCTTGTGGTACGTGTTTCCAAGTATCATGCATGATAGAAATCCTAGCTCTTGTTAATGAGCCACATTTAAGGGCAAATGTAACTTGTTTTTCTCCAATAGCTTGTTTATTTTGATCGAACTCTATTTCGGTTGCTTTCAATTTTGTCAATGTGGTAATGCCTCTCTTTTTCCTTTGCCGTGGTTGATCTGCTTCCTCCTCCTCTTCATCAACATCATCTAACTCGGATTCTGTTGCATTCAATTTTGACAATTTGGTAATGCCTCTCTTTTTACTTTGCCGTGGTTGATCTTCTTCGTCCTCTTCTTCATCAACATCATGATTGAATTCTTCTTCATATTCAGAACCCTGACTGTCACTGAATTCATCTTCATATTCAGATTCCTAAACATGAAAACGATTAGTATAAGTTTTGTTTGGAACCAGGCAGACTATTAAAAACCCAAAGCTAAGGGAACAACAATAATCTAAGATCACAACTGGGACAAACAAACAGACCAAACAACAGCAGAACCACTACAACCTCTAAGCAATTACAAGAGGTAATCACAGAGGGAAAACAACACCAAAAATCAAATAAGGTACATTAAATCTTTAAACAGACTAAAACGAACAGGAGACCAGCAGCACCCGAGCCTAAGGAGACCAAGCCAGAAGCCCAACCACCACCACGCAAACAGAAAACAGCAGGCAAACAGAAAACAGCAGGCAAGTCCGAACCCAACAGAACATGAAAACACGGACCCGAACTAACTGAAACCAACTAATTTGTTTATACATGTTTACTTGTATATATAGCAACAACCTTTATAATAAAGCATAATATTGACCCCTAATTACAGCACCAAAAGTATATCTTTGTAACAACACCAAAAAAAACATCTTTCCTAATAGCACCAATATGGAAATATAATTGCACCGTTACAGCATCAAAAGTATATCTTAGTAACACCACCAAAAAAAACATCTTTCCTAATAGCACCAATATGGAAATATAATTGCACCGTTACAGCACCAAAATGAAATATATTGAAATCCAGGTAATTATATCAGTCAGATAATAAACTAGTTACTTTAATGTTATATCTGAATCCATAAACCATAATTGAGACAACCAAAATGCAGTACTGATCGTAATACTAAAAATTAAAGCATAATATAGCTTACCATTGTGGCTGCGGTTTGAAGAAGTTGTAAGCGATGAAAACACCTAAAATTTTAACATCAGTCAATAATTAAAACTTTAGTTCTATGATCAATTACAACACATAAGCTCATTAGTACGAACTACCATTGTACCGACCATCTTACCATGTACTTCCTTATAGATAGACCTATGGAATTAATCATCTACTACTAATCACCAAAAGCCTAATTAATAATCAGCGATTCTAATGGCCAAGTTACTACCAAACACAAACAATGAATGACATTGTAAACCATTTAAGACCTAGCTTTTTTTTATGTACCAAAAATCACACAATTTACGGAAATAATAATGGGTTGTGGCCGATTAATTGTAATTTACCAGATCCACCTAATGACAATACCCTCACTTTCAATTTTACCTTGATGATCGAGCAACACATAAATTTGCGACTGAGGGTCAGGGATACCTTTTGCACAAGATGATCGGAAGCGGCGGCGGATGTAGTAGTGGCCGGCCGGTGATGGTTACGTCGGAATGTCAGTGCGAGGTGAATGTATTGCGGTTGTGGTTTAGTGTGGGTAAAATAAATCCCTAGAGAAAATAAGTTGAAATCCTTGATTTTCTACCTTACGCCAAAAATAAAATATTTAATCCAACCGCCAAAAATTTGGTGAATAGAGTCCGGTTTTTCATGAGTAAAATGGACTCTAATCTCATCTAACCCGCCAAAAATTTGGGCCTAATTACAACTATACTTTTTGTTGGCGTATATTTGTAGTTTATGATTTATAATTTATGATTTCTTTTAACTTAAAAATACTTATATTTTTAATATTTATTAAATAGTTAGACGCGCTACAAATCATGTTCACTATATTTATTAACATACGAGTTAAATTATAATACTATTATTCCTTAATATCAATTGGCAAACAAATCTCTTAATATCAATTGGCAAAAGTAGCCGGTAGCTAAAGCTCGAAGCTTATAGCTTATATTACCAAACCTTAGAAAAGTGTCTCAAAAACAAACAAACAAGAGAAGACCCAAGAGACAAGATGTAACTGGGCCAAAAAACTATCACTAAGATACACCAAAATTCAATGATCAACTAAAAGCTAAAAACAAAATGACCCAAAATTGAAAGAGACCATCTCCGGTGAAGACCATGCATTGTCTTCTAGCATGAAACAAAACAAAGGTAATAATCATTCCCAAAAATATCCAAAGCCAATCTGGACCACCTACCTGGATAAAAACAGAAACAGTAGAGCAGAGTCATCAATTGGCATCTAGCTTTTTTTAGTATACACATTTGGCAAAACTATATACATGAAAGTACTGTTATATTGTCAAGGCATCACTTCTGCTACCTAGTTAACAAATTATTAATATTCAAGATTCATATAAAAAAACACAACTACAAAATATCTGTTTAGTCAAATAAAAGTTTTGATAAGTTATTATCTTCATAGTGTATACCTTCGGTAGTAATTCAAAAGAGCCATGTTAGATCTAAGGCAGTCAACATCAGCTGTGATGCACATCTTAATTCTCTGTTGTCAAATATTCCTGTAAAACAATATTGTTACGCATTTAGATTACGATTGAGATGTATATATTAGCATAATAAAATTATTTCATATCATGTTGAGTATAATAAGAATAAAAACCTTCACATAGCACGAGGTTTATCAACCCATAATCCTTCAACATGGTCGGTTCGCGAGTAGATAGTATCTTCAATAACCTCATTTGTTGATGGAATACCAACAGAAAATGGAGGCAGCTCATCAAACTGATTGTATTCTTCTTCGTCCACGACATTTTCAACTCCAAGTATACGTCGTTTACCATGTAGTACGACGTGCCACCTCGAATCTTTTGGGTCTTGAACAAAGAATACTTGAGTGGCTTGTTTTGCCTGAATGAATGGTTCAGAGGCGTAATCGTTAGTGGAAAGATTGACAATTGTGAAACCATCTTTGTCAACTTTAACCTCTTTTTTATTTTCAACCCATTTACACTTGAACAACGGTATAGTGAATGTATGATAATTTAATTCCAAAATTTCTTGAATGACACCGTAAAAAGAGTTTTTTGCAATTTTCGACCTTCCAGCATGATTCCCCCGAGAGAATTCCGTTGTAGTGGCGACTAATGTCACTCCGCTATTTTGAAAGCTACTCTTTTCATCTTGTTGTTTAGTGTAAAACGTATACCCATTAATGTCGTATCCTTGGTATTTTGTCACCACATAATCTGGACCATACCCTAACGTTTTTACTAATTCATCTGCAACTTCCGTGTCCTTTACCCTTTCTTTCAACCACGAAGAAAATTTTTTATTATGCTCGGTAGCCAACCATCTATCATTCTTATCACGGTTACTCGCTTTTAACAATGTCATGTGCTCATGTATGTATGGATCAATGACAGACATATGTTGCAGGACTGTAAAATGTGCTTGGTGAATATCATCTCGTGATGCAACAACCATTTTCCTTCCAATAGTCCCAAGCCCTTGAAGCCTACCTTCGTGTCGAGATTGTGGGAGCCCAATACTCTGTGCACCTTTTATATAATCGGTGCAAAAGTCAATCACCTCCTCAGATGCATATCCTTCAACAATACTACCTTCCGGTCGGTTGTGATTCCTTACATAACCTTTTAAGATACCCATATATCTCTCAAACGGATACATGTATCGCAGAAATACAGGACCACAAACCTTTATTTCATATACAATATGTGATACGAGATGAACCATGATATCAAAAAAGGAAGGTGGAAAATATATCTCAAGCTGACATAGAATGATGATAATATCACTTTGCCATTTATCCAACTCCTCGGGATCAATCACTTTCGAATGAATCATGTTAAAAAACAAGCATAGCTTGGTGATTGTATGTCGGATGCGATCTGGAAGTATTCCACGAATTGCTATGGGAATCATCTGTGTCATTAAAACATGACAATCGTGAGACTTCAAACCAAGCAATTTATTGTCTTTCAGCGACACCAACCTCTTAATGTTAGAAGAAAAGCCCGATGGAACTTTAACCCCATGCAAACATTGACAAAATTTTATCTTTTCTTCCGTTGACATGGTGTAACAGGCCGGTGGCAGAAACAGCTTCTTTCCTGGTTTTTCAACGGGGAAAAGCTTCGGTCAAATATTCATTTCTTTCAAGTCTTGTCGAACCTTAAGTCCATCTTTCGATTTCCCTGGAATATTCAACAGTAAGCCTATCAAACTGTCACAAACATTTTTTTCGATATGCATAACATCAATACAGTGTCGTACCTCCAAATGCTCCCAGTAAGGTAAATCCCAGAAAATGGATTTTTTTTTTCCAAATCCCTTTTGCCCTATTAGCACTTTTTTTCCCAAACACATTCTTTACATCTTCAAGTCGTGCTAATATAGTTTGTCCGTCCAATGGTGGTCGAAGATGATCATTTTCAATAGTACCGTCAAATAAATTCTTTTTTGTGCGATAGGGATGACTATTTGAAAGGGATCTCCGATGACCCATGTACACAGTTTTCCTACAGTTTTTCAAATATCTCGACGATGTGGCATTTTCACAAAGAGGACACGCCTTACGCCCTTTCGTACTGTATCCAGACAAATTACCATAAGCTGGAAAATCATTAATGGTGCAAAAAATCATGGCCCGCAATTTGAAATTTTCCTTCTTATACGCATCATGTACTTGAACGCCTTGACTCCACAGTATTTTAAGGTCATCAATTAATGGAGCTAAATACACATCAATGTCATTTCCGGGTTGTTTTGGACCTTGGATCAACAATGACATCATGATGTATTTACGTTTCATACATAACCAAGATGGTAGATTATATATACATAGAATAACTGGCCAAGTGCTGTGACGACTGCTCATATGTCCAAACGGATTAATTCCATCTGAACTAAGTCCAAATCTGATATTTCTAATCTCTCCTCCAAATTCCTCAAATTTGTAGTCAAAATTTCTCCATTGAGGAGAGTCAGCCACATGTCTTAATTTTCCATCCTCTTTACGTTCTTCGGCATGCCAACGCAACAATTTTGCATCTTTTGGATTTGAAAATAAACGTTTTAATCTTGGTATGATTGGAAAATACCATAATACTTTAGCAGGGGGGCATTTTTTGTCACGTCACTTTCAACATCCGTTTGATCTTTTTGCTTATACCTCGAGGTACCACAAATAACACACTCGTGTAGGTCTTTGTACTCATTTCTATACAATATGCAATCATTTGGGCATGCATGTATTCTTTTAACTTCCAATCCCATTGGACACACCATCTTTTTTGTTTGGTATAATGAAGTTGGTAACTCGTTACCTTCGGGTAGCATTTCATGTAACAACTCTAGAAGACTTGTGAAACTCGTATCACTCCAACCATTATTTGCTTTTAAGTTTAACAATCTTAGCACTGCAGAAAGTTTTGAAAATTTTGTACAACCAACGTACAGTGGCTTTTCTAAGTCGGAAAACATTTCTTGAAATTTCTCAAACTCATATTCATCGTCATCAGCATTACCCTCCAAATCATTAAACATGTCATTAAAATTATCACAATACTCAGTATCGTAAGTATCTTCTCTTTCATCACCGTCATCATTACTGTTATCATCGCCATCATAATCATTGTTACCATCGTTGTTACCCTCGTTGTTATCGGCGTTGTTATCGACGTTGTGATCATCGTTACCTTTAGAAATGGACCTTGTCGTATCAACTAATAATTCCCCGTGCCACGACCAACAAGTATAATTATTCATAAACCCGTCTACTAACAGATGACTCCGAATTATAGTATGATCATTATAGTTAACGTTATTTTGACACCTTTTACAAGGACAAGAAATCTTTTGTTTCCTTTTATTCACCCGATCATTCTCAGCAACTTTCATAAAATTAGACAATTCTGCAATATATTCTGGAGTACTCCGTGGGATCTCGTACATCCATCTAAAAATATACGCAAACAAAATATTTTAATAAGATGTATGCATGCATGATAGGAGATGACTATATACCCATATTGTTTCAGGTATCCACCTAAGTACCAACTTTTTGAATACTTTGTCTCATATGTGAATACATATTAAAAAATTGAGTATCTAAGAAAAAATCGACATTACTTCCCCTTAACCCCCCAAGTATGCATATATAGAACGCAAACTCGTAGGAGTAAGAAGAAATGCTGTCAATATTCTTAAACATTCAATTTCTTAATACACATTCACATCTAAGACAAAGTTTTCAACAAAAGCAGTCCCAATACGGGGACAATCCGAAATTAATCTCTATTAGATTAATTTTGGACGGGTATAAAGCTATGACATATGATTTAGACCATATACTAAGCAAATATAATGATAAAAATATTGGTATTTATAAATGGCTTGAAGATGCAGTAAATATACCTTTCTTATCAGATTAATCAACCTAGCACATAAATAATGTAACTTTTTCTTGTCCAAAAAAACGACCAACCTGCATGTATATATTGAAAAGCAAACCAATTAGAAACATTATTGACTTTAATTTATTCACCTATATACAAAAATATGTAGACAAATATATATAAAAAAATTTATACCTTATTAGAATACTATTGAATCAATGGTCGTAATCCTTGAAGACATTAATGTTTTATGGATGATTTGAAGGAATTGATTAGTAAATGGAAATTGAGGAAGAGAGTGGTACGACGTAATTGAATACGCAGGAGTAGATACACCGAAACAAATTATAGAGGAGATAAGGTATAGATGAAATAAATAATAAGATAATTACGGTATGCATATTTTGAAAATCTCAGGTTGTTACATCTATCTATATCTATATCTATTATATTATATTATATTATTATATTATATTATTTATATTATAATTATAATAATTATAGGGTAAGTATTTAACACGTACATGATTTGTTGGAGATAAAAAGAGTCCGTTTAAATTAAACAACTGGACTATATTATAAGAAAAGACTCGGTCACCGGACTTACAAAAAGGAGTCCTTTTATGGTAAATCACCGGACTCTAAAATCATAAAAGGGTCCAGTTAAATTATAAGTAACTGGACTCTTAAAAGAGTCCACAAATATTTATACATTAACCGGACTCTATTCTTTTTAGAGTCCAGTTTATTTTAAGGCATGTAACACCGGACTCTATCACAGGTCCCTATTCTTATTTGTGTAGTAGTGAAATATATTAATCGGTTTTATGATAACATTGTGTCTGCTTTGTGATGTAGTGTGCAAGGAAAGTGTATGAAGCTTATTACTTTATCGATGAGGAACTTACAAATGAATGGTACAAGTTCAACTTGTTTAAATTGTACTCGGTTTCGAATCGAGATCAAAGGGATGCTTTTAGGGAAATCATGAAGCACAAAGAGAATTTAGAGAAACTAGATACCGAGTTCGAGCTGTACAAGTCCAATATGGAAGATTCAATTGTCTCACTGCAATTGGAGTTAAAGAAAAACAAGGCTAGTGTTTTTTTTAATGAAACGTTTGATTTGTGTGTTTTGTGTACTTGTTTTAGTATTGTTCAAGTAAGTTTAATTAATAAGCTACTTAATCGTGTATATATGTACTTCAACAATTATAAATGTTATTGCAATGTTGTTTGATTGTTAGATACATCGTATTTTTCAATGATAAATATTGTACATTACAGGTAGCATGAATAATAAATCTATTCTATCTAAAATTCGCCAAAAATACACATTTTAGAGTGAAATTTTTTGACTTTTTCGAACCCCATCAACATGTGCCAAAATATTTCACTAAATTTTATTTGGGCGATGGTCAACCCTATTAAGGCGCTGATTGGTCAAACTAATAAAGGCGGCCTTACCCAGGATCGACTTATTCGGTTTTATTTAAGGCAGTTATTTCCCAAAACCGTCGTATATCTAAATTTTTTGAATTTTCAGTATGTATATTTTAAAATTCAAACAACTCCCTCTCACCATTTCCCACTTCTACCTTTACCACTATCATCTCAAATTGGCAGTAAATCAGGCACTCATTCATCTCTATTTTAGCGGCGGATTTCGTTTGGCATTTGAGATTGAAACATTTTGTTTGGATTCGGTTTTGAGTTTGTTTCTTAAATGGTATGAAACTCATTCTTAACTTATTTGAATATGCCGGTTTTGCTTCTTTAAAGGTATGAAACATTTATTCTTTACTTATTTGATTATGTCGGTTTTGGAAATAATTAATTGTGGTTATGCTTCAAGTTATGTAAACGCTCATTCTTTTCATCCTTATGTTGGTCAATTATCTTTCAAAATGAAATCCCATATAATTTATGCCAACTAGTAACTTACCCGGGCATTGCCCAGTTCGAGTGAGAAATCTATATTGAAAAATGATGATAGCATTTGCCATTGAAGCCAGATAAAAAAATTGTTTACATTTTATACAAAAACAACATGAAAAATACCATAGATATGACCCGTTTAAGGAGACCAATGACAACCAAAAACACTAATAACAAACTATTTATCGCGATGTATTATGTTAAGAGTCCCCATACTATGGTATGTCAACTAATATAGGTTTATGGCAACAGTTTTATTCATGATACGTGTGAATTCACAAGTTTGATTTAAAATTCATGTAAAAGAAGAAAGAGTTATTCTACATCCATCTGTATTCACGGGTTTTAATATCAAATAAACGAAAAATATTTTGATTCAACATCCGTGTGTAAATAAAGATTTAATCTTCAAATAATTTAAAGGTAATTTGTTTTGCTACCCGTGTTTATCCACGGGTCAAGAATCTAGTATGATAAAACAAAAAATAGGTAAGGATACATTTATTTAGGTTTAACATCAAGTTGGCCCAATCTAAAGATGAAGGTACAACTTCCAAGAACAACCTATATTATACTCCCTCCATCCGAATTCTATTGTCCATTATTCCTTTGTTGGGATGTCCCAATTTAATTGTCAACTTGAATAAATAGATAACAATAATGAGATAAAGTTCATTTATACCCCTAATTTATATATGTAAGACAAAAAGGTAGTTAAAAAGTAAAGGGTAAAACTGTCTTCTTACTAAAACGTAAGAGATATGATGATTTTTTCTTAAACTGCGTGTTTTTTGTCTGGAACACTAAAATTGAGACGGGGGGAGTAGTATATTATTAAGCCAAGCCATATTATTAAAGCAATCCTGGATCAGTGTAATGCCATGCAAAATTTTAAGCCTAAAATTTTATGTTGGGTCTAAATTTTTTTATTTTCCTAGGAACTTTATGGAACTTCTAAGACCTATAAGCAATAATGTATGTATCAATGTTGCATAGTAAAACTTTAATTAAAAATACACATGTAAAAAAAAAAGAGGGCATGTTCTACTTATTTGTTGAAAGAAAAATAACACAAATCTCACAGATTTGGTTCCAACACAACTTATGTTTTATTTATTTATTTACCTAATGTAATACTTGCAGTTTTAAGTTGAATGTTAATGATAAATTGTATAACATTATAATTCATTTTTTAAAAATTTAGGTTAACTAATAATTTCAAACAATAGATATAGTCCAAAATAGGATATGTAAAATTTAATAGTTAGTGCAAAAGTAAGAGGTTGTAACACCCTCGAATTTCAGTTTGCGGAAGCTGTCGGGTCGGGTGTTACTAAATCAAATATCACAGCATAAGATACATAATGAACGAATCTAAATGAGACGTTTGAAAATAAGTATACATTTCCCAAAATAGAACGTTTACAACGTTATGAGTTTGACAGTAAATTCCAAATACATAATTTGAAAATACAAAAGTAAATGCAGAGTTGTCCCAAATGTTTGAAATAATGCGACTCGAGCTAGCATAATCTTGTAGTAATCCTAATCCTGCTGGGCACCTGAGAACACATGCTAAAACAGGTCAGCTATAAAGCTGGTGAGTTCATAGGTTTGTTAGTTGAAAACATAAAGTATAAATTTTGTATATTTTGAGAAGTTGTTCAGAATCCACGATTCTGATTTGTAGCAAATTGTAGATGTAATTACCAATGTGTAATTCGAAAGTTTAGGTATCTAATACCTAATCAATTGTAGTCCGTACCTAAGTACACAATAATTGAGGCATACCGAGCCTGAATACCTATCTGGTATGAGTAAGTGTATAACGGGAGGCAATACCTGCCTAAGTTGTAACCAAATAACTGTATGACCACGTCATATGATAGTAAGTAACTGTAGTCCCGCAGAACTATGATTTAATATATGAGGTGTTGCATCCATCAACAAATGATTATAGATCCGCAGATCTATGTTTGAATGTTTAGCGTGTCCGTTTACCCGATTAGCATAAGCTAACCCGGACATGAATTGAGCTAACGGCCTCGCGTGGCAGCACCACCGATCCGTTAACTTATTGTGAATCCCGAGTATAACTCGCTGATCCATTGATTGAAGTTTCGTCCACTACAATACCGTGGTTTCGTTTTGTGCCCACTTTACCGTGGCATCGTTTGGTGCCCGCTGCAATACCGCGGCATCGTTTTTGGAATTGCTCGCAGCAATTTGTGATTGAGCCGGCAGTACAACGACATGCCCGACTAAGTTGTTTGAGAGCCAGCAGTACTCGACATGCCTGACTAAGTAGATCGTATAATAGTATGTAGATATTCATCAGGTGACACCCCCACGGTTGGATTACATCCTGGGTCGGGGGACCATCCCTGGTTGGATTACATCCTGAGCCAGAGTCGTCACCAGTTGAGTCGTATGGATATAAGAAGTCTGTACTAACTTGTGATAATATTGTATACTCCTAGCCTAAAGCCTAGCAAGTATATATAACGGAGTCTTGGGAAAATGTTCACTTAAGTTCAGTTCCCATTCTAAGGATAATGGAGTGTGTCGACAGTTTTAGTTCTTAAAGAATAACTAAACTTGTAACAGTACAGATGTTATTCAGTGTAGGTAGAACTAACTAGTTCTAATGTATTCAATGATATTGTTCCGTGACAATATGGCCAAAAGATTTTGATAACTAAATCAAGTTATGTGTTGGTAATCGTTTTCCAATGACCTAACCGGGTACGATTGTAACCTATTTAGGTTAAGTAGTGATATTGTTCTAAAACAATATTGCGGGTGTAATTCCTAAGTATTACACATTTCGTATTACATACAGTAATATAAATAGTTGTAAATTATAAACGATTGTTAATATGATTTGAATACAGCAATTGAGTATGTGTTTCACCCCGAAAATAGTAAAACAGTTGAAAGAGTGGGGCTATGAAACTCACCTGTGAGTTGTTAGCGATACGATGATACGCGAGTCGTCCGAATGGTAACCTTCTAGTGTCCTAAATACGTGAGGTTATATAAGTATGAGACAAATCAGTTTGTCTAAACGAGTTGTTCATGTATGCATTTGTTGTTGAAGTCTGGGAATGGTGTACGGGGGTCCGGGGGCAGCGCCCCTGGTAGCGGGGTCCAAGGGGTGGCAACCCCTGGCGGGGTCCAAGGGGCAGAGCCCCTGGCTGGGGTCGAGCTGCCAGTTCAGCTTGGAAAATTTTTATTTCTACTACTTTGCTTTAAAGAAAATGCATTCGAAATCCAAATTCGGGTAAAATCGAGTGGTAAAATTTGGTTGTCAATACTTAGTGAAAAACATAGGTTTTTAAGGTTCTGCCACGTCAGATGCGACGTCAGCTGCAACGTCAGAGGCGACGTAGGGTCTTGCGTCGCTATGTGCGACATTCGCAAGTCAATGCGACGTTATGGGCTACGTCGCTATATGCGACGTTGAGGTTTTGTGCGACGTTGGCTGCGACGTTAACTGCGACGTCGCAGCACTGTTTTTGGTCCCTGCGACATAACGGACTGATCGCCGGAGTTTGAGCCGAACACGAGTTTTCCGGCCTCCGTTGAGTCCGATTCTTTTACCCAACCCACAATTAAGTATTTTAAGCTTATCTAAACCGCAAACAAGCAAAATAACAAAGTTTTGAGAGATTTCGAGAATTGTCGGAAACTTACAAATCCGCGCGAGGAGAATCCGAAAAGATAGGATTGTAGATCGTTGCGTGGTGATCGTTTTTCCCTAAAGGAGCTTCGAGATTGGAGGTCGTTTAGTGGTGTTAAATGGCGGATTTAGGTGGCGGTGGTGTGATGTTAGAGAGAGAGAGATGAGAGAAACGTTAGAAAAGAGAGAGAGAGAGTGAAAGAGGTGGAAATGAGAAAAGGGGGGAGGTTTCCTCCTTTTTGACTGCCTCGGTGGAGACACCGTCTCCCTAATTGCAGTACAAAATACCCGTGTATTTGTACTCGATCGAAATTTAAAATAGCATTTTAAATTCTAAAATTTATTTATTGTATCTCGAAATGTTTCCTAGTGAAAGTATTTTGTATGAATACTTTATTGAAAATTTAGTTTTATGTTTGTTCCTGCGTTGTCCCAACTGAATAAAATCGTGTGTTAAACTCAATACGGATGGATTTTTCGAATGTCTAATATTTTCCCAAACATGTAACATTTATTTGAAGTTTAAATTTGGCGCGAAAGTTGACTTTTTGACCAGGTGTTACATTCTCCCCCTGTTAAGAAAATTTCGTCCCGAAATTTAAAGTGAGGTCGTGGTCGCGCGTGGTCTGGGGAGCAATGTACGTACGAGATGTTTGCCGAATAGATTGCAACCATATGATGTCTATAACGAGGTTGAATAGCAGTCAATCCATGACTGTGTCGCGGTTTATCGTTGTAGTCACATTCTGACCGTATTGTTTGTTTGGAGTATGATTATTTTGTGGTTACTCGGTAACCGTTTACGTCGTAGTCTATTCGGGACTAGATGGTTGCCACATAGTGACTGTTTTGTAAGTCGTTATATCAGGGTTGAGCGATTTATCGTTGGGTCGATTAGTCTACTGAAAGTAAACATTGAGTTTGGTTGGTGAGTGTTTTATCGATTGGTCTGCTGAAAGCAAACTCTGGGTTTTATGTGGGCCTAGGTTAACTAGCCCTAAGATGTAATCAACATTAGGTTGATAAAATGATATTGGGGCTAATAAGGGCGCGTTTAACGAATCTAAAATTGAAGGATTTTGTTTTCGAGGAGAAGTTGTACTTACATTTTCGTTGGAGATTTATTTGATTTACTCGGAGTCGATTAAGTGAATTTTGCGTCTTTTTGGGCAGTCCTTCTTGTAATGACCGGGTTCCTTACATTTGAAGCATATCCTTCGAGAGTCGGGATTGGCGGGAACTCTGCAGTCCCGGATTACGTGTCCGTATCGTTGGCATCTTTCGCAGGGTAATCCGCATAATCCGTCATGATGACGTTTACAGCCGTGACAAAATGGTTTGTTACCCGCATAGCCTTGTCTTTCGTTGGGTTCGACAGCATAGTACCTCAAGGGTTCAGGTTGATTGGTCGGATTGTGACTAGTGATGGAACTTCCATTCCCTTTTTCTTGATTGTTTTCCGTTGCAGTTGTTTCGCGTCGTTCCCTCTGTGCCATAAGTCTGTGGGCCATACGAATGGCGTCTTTGATAGTAGCGGGTTTAGAGGCGGTGACCATTCCCTCAATTAGTAGCGGGAGTCCACCGGTGTACCTTGCGATTCGTTGACTTTCAGGGTTTACTATGGTTGGGCACAAGTGTGCTAGCTGTTGGAAACGATTGGTATATGTTTCAATGTCATTGTCTTTTACGGTGAGGTGCCAAAGTTCGTCCTCAAGTTTGTGAAGTACTTCGATGGGACAATACTTGTCCTTCATGATTCGTTTCAGGTCTTCCCACGGAAGTTCGTGAGCAGTGTCGATTCCTACAGTTCGGGCATGAAAATTCCACCAGGTAGAGGCGTCATCCTGAAGGGTGTATGTGGCGTACAAGACTTTGCAGTCGTCGGGGCAGTTGCAAACGTGAAATATAGATTCCATTTTCTCGAACCATCGAATTAATCCGACAGCTCCTTCAGTTCCGATGAAGTTTGGTGGCTCGCACCTCAGGAAATCCCTAAAAGTGCAAGGCTTTACTTGGTTATGAGCAGCTAGAGTCGCAGTCACTGCTTGATTAATGATTTGATCTTGCTCAGCTCGAGTGAAAGTTGGTCGTTTAGGAGGCATGATTCTTGAACAAGAATGAAATGACAAAGTGTGAGATCTTTAATCAAAGATGATGATTATTAGTGAGTTGGAATTTATGATACACAGGATCCTACGATCCTTGACGTTGAAGTTTTTGATATTGTAGGTGGCAGACGTATCTCTGCCCTTTTGTATTGTTGGTACAGCAGTTTAAGTAACCGTTGTCTAGTTTTCTTTAGTTAAGTTATCATGAATTTCATGTTTTTCGAGTGTTGTGACCAGTTGAGTTGTAGTTTCTAGGTGCGGTCGTACCATGACCGAGTTATGTTTTCTATGTAGTCAATCCAAGACTATGTTGTTGTGAGTAGTCCAATGGACTATATCGTAGTACTAGAATATCGTACGGCCATTCATGCCTGTGTATGTGACAACTACAGTGTCCTCGGTGGTGTTGAAACAGGGTCCACCAACACAACCCATGTGTGTGGTGACATCATTGTGTATTTATTGATTAAAGCATTACATGCTTAATTGGTCGTATACACATATATGGTGTATGTAACTATACAAGTATACGTACATAATAAAAGTCAGGTGTGGCACCTCGTGCCCAGTTAAGTAAGTGTATATGTATATATGTAAGTCGTACATGCAACTATAACAAGTCTACATGCATAATTGAAGTAGCACCTAATGCTATAATGCAGTGCTATCAGCACAGTAATTGAAATACTAATGTTTTGTAATTGTAGTACCAAAGTACCATGAAACGCAGCACCACGTGCTGTAATGAAGTGCCCGCGGCATTGAAATTGTAGTACCCATGTACTATGAGTGTGGCATCAACATGCCATGATTGTAGTATCGACGTACTGTGAAGGTTGCACTAACGTGCTCAAGTTGTGGTATCAACATACCTTGAAATCGTAGCACTACGTGCCATGTATTGTTTGATTTGTAGCCCCAAGGCGAAAATGTGTTTGAAGTTCGAATTTCTCAGTTGTAGCACAAAGGCAAAATGTAGGGGTCAAAGTACCGCATGATTGAATTTGTTGATCTACGTGATCAAGTTGTGATTCGAGATAATTTTGTTGTGGACTTAGTCAACACTAATCCAATTGTGATCCATATGGTCAAGATTTAAAAGTTGTCAGTTTGTTTTAAGTTTCGTGAAGGTTTAGCATGTGCGGGTTTCCATTCCCATTGATAACGTTTGTACCTCCTTCCCGAGGCTCAGTGATAAATGTGATATTCTCCTATGCGTGCATATGGAGAAAGGTGTCGAGTCGCGATAGTTAGGAAGACGGCGATGTGCCTCTTCGCGAGTATGTATTGGTTCAGCGGAATTGATTGTATATATATACTCAATATATATATAAGTACGTAAAATTATTACACATGTAAGGCCTATTCATACATACCTACAGTACATATAATAGCCTAGGATGTCTAGCACATAACAAATCAGAGTTAACTACGCATTCCTGGTCCAGTATAACCCCTTTCAGATATCGCATCATCTTTATTTAATTGTACATAGTTAGCTACGCTATGTTAAATTAAACTCGTATGATGTAATCCCTGAACCAGTCATACCTAACGAGGAATACTGCCTAACGGTCATAGTCTAGGCCCTCTAAATGCAACCTAGTTCACTATAACCTTAGGCTCTGATACCAATCTGTAACACCCTCGAATTTCGGTTTGCGGAAGCTGTCGGGTCGGGTGTTACTAAATCAAATATCACAGCATAAGATACATAATGAACGACTCTAAATGAGACGTTTGAAAATAATTATACATTTCCCATAATAGAACGTTTACAACGTTATGAGTTTGACAGTAAATTCCAAATACATAATTTGAAAATACAAAAGTAAATGCAGAGTTGTCCCAAATGTTTGAAATAATGCGACTCGAGCTAGCATAATCTTGTAGTAATCCTAATCCTGCTGGGCACCTGAGAACACATGCTAAAACAGGTCAGCTATAAAGCTGGTGAGTTCATAGGTTTGTTAGTTGAAAACATAAAGTATAAATTTTGTATATTTTGAGAAGTTGTTCAGAATCCACGATTCTGATTTGTAGCAAATTGTAGATGTAATTACCAATGTGTAATTCGAAAGTTTAGGTATCTAATACCTAATCAATTGTAGTCCGTACCTAAGTACACAATAATTGAGGCATACCGAGCCTGAATACCTATCTGGTATGAGTAAGTGTATAACGGGAGGCAATACCTGCCTAAGTTGTAACCAAATAACTGTATGACCACGTCATATGATAGTAAGTAACTGTAGTCCCGCAGAACTATGATTTAATATATGAGGTGTTGCATCCATCAACAAATGATTATAGATCCGCAGATCTATGTTTGAATGTTTAGCGTGTCCGTTTACCCGATTAGCATAAGCTAACCCGGACATGAATTGAGCTAACGGCCTCGCGTGGCAGCACCACCGATCCGTTAACTTATTGTGAATCCCGAGTATAACTCGCTGATCCATTGATTGAAGTTTCGTCCACTACAATACCGTGGTTTCGTTTTGTGCCCACTTTACCGTGGCATCGTTTGGTGCCCGCTGCAATACCGCGGCATCGTTTTTGGAATTGCTCGCAGCAATTTGTGATTGAGCCGGCAGTACAACGACATGCCCGACTAAGTTGTTTGAGAGCCAGCAGTACTCGACATGCCTGACTAAGTAGATCGTATAATAGTATGTAGATATTCATCAGGTGACACCCCCACGGTTGGATTACATCCTGGGCCGGGGGACCATCCCTGGTTGGATTACATCCTGAGCCAGAGTCGTCACCAGTTGAGTCGTATGGATATAAGAAGTCTGTACTAACTTGTGATAATATTGTATACTCCTAGCCTAAAGCCTAGCAAGTATATATAACGGAGTCTTGGGAAAATGTTCACTTAAGTTCAGTTCCCATTCTAAGGATAATGGAGTGTGTCGACAGTTTTAGTTCTTAAAGAATAACTAAACTTGTAACAGTACAGATGTTATTCAGTGTAGGTAGAACTAACTAGTTCTAATGTATTCAATGATATTGTTCCGTGACAATATGGCCAAAAGATTTTGATAACTAAATCAAGTTATGTGTTGGTAATCGTTTTCCAATGACCTAACCGGGTACGATTGTAACCTATTTAGGTTAAGTAGTGATATTGTTCTAAAACAATATTGCGGGTGTAATTCCTAAGTATTACACATTTCGTATTACATACAGTAATATAAATAGTTGTAAATTATAAACGATTGTTAATATGATTTGAATACAGCAATTGAGTATGTGTTTCACCCCGAAAATAGTAAAACAGTTGAAAGAGTGGGGCTATGAAACTCACCTGTGAGTTGTTAGCGATACGATGATACGCGAGTCGTCCGAATGGTAACCTTCTAGTGTCCTAAATACGTGAGGTTATATAAGTATGAGACAAATCAGTTTGTCTAAACGAGTTGTTCATGTATGCATTTGTTGTTGAAGTCTGGGAATGGTGTACGGGGATCCGGGGGCAGCGCCCCTGGTAGCGGGGTCCAAGGGGTGGCAACCCCTGGCGGGGTCCAAGGGGCAGAGCCCCTGGCTGGGGTCGAGCTGCCAGTTCAGCTTGGAAAATTTTTATTTCTACTACTTTGCTTTAAAGAAAATGCATTCGAAATCCAAATTCGGGTAAAATCGAGTGGTAAAATTTGGTTGTCAATACTTAGTGAAAAACATAGGTTTTTAAGGTTCTGCCACGTCAGATGCGACGTCAGCTGCAACGTCAGAGGCGACGTAGGGTCTTGCGTCGCTATGTGCGACATTCGCAAGTCAATGCGACGTTATGGGCTACGTCGCTATATGCGACGTTGAGGTTTTGTGCGACGTTGGCTGCGACGTTAACTGCGACGTCGCAGCACTGTTTTTGGTCCCTGCGACATAACGGACTGATCGCCGGAGTTTGAGCCGAACACGAGTTTTCCGGCCTCCGTTGAGTCCGATTCTTTTACCCAACCCATAATTAAGTATTTTAAGCTTATCTAAACCGCAAACAAGCAAAATAACAAAGTTTTGAGAGATTTCGAGAATTGTCGGAAACTTACAAATCCGCGCGAGGAGAATCCGAAAAGATAGGATTGTAGATCGTTGCGTGGTGATCGTTTTTCCCTAAAGGAGCTTCGAGATTGGAGGTCGTTTAGTGGTGTTAAATGGCGGATTTAGGTGGCGGTGGTGTGATGTTAGAGAGAGAGAGATGAGAGAAACGTTAGAGAAGAGAGAGAGAGTGAAAGAGGTGGAAATGAGAAAAGGGGAGGAGGTTTCCTCCTTTTTGACTGCCTCGGTGGAGACACCGTCTCCCTAATTGCAGTACAAAATACCCGTGTATTTGTACTCGATCGAAATTTAAAATAGCATTTTAAATTCTAAAATTTATTTATTGTATCTCGAAATGTTTCCTAGTGAAAGTATTTTGTATGAATACTTTATTGAAAATTTAGTTTTATGTTTGTTCCTGCGTTGTCCCAACTGAATAAAATCGTGTGTTAAACTCAAAACGGATGGATTTTTCGAATGTCTAATATTTTCCCAAACATGTAACATTTATTTGAAGTTTAAATTTGGCGCGAAAGTTGACTTTTTGACCAGGTGTTACAGAGGTGCATGAGGGTGCCTACCAAAAATGAAGTGACTCAAAAATCGATAGGTAAGAGGTACCTCCAAAAATGGGGATGAGAAACATGTCTCCTAGAAATGAATGGTGCATAGAAAAGTCACTCCAAAAAATGGGATAAGAGGTGACTTCCACAAAAAAATAAAATAGGTAAGAGAGGAATGTCTCCCAAACAAAAATCTCCCAAACGAAAATAGGTTCTAACTCAATGTGGGTAAAAGATAATAGAAGTTCCTCCCAAACAAATGGGTAAGAGGTGGAAGAATGCCTAAAAAAAAATGGGTAAGAGAGAGGTACCAAAAATGGTAAAAGAAAAAGTCACAAGTAAAATGGGTAAAAGGTGCTCCGACAAATGGGGTAAGAGGAGTGCCTCCCAAAATTGGTTAAGTGCCTCCCAAAATTTTATTAAAATTGGTTAAGTCACAAGTAAAATGGGTAAAAGGTGCTCCGAAAATGGGGTAAGAGGAGTACCTCCCAAATTTATTAATGAACGTCATCCTTGGTTTTTTGCCTCCCAAAAATGTGGCTCCCAAAATTGCATAGAAGTGCCTCCCAAAATGGTGCCTCCCAAATTTTATTAAAATGAAAGTCATCCTAGGTTTTGTGCCTCCGTCTCCCAAATTTTATTAAAATGAGAGTGAAAACGATAAGAAATTTAAGAGAAGTGTGCCTCCCAAATTTTATTAAAATGAAAATCATCCTACCATTTCATTATATATATATATATAGGTTTTGGTTCAAATAAAAAGAAGCTTAACGTAAAAAGGGGTAAAAAGCCATGATATAGTGACACGTGTCCCTTACAAATAGCATTCAATTATATTAAATGAAGATATATATATATATATATATATATATATATATATATATATATATATATATATATATATAAACTAAATTCGTGGCTGAAATGTTGGGTATATTTAAATTGGCCTGGAATTGTATCTGGCAACATCTCAAAAAACATAAAGTAACTGTAAGAAAATAAAGTAACTATAAGAAAATAACTGAAACCCTCGTATTTGAAATGTAACTTCTAACACCACTACATGGATCGGGTCCATGGTCCACCAACTTACTATTTTGCTATAAAGTGTCAAGATCCTCCAAACATAAGCCTATCATGTAGATGTGAAGTCAATATGAGTACTTGCATATGGAGAATCACATTAGTTAGTTCACAAAATCATCATAATCAATGTATTTCAAAATTTCAACAATCACACATAAGTGCTGGATTATGTTGAAATAGAAATATGGTAGCACAATCTCATAGAAAATAAAATGTATACAACTCATATTGTCATGTCTAATACAAGTGAGCATGCTTATGACAACAAAGCAGTTCTTAGGAATTTGATTTGTAAAAAAAAAAAACAAATAAATAATATAACGCTTTTATATATCTCTCCATTATTCATTTGTGATATATAACCCACAATACAGTTTTTTTCGTAAAGGCAAAACTACAAGCTTTAAAAAGGGGGCAAAAACAACACTTAAAAAAAACCCACCAAAAAGGTTAGACCAAATGACAGTGACCAAAGACAACAAAGTCCAAACATAAGAAAACAAGAAAAAACAAAGTCCAAAAGTAAAAAAAATAGAAAAATAGTGACCATTTCCATTTGCATTTCCATTTGCATTTCCATTTGAAGCAATCCAGAAACACCAAGACCAATGTACATCAGAAGGAATACAGCTGCCAATCTGAACAGGATCACAATTGACAGGAAATTTTCAGCTACTACAACGGATTTTTAAATTGGGTCAGGAATTTTATACTGGGCCTGGATTTTTTATATTGGGCCTGTCATATCCAATTTTACGAGAGCCTGGATTTATAATTGTCCTGGAATTTTACTTATGCCTGTATTTTTAGTATGGTTACCATTTTTATCATAAGGAAATTTTCCGGTTATTTTATATCTATATAGCCTGTTTATTATTTTACATGATTTGGCTTGTCAATATCTACGATGGAGAATTAAGGTTCGTATAATTAGAATATGGAGCGCAATTGAAAACTACAATCTACCTTCTGTTGCTACGGTAGGAATGATTTTATTAGATGAGAAGGCATTCATCAATTTTTTTCCCTACTAACATGTTTAGTTACGTTATTTACAGTTAAAGTGTCAATATTTTATTAATTGCATTTTATTTTGGTTGAGCTTTTTTTTTTTTAACATTATATTAACAGGGTACCCGCATTCTTGCTACTATTAAAAAAGTGTTACTGTTTCAATTCGAAGCTACATTTAAAGAAGGTCTTGTATTTTATGTTACAAAATTTGGTGTTCACCGTATAAAAAGGGATTCGTTGAAATACATTTGCAACCAAAAGTTCAAGCTTACGTTTGATTCTCGTACTCAACTTAGAACGTGTAACAATTTTGCCGGTTCTGAGCATGGATTCGTGTTTACTTCTTTTCGGCGAATACTATCGAGTAGGATTGACATTGGAGCATCAGTAGGTTAGTCATTAACTGTATTCTCAAACAGTTGTTTCCTTGTATGGCTTTTACAAAATTATATCAATTGACATAAAGTTTACCTTCTGTTTGTTTCAGATGTGATTGAATATATTAGATATTTTTCCATTCAAGATGTTGTGAGACATGGGAAGGAGACAAAACGAATAGTAATGCAATTTTTAGATAACATGTGGGTACTAATATTTTTTTATGTTAAAGTCACTAATACATGGTTACCAATATTCACACATGCTTTTGTATGATATAATATAGAGGTGATCAGTTACAGTGTGTGATTTATGGTGACATTGCAAGTAAATTTGCGGAATACATTGACGCACATAATGTAGATCGACATACAATCATTGTGGTACTCCACTTTGCCAAAGTTCACGTTAAAGGAAGTAAGTGTTTTTTATTATATTAAGTTAATATGTGTAAAATTCTAGTAAACATATGTAGTCATAATAAATTAATCTAACTATTAATTACTCCCTCCGTCCCATTTCTATTGTCCATTATTTCCATTTTGGGGTGTACCAAATTAATTGTCCACTTCCATAAATAGAAAGTTTAAGGAAATAAAGTTCTTTTTTGCCCCTAGTGTATATATATAAGACAAAAAAATAGGTAAAAAGTAGAGGGTAAAACTGTCATTTTATCAAAAAGTAAGAGAGAGATAGTTATATTTTCTTAAACTGCGTGTCTTTTTGTCTGGTGATAATAAAATTGGGACGGAGGGAGTACAACATTTGCAGACACGCGTTTGCTAGGTAACTACTCGCGTACGACAAAGATATTTATTAACGCTGACTTACCTGAAGTTGACATGTTTACGAACAGGTATGGAACAAAAACCAATACAAAGAGTAAAGGTTATTAAATGATTTAACTGATACTTCCAAACATTTATGTTTTTGTTTTTTTAGATGAATCAACAGGAAAGAGTGCAAGATTATCGAGGAATTTATCACATTTATTCGGAGCATAAGTTACTTACATGTTCTTATGTCGTGTTTAGTCTTGATATATGTTTAATTTATGTTATTTTAATTGTTTTTTCCCAGATTGCTGATAAGTTTGGTCAGTAAGATTTATTTACCGGTGAGTGTTTATTAGTAGTACATTATCTCACAATATACAAACAAACATTGCGCTCATTGAGGTATTAAAGATACAAATAGTCAAGTTTAACGACCAGCCTTCCTAAAGTTTAAGTTTATTGCATACCAAGGTTCATGGCTTCCGATTAACCATAATGCGATGGTTGAATTACTGTAATAATGTTATGTAATGTAATTTAAATTTTCTCTCCTAAATTTAAATGACCCTAAATCACAAATTATGTTTTATGAAGTTTGAATTTAGAATCCTAATATTAAGAAGATTAATGCAGTATATAAAACATGATGGGAACCATACCTTTGATTACTTCTTCGTTATCTTGTATGGTCTTGTTGTGCTTTTCACCCCTAAATTGAAGAAGTGATGATCTAAGATGTGATGATCTAAATTGAAGAAGTGATTATATTTGAACATTTCTCCCGTAAATAGTGTTAATATAATATTTGTATTTGACTGGTTCATTAGTAAATAAATGTATTCTTGGAAAAGAATACATTTATAAAAAAATATCAATTGAACATTGAATTCATACTGTTTTCTTAAACTTGTAAAAGTACTGCTTCATTACCTCTTCAGTAATAGTAATATTTAAGTAAAATAATTATTGTTATTGAAAGAATAAAATTGTAAAATCAAGGAAGCAATGGATAGTACAAAATGTTAGAGAAATTTTACAACTTCATGTCTGTTTCTAATAGGCTCAAGTAGAGTACAAAATAAAAATTCAATTCAGTTAGATAGAGTAAAAAAGATGAATAATAGAGAAAGTAATGTGACTCCAAAAAATGATAATAGAGCAAGTCAATGGGAGGCAAGATATGATATGAAATGGGAGGCAAATAAAAATAAAATGGGAGGGACACCTAATAAATGGGAGGCAATTACCTACCATTTCATTGAATATATATATATATATATATATATATATATATATATATATATATATATATATATATTCAATGGGATATATATTCAATGGGAGAATCAAAATAAATAAAATGGGAGGATAAAATGGGAGGGGATGCTGTAAAATGGGAGCTAGAAATTACAAAAGTAGTCATTTGAGACACACACCTACATACAAAAAAAAAAATTGGAGGCACATCTACTTTAAAATAGAAGGTAGGAGGCATTTTTAAGGCACAAACGGAGGCATATAATATGGGAGGATATTAAATAAAATGGTAGGGCATTAAATAAAATGGGAGGGCCCAGCTATAAAATACAAATACGAGGTAAATAAATTGGAGGCACAAATTGGAGGCACGGAGGCATATAAAATGGGATGACATGGAGGGCAAATAAGGGAGGCACGACTATGAAAATATGAAAATAGGAGGCAAATAAAAATAAAATAAAAAAATAAAATGGGAGGGACATAGGCAAATAAAATGGGAGGCAATTCATTGGGAGGCAAATGAGAGGCGATTCATTGAATATAGATTTATATTAAAACGAATTTGATGGCTGGAATTTTATATTTGGGTATATTTTATATATATATATATATATATATATATATATATATATATATATATATATATATATATATATATATATATATATATTGCTCCAGCCTCCAAAAAGAAGGATATAGATCGTGGAGAGGTTATGATAACCGCCGAAAACCGAAAATCATTTATCATATGGTCCCGATTGAAAGTGAATGTGATCCAATGGCTAATACTTAAAGTCAATGTTGGCAGTTGCACTACCCGGTGGCCATATATATGGTAAATTTTATTGAGAAAGATGGTTATAAAAAGCATATTCTTTATAAAGTTAATTTGTAATGGGTTATTAAAATTGATTTTATTGGTATGTTTTATATATGCCTATTATTTGTACATCTAGGTTAACATATATAAACATGTACTTATTGTTATATATGTAGTAAATAATATATAAACATCTAGGTTAACATATATAAATATATAGTAAATAATAATTTGATTTAGTTTGGGTTGCCAATGTTGGGTAGAGATAAGCTAGGTTGATAGCTTAATGTTGTTTTTGTAGGTTAATATATATAAACATGTCTCGAATAGGTAAATGCGGGCCGGCAAAGGGGAATGACTACACATACAATCCAAATCGTTGCATTGAGTTCACACCACAAGGTGAGCCTTATGGACGAAACCGTGCATATTTTAGTTCTTGGTTTGGGCAAGAGGTTAAAGTGTGTATTCCTTATCATTTGCAATGGAATACAAAGGAAGTGGAGGGGAGAGACGAAACAAAATCTACTCTTGCAATGTTGGATCTTCTATGGGATCGTACAAAATTTCATTGGAACATTAGAGACAACGCGGTCAAACTAACAATGAAGAATAAGGTCAACAAACTATGGAGGGGCTTTATGTGCGAGCTTACCACCAAGTTTATTGCAGAAGATTGCTCGCCATTCCAAATGTATCCGTTTGTGTCAAAAGCGCATTGGCCAAGATTCGTTATTAAAAGGGCATTGGGCAATAAATTATCTATGGTTAAAATAATGTTTAAAATAAACTTACAAACACCCGCCTTGAATTCGAAAATATGGAAAAAGTTAATCAGTGGTTCCTGAAGAACCGCTATAATAAATTATTGAAACACCCGTCATAACGTAAAAAGTAAAACCGCCTTTATAAATTACCCATTTTTGGCGCCAATCATATGAAATGCACCACCATAACGTAACAAGAGTGACCGCCGTTAAAAGTAACGTAAATTGACGCCGAACAGATTAAATGCACCTCTTTATTGTAGATAAAATTTCCACCCTTAAATGACAACCAAAACACGTGTGAATCACAAAGAATACACCGCCTCTAATTATATAAAACCGCTATGTTCGATAGTTACGAAAGGCGGTGTTTTTACCGCCTTTAAAGATATTTCCATTTTAAACATCGCTTACATAAATGACGAGCGAGTCACCGCCGTTAATAGGCTTTTTCACCGCCGTAAATGTTCATTTTAGTAGTAGTGCAAACATATACATTTCACCGTCTCTAGGAGTTGAGCTTACAATTTGATGATTAAAAGGTTAACTCGATACTCATATATAAATGCCCTTCGACGGTCATTTATTTATTAATAATCACTAATAAGGACTAATGACTAAATAGCCTAGCGGTAAGGGCAGCCCATGACTTCCTTGAGGTCATGGGTACGAATCCTGCCATGAGTATTATTTATCATAAATGTACCTACCACTAATGAAGCACATGACCCACAATGTTAAGGCTTAATCGGCACAAGTTACGATGGCTTGGACGGTGTGGTATATGTAATGTAAGTGATTTACCTGGCGATGTTGGACCTTGTGGGGGGTTCGGTCGTGCCCCATTGGAATATGGAGCGGCTCCCGTAGGTGGCTCAAATACCTAATTTTTTAATATTCACTAATAAGTTAAGTTTTTAAATCATTTTTAAGTGATTGTTGACTTATTGATAACTTATTTTTATTTAAATATCTGTATAACTCTTCACATGTATTTATAAAATACTATCTATATTATTGACATGTCGTAGTTAGAACGTCACATCTAAAGATCTTAGTTCTGCTCATAGATGATTAAATATTAGGTGATAATATATGTAGTTGTTGACTTGTTGAGGTAAAATATTTTGGTATAGATAAGTTTGTTCGAGTGGAAAAAGATGTGCGATCAAGTGCAACTAAAAACCTTATGGTGTAACGATATGTGAGAACTCATTAATCAAAAGGTTGCGAGTTCAAAGCTCATAATAAAAGTTTTTCGTATATATGTGTGATAGTAGATTTTATTTGAGTACGTATATTGGAGGATTGCTTTTCTATTAAAAAGCTGAAACAATTTGTACGTTAAGTGTTTTAAAAGATTATCGTCCTGTAAGTGTTTTAAAAGATAATCATCCGGTGTTTATCGAGTATCATATAAACATGTGTAATATCTTGATTTATGTATTAGGGTAAGAATACGATAGAACCATATGCAGGTTTATACGTTCGACATGATAATATTAATTAAATTAAAATTTATGAAAATTACGACATATATATTGTAAAATGACCATTTTTTTTTTTAGTTACAAAATACAAGTTCACTTGTTTGCTAACCCTTTCTTACTTTTCGAGAGACTATTATTTGTACATTAAATATATATTTAGTTTGTCATCTACACAAATAATAATAATAATAATAATATTCATCAAGATTGTTTTTAATCAATCTCAACAACCCAACCATACTTGTCTTCAATCTTTCCAACTTGAATCCCTTGTAGCATTTTGTATAACTTTTGACTCACTAGCCCATCACCTATTTTATACTCCACTCTACAAACAAAGATAGCAACCATTAGGAAAGTTAAGAATCAATTTGTATATATATATATATATATATATATATATAAAACTGTAATTAAAAATAATAATTGAACCAAGTTTAACTCTAACTATTTTGTTTACCTTTGACCTTTGTATGTTATGCTACCTACGGTAGCAACGGTAACGGCTGTTCCAGTAGTAAAAACTTCATCGGCTTCCACTAGTTCATCTACTGCGACAAGACGTTCCTCAACCTATAACAGTTGAAAGATCTTGCAGAATTTATGAACTAAAACAAATACAGAGACATACGATCTTTGTACATATATTTCTGTATGAAAGTATTTCTCTTTTGAAGTATGCTTGTGATATTTCGTGTTCAATGCAATGATTCAGTATGGTATGTTTAGTTCTTTGTAAGTAGGTCATGTAGTATTTATTTCTACACATGTGATTCATGTTGATTTCTATCAAATGTCACAATAATGAAAACATAAAGACAGTCTCAACATTTAGTCGTAGACTAATAATCGTTGAAGGTTTACCTTGTATCCCAGGTCACGAGCAATGTCAATAATACTCTTTCTCGTAATTCCTTCAAGAATAGTACCCTCCGTTGCAGGAGTTGAAATAATGTTTCCCTATAAGCGAATAAGAGTTAGACTAAATAATACTTGTGCATATTAGAAAAATTCACACTTTGGTTTCATAAAATCTTGAAAGGAAATTAAAGTACCTTCACAACGAAAATATTACATGAACTAGCTTCCTCAATGTATTTTTTATGGACTGAATCAAGGTACAATACATCAGAGAACCCTCGTCCTTTTGCCCTTGATACCGCTTGTAGTACCTACACGTTGTGAGTCATACGTTTAATATTTAGTATTTAATTACGTGTTGTATATAATGCATACTCAGCTTATCAATCAAGTTGTTACCGGAGCATAATTTGAAATACTTTTGACACCTCCTGCCCCACCACGAGTTGCACGATGAAATTCATCCTCAACGTATAAGTTCAACGGTGCCATACCGGCCTGTATTTTTTGAACGAGCTTATATAACTATAAAGTTCATAACTAAAAATTGAGAGAAAAAAAAGATATTAATTAGAATAAAATGGAATAAAACCTTAAAATAATTGCCAACAGGGGATGCATAGACTAAAAATGTGTATTCAGGAGCAGGTGATAAGCCCAATATAGGCCCTGTTCCAAGAAGCAAAGGCCTAATGTAAAGAGATCCTTTCCCTGGGGGTGGAATCTGCACATAAGCTCAATAAGTCGAATCAAAGACAATAAATAACAAGTGATAAACTACCAACTCAAATTTTGTCTTTTGGTATAAAGATACGATAACGTGGGTAGTATAAAACTTTTGTTACCACGTTAACGTGCTGATATAATCGAGAATGAGAAATACCCATCGTTTGTTTGCAAGAGCGGTTTGTTTTACTGCATCTACAAATTGTTGTACTGATGGAGATTGCATGCACATTCTCTCGGCTCCAATTTGCATGCGAATTGCATTTTGATCGGGACGGAAAAGGAAAATCCTACCATTTTCTCCTCTATAAGCTTTTGTACCTTCAAAAAGTCCCTACATAAATAACTATATATTTAGTCTTATTACATATATAAATTATATGATAATATAATCTAAATTTGATTATTTGTTTAGATATTCTTCTTCGATTTTTTGTTTTTACTTATAAACAACCTGGCTATAGTTTAGAACCCCTGCAGCCGGGCTTAATTCAATATTGCCATAATCACTTAAGCGGCCTTGTTGAAAAGTGTCGTCCTGTGAGCATTTAGCCGTGTACATGTAATCGGTTCGTGTAAGTCCAAATCCAAGATTATTCCAATCAATATCAACATATCCTTCGTACCTAGAAACACAAAGTCTAAAATGTTACTTTAATAGGAATAAGGAGCTCGAGAATTGATTAAAACTTGAAAGTGTCGCCAAAATATAAATTAAAAATTTATCTCAAAATTTGTCACGACTTTTTACAGTTCAACTAATGCGAAACCCGATATAGGTCCAATGGGATTACACGGACGATAGAGAGATTAATTCATGAACTTATACGTACTTAGTAAATGTGAGATATGAATTTACACTCAACACGACTTTTGTTACACTATAACTTGTACGTGACGATTGATAATTATGTTTTAAATGAGAAATTGATAACATAAGTATAAATAAACATTAGAGTGGTACTTAAATATATAACCTGAGTATCGGTTCACTTTCTCGAAGTACCGAAGCAGCCTCTGGTGTGAAGCATCTTGTACCAACCTTCAAAATCACACCATGAAGTCTTACTTTAATATATTATTTAATTAACTTTTATTATGAATAATAAATAACGATTTTATTTAACGCCACTCGTTCCGCATTAATTTGAAAAAAAATTAAAACTTTGGATAGTATTATATTTTAAAAAGTCGCCAAAGTAATGCGATATTAATTTCATAAAATAGTGTTATATTTTGAAGTCACAAAAGTAATCCTATATTAATTTTTTGAAATAATATTATATCTTGAAGTCAACAAATTATGCTAATTTATTTTTTAAGTCACATGCATCCTTATCTAATCCCATCTAGATGATAGAGATATGAACGACACATACGCTTAAAATCTAGACGTAAATATGCTATCATTTCGTACATCGACACATGTATTAATTACAATTTTGTGTAATCTTTCAATATCATCATCAGTAATTTTTTGTGTAAGCTCCTAAGGCGTAGCTCCATTTTGAAGGGAAGGAGTAATGTGCGATTTCAGCCGTTGATTTCCGTGATCTAACAGTTGAGATCGCTTTTCAATCAAAATGCAGTTGCCCCTCTTATCCGAATTATAATTTTGACACCAATTTTTTCACGTGTTTCATACACATACATATACTATTTTCACACTTAGTTAAAATTTTGATACAAATCACTTATTAGGGGAGGTTCAAATGAGAACTACTTTATAGTTGAGAACTGTGAGAACCACAACAAATACGTGTTTGTTCACATGTGATTAACTTCAATCATATGTGAACATTGATGTACGTTTAAGTGAAAAAGAAAAAAGTCAAAAAAAAATCATAAATTTACGCCTTAAAACACATTTTAACCGATTTGTTCACATTATCGTTCACATGTGAACATGTATTTTTTTTTGCGTTTTTCGATATGATTTTAAGATTTTTTTTGACTTTTTTCTTTTTCAATTAAGCGTATATCAATGTTCACATATGATTGAAGTTAATCACATGTAAACAAACATGTATTCGTTGTGACTCTCACAGTTCTCAACTTTAAAGTGGTTCTCATTTGAACCTTCCCCACTCACTTATTAATGATTCAAATATCTAAGAAATAGTACGATCACTATATATATAACCTCAACATGTTCACATATAAACTAGATTCGACGTTTTTGGAACCAAAATTAAAAAAGCAACATGATACAAAGGACACACCAAACCAATTATTTTAAGTCTTCTTAGATGTATATAAAACAGGCAAAAATTCAATGGATCATGATCCTGAAGTTGAAATATGAAACGTGGCTTTGCATGTCTGAATTATTAGATTACAGTTGGATCAAAAGCCGAAAAGAAGGTGGGGTCATTCTTTTCATACACGGAATTAATAAATAACAAACAAACAAATTAAAAAAAAAAATCTTATTTAATTTGTTTTTAATTAATTACTAGCCTCTAGTTTTTTACCTAATTGATGATGTTTGGTTAATTTGGATTAAACATCTCATAAAACATACCAAACAAAACTCTTATCCAAAGTTTTCACGCACAAATTAAACCCATATCATTAAAATAACAATCAAAATGGAAAGAATAACATGTTTATTTAGTAAATTCATTAGAATTAGAATTGAAATGGGAAAATGAAGATGAAGAAAGTATATGTGTAACCTTTGATAATGAAGTCTGGAATAGAAGACGAAGACACGGGCTACGTCGGATCATGTTCGAATCGATCCAAAAACTCACTGATATTTTTTGGAGAAATAATATAATAATATATTAATTAATAATTAATTAGTGAGTGAGTGAGTAGAAAATGTAGGAGAATTGTGAGAGTCATTTGGTTGGTATTTATAGGACGTGAAGCCTCGGTGGAACAACACGTCTGGACAAAAAGTTGTCGTAAGGAGTATCTACTTTTTAGTTAATTGGTTTTATCTATTGAACTTTACATCGTTTGATTTTATACTTATCCAACTTTAAAACTTTCTATTATATGTATTCAAATTAAAATTTTAAAGTCGTCAATTGTATGTTTTTTGCTCGTTTTTGACCACATAAATTGACAGGGTTTTTTTAAGTTAAATACATACAATAGTAAGTTAAATACATACAAAAAACGGTTTTAAAACTTAAATGCAAACAATAGAAGGCTTCGAAGTTGAATGTATACAATAGTAAAAAATGTAAAGTTCGATACATAACCAAAATATAAATCCGTTTTTATATTATATTTTAATTCCATAAGTACTATTTTATTACAGTATTTATTATTATAAATACTTCTTCCGTCACAGTCAAAGTGTCAACTTTATCTTTGCACACAGTTTTAGAATTCTCTAGTAACTATATTTCTCACCAATCAAATAACATAATACCCACTAAAGTTTTTCGATTGATTGATGTAACATCCCAACTTTCGAATTTTAAAATTAGGATATCTAAATTTTTTTAAGAAATATAAATGATATAAAGTTTAGTTTAGATTCAATAAAACGACTAAACAGGAAAGTCATTTGGTATTGTTAACGATTTGTAAATCATAGAGTTATAGAAAATAAAAATATTTACGTATACAAACAATGTTGTTCGAACATTTAAAAGATCCAAGCTAATACCATATTTTACAAATAACAACTACGTGTCTACGTTATTACAAATTTAAACCAATTATAACTAAATCGCCAACTACTTCTTTTATATCATTGTAATTCAAATTGTTGAATTCATTCAATCCACAAAATTTGACTTAAGCAATTTTATTAACTAATTCAACTACTTGCATGCTAAGTTTTTCTATACGAGTGACACCTACACTTCTAAGTTGCAAGCTGGTAGACCTTAATGTCAAAACTTTGATGAATAACCTAGTAATCTCATGCTATAAATACAACGATTGATTATGCATTAAAACACACATTCTCACCTTCTTATTAAATCTCATACATACATATTTAATTCATAGTACGTACATAGCCATCATCACCTCACATTTGAGAGTTTGAAACGACAATTCGCAAATAATACAGCCTAAACAATCGAGGTGAGTTTCGTGTTATTTTCAAAACTGAGATATATGCGATATATCACGTGATTACTTGTTTACTTGATTTCATGATTATTTGTTTAATTGCATATAATAGCACGTTGATTTCTAGATATATATTATGTCATGTCATCGTTGGTTAAATCAGAGGCTGAAACGTAATGGTCGTTGGCTTATATATAAAGTACGATTAGTACACAGGAGGTGTGACACCCGTCAATTTAGGACTATAATTTAGTGCCTAATCAAGTTTTAATACATGTAATTAGTTCTGTGTTAGGCTAATTAATGTATCAATTATTATATATATTGTTGAATATATATCTACAATTATGCGATTTGTTTAAATTGTACGAGCTTCAAAATCGAATGTAATTCGATTTAATATATACGGACGTTGGTGAACAATTTTATTGAGTAATACAATGATTATTAATGACGTTATCGTGCTTAAAAATATTATGTCAATAATATTGAGAATCCAAGTTTTATCACACAATTAATATAAACGCGAATAAAATGTAAATTCGCAAACAAAATGAGACAAATCACCGTTTATAATATAATTACTAAATGTTTAGTAAAATACTTCAACAAAAATACTGAATAATTATTCGTATTTTAGAAAGCATATTAAAACTTAGAAAATAAATATTTAACGTTTAAACGACGGAGACAACGAACATCGCACGGAGCGCAGTGCGCGAACTGAAAAAGGTGGGGATTTAACCTCCACCACCTTATCCCCTTTTCTTTCATTTCATTTTCTTTCTTCTCTCTCTTACTCCCTCCTCTTTCATTTTTCTCTCAAACAAACCACAAACCACCATCAACGAAAATCGTAAAATAAACACGCTAAACGACCTCGGATCTTCAAGCCCTATCGGAATAAAACGTTCACCACTTCGCGATCTACAATCCTATCTTTCCGGAATTTCATTTCGGCGATTTGTAAGTTTCCAACACAACTCCGAAAACTCTCGTTTTTAAGTTTTATAACTTGCTAGTTGTTTGTATAACCTTGTAATGTCCTAAAATGAGTTGGGTAAAAATATTAGGCCAATCGATGGCCGGAAAATGCGTTTTTGAAGTTGAAACTCCGATCAGACTCCGTACGTCGCATTTGGCCTGGAGCAAATGCGACGCAGCGACCTACGTCGCACTATATCCCCTACGTCGCATTAGCGACGCAGCGCCCTACGTCGCACTTAGCGACGCAAACCCTTACGTCGTAGAAATCAACTACGTCGCCTATAGCGACGCCACGTACAACGTCGCATTAAATTGCGAAAGTCGCACATAGCGACGCCGTGCCCAACGTCGCAGTCAGGAATCTGTGAGGTCGCACCCAACGTCGCACCCAACGTCGCACCCAACGTCGCACAAACCAGAACCTCGAAAACACAGATTTTTACTAAGTGTCGAGGCTCGAAATTTTATCACTTGATTTCACCCAAATTCAAGTCCGGATGCGTTTTTCCTTAAAGCAATATAGTAGAAATAAAAATTTTCCAAGCTGACCTGGCAGCTCGACCCCAGCCAGGGGCTCTGCCCCTTGGACCCCGCTAACCAGGGGCGCTGCCCCCGGACCCCCGTACTTAGACTCCGTAAGCACATTTTTACACCAGATGTCGAGCTTATACAACTTCAAATGCTTATACAATACGACTTTTAGAACATAATGGGACTTATACTTCAAGTGTAACACTTCAAAAACAAGACGACAACAACAACACTTTTATTCCAACTAATCACCAACGTGCCGTACGCGTTTTCAAAAGACAATTCAACTAAGTTATTGTAACTTGGAACAATTCAATCAAACAAGTCGTTGTAACTTGTAACTATACAAACAACCAAATCGGGGTAATTTGGACATTAAGTTAGACAAACAATTCCAATGGTAGTCTTTCGAGATACCAATACAATTAATGACAATTTAAGTGTCGTGGACACATTCAGGTTTCAAGCCTTTGGACACCAACTCACAGCTAATTACTTCAAGTTTATTAAGTTAAACACTTCAAGAACCAGGTGAGTTTCATGGCCCCATTTTCACTACTTTTACTAGGGGTGTGATATTACTACTTCATTTTGTTTTACAAGTAGAACGCAAGTGCCAAATTTCAAATACTACATGAGTTTCAAGCTAATCAATTTAAAGTCCTCCATAGCATAGTCTCTAGTATTTATAGCGTGAATGTTAGTATATGATATCATATGGGATTGACAATCCTCATCCGGGTTAGCACGCACTAACCGGTCAAACGGATGTATTAGCATTTGGGAAGACGAGTGTTGATTAGGCACTCGTAGGAGGCATTTCAAGTTAGGTTTCCTTAAGTGGGCCTGACAAATCAAGTTAAGCTCAGACTATGTGCTCATGGACAGTATAACTTTTATTTTGCTTAATTGCATTTTAAATTCAATATAAATCTTGCGGTTCTTACAACTATACATTGACATACAAACCTGTGAGCTCACCAGCGTTTTCGCTGACCCATTTTAGTATTTATCACAGGTACCCAGCAGTAGTTTGGCTGCACAAGCAGGAATTATTAGCTCGAGTCAGCATACATACAACTAGAGATTGGACTGCATTATTATATTTTGTAAAAGTAATTATGCTATGTAATCTCTAAATTTCAGGAACCGAGCTAATGTAACAATATTTTGATGTAAACATTTACTTTATCTATACAAGTTTAAAACGACGCATATAGTGGTCGTTCATTATATCTTATGTGCTTTGTATATTGATTAGTGACACCCAAGTCAAGCTTCCGCAAATCATTAAATTTGGGGGTGCCACAGGAGGCATCTTGTTGTACTAAGTCGATACTAGCAGATACTTGTCTATAATATTTAGACTTGTATAGATAGTCGTGACGTAGATAGCCCACATACTTATCAATGTTAGATAACGACTTGGATTACCTGATTTACCACGACACGGAGATCTCAACATATTTTATAAATTTTACTTTCATATTTTACACGTCATCATTTGCATATTGTGTGTGATATTTTGTACACAAACACACGAATAACGAATTCACTAAGCCTTTAGGCTTATGCATGTACGTGTATATCTCAGGTCAAGATACTCATCAGAAGAAGGATGCTATATGGGACCATATGACGACTTAGCTAACGTACTCAAGGAGCTTTAGTTTAATTTAGACATGTTGTATATTTAGTTTTAAATTATCATGCTTCCATTGTACTTAGACTCCAAGAAAATAATAAAAAGGTGATTAAAATTCACGGGTGTTATAATTGAAACATGAAAGTGGACATTTATTTGGGACAACCCAAAATAGTAATGTGGACACTGGTGGTAGGACGGAGAGAGTAATTCTTTTAAGAAGCATTGACATAACGGTATCGAGGTGGTCCTCCAACCAAGAGTTTAATGGTTCAAATTCAGTAGTTGACAATTGCATTTTGTAAAAAATTGTAAATATTCGTAATTGGTGTGTGCGAGTTATTGCCTTTCTAAAAAAACTATGACATAATTATAAAAAGCAAAACAAGAATATAGAGATCGGACTGTATAATCATGGTGGAAGCTTTAAATTGACATTGACATTGACATTATCTCTCTACTGCTATAACGAGGTACACGAACCCTCAGCTTTTAAATATATACCTTTTTTAAAGGGTCGATATTTTCACCTATAAAAATGATATTTCCATCAAAACTGTACAGTAAGCAGTTATACTATATGCATAAATAGTTGTACATAATGGTGGATCTATCATTTTTAATGGTGGAAATATCAATGCCCTTTTTATAGGGTGATGATTCTTACCAGGAATATTTTACTTCTAACAAGGAAAATAAAAGGCTCCTTGTAATAAGAAAAGTATCTTTTTCCTTGTAAGAAGTAAAAAGTTACTTGTATAATACTAAAAAATACCATCTCAAGTTTTCTTTTCCCGTAGGAATGTCACCTTGACCCATAAATAAATATTATATAGGAGCTCAACAAAACAGAGGTTTTATAATTATCTGAGTGAATTGTATAGTTTGTCCCTATGGTTTACATAAAATTGCACCGTAAATTTCTATACTTTATTTTTTGCGCCGACAGTCCAAAAAGATGAAAGTTGTTGCGCGGCCCTCACTTAATCAATACAAATAACCGGACATTAAGGGTATGGTAGTCATTTTAGTTGGAGGATGACCGCGCAACAACTTGCATGTTTTTGATCTGCCGGTGTAAAAAGTAAAGTATAGGGACTTACGACGCAATTTTGTGTAAACCACATGCATGGACGAACCATGCAATTGACTCTATTTATTACATAAGAATGGCTAACTAGTGCCCTAAAGACACAAGATAAGAAGTATTCAACGATGATTAGGGATGATAATGGTCAGCCAATTTAGTGGATATATATCTGATCTATCCACTTAATGGTGAATGTGGACGATCTAAATAGATAGTACGTGGATATTGATATAGATGTGAATGATTAGTGGATCGGATGTGTATAACTTTTTTTCATCCTTGATTCATCCAGTATCACCCAAAATACATATATGCATGCATAAATATATACAAATATACATATACACATATACATTTACATATCCACATATACAAATACAATAAACTATTGGAGTTTTATCGCAGATAAATGTCGTGGAAGATGTAATTATGTGGATAATCATAAATTAGCAAATTTAAGATATATAAAATGTATATTTGAGGGTTTTTTTGTATTAATGATTTATAGCAAATCGAAATGCATACATCAATCACGCCGAGTGATGTCACGCTCATCGGTCGTTGATAAATGGTGGTATAGAAATGGTGGTATAGTGATAAATGGGGGCCCGCGTAATTTATTTTTTTGTTTATTGTATAGAAATGGTGGTATATTGGTAAATCTGGGGCTCGAAAAATGAAGTGGTTAGTCATTGATGGCATTGGGTAATCAGTTTTGAATCAGTTAGTAAAAAACTGACGTAGCGCTGATGTGCTAGAAATGATTTGGAAACGGATGTGAGTGGTCTTAGATGTATGAAATAAATATATATCAAGACTAAAAGAGGAAAAAATTCAATGGATCATGATCCTCAAGCTGAAATATGAAAGGTGGCTTTGCATGTCTGATTTATTACATTACAGTTTGGATCAAAAGCCAAAATGAAGGTGGGGATCGTACACGGAATTAATAAATAACAAACAAACAAATTAAAAAAAAAAAAAATTCTTATTTAACTTGTTTATAATTAAATACTAGCCTCTAGTTTTTTACCTAATAGATGATGTTTGATTAGTTTGGATTGAAAATCTTATAAAACATACCAAACAAAACTCTTATCCTAAGTTTTCATGCACAAATTAAAACCATATTATTAAAATAACAATCAAAATGGAAAGAATAACATGTTTATTTAGTAAATTCATTAGAAGTAGAATTGAAATGGGAAAATGAAGATGAAGAAAGTATATGTGTAACTTTTGATAATGAAGTCTGGAATACAAGACGAAGATACGGGCTACGTCGGATCATGTTCGAATCGATCCAAAAACTCACTGTTAATTTTTGGAGAAATAATTAATAATATAGTAATTAATAATTAATTAGTAAGTGAGTGAGTAGAAAATGTGAGTGTCATTTGGTTGGTATTTATAGGACGTGAAGCCTCGGTGGAACGTGTGTGGACAAAAAGTTGTCATTATAATGGGTTTGGAATTTAGTTTTGTATCTAACTTTACATTGTTAATTATTTTATGCAATTAACTTTGAAACATTCAATATTATATTATTATATATTCAAGTTTTAAAATTATCAATTGTATCTTTTTTTTTCTTGTTTTTGACTACATAAATTGAATTTTTTTTTTTTTTTACTATTTTTTGTGCGTGTGTGTAAAAGTTCAATTCGTAAGTTAAACGCATATCAAAGATGATTTTGATTAAAATCTTTTATACAAATAGAATAAGGTTCAAATGAGTACACCAATTTTGAGTAAGAATGAGGGAACCAACAGATTTCTGCCATGTGTCACTTTATTCTCTCTCCTCCACACTTTATTCTCTCTCCTCCACATTTTTAAAAATTAAATATCTCACAAACGGTAAGTCAAAAAATCATGAAAATTGCACCATAAAATTCAGCGTTTTCTCCTCTTCGATTTGCCGTCCCTCAAGGCATACTTTTGACAACTTTTTTTTCTCATTTTTTGGTGGGTTTCACAAATTAGTAACACATGTGTTATTGATTAGTTGTACATTTAATTTGTGGTTAAGGTTAGGGTTTAGGGTTAGGTTTAGGGTTTAGTAGGGTTTATGGTTTAGGGTTTATAAGGGTTTAGGGTTTAGAAGGGGTTCAAGGTTTAGGGTTTAGAAAGATTTAGGGTTTAGCGTTTTGTAAAGCGTTTAGGGTTTAGGGTTTGTGGTTTAGGGTTTGAGGTTTGGGGTTTCGGGGAGAAACCCCAAATCCTAAACCCTAAACCATAAACCCCAAACCCTAAACCCTAAACGCAACACTTTAACACATGTGTTAGTAAATGTGTAACCCACCAAAAAAATGAAAAAAAAAAAAACTTTTCGAAAGTATGTCTTGAGGGACGGCAAATCGAAGAGGAGAAAACGACGAATTTAATGGTGCAATTTTCATAATTTTTCGATTTGTCGTTTGTGAGATAATTGATGTTGGGGGTAAATGGGTTTTGTACATGTGGAACTGTAGGTTCCATATACGGACCAAATCGAGTAGCTTGAACTTGTATATAGAAGCGGAAATTAAATACACAAGATATGCTAGATGTTCACAAGTAAATGACCAAAACACAAAGTGTGAGTTTATATATAATCAACAAGGAAGATTACAAACACTTTGAACTAGACACACAAAGATCAAAATAACACAATAATAGAGTTTTTCTTCTGTGATTTTCGTGGTGATATGTGTGTGTTTTGTGTTTTTGGCTGTCCAAACAGAAACTGGCGAGCTTCTATTTATAGTCTGGACCAAACTGTATGCGACACAAGCTTTGTGTCGCATAGAATGTTCATGCGACACAGTCCTTGTGTCGCATAGATTGCTTCTGCGACACAATGCTTGTGTCGCATAGAATCCTTCTGCGACACATTGCTTGTGTCGCATGACATACAAAAATTGTAATTAAATTAGAACTAAAACTATTCAATACGAAATTACAATTCCGACACGATTACAGACTGAGACCAACTGACAGACACACATTGATGTACCAACAAACTCCCCCGTGTCTTCAGCTTGGTCTTCGAAAAATTCTTCAATTTTCTTCAGTCTTCAGATGTCTGGTCTTCAAACCCATCCAGGTGGAAAGTTTCCACCAGCGTGTATGCCGTAGGTGAAGCATATATCAACAATTTTCTGAAATCGTTTCGCTAAAACAGAGTTGAACTCGTTTCCTGGATTGTAGCGAATCCGATTGTCGAATAGCTTCTTCATGTCATCTCTTGACAGATTAATCAAGCTCATTGGGTCAAATATTCTGAAGTTATCTTTTCGTAGACCCCACAAAGATCCTGTCTGAGGCTCTGAATCTGGTACAAAAACTAAGACGGCTTCGCCAGTGTGAGCATCCAGTTCCCAGTAATGAAAACGTTTCAGTAGATTGAATGGAACTGTTTCCAGAGCTATTTCAGTCAGACATTTAGCAGGCGGATAGTGAACTTTTACAATTGGCTGCTTGGTCTTTGGATCGAGCTTCTTCTTGAACGTGTACCTTGTACCCAGTACTGGTTTGACATAATGATATTTCTTTCGTTTAATTTCCTCACGCATGACCTTTTGAATAACATCTGCAACTCCATCATCGTAAGGATTTATCAACTGAAGCTGAGTAAGACGAACGATGTCATGCTTTGGCAATGTACTCAATATCCTCATGATCGACGAAAGTACTGGATACCGTCAAGTCTTTTAATCATCAACCTTCCTTTGCTCACCTTCCAGCTTTTTATCAGGCCTGTATAATCACCACCAACCTGATATTTCTTGCATGTAACTGGAGCAGGTTCTGGATTTTTACCTTTTGGAAACCAGTTATCCCTTTCTCTGATGGGCATTTCCTTGTCAAAAGATACACATTCAGATGTATCAAGAGGGAAAATGTCATTGTAATTTGTCGTTTCTCGAACAGGGACTGGTTGTGCTTGTGAAGAACTGGAGGGTGCAGAAGATTCTTGAGCAGGACCAGGTTGAGAAGAAGATCCTGGAACGTAATTGAACGCTGGCCCTGACTCATCGTCTGAAGAATCCGATAATACAACGCCCTCTTGAGGATAGGCTGGACAATCAGAATATTCTTCATCAGGATTAAGCTCTTCTTGTTCAACATCAACATCATCGTCATTATCAGCGGAGTTGAAGTCAAAAGGTTCTTCAGGCGCACGATCGTTATCGTCAACCGCAGATTGAAAGTAAGTCAGATTACAATACGTGTAATCTACAGCTAACGGTTTTGGTTGCCCTGGTTGCTCAATAATATACTCAAGAATAAGAGTTGTTTCATTAATATCAGAAGCATTTACATTTTCAGGATTTACATTTTCTTCGCCTTCGGCGGAAACCCTAGGAATTGATTCTAAGGCCGGTTGGGCTGTCTCCCCCGAAGCAATAGCTTGGGTTTCCAGCTGCAGAACCTTTGTCTTCAATTCTTCATTCTCTTTCTCCAAGCGAGAGATCCTAGCATCCTGAGCTTCAGAAACTGATGCTTGAGCTTCCATAGTCTGCTGCATCTTTTCAATCTTTGACAGGAGCTCCTGAATGACAGCTGGATGAGGAGTGATTGGAGTTTCAGTCCTTAGGGGCTCAGAAGATGTGGAAGTGGAAGTACGGGAACGTCTGACCAGAGGATTCAAATCAGCAATGTCAGAAACATCTCGAGGCCTTTTTCCTCGGGTAGAAGATTCAGGGCGTGGAGAAGAAGGCTGATAATTATCGATCTCAAGATCGAGATCTACCAACTCTGGATCAGCTACAACAGGCTGAACTGGCGGTTGTTGAGCTGGAGGTTGTTGAACCGGAGGCTGCTGAACGGGAGGCTGTTGAACGGGTGGCTGCTGAACCGGACGCTGTTGTACTGGGGGCCTCGGGATTTGAGGTTGCTGAGCAGGTGGATCATTAAATTGTTCGCCTGGAGGAGGTACATAATCAGGATCCACAATGTGACCGAACAACGCAACCTCACGTTCCGGTGCTTCGCCTGACTTCGCAAACTTTGTACAAGCAGTATAAATTCTGGTATTCATCGGCGTTTGCGCATAGGTAAAAGAGTTGATCACTGGAAGATCCGGGTGCAAATGGTTGAGTAACAGCTGAGTGAATCGGGGATACAACGCCCATTTGTCTTTATTATCCAAAGCGTTGTTCACAAAACCCCTGAAGATATAGCCTGAGAAGTTGAAGGGCTTGTTGTATATCAGGGCAAGAATAGCAGAGGCAGTCGCAAATTTCATCCCTTCGAGACCTGCCTTGCGACTGGATAAGCACACTATGACAATGTGAGCTAGATATCTCCAGACCTTTGTCATGAAGGTTTTCTTGTACTGATCAATTGGAATATCTTGATAACCAATCGATCGCATGCCCTGAGCAATAGCAGCTGAAGAAAACTGGGTGATCATGTCAGAATTATCACCGAATTCGAAGAAATCTCGAATAAGCTGCTCAGAAAAGAAAACTTGGCGGCCGCGGACAGCAGAAATGATCCTAGTATCAGCTTCATCATAGTTGACCACCGCATTATCCCAAAACTCGGTAATGTGATTTGTCAGGATCCGAGTATCTGCAGTGATAGCTTTGTAAATACGCGAGCGTTGAAGAAATGCGATCATTGGGCGATACGGGCGGGAAGTCTCGACCGTTGTATTCATGAACGCCACAATGTTGTGACGTGGCTCCCAGAAGTATTTAGAGATGTCGATCTCTGGGAGTGCTGGAGCAGCTGGAGCAGCTTGAGCAGGTTGTTCAGCCATTTCTACAAAAATAACAGTAATACAGCCAAAACTCGAAATGCGTTAGCGTTAGTACCAAAAATAATTCGCGTTTTATTTTTACAAAAGTTCTGCGACACATCAGTTGTGTCGCATGAGGTTCATACGACATAAGGACTGTGTCGTATAAGAATAATACGACACAAGCCTTGTGTCGTATGACACGTGTCACGCGGACAGCATTTCCCTTGCATTTAGCAATAATTGAGAAATTAATCTCGAATGCGACATAGTCGCTGTGTCGTATGGTGTGTCGTATAAAGTGGGTACGACATAACGTTTGTGTCGTATAAAGATACGACATAAGGACCGGTTATCAATACGACATAAAAACCAAGAATCTATGCGACATAACGACTATGTCGTATGTTATGTCGCAAAGATGAACATCAAAGCAAACCCAGATTCGATCGATGAAACATTTTGGGGTTTTCAAAATCCAGACATACCCTAGGGTTCGTACACAACAGGGGATCAATAAAATGTATTTATCTAACCCTAATAACCCCTAAACCCTAAATAATTTAACGAAAAACCGAAACCCTAAAAACGTAATACGGGTCGATCGAATTCCGAACATAATACGCGATAAAAACACGAAAGAATTATACCTAAAGATGCGCAAACAGATGATGAACAAGAATCGAGCAACAAAACGCGAAGAAAAGCCTTCAAAATCACGAACCCGATCGAAAAACGCTTGTGTCGCAAAATCGCCTTTATGTCGTATAATTTGTGTCGTGTAAGTTTTGAAAACGTAAATGATTATGTCGTATGATGTGAATAGTTAACCCGTGACCCGCATACGACATAGAATACGACACAAACATAACTGACAAATACGACACAGGCGTTGTGTCGTATAACAGTAGTACGATACAGTGGTTGTGTCGCACGGGACACAAAGCAGAATTTGAAGATTTTAAAAAATTTAATTTCGATGCCGATTCGGATTTTGATTTTTGAATTTTCGCAAAGAAGATGATTTGTGACTAAAAAAAAATAAAAAGGAAAAATACAATTTAAAGAATATTAAAGAGATAAAACTAAATATAAACATAAAAGATAAGACACAAATACAACTAAAAGCGAGAAATTTATAAAATCGTTTTGGTGACGGAGTTGAGATACTGGTTAGGGATCATACCGAAATAACATGCAATTATTAGGAATAGAAAGAGTTATTTCGATTATCAGTATATTTGTCCACTTTAAATTTACGTGGCACATTTAAAACACGTTTTATAAAAATTATTTCAAGACGATTATCGATATTGTTTGACCACTTAAGCATGTTACAACCGAGTTTGTGGAGTTAACCTTTTATTGTTAGAATGTATAAGTCTCTGTGGCACCCACCATTGATATACCCCTATACTCTAGACAAAAACATAGTTTCCATATTTAGAAAGAATAAAGAAAGATCATTTTTAAGAATCAGGCTAGAGTTGACAGGTCAGTACAGAAGTACAGCAAAGCAACCTAACGTGATTCAAGTATAATCAAAACCAATCGCAGTCAAACTGAAGTTGGAGTTTCCCAAACAGCGACCTTGGTAAGTATGATTTAGGATTAAGCAAAACCGATCGCAGTCAAACTGAATTTGGAGTTTCCCAAACAGCGACCTTGTTCAGTATCATTAAGATTTTTTAAGTGCATTGACCTGTAATTGCTTAACCCCAAGTTTATAGTAACTGTTACCAGTTCTGTACTTTCGTACAACAGAGGCAACAACCAGCATAAACTCCCAAATGATTTCAGATAAAAGTTCCAAAGATAGAAATATGTTAAGCTACGTTAAGGAATTAAGACATTGAGTCGTACATCATACGGAGTTTACCACAAGATAATAGACACATATTTAAATGATTTCTTAATAACCCAGAGACAGGTGTGTATCATGCCTACCGGTACATCGCATGATGAAGACAATTTTCATAAAAACGGTTTTAAGTGTGTCAGATAAACCTACTGACACATCAAATATAAAACTTAAAATTCCATTTTGTGCATGTCACTCGATGTACTATCATATCCCAAGTTGTTTACAGACTCAACTCAATGTCTATTTTAAAAATGTAGCAACCATTGCATTTCCTTGATACTAACAAGTATAAAGAGTGGCGGTTGCCTTTTTTTTTTTTTTTTTTTTTTTTTTTTACAAGAAAAGCAAATAAACTGTACAGAAAATAAGTCACAAATCATTTCTTGAGATCAAGGGAAATCATCCCTATCATATCCACAAGTTCGTCGAAACGAGCACGCGAAAAAGCTTTAGTGAATAAGTCGGCCTTTTGCTTAAGGGTATCTATGTGAATGAGGTCAATTAAATGTTTCTCATAGCAATCTCGTATGAAGTGAAACCTAATCTCTATGTGCTTGGTCTTAGAGTGTTGAACGGGATTGCGAATAATAGATATAGCAGCAGTATTATCAATATGAATAGGAGTCAAAGTAAGAAGTAACCCATAGTCACGCAATTGATGTTGAATCCACAAAATCTGTGAACAACAGCTTGCAGCAGCAATGTATTCAGCTTCCGCTGTTGAGGTGGAAACTGTGGTTTGCTTCTTACACTGCCAAGACACCAGTCGAGAACCGAGGTATTGGCATCCTCCTGTAGTTGACTTTTTATCCGAATTGCAGCCGCCATAATCAGAATCAGAATAGGCGGTAAGAGCGAAATTTTTCTCATTTGAGTACCATAGACCAAGTGATGGTCTATATTTGAGGTAGCCAAAAATTCGCTTCACAGCCTTCATGTGAGAAACCTTGGGCTTTGATTGATATCTGGAACAGATAGACACAGCAAACACAATATCTGGTCTGGATGCAGTGAGATACATCAATGATCCTATCATAGAACGATAGTCCCGCTCCTTGCAATCTTCTTCGTGTTCAGCGGGTCCGAGTTTGTGATCAGTTTCAATGGGAGTACCATATGGCTTACAGTCATGGAGTTCATACCGAGTCAACATGTCATTGACATATTTGGACTGATGAATGTAGAAACCCTTGTCAGACTGCTCAACCTGTACACCTAGAAAGAACTTAAGTTCTCCCATGGCACTCATCTCAAACTCGGACTTCATAATCTTCTCGAAGTCTCTGCACAAAGAATCATTTGTTGAACCAAATATGATGTCGTCCATGTAAACCTGCACAAGTAACAAATCTTTTCCAACCCTTTTTATGAAGAGAGTGCTATCAATTTGGCCTCGTGAGAAGCCATTTCTCGTGAGATGATTTGCCAACCTCGCATACCAAGCTCTTGGAGCTTGATGAAGACCATATAATGCCTTGCCTAACTTGCACACATAATCAGGATGGTTTGGATCTTCAAAACCAGGAGGTTGCAAGACATACACATCCTTCAAAACCTCTCCATACAGAAATGCGCTCTTGACATCGAGTTGATAAACGCGAAAACCTTTAAATGTCGCATAGGCCAGAAAAATGCGAATGGACTCCAATCTTGCAACTGGAGCAAACACATCATCATAGTCTAAACCCTCAATCTGAGTAAAACCTTGAACAACCAGCCGAGCCTTATTCCGAATAACTACGCCTCTGTCATCTTTCTTCACGCGATAAACCCAGCGAGTTCCAATTGGATCGACATCCATTGGTAAAGGAACCAACTCCCAGACATCAAGCTTTTTGAATTGATTCAATTCTTCCTGCATAGCCTCAACCCAGTATGGATCTTTCAAAGCTTCAACAATTTTCTTTGGTTCATGCTGAGACAAGAAGCATTCTTCCAATTCTTCTTCAACACAGGCAAAATTGGCAGATGAAGATTCTTCACGGACTTCATTAGCAGCAGATTGATGCCTAGTTAAGACACCTTGTTGAAGATCACCAATGATGTTTTCAGTGGGGTGAGTAGAATGAATTCTAAGCTGAGGAATCGGATCAGGCACAATGATCGAATCCAAATTTGACAGATCACCTCCAGGATTTTCAATTTCAACTGAGCTATTAGTGGCAGTATCCTCATTGTCAATTGGTGTGACAATATCGGTTTTAGTTTGAGGATTTGAGTCAGAAGCCAGTTGATCAACATCGGATGGATCGTCATCATTGACAATATTCTCAGGAGGTACTACTCTAGAATTGGAGATTGAGTCGTCAGAAGTAAGATCCAATCCATGAAGTAGAGACACCACCTGTTCTTCTTCACTAAATTTGGGAAGATTGAAAGGGTCCACCAACTTATCATACTCAAACAAGGAATCAGGTCCCTTTCCTTTTGGAGAATCAGTATATTTCATAAACCTTACTTCAAAATGTTCTTCTATTCTCCCAGTAGACTTGTTGAAAACTCTTTTATTTGGAGAGTTCACAGAATATCCCAAAAATAACCCATCGACTACTTTTTCATCAAATTTGCCTACCGAGTCCTTGGTAATTAAAATTGTGCAAGGACACCCGAAAGGCTCAAGAAACTTCAAATTTGGTTTGCGATTATTCAGCAATTCGTAACATGTTTTCTTTCGCTTTTTAACAATCGAAACCCTATTTAACACATAGCAGGCAGTGTTAACAGCTTCTGCCCAAAAAGTGGTTGGCAGATGCGCATCAGACAACATGGTTCTTGCTGCCTCAATGATTGTCCTATTCTTTCTTTCAGCTACTCCATTTTGCTGAGGAGTACGAGCAGCACTAAACTGATGAAAGATTCCTTTTCGAAGACAATACATTTCCAAAGTTCTGTTCTTGAATTCTGTTCCATTATCACTGCGCAGTTTCTTGATTTTCAGATTACACAGATTTTCCAGTCTGTCGAATAAGTAAGTTAAAGTATCAGCTGTTTCATCCTTTCCAGCCAAGAAATATACCCAAGAAAACCTTGAGTAATCATCAGTAACAACCAGACAGTATGATTTTCCTCCAATACTTTTCTTATTCATAGGACCGAACAGATCCATGTGAAGCAGCTCCAATGGAGATTCAATAGAGTTCACCTGCTTAGACTTATGGAACTTCTTGTGTTGTTTCCCTTTGAGACAGGAAACGCATTCATCATCTGTTACGAATGACTTTTTGGGCACACCTAACACAAGATCATTATTAACAAGATAATTCATTCTGCGAAAATGAATATGTCCCATTCGTCTGTGCCAAAGCAGTGAATCTTTAGAAGATGCTTTTGATAGCAAACAAGTATGCTCCTTGGTAATCACAGTTTGCATATCCAAAATGTACGAGTTGCGTACACGGGGTGCTCTCAGTAACACCCATTCCTCGGGAATAACAAATCCCGGTTTCAAAATTAAACATTCAACATCTGTAAATGCGGTAGTGAACTTCTTGTCGCAGACTTGAGAAACACTGATCAGATTGTGTTGCAGTTCCTCGACATAGTTCACTTTATCAAAACTTACTTGCCCATTAGAAAGAGTACCCTGACCCGTGATGTTACCACCTGTATCTCCCGCAAAAGCAACATGTCCTCCTCGATATGGTTTCACATCAGACAGAAGGGACATGTCACCAGTCATGTGCCGTGAGCAGCCACTATCCACATACCATTTACTTCTTTGTATTTGATCTGACTGCTACAGCACAACATAGAGAGAAAGTTAGTTAGAAATGGAGACCCAGGCCTTTACAGACTTGGGTACTCCAGAGACCTCATCAATAATAACTACATCAGTTAAAACTTTGTTTTTCAATAAATCAGGTGCAATTCCTGATGCAGTATTACTTGATGATGAGTCATTTAACGACTCTTTTGGTCTCCAAATTTTCACAGGAACAATATTGGGTTGCTTGTTAACATTGTCAGGCTGTTTAACCAGAGGTTTACTAGGCCTAGCAGCATTAACTTTCAGGATAGAAGTATGAGAGAGTGAACCCTTCTTTGAAAAAGATTTAACAGATGAATTTTTGTAAACAGAATTTCTGGGAACACCTTTTGAAAACTTCTTTCTCAAAAGCAACGGACATTGACTAATCAAGTGACCTTGTTTCTTGCAGTAGAAACATGATTGTCTTTCCCTAAAGGTTCGGTCGTTACTGCCTAAAAATTGAGGTGAGACAGGTAACTTATGTGAGCACGTTGAAGTGGATGCCCCAGAATGTGAAACAGAAAGTTTAACAGAGTTCTTAAGTGATTTGTCATTAATATTCTGTATCTCTTTCCTTTTATGTTCAGCCTTAACCTTAGTATTCATTGGAAAAGTTTCATCATCTGATTCAGTAGTGAGAATGTGATGTTCAGGCTTAATGTTTTTCTTTTCACATTGAGGCACAAACTTACAGGGAACATCCTCAACTTCGACCTTTTCTTCAATAGTTTTTAAGGGAGCAGGCGAAAAACTACCAAAGGGGGTAAACTTGACGGTTCCTGAGGGGGTAAACCTAACAGGTTCAAAAGGCTTCACAGGTTCAGCCTTAATTGTCTTAGGTTTCTTCTTATCATGGTTAACTTCTATGTTGGCTTTATAGAATTCAGGCAACTTAAACGGATTCAAACTAACAGGTTCACATACAGGCATAGCTACTTTCTTAACAACAGGTTCATTAACTGATATTTTAATGGGCTTTGCATCTACTAAAGCAGTAGGCACAAAATCTTTAATTTCATCCTTAGACGGTCTACACAAATTCACATCTAAAGACGGAGGCGGTTGATTATGATAACCATAACCGGACTTATCTTTAGAACTAGTTCTACCCGTCTGCAGGATATCAGTAAAGACCAAGGCTGAAGTGTTGATATTCTTGAGTTTTCGTTGCAAATCAACAGCTTTGGCTTGAGAGTCAGCCAATTCCTTTTTCAAATGAGCAATCATTTTTAAGTAACTGTCAATTTCATCTTGATTACTGAAAATTAGAGCTTTCAGCTCCTTTTTATCTTCAATAAGTTGATTAATGTTACTTTCAAAGTGTTTCTCATTATTTTTTAAAACTTTGTTTGCTTCCATCAAATTCAAGATATCTGACTTCAAGTTGTCATTATGTTCCATCAGCCCATTTACTTTACCAGTTAAACTAATACATGAATCACAAGTAAATTTAGCAAATGGTACCTCATTGTTGATAGCCATGAAACATTGCTCTTGAGTTTCATGAGCAGAAAAATCATAAGCATCTCCATCCTCAATCAACAATGCAGCCTTAGCAGTAGTATGCTCAATCTGTTTTGGAACAACAGATGGTTTAGTGAAACCCGAAGCAGGCTGTCGTCCTTTCTCACATTCACGGGCAAAGTGTCCAAGATTCTGACACTTATAACACTTGATTTTGCTTTTATCGAATCCCGTTGGTGTTCGGTCAGCTGCATCTTCAAGAGATCTCTTTCCAGTTCGTCTTAGATAGTTTTTGGCTCTACGAGTGAGCATAGCCATATTCCATCTAATGTCGATCCTTTCTAACTCATCGGGATCAACCTGATTGAAGTCTTCATCAGTCAGTTCCAATGTACTGACTCTTTTAGAAAGAAAGTCTTCATATGATGACAAGAAAGCAGTAAACATGGCTGCATGTTCATCAGTGGTTGCTGAAGTAGGAACAGATGGTGATGAACATGTACTGCTTGAAGAAGCATTATAAGCTGGTAGGGCTGAAAATGTTCCTACAGTAGGATTACTGTAAGAAGAGAATCTCTGAGAATTTGTCTCAGCTGAGATGAAAGCTGTTCCACCATGACTTGATTCTGATGCACGAGCAGTAGATCTTGTTTCCTTCTTTTCAATATCCAATGCCCCAGCTTCAAGTTTTCCAATAAGATCATCCAGAGACAATTGCTTTGTTTTTGGATCGCTTTCTAATAACAAAACTCGTGTTTCCCAACTTGATGGCAGAGCAGCTAAAGCCTTTTTGTTAATCTCAGAATTTTTGAGATTATATCCGCCAGCTTGCAGTTCATTTACTGTGCGGGTAAATCTGCAAAGCATGTCTCTGACAGTTTCATTCTTCTGGATATAGAAATAATCAAACTGAGTTTTGACTAATTCCAATTTGCTTTCGATGTACTCAGTGTTGCCACAAAATCTCTTTTCAATTGCAGTCCAAAGATCATAAGCAATAGTTTGTGGAAACATATCCAAAACGTCTGTTGGAAGCGACATAGTAATAGCAGAATGAGTTTTCCGCTCAATTTCCCATGCTTTACGTTCTTCGGGAGTGTATGAGCGAATGGGTTTGGGTGGAGGAACACCCATGTGTTCTCCAAGGGCAACAGGCGGAACATATCGTTCAAGAAGGGCCAACTCCATATCAGGATCGGTGAATAAAACAAACGATATGAACCGTTGTTTCCATGCTCGAAATGGCAAACCCGGTGCAAAATAAGGAGGTTTATTTGCACTACCAATCGTAGCATTATGTTGTAAAACTGCATCAACGCTTTGAAGAGACATGATGAAAATCTGCAAAACAAATCAGAAAATACACAACAAACAAACTGATTTTTGTCTAAGTCTGGAATTATGCGACACAGTGTTATGTCGCAAAGTATCAATACGACACAGTGGTTATGTCGCAGAGAAGCAATACGACACAGGTGTTGTGTCGCTGAAGTTAATCAGACAGAAGACAAAAATGCGACACAACTGTTATGTCGTATGTTATGTCGCAAAGTGTGTCGCAGACCAGTCAAGGTCAAAATAATTGTGTCGTAGGCTTATGTCGTATACGGTGTCGCACGTTATGTCGCAGACAAGTTAATGTCGTATTGGTGTGTCGTATGAACAGTGATACGACACAAGCCTTGTGTCGCAAAAGTGCACGTGCAGACAGTTTTTGAGCCCACAAAAATTTCAACTTTCAAAGTAAATCATAACCTACAACCCATACTTTTCTGCAGACGAAAAACCAGCTTTGGAAGCAAAATAATCATCAACTTTTACCAACCAAATCCAAAAAGTTAGACTAACAACTTTTCTTTGAAGATCAAGCAACAAGATGGATTAAACTAGCACTTTTGACCAAGAACACCAAGAACACTTAAAAATATAAATTATGAAAATAATGTTTTTGGACCAAAATCTAGCACCAAACTAACTCGAAACCGCAACTCAAGAGTATGCGGCTCTGATACCAATTGTAGGTTCCATATATGGACCAAATCGAGTAGCTTGAACTTGTATATAGAAGCGGAAATTAAATACACAAGATATGCTAGATGTTCACAAGTAAATGACCAAAACACAAAGTGTGAGTTTATATATAATCAACAAGGAAGATTACAAACACTTTGAACTAGACACACAAAGATCAAAATAACACAATAATAGAGTTTTTCTTCTGTGATTTTCGTGGTGATATGTGTGTGTTTTGTGTTTTTGGCTGTCCAAACAGAAACTGGCGAGCTTCTATTTATAGTCTGGACCAAACTGTATGCGACACAAGCTTTGTGTCACATAGAATGTTCATGCGACACAGTCCTTGTGTCGCATAGATTGCTTCTGCGACACAATGCTTGTGTCGCATAGAATCCTTCTGCGACACATTGCTTGTGTCGCATGACATACAAAAATTGTAATTAAATTAGAACTAAAACTATTCAATACGAAATTACAATTCCGACACGATTACAGACTGAGACCAACTGACAGACACACATTGATGTACCAACAGGAACATTCTCTTTGTACACATGGCATGATATCATTGGTTCCCTCATTCTCACACAGATTCCTATTCTCATTTGAACCCTACCCTATACAAATAATAGGAGAATTTGAAGTTGGATGCATAATAGTAAATGGTGAAACATAACTAATAAATAAGCCCTTTTTAATTTTGATTTTTAATTCCCATTAGTATTATTTTTTTAGTTATTAATATAAATAATTCTTTTAAGGATCGGAGGATTGACATTGACATATTTATAAAAGACAAAATGAGAATAGACTCATAGAGAGATCCGACCGTATAATAATCATGGTGCAAGAAGAGATGTGTTGTTTATAATAAGTTATATTAGAGCATAGGGAGTAGGAGGGAAAAGTATCGTTGTTCAGTCGGCGTTCATAACACCCAATCAGTGTTTACGATACCCGGTCGGATTTCACCGTCAACGTGTCAAACTGAACGGCGAGGCAATCGACTTTTTTTTTTCTTTTCCTTTTATCTGATTGGTTCCAAATTATTTTTGTGAGCTCAATTGAACTTCAAGTTGAACAATAAACCACCACTCAATATTCATGTTAAGTACTAGTGTTCAATTAAACACCAAACTTTAAAACGTGATACACGAACCCTCAGCGTCGTTTACATGCATTTATTGGATTGAACCTTCCTTCACTCATCCGATATCACAATCGCTTTCTTTTGCTCTACAAGAAATTAAACTAATATATCTAAGGGAATATCACTTAATATATATACCTATTACGAAAAGGAAAAAAAGAACATCTCAAGTTTTTATTCTATAAGAATGTCCCCTTGAGACTTCGTTTGCCCACAATCATAATATGGGACATCGAGAGACATCCTTACTATTATGAGAAGGAGCAACTACAAATGGCTTATAACCTCAACATCTCGTACCCAGAAGAGATGTCTTGTTCTCATAAAGTGAAGAACCGTGGTCTTTATGTGAATTTAACACGGCTCTTCGTGAGGGAACCATGGTCTATCCTCTGAAACTATATAAAGAACGGTAAAAAAAACGACGCATGACTCTCATGTGATTGAAGTCTGCTCGTGTATGAACTGCATCATTAACGTTCATATATATTACTGAAGTCTGCTCGGGCATCAGTGTATTGGGGTCAACCTGATGGTTTGGTTTGGTTACTATTGTAAGAAGACAGGAATTTCCTTGTACTCATCGTTAATAGGAAATTAGGTCGTATGAGATTAGTACCATACTATCGGTCTCGTCCGTTATGGCCATACGGATATGTACGATAAGTGTTCTTGGAGAATCCCCGGGTATTATGGTATCTCAAGAACCACCGATCCTCATTGTATTGAGATGTTATCTCATTGATATTATGTGATATTGGTTGTGTGTTCTTGGCTGAAGGTTTCCCCAAGAACCGTTTTGTTTACGATTATTTATTGTAAACAAAGTTGTTATGCTAAGTTGGGCTGTTGATTACTTTTCACTCACTTAGCGTTATACTAACCCCACCACCCCACTTCTTGCAGGTTATTGTGTTAATACAATGGGCGGGCAAGAAGCTTGTTTATTGGATGGAAGGTTTGACCAGGCGTAGACTCTGATATGGTTATGGAAAAAGCTCACGTTGTGTTTTGAAAATTATATAACACCCAGTCATATATATATATATATATATATATATATATATATATATATATATATATATATATATTATGAGTTCGTAATAGAATGAGTTGTTTATATGCATAATTTGTAATGTGAATTGATCAAGTGTTCTTAATCCACGCTTCCGATATTATACATATTTAAGTAATGTATTGAAATATACGGGTGTTATAAGTTGGTATCAGAGCATTAGTTTGGGTGAATTGTACTTTGTAAGATGTTCAATCCCAAACTTAGAATTGTGTCAAGTCAAACATTCCAGAGTGTGGGATTAGTAGTTGTATGAGAATTTAGTTAGTTGAATATGTACTAACGATTAACAAGATGCAAGAGTGTTGTTTTGCTTGCAGAGACGGAGGAACATGAGTAACCGAATGGTATTCTCAATGATTCCTCACTATTCGTGGGCCTAAGTGTATCAGGTAATTTCGATAAGCTTGGTGAACTTTAATAAGCTTGAATTGTTTACTTTGCTATGATATGATTAGTAGTAAAGTAAATTGAGTCAGACTGATATGAATCCCCAGTTATGAGTCCTTGGTGATCAATACATGTTAATGTGATGCTATGAATATTAACTGAGATGTTTAGCATCATGAGTAGTTCTAAATGAACTAGAAAAGAATTGTGTAGACACGTTGTTGAATAAAGTGTAATAGTAGCATTATTTGGATTTAAGTGTGTCTACGATATGAAAATAAAGTATAAATTCTTGTTAATAAATTATTTGATACATGATAGATTTATTTGATATGACTCCATATAGTAAATTTAATGAGATGTTGGTAATCTCAATTAATAAGTTTGGAGTCTTGTTGTTGTGTGAATTAGAAATCATTGATTTGAAAGTGTGTGTTGACCTGGAAAAGTCAAAGTTGAATTTAGTAGAGTCACATTTGGAAATAGCTATGAATAAAGTGATAAATGTGGCTAGGGGTTTATGTGTAGCATTGATCATGATTTCGGTTAAATTATGATCTATGTATTAAAAGTGGTAAAGTAAGAAAGTCAAAGTGGTTAACAAGTCTTTATATGTATTGACAAGTATTGGAAAGGTCAATGCTGAAAATTTGTTGTAAATATGATAGTTTTATGTAAAAATTTGGTGTTTCAAGGTTATAATATGACACCAATAGTGAAAATGAAGTTGTTAGACTTGGTAAAGTTAAAGAAGTGTGAAATGAGTGTTAAAATAGTGATTATATGGGCTAAAACCCAAACGGGTCATTAAAGTGCCCAAATGGGTCACTTGAGGGTTAAACGGTTAAAATGAGTAGTGGTTTGGTTATGACCAATGTAACAGTGACTTTAAGTCATACATATAGTAGGAATGTGTGTTGAAAGTGTTAATGTAGTCAACATGGTTGAAATTGGTAAAAGTGTCCAATTAGACCCTTAAACGGGTCAACGAGTCAAAACATGATAGAATGGGTATATGAGGGTGATGAATATGCCCACACGTCACAAATGTATATAGGAACATGTTGGCAAAGGGTTGGAGTCAGAAACCAAGCCATTTGAAATTTGACGTGTCACCAAAATGAGCTAAAATGGTCCAAAATGAGTCGTACGTCCGTTTTCTTGTAAAACGTGTAAAATGAAAAAGTGTAAAAATGGAAAGTTGCATTTTGGTTATATGAAGGTGCCTGCAAAATTTCAGGACCTAACTCTTTACGGTTTGTGAGATATGCGCATTTGAAATTCGGAAATTTGCATTAAGGAATTGCTGATGCAGAGTCTGCTGTGCAGACAAGGGACCCGGCGGGTCTGGTGGTGGACCCGGCGGCTATGGGTGTAAACCCGGCGGCTGGTGACCAAAAACCGGCTGCTTCTTTATGTCTAAAACACGAGTTTTTTTTCTGTTTGCCCAAAAGTTGTTGTACCCGGCTGCTAGGGTTTAGGACCCAGCTGTTTGGGGTATGAAGCCGACGGGTCCACCCTATAAGCCGGCGGCTTGGGGCTCTTTTATGTAAAATAAATAAATTTTTAAGTTTTTTCGACGTTCGACGTAGAAATTTTCGTTAGAAAAAAAATTTGGTGTCAGAATAAGACGAAATTTACATGTCCACTCGGAAACGGCCCAACGGTCAAAGCTATTGCTTTGCCATGAGCCCTGGTAGTTTTAGGCACGTCGGAGTCGTTTGGGGCCTGAAAATGGCATTTTATTGTTTTTCGGACCTTATTTTGAACTTTTGACTTATGTTTTGTATTGGGCTTTTGTTTCTTTAAGCCCAGGGATCATTCCTATGACTTTATACAATAGTAAAACTTGTTTTAAGAGGTCCACGTATGTTATTGTGTATGAGTTGTTCACAGGCAGTTTATTTGACTGCAAAATGTACTAGTAAATTTTATTGTTGATTGTTGCTAACTAGGATTAGTAAACATTGATCATAGAATTATGTGGATCATGTTATGTGGATTACTTGAAATAAAATGAAGTAATTGAATCATGTGAAGTATTGGAAAGTATTGAATTGAGCATTTTAAGAATTTGTAAGTTAAGTACATGAGCTTATAGCTATGTGAAAATTGAACATGAAATGCTCAATTGTAATTAAACTAAATGTATTAATTGATGTGGTTGTATTAGACATTACATCTAAGTTAATGATACAATGAAAATGGTGTAACTGTCTGTGTTGCTTATACCTATCTGATTATATGGGTAATTCCATCTTCCAAGGGATACATGGAACTAGTAGCAAGTTAATATTTGACCATATACCTGCTATAAAAGTGTTATCATATGTGTGTAAAATTTGATATCACTGTTAATGATATATGTGAAAGTAAAGATTAATTACTTTGGAAAGTAAATTGTATAAAGTTGCCTGAAAATGAAGTGTAACTGACATAATATGACAACGTCTGGCCAACGTATTTATATTATGCCATTTTAAATGGAATTGTTGAGGTTACTAAGTACCAGATAAAGTTAAGTGGTTTTGAAATAACAGGTAAGATATGTTGACCTGTAATTGAGAAATAGTCACTGATTGACTGAAATGAAAGAGTAGTAAACCACAAATTTGTTGCTAACATGGTATTTATTGTATAATATATGTGTATGTGTGATGAATTGCAACTTGTAATAATTAAAACATGATTTAAGCAAAGTAGAGGTCAGTTGATTGTAAATAACATTGTGCTAATATTGTTGAATAGGTGATTAATGACAGCACCTTGTGTTGTTGAAATACCTATGCTGATGATGCATGGTATTCATAGGTGTTGATTTAGCATCCAATGTGATGTGATGGGATGCTAATTGATTATGTGATAATGGTTTTACCATAAGATTTGACCTCTACATACTGCTTACGGATTAGTAGTACGTGTTGATGGTTATATGATTTTGATTCCCTTAGAGTAAAGAGTTTCATATAACCTAATGATGATATGTAAATACAAGTTGTAAGTCAGTAATGAACTAGTTGCGAAAGTAGAGATTTCTAGCAATGTGTTAGCTAAAGAAATATATGATTATTAACTAAAGTGCTAGTTGTGAATTTAATTGAACTCTTATTGTTAATGTGCATGTTGTGGTATTCATTACCACTTGTTGTGATTGTTGTAAAGTTGAAATATTCACATGGATATGTGTTACATTTATTACCAGTGATTATGTGTTTATAATTGTTTACATGACTAAGTATGAATGGTCATGTAAGTGGTCAGTTAAATTATTAGAGACAGGATATATACACAGTAATTGTGCAGAGGGAAAGGATAGAAGCATGTACATTCGGATATGTGCATGTGGAAAGAATAAAAAACGTGTATTTATATTTATAAGTTGCTCACGGGAGTAACGTTTGATGTGTGTATATTGTGATTAAATAGTTGAGGATGCTACATTTTATGATGGATATTGCATCTTGTGTTAGTAAACTAAATAGAGTATAAAGCACAATTTATGTGTTTATGTGAATTCAGTTGAAATACACATTGGTGGTGTGTAAGTTGTATGTAAAGTATAATATTAGTGAAATGAAATGTGTGATTCTATTTCATTAGATTGGTTAAGTGTGATCAGATTTTGAGGACGAAATCTCTTTAAGGAGGGGAGATTTGTAACACTCAGTTCTCGGGTCTAGTAGTTTTATAATATTTTCCTGACTTTAAATTAATATTTAATGTGTTATGAAATAATTTGTTTAAGTTATTTGAGAATAATTGGGAAAATAGTCAAATAACTTATTATGACTAGTAAATTGTTAAGTGTTTTAAATTAACATTGTTGACGGTAAAATAAAATGGTTTTTCCTCGTAAATGATTTTTAAGTTCCAGACAATGATACGTACGAGGAATAAAATTTAACACTTATATGATAAGTCCCATATGTTGAGTCGGTTTATATCCACACACACACAAACGTATCATACGCATACATACACATATGAAACCCTAGATTAATCATTAAACTCACTTCATAACATCAAATTGAAGCTTTCAAGTTCGAATTCAAGCCCTTCTAATCATCCTAAGCAAGGTATGATCATGTGTTCTTCAAGTTCTATAACCTAGAATTTGGGGGTTTTGGGATTTTAGCTAATTGTTGATTTTAATCCGAAATTAAGGTTTTAAAATGGTAGAATTGATGTTAGTTAGGGTTGTATTAAGTGTTATTAACACTAATTCAATTACATAATGAGAAATTTGAATTATGTGATTGGTGATGAAAATGGGTTTTGAGTAATTGATGAAATTAGGATGATTGGTATAGAATTAAAGCTTGTAGTGATAATATAAAGCTTAGTTAAGGCTTAATTCGTGATGTTTAGTTAAACCCTAACTTAGAAATGAATGAAGTAGTGTATGATCATAAGAAAAATTATGGGTTTAGTTGATAATTCATGAATTAAAGTTTGTAGTTATGTTAAAATTGTTAGTTGATGTTTAATTCATGATTTGTAGTTAAAACTTAACCTAGAGTTGAAAAGGTTGAATTATGATTATGACGCAAGTTATAAACTTAATGTGTAGTTCAAGGATCAAAGCTTCTAAGTTTAAATAAATGATGTATAATTGACAAGTATGGTTAATGATTATGTTAGAGTTGTAATATGATCATGATTAAGTGATATTTATGGAATTGAATAATTGAGTTAAATATCATGTTGTATCATGTGGTATTATTATTTGGTAGTTGTTAAACATGTTGTTGAAAACCACAATATGAATTCATATAAGTATGGTTTGAATATAGATGATTGTGATGATTATGTAAACTTATATGAATTGAGTATTGTGGAGAGTTATGGGTGTAAACATATTGGAATGATGTTGTTGTATAAATTTTGAGACAAGTGACTAACTTGTGTTATTCTGTTGTATTCTCAGATGTGGAGAAGACTCAGTGGCATTAGACTACTGAGTAGACGACTGAGGTATCGGTGAGTGGATCTTTAATCCTCAGTGTGATTTAGTTGTAATAGGTTTGGTTACAACGAGTAAACGTATTATTACTGCTTTTGGTTTGCCATGATGATTTTGATTTTATAGTAATAATACTGTGATAGACTTTTTAGTCTGATATGTTGACCTGATGAATATGTGATCACTTGATATTTGGCCTTCGGGCATTAGTGTATTGGGGTCAACCTGATGGTTGGGTTTGGTTACTATTGTAAGACGATAGGAATTTCCTTGTACCCATCGTTAAGAGGAAATTAGGTCGTATGAGATTAGTACCAAACTATCGGTCTCGTCCGTTATGGCCATACGGATATGTACGATAAGTGTTCTTGGAGAATCCCCGGGTATTATGGTATCTCAAGAACCACCGATCCTCATTGTATTGAGATGTTATCTCATTGATATTATGTGATATTGGTTGTGTGTTCTTGGCTGAAGGTTTCCCCAAGAACCATTGATTTACTGTGATGTTTTGTTTACGATTATTTATTGTAAACAAAGTTGTTATGCTAAGTTGGGCTGTTGATTACTATTCACTCACTTAGCGTTATGCTAACCCCATCACCCCACTTCTTGCAGGTTATTGTGTTAATACAATGGGCGGGCAAGAAGCTTGTTTATTGGATGAAAGGTTTGACCAGGCGTAGACTCTGATATGGTTATGGAAAAAGCTCACGTTGTGTTTTGAAAATTATATAACACCCAGTCATATATATATATATATATATATATATATATATATATATATATATATATATATATATATTATGATTTCGAAATAGAATGAGTGGTTTATATACATAATTTGTAATGTGAATTGATCAAGTGTCCTTAATCTACGCTTCTGATATTATACATATTTAAGTAATGTATTGAAATATACGGGTGTTATAGAGAGAGAGATAGAAAGTGCATCTGACCACTCTGCCCAAGTTTTACCCCCCTCAAAACATTTAGTGAATATTGCATTTAGGTCCTTCCGCCCAAAAGTATTTACAAAAAAAAACTCCTACGTGACATGGCATCATCTAGAGCGTTAGATCTTAAAGTGGAAGGTGGGGAATTTACTGCCCTCCCTACTTTTCGTTATTCTCCTGCCTCTTTGATCCATTACCAATAAACTCTCTTAATATATAAAAGAAAATCAAAATTAAGTTTCTCTTCTAAAAATAGATCAATATAAAGTAACTTTGGTCATTAAATGCTTAAGGGCAAATAATTAGAACCATATATCTTATCTTCTAACCTTGACTACCTAAATAGAAAATTATACTCAAACCAAACGACGTTAATGCTCTTGAATGTTAAACATAATTACCCATGTTTAGGATTAGTATTTAAATTTAATAATTTAGTGACTATACAATTGATTTAAATTAAATTCGTAATTACATTGTTAAAAAAATATTTTTTAAATTAACATATTTATAATTATATTATTTTTCAACTGTAATACGTTTCTGAAAGATATGTTGTTAACATTTACTTAAAAGTATATTTAGGTTAGCGGAAGAAATTATCATAATCAATGTGTATAATAATAATAATAATAATAATAATAATAATAATAATAATAATAATAATAATAATAATAATAAAAGATAGCTTATATTGACACGTGTAACTATTAATTCAATTCAATTTCGAATACGACACTGAATATAGTTTTAATTTAAAAGTGTACTTAGGTAAATAGGTTACATAATCATAAGTAAAGTGAATAAAATAATACATACTTCATATTTAGACTTTTATAAGTAAGATTATATATGTGTATTAGTATATACCTACAATTTTACTGCTCCAGTTTTAATTGCATGACTGAAATACTAAGAATATGATAACTAACGTCGTATGATAGTTTAAGTACACAATAGATGTCACACCCCCAAAATCGGTAATTGTGTTTATTTAAATGTTTAGCGGAAGCAAGTTATAATTTAGCGGAAGCATTTTGTTTAAACAGTTTAACAACGGGGTGATGACGTATCAATTGTGCATTCATTGTATCAGAGCATATGATCATACTGAACATAATATATTAAGGATGCCAGTTTAAAAGGTTGTTACAAAAGTAGTACGACTATGTAAGTCGTACAGTAATAATAAAGTTTAAAACATTTAAGTTTTACAATACATATGTTAAGATAAGATTTCATGAGTATAACTGCAATGTCTGCAGTAATACAGAGGAAATCCTCAAAAGCTGTCCCAAAATAATGGCATCCTAAGTAGTCCAGGATTGTCCATCCTGAATGCATGCGATCCTTACTTACTTGGCTAATTTCCTGTAAAACATAGAAAGAAAGTCGTCAACAAATATGTTGAGTGAATTCACAGGTTTTGTATAAATAGGTGGTATGTTAAACCATTTATGTTTAAATTATTGAAATGTTATTCAATAAATAAAGGTTTGCAGGTTTTGCAAATTATAAGATGATAGGGATAGTTACCCTAAAATATAGTTTTATGTGGGTTGTTACCCAAATCATATGTCTGGTTGTTTACCAGAATATAATTATAATCAGTACATATACTGAAATAAAGCAGTTGTAGGATATGTTCATCCTAAATAATAAGTGTGGGAATGCTTAGACTATAATCCCCTGAAAGGTGAGCTAAACCTCGCAGGTTAAAGTAACACGACCTAACCCTATAACCAAACCACAACCAAAACTTATGTTTCTTGCCTGAAGGATAGTTAAGTATACGCTCCATCCACAGGAGGGTCGTCACGGCAATAGTACTATTCGTATACTCAGTGGCTAGAGTCACCTAGCTAATGGTTATAGTCTGCATGACATAAGGTCTTTCATGCACACATCTCAAGTCTGGTCTGTACTAGGATTTGTTGTGTAATTCCCAAAACAGTTGTGAAATAATATTTCATGTCAAACAGTTGTATAAAGCAATAAAGCATTTATATAAATTTGCTACATGTGTTTGCATGCAGTTTCTATGTTTACACCCCTATGTTTAAAAGCATAAAACATTTGTAAAGTAGGGGCTGTGAACTCACAGTAGTTTTGCTCGGTAGGAAAGCTAGCAGCCAAACAGATAACAGCCCAAGGTATGTTAACCTATACAATAAATATATTAACATAAGTACGTTTGATTTGTTTTAATCACTTATGTTAACAGTTTGTTCGTTTGAAGAAATGGTTGATTTCTTAATAATTTAAGTCGTTGTATTTGTTGGTGACGTTGAGTAGAAATATTGTTATTATTTCTTTCATCGTATACTTGGTTAAGTATATAAATCAATGTGTAATTGTCTATTTAACGGAAGGTCGTTTTGTTTCCATTTGTACATATACTTTGTATATAGTTGTTCGTATAATTTGAACGTTATTCAAATATCATTGTTTGTACATATATTTGTTTTATATATGTATTCGTATGTAAATATACTTGTTGTAAATTATTACGTTGTACGTTTGTTAAACGTGAACTTCATTGTGTATATATATATTTGTGAATATATATATTTAATTGTCATATGTATATATGTTAAACAAATACATTGTTTATGTATATCAAAATATATATGTTTTCATTTGTTTAAGAAAACGTATACGTTTGTGTCTACATATATCGTGTGTCCTCGAATATATATATTGTAATACGTTGGTTCGTATTTAAAACGTGCCGAGTTTTATTTGCTATAAAACTTGTTAATCTATTTATTCCTTTTAATAAATATCATTTGTTTTTAATATTGTTACGTTTGTTTAATAAGTGTTAAAAAAAAGTTTAAATGTCCCGATTGTGTAATCGTATCCAAATCGTATAATTTACAAAGTTCGTATATATATATATATCGTTCGTTCGTACGAGTTTAAATAGTCCAATATCCGTGTCTCGGATATACCGTAATAATGTTTTATTAATAGTTCACATTGTCTCGTAAATGTCTCCTAACAATTGTATTCATTAACGGAAACGTTTATGTTTTAAAATAAAAGTCAGATTGTTGACCAGGCTCGGGAATCCGCCGGATTTAAAAGAATCCGCCGGATTCAAGTCAAAAGTCGGAATACGCCGGATTCGAGTGAATCCGCCGTATTCAATTAATTTCGGGGGAATCCGCCGGATTAAATCGAATACGCCGGATTCGTTTGTGTTCATCAGATAGTTCGTGCGAAGCTTTGGAATACGCCGGATTCATTTGAATCCGCCGTATTCACCCGTGTCTTTTACTCGTTCATCGTTTTAGCCGAAGGTTTGTGTGCGGGTCGGACACGGGAATCCGCCGGATTCCCTTGAATCCGCCGGATTCGTTGGTTTTCAGTTTATGAATACGCCGGATTCAAAGGAATCCGCCGTATTCGTGGCTCGTTTTAGCCCCTGTTCGTGTCTGATGAAACATATACACGGATCAACTTGGTTCCAAACCATTATACATCAATACCAAACGTTTATTTACGTGTTACATGTCGTTTTTACAAGTCATTACTTCATTTTAACAAGTTTTAGTATAACGATTTTAGTTTTAAAGTTTTGGGTTTTATAAACCATTTTCAAGAACAATCATCAATCTTTCAAATATATATGTTATATGTATAGATTATGATGTTTAAACAGTTATATAACGAAATTTAAGTATGAAAGTTGAAGGAAAGAAAATTCCATACAATGAGGAAGATGATGAAAATGATAGACGATGATGATGAAGATGATGATGGAGATGTTGTTGCTCCTGCTTGTTGTTGCCTCTGATCTTGTTGTGTTCTCCAGATCAAAGAGGAAGAAGAAGATGAATTTTTGGTGTGGTGTGTGTGTCGATAGATCACAGGGAGAAAGAGATCATCAGGAGGGAGTATGGTTTTAAAATAACCATACCACTGCATTATTGAAGTTAGGTGCCAATTTTTGGCACCTCAATTTCGAGTACGGGTATAATTTTAGCAATATAAAAATAAACATTTTACATTTTTATTTAGTAGGTGTTCTCCTGGTTCGTTATTTATAATTGGAATAATGATGTTTTCATTATTTTAAATAGATGTACAATTTTGTACATTTTACTGCGCGCAACTATTTGAGCGTAAATTTTCAGTTAATTTAGGATTTCATATTTTGAAGTATTGTTCTAAATACTTTACAACGAGTTAGAAAATTAACACTTTTCATATTTGGACCTTTTATGTACGTTTTAGAATTGTTTCTGTTCGTTTATAATACGTTTTATGTTAAACGTATATTTAGACCGTTGTATCTATATGTTATAGATATATAAACACTCGTAATTAATAATTACATTATTAAGTATTTTTGTATCACGAAACTTTTGTCATTTATTTTTGTCGGGTTCGTTCCGATATATTTGTACGTAACTTTTAAATACTTGCTTATTACGTATTACTTTTTGTTTAAAAGTACCAGGCTTGCTAGGCTTACATCACGTTAAAAAGTTTTGTTAAAACTTAATCAGGAAATTAGCGTAAGAATGCACATGCTTAATTGTTAATTAATACCTAATTTGGAGAGTTGTCACATTCTCCCCCCGTTAGGGAAATCTTGTCTCGAGATTTAATTTGTGTCGTGATTCGTGGTCACGGGTTCAAATAGGTGGGGATACTTCTTGCGCATCTTGTCTTCACGTTCCCAGGTGAACTCTGGGCCTCTTTTCGAGTTCCATCGAATTTTGACAAGTTTGATCCGACTGTTTCGGAGTTTCTGCGTTTTCGTATCCATTACTTCAAGCGGTTCCTCCACGAAGTTGAGTTTTGCGTCGATATAGATTTCGTCTGGAGGTATGATTAATGCTTCGTCAGATAGACACTTCTTAAGATTACTCACGTGAAAAGTGTCGTGAATATTACTAAGTTCTTGCGGCAGTTTAAGCTTATAAGCTACAGGACCAATCCTTGCTAGGATTTCAAATGGTCCAACATATCGTGGGTTCAGTTTGCCGCGTTTTCCAAATCGCACAACTCCTTTCCAAGGAGATACCTTGAGTAGGACTCTGTCACCTACTTGAAACTCTAAAGGTTTTCGTCTATTGTCTGCATAACTCTTTTGTCGGTCTCGTGCCATTTTTAATCGATTAAGCACTTGAGATATCTTGTCCGTTGTCTCTTGGACTATCTCAGGACCTGATAACTGTCTGTCATCCATCTCTGCCCAACAGAGTGGGGATCGGCACTTGCGTCCGTACAACGCCTCAAAAGGTGCCATTTGGATGCTCGTATGATAACTATTGTTGTACGAGAATTCAGCTAAAGGGAGATGAACATCCCAGTTCCCTCCAAAATCAATCACGCATGCTCGTAGCAAGTCCTCAAGCGTTTGTATCGTTCGCTCGCTTTGACCATCGGTTTGTGGATGGTAGGCGGTACTCATGTCGAGTCTAGTGCCTAAAGCTTGTTGCAGTGTTTGCCAGAAGCGAGAGGTGAAACGTGCATCTCTATCAGAGATGATCGATAATGGAACTCCATGTCTAGAAACAACTTCTTTTATGTAAATTCTAGACAGCTTTTCCATCTTATCCGTTTCCTTAATGGCAAGAAAGTGAGCTGACTTTGTCAGTCGGTCGACAATCACCCATATGGAGTCCATTCCAGATGATGTTTTCGGTAGTTTCGTGATGAAATCCATCGTGATGTGTTCCCATTTCCATTTGGGCAACTCTGGTTGTTGCAAAAGTCCGGATGGCTTTTGGTACTCAGTCTTAACTTTTGCACAAGTCAGACATCTACTAACATAGGTGGCAATGTCTCTTTTCATGCCAGGCCACCAGTAAAATCCTTTCAGATCGTGATACATCTTATCTGCACCAGGATGTATCGAATAATTGGACTTATGAGCTTCGTCCAATACTAGGCTACGTAGCTCATCAACACAAGGAATCCAAATTCGATTCATGAAGTACAGTACTCCATTTTCCTTAGACTCCAGTTGCTTCTCTATCCCCTTGAGGGATTCGTCCTTCATACGTTCTGGAGTAAAGGCCGCTTGTTGAGCATCACGAATTTGAATAATTAAATCCAAGTGGATTGTCAGTCCTAAGGCTCGAACTCTTCGAGGTTTCAATCTTTTCTTACGACTCAAGGCATCCGCTACTACATTAGCTTTGCCTGGATGGTACTTGATTTCACAGTCGTAATCATTTAGTAGTTCAACCCAACGTCTCTGTCTCATGTTGAGTTCTTTCTGATCAAATATATGTTGGAGACTTTTGTGATCGGTAAAGATCGTACACTTTGTACCGTATAGATAGTGTCTCCAAATCTTAAGTGCAAAAACGACTGCTCCCAGCTCTAAGTCATGCGTCGTATAGTTCTTCTCGTGAATCTTCAATTGACGAGACGCATATGCAATGACCTTGTCGTTTTGCATCAACACGCAACCTAATCCTTGATGTGAAGCATCACAGTAGACAACAAAGTTTTCTACTCCTTCTGGTAAGGATAGGATAGGTGCGGTGCTCAATTTCTCTTTCAGCATTTGAAAAGCATTCTCTTGCTTCTCGCCCCAATCAAACTTCTTGTCTTTTTGCGTTAGGGCGGTAAGTGGCTGAGCTATCTTCGAGAAATTCCCAATGAACCTTCGGTAGTAACCGGCTAACCCAAGAAATTGTCGTATCTCAGTTGGGGTCTTTGGGGCTTCCCAATTTTTAATCGCCTCAATTTTGGATGGGTCCACGTGAATTCCTTTGTTATTGATCACGTGACCCAGGAAATGAACCTCACGCATCCAAAACTCGCATTTAGAGAACTTTGCATAAAGCTTCTCTTTCTCCAGTAATTCAAGAATCAGCCTCAGATGTCGTTCATGGTCTTCCTTCGTTCTCGAGTATATCAAGATATCGTCAATGAACACTATGACGAACTTATCCAGATAAGGTTTACACACTCTATTCATTAGATCCATGAACACTGCTGGCGCATTCGTTAGCCCGAATGGCATAACCAGGAACTCGTAATGACCATATCGAGTCCTAAACGCAGTCTTAGGGATATCTTCATCCCGTACCTTCAGTTGATGGTAACCCGATCTCAAGTCGATCTTTGAGTAATAACTTGACCCTTGCAGCTGGTCAAACAAATCGTCGATGCGTGGTAATGGGTATCGGTTCTTAATCGTCACTTTGTTCAGTTCCCGATAATCGATACACATCCGCATTGATCCATCCTTCTTTTTGACGAACAAAACCGGAGCTCCCCACGGTGAAAAGCTCGGTCGGATGAATCCTAAGTCCAACAGTTCTTGTAACTGTGCAGACAGTTCCTGCATTTCTGATGGAGCTAGACGATAAGGCGCACGAGCAATCGGTGCAGCTCCCGGCACTAGTTCGATATGAAATTCAACCTGCCGTGGAGGTGGTATCCCTGGTAGCTCGTCAGGAAATACTCCTGGGTAGTCGCGTACTACGGCCACGTCGTATATGCGTCGCTCCTCGGGTTTCTTATCCACAACATGTACCAAAAATGCTTGGTACCCTTTTCGTAGATACTTATTTGCCTTCATGCATGTAATCGTTTTCACCACACGATTACTCTTTTCTCCTTGAATCATCAATATTTCTCCTGACGGTAAAGGTAACCGTACAATCTTCTCATGACAGATGATTTCCGCGCGGTTCAGTGACAACCAATCCATGCCAACCACTATATCGAAGCTCCCTAGTTCTACCGGTAGTAAGTCTATTTTGAAAGAATGACCTTCTAACGTTAAGGTGCATCCTGGTACTATTTCTCCTGATTCAATCAACTTACCATCGGCTAACTCTACAGTGTATTTGTTATTTAGCTTAAGGGATTCGATCTCTAATAGTGGTCTAAACTCAGTGGACACAAAGCTTAAATCAGCACCAGAATCAAATAACACAGAAGCAAAGTGGTTGTTTACAAAAAACGTACCAGTGACTGTGTTAGGATCCTGACGTGCCTCTGGTGCTCCTAACATGAACACGCGTCCACGAGCTGGCTGATTGTTGTTGTTGTTAGCATTGTTGTTGTTGGTTCGGTTGTTGTTGTTACCACGGTTGTTTCCATTGTTGTTGCGGTTACGAGCGTTGTTGGCGTTACGGTTTTGGTTATTGAGTCGAGGGCATCGGTTTCGATAATGCCTCATGTCGCCACATTCAAAACATCCTTAGTTTTGGCGAACAGTGTTTCCCTTAGGGGTAGGGTTTACCTTACAGTTTTTGGGTTTTGTGACCCCATCCCTTACAGCTGTCGCAAAACCAGCACTCACCCTCGTGGTGTTTGCTACACTTATCACACTTAGGTTTGTTACCCAAGTATGGCTTTGGTTCCACAATGGTGGCAGCGTAAGACTTTGGATTTCCAGATCCTTTCTTGTTGGATTGACCCTGACGGTCATTCCACTTACGCTTCTTACCTCCAGAACTACCAGCTTCAGCACTGCTCTGCTCAACCTTAACCGACACAGTCTTCTTGGTCAGTGTCCCCATTCTAACTGCTTCATCAGTCAAACTCTGCGCTAAGGTAACAGCTCTCCTGAAAGTGTCAGGTTTGGAGGACGTAACTAAACTCCTGATCTGTGGTGCCAGTCCATACACATAGCGTTCAATACGCTTGTATTCAGTTGTTACCATATGTGGCACAAGACGAGCTAGTTCTTGGAACCTGGTTGTATAACTAGTGATATCAGCACCAATCATAGCAATGTTCCACAGCTCAGTCTCAATTTTCTGCATCTCACTGCGAGGGCAGAATTCTTCCATCATCATACTCTTCAATGTTTCCCATGTCATGGAATAAGCAGCTGGTCGTCCCATCGACTGAACTTGACTGTTCCACCAAGTCAAAGCTTTATCAGCTAGTGTGCAGGCAACATACTTCACTGCAGTGTCTGGTAGACAATCACTGATGTCCAACACAGAATCCATATTTTCTATCCAGTGTATAATGCCAATAGCACCTTCAGTGCCACAGAAAGGTGGTGGTTTACAAGCCTGAAATGTCTTATATGAACACCCTTTGCGGTTATTCACAACTGTCTCAGCAATAACAGGGGTCGATCCACTGTTATTAATCCCAGTCTCACGGTTTCGGCTTGCCTCATACTCGGCAATACCTTCAGCTATGCGTCTAGCTATTAACTGCTCAATAGTTTCCTCGGTGTTAGGTGGTGGAATGGTTTCAGATGTAGGAGGTACAGTTGTTTTCTGACTGTTCCTATTAATTCGTCGTTTTGGCGGCATAGTTCAGTTCTGCGATGAATAAAATGCAGAAGTCAATGCCAAAATAATGAATGTGATGAACAAGATTTCACATTGTCTATCAAATGAATAGTATGGAGAATTTGAGAGAAAAATGTTTCACATTGTATATCGCACGACTTTGAAACACCCATATGTACTTTGTACAATATAATCACGTTGGCCAGGCGTCATTATATAATGCCAAATACATATTTCTTTTCATCATCGTTTAAGTGCAATCAATGTTTTATGGAATTCAAGATAAGATAAATAATTCATAGTATGGTAGGTTTTCAAAGTTTGCAAAAAAAATGGCTTCAACAATTATTACTTGATAACTTTTCTATCACCTGTATATAGAGATGAATATAATTCGTACGAAATTTCGAATCGAACCTAAGTTATATTATACATTAACTAGAACGTTCTTACATCGTTTCATTGCAAAACTTGATGATATCTTCTATATCTATCAAGAGTGATTTCCAATACAACACGAGTTGTTACAGTGCTAATTAAACTAAACTTAGCTATACTTAGATCCTAACAAAACAATTATATTCCTACGACAGTTCTTCATCAGTTCTTTATTAAGCTATCTTTAGCTATGTTCTCTGTCGTAGTGCAGTTCTTTCACTTTTACTCCTGATTCAGATTGGGAGAGGAGTAATGCGTTTCTAGCATAGTCTTATATCGCAGAGTCGTATGACAGATCACCTCATTCTCAGTTGAGCACTTGCTCAGACGTTTAATCCAAGTCTTGACTCTCTTCTTGCGATCACTAGCTACTTTCTTCCAGAAGCGAATTCTATCCCTAACTCGGACAGACATAGGCCTCTTTAGGATTCTCAACTCAGTTTCATAGTTCTTGCATTTAGATGCAAGTTCCCAGTTTTGACCATCTAGCTCTTCAACTTGGTCTCTAACTCTCTCATATACCTCTATGTCAATCAATCCAAAGTGGTGGTTTTCAATTTCTTCTTCCACCAGTTCCACTATCGGAATTGTTTCGATATCGACATATACATATTGTATCTGCTCGTCGATGGTTATGTCATCATCTGATGAGTACTCACTTATGACAGGTTCTGTCATTTTTCCAGTTTCAAGAGATCTATAGGTTACAAAGACATATTTCAGTATCCACAATCATGTAGTATCTATTGTCAATATATAATCCAATCACAACACACAGTAACATAAACAATAATAATAAACCAAATACATATGTCATATCATATAACTGATCATAGTTAGTTCACAAGTTTTTATACAAAACATGATGGATCTATCCTAGATATCCATCGATCCAAAGACTAATCAAAGCATGACGGGTCTGTCTACACACCGTCGATCCAAATGATATACAAAACATGACAGGTCTGTCTATACCCGTCGAACCAAAGTTCCAAGTCTAATACATAGTATATATAAAATCCTAAGTAGGCACATCCCGCCATACATAGGCCTAACGGAAGTACGGTAGAAATGATCCCACGGCTGTCCTCAACACAGCCATCACCACACAAGCACCAACCACAAGCCCTGCCATCCTAACATGTCTCTCAAGTGTCCTCACACGAGCACGTGCGGACTCAGCTATCTCCTGGGCAGTAAACACATGGTTCAACAAAAAGTGATGATGCTCATGCATACCAGCCATGTCCCCATACAGACGAGAGATCTCATCCTGTACCTGTCCAAGGTGAGAACCCCTGCTAGAAGTAATACAGAACAATGTACGCATAACAGCAACTAATGTAGGGAGAGTCTGCTCTATCGGCTCTCCAGTGGTAGACAGTGGTGCTGGGGGTCGTGAGGACTCTCCTGTCTCAAAGGTGGAGGGAAAACCCTCTAATGACCTCCAGTGCCTCAACATAGGAGTCATCCACTCTAGATGAGCAAACCTGGGTGCCCTCTGTGGAGACTCAACAGACTCGTCCGCTGGTGCTAACGGACCTATAGGAAAATCTCGGACACACATCCTCGGTGTCCTCCTATATACAGGCCTGCGAGAAGTCTCACCGGCCTGATGGTGAATACCTGTAGTGATAGGGGTAACCTCATGTACTGTCGGTGGTGGCGCAATGTAAGCGTCACTAGTGTCGTCTGACATGTCTCTCAAATGAACAGATGACTCATCCCCTACAGTGATCGCGGGACCCTCAAAAGGAGCCTCAGTCGGCTCTTCGTCCGAAGCATAAACATGGTAAACTGATTGACTAGACATACTGTGACAAAGGAAATTGTGTGTGACGTGTCAGTCGTAAGTTAGACGTATGCAAACTGTATGTATGAATGCATGAATGTTCTAGCCAAGGCTATAGTCTAGGTCTCTAAGGTTTTCAGTCACCTAAAGACTTCTAGTTCGCTATAACCAATGGCTCTGATACCAAGTCTGTCACACCCCCAAAATCGGTAATTGTGTTTATTTAAATGTTTAGCGGAAGCAAGTTATAATTTAGCGGAAGCATTTTGTTTAAACAGTTTAACAACGGGGTGATGACGTATCAATTGTGCATTCATTGTATCAGAGCATATGATCATACTGAACATAATATATTAAGGATGCCAGTTTAAAAGGTTGTTACAAAAGTAGTACGACTATGTAAGTCGTACAGTAATAATAAAGTTTAAAACATTTAAGTTTTACAATACATATGTTAAGATAAGATTTCATGAGTATAACTGCAATGTCTGCAGTAATACAGAGGAAATCCTCAAAAGCTGTCCCAAAATAATGGCATCCTAAGTAGTCCAGGATTGTCCATCCTGAATGCATGCGATCCTTACTTACTTGGCTAATTTCCTGTAAAACATAGAAAGAAAGTCGTCAACAAATATGTTGAGTGAATTCACAGGTTTTGTATAAATATGTGGTATGTTAAACCATTTATGTTTAAATTATTGAAATGTTATTCAATAAATAAAGGTTTGCAGGTTTTGCAAATTATAAGATGATAGGGATAGTTACCCTAAAATATAGTTTTATGTAGGTTGTTACCCAAATCATATGTCTGGTTGTTTACCAGAATATAATTATAATCAGTACATATACTGAAATAAAGCAGTTGTAGGATATGTTCATCCTAAATAATAAGTGTGGGAATGCTTAGACTATAATCCCCTGAAAGGTGAGCTAAACCTCGCAGGTTAAAGTAACACGACCTAACCCTATAACCAAACCACAACCAAAACTTATGTTTCTTGCCTGAAGGACAGTTAAGTATACGCTCCATCCACAGGAGGGTCGTCACGGCAATAGTACTATTCGTATACTCAGTGGCTAGAGTCACCTAGCTAATGGTTATAGTCTGCATGACATAAGGTCTTTCATGCACACATCTCAAGTCTGGTCTGTACTAGGATTTGTTGTCTAATTCCCAAAACAGTTGTGAAATAATATTTCATGTCAAACAGTTGTATAAAGCAATAAAGCATTTATATAAATTTGCTACATGTGTTTGCATGCAGTTTCTATGTTTACACCCCTATGTTTAAAAGCATAAAACATTTGTAAAGTAGGGGCTGTGAACTCACAGTAGTTTTGCTCGGTAGGAAAGCTAGCAGCCAAACAGATAACAGCCCAAGGTATGTTAACCTATACAATAAATATATTAACATAAGTACGTTTGATTTGTTTTAATCACTTATGTTAACAGTTTGTTCGTTTGAAGAAATGGTTGATTTCTTAATAATTTAAGTCGTTGTATTTGTTGGTGACGTTGAGTAGAAATATTGTTATTATTTCTTTCATCGTATACTTGGTTAAGTATATAAATCAATGTGTAATTGTCTATTTAACGGAAGGTCGTTTTGTTTCCATTTGTACATATACTTTGTATATAGTTGTTCGTATAATTTGAACGTTATTCAAATATCATTGTTTGTACATATATTTGTTTTATATATGTATTCGTATGTAAATATACTTGTTGTAAATTATTACGTTGTACGTTTGTTAAACGTGAACTTCATTGTGTATATATATATTTGTGAATATATATATTTAATTGTCATATGTATATATGTTAAATAAATACATTGTTTATGTATATCAAAATATATAAGTTTTCATTTGTTTAAGAAAACGTATACGTTTGTGTCTATATATATCGTGTGTCCTCGAATATATATATTGTAATACGTTGGTTCGTATTTAAAACGTGCCGAGTTTTATTTGCTATAAAACTTGTTAATCTATTTATTCCTTTTAATAAATATCATTTGTTTTTAATATTGTTACGTTTGTTTAATAAGTGTTAAAAAAAAAAGTTTAAATGTCCCGATTGTGTAATCGTATCCAAATCGTATAATTTACAAAGTTCGTATATATATATATCGTTCGTTCGTACGAGTTTAAATAGTCCAATATCCGTGTCTCGGATATACCGTAATAATGTTTTATTAATAGTTCACATTGTCTCGTAAATGTCTCCTAACAATTGTATTCATTAACGGAAACGTTTATGTTTTAAAATAAAAGTCAGATTGTTGACCAGGCTCGGGAATCCGCCGGATTTAAAAGAATCCGCCGGATTCAAGTCAAAAGTCGGAATACGCCGGATTCGAGTGAATCCGCCGTATTCAATTAATTTCGGGGGAATCCGCCGGATTAAATCGAATACGCCGGATTGGTTTGTGTTCATCAGATAGTTCGTGCGAAGCTTTGGAATACGCCGGATTCATTTGAATCCGCCGTATTCACCCGTGTCTTTTACTCGTTCATCGTTTTAGCCTAAGGTTTGTGTGCGGGTCGGACACGGGAATCCACCGGATTCCCTTGAATCCGCCGGATTCGTTGGTTTTCAGTTTATGAATACGCCGGATTCAAAGGAATCCGCCGTATTCGTGGCTCGTTTTAGCCCCTGTTCGTGTCTGATGAAACATATACACGGATCAACTTGGTTCCAAACCATTATACATCAATACCAAACGTTTATTTACGTGTTACATGTCGTTTTTACAAGTCATTACTTCATTTTAACAATGTAACACCCCCAAATTTCGGTTTGCGGAAGCTGTCGGGTCGGGTGTTACTAAATCAAATATCACAGCATAAGATACATAATGAACGACTCTAAATGAGACGTTTGAAAATGGTTATACATTTCGTAAATAAAAATGTTTACAACGTTATAAGTTTAACAACAAATTCCAAATACATAATTGGAAAATATGAAAGTAAATGCAGAGTAGTCCCATTTGTTGAAAATATGCGACTCGAACTAGTAAGATCTTGTAGTAATCCTAATCCTGCTGGGCACCTGAGAACACATGCTAAAACAGGTCAGCTATAAAGCTGGTGAGTTCATAGGTTTGTTAGTTGAATACATAAAGTATAAATCCCGTATGTTTTGAGAAATTGTTCAGAATCCACGATTCTGATTTGTAGCAAATTGTAGTTGTAATTACCAAATGTGTAATTCGAAAGTTTAGGTATCTAATACCTAAGCAATTGTAGTCCGTACCTAAGTACACAATAATTGAGGCATACCGAGCCTGAATACCTATCTGGTATGAGTAAGTGTATAACGGGAGGCAATACCTGCCTAAGTTGTAGCCAAATAACTGTATGACCACGTCATATGATAGTAAGTAACTGTAGTCCCGCAGAACTATGATTTAATATATGAGGTGTTGCATCCAGCAACAAGTGATTGTAGATCCGCAGATCTATGTTTGAATGTTTAGTGTGTCCGTTTACCCGATTAGCATAAGCTAACCCGGACGTGAATTGAGCTAACGGCCTCGCGTGGCAGCACCACCGATCCGTTAACTTATTGTGAATCCTGAGTATAACTCGCTGATCCATTGATTGAAGTTTCGTCCACTGCAATACCGTGGTTTTGTTTTGTGCCCACTTTACCGTGGCATCGTTTGGTGCCCGCTGCAATACCGCGGCATCGTTTTTGAAGTTGCTGGCAAGCAATTTGTAATTGAGCCGGCAGTACAACGACATGCCCGACTAAGTTGTTTAAGAGCCAGCAGTACTCGACATGCCCGACTAAGTAGATCGTATAATAGTATGTAGATATTCATCAGGTGACACCCCCACGGTTGGATTACATCCTGGGCCGGGGGACCATCCCTGGTTGGATTACATCCTGAGCCAGAGTCGTCACCAGTTGAGTAGTAAGGATATAAGAAGTCTGTACTAACTTGTGATAATATCGTATACTCCTAGCCTAAAGCCTAGCAAGTATATATAACGGAGTCTTAGGAAAATGTTCACTTAAGTTCGGTTCCCATTCTAGTAATAATGAAGTGTGTCGACAGTTTTAGTTCTTAAAGAATAACTAAACTTGTAACAGTACAGATGTTGTTCAGTGTAGGTAGAACTAACTAGTTCTAATGTATTCAATGATATTGTCCCGTGACAATATGGCCAAGAGATTGTGATAACTAAATCAAGTTATGTATTGGTACTCGTTTTCCAATGACCTAACCGGGTACGATTGTAACCTATCTAGGTTAAGTATTGATATTCTTCTAAAACAATATTGCGGGTGTAATTCCTAAGTATTACACATTTCGTATTACATACAGTAATATAAATAGTTGTAAGTTATAAACGATTGTTAATATGATTTGAAAACAGCAATTGAGCATGTGTTTCACCCCGAAAGTAGTAAAACAGTTGAAAGAGTGGGGCTATGAAACTCACCTGTGCGTTGTTAGCGATACGATGATATGCGCGTCGTCCGAATGGTAACCTTCTAATGTCCTAAACACGTGAGGTTGTATAAGTACGAGATCAAATAGTCTGACCAAGTAAGTCGTTCGAATGTTTGTTTGTCGCTTGGTTTTAAAGACCGTGTACGGGGGTTCGGGGGCAGCGCCCCTGATAGCGGGGTCCAAGGGGTGGCAACCCCTGGCGGGGTCCAAGGGGCAGAGCCCCTGGCTGGGGTCGAGCTGCCAGGTCAGCTTGGAAAATTTTTATTTCTACTACTTTACTTTAAAGAAAACGTATTCGAAATCCAAATTCGGGTAAAAATCGAGTGGTAAAATTTGGTTGTCAATACTTAGTGAAAAACATAGGTTTTTAAGGTTCTGCGACGTCAGATGCGACGTCAGATGCGACGTCAGCTGCGACGTCAGATGCGACGTAGGGTCTTGCGTCGCTATGTGCGACGTCGCAATTTAGTGCGACATTGTGTGTTACGTCGCAATGTGCGACGTTTAAGATTTACTGCGACGTAGGTTGTTACGTCGCATCATGCGACGTTGAGATGTTTTTGCGACGTTGGCTGCGACGTCGGCTGCGACGTCGCAGCACTGTTTTTGGTCCCTGCGACGTAGCGGACTGTTCGCCGGAGTTTGAGTCGGAAACGAGTTTTCCGGCCTCCGTTGAGTCCGATTCTTTTACCCAACCCATAATTAAGTATTTTAAGCCTATCTAAACCGCAAACAAGCAAAATAACAAAGTTTTGAGAGATTTCGAGAATTGTCGGAAACTTACAAATCCGCGCGAGGAGAATCCGAAAAGATAGGATTGTAGATCGTGGCGTGGTGATCGTTTTTCCCTAAAGGAGCTTTGAGGTTGGAGGTCGTTTGACGGTGGTTTTTGGCGGATTATGGTGGCGGTGGTGTGGTGTTAGAGAGAGAGAGATGAGAGAAAAATTAGAGAAGAGAGAGAAAGTGAGAGGATGAGAATGGGGTGGAATGAGGAGGGATTTGGGTTTTTATTTGAACTCAGATCCCTGACTCGTGTACTGTGGTCTCCAACCACAGTACAAAATGTCCGTGATTTTATACCTGATTAAAATGTAGATTTATTACTTTAAATCTATAATTTTGTTTAAGTTGTTTTGTAAATATTTTTAATAAAAATATTTCACTTGAACTATAAAATGTAATTATTCAAAGTTTAAAAATCGGCGCGAAATTTGACTTTTTGACCGGGTGTTACATTCTCCCCCTGTTAAGAAAATTTCGTCCCGAAATTTAAAGTGATGTCAGGGTTGCGCATGGTCTGGGGAGCAATGCACGTACGAGGTATTTGTCGAATAGATTGCAGACACATGATGTCTATAACGAGGTTGAATAGCAGTCACTCCATGACTGCATCATGTTTAATCGTTGTAGTCACATTCTGACTATATTGTTTGTTCTGAGTATGATTATTTTGTGGTTACTCGGTAACCGTTTATGTCGTAGTCCATTCGGGATTAGATGATTGTCACATAGTGACCGTTTTGTAATTGGTTATATCAGGGCTGAGCGATTTATCGTTGAGTCGATTAGTCTACTGAAAGTAAACATTGAGTTTGGTTGGTGAGTGTTCTATCGATTGGTCTGCTGAAAGCAAACTTTGGGTTTTATGTGGGCCTAGGTCAACTAGCCCTAAGATGTGATCGACATTAAGTCGTTAAAATGATGGTGGGGACTATAAGTACACGTTTAGCGAATCTATAATTGAAGTGTTATGTTTTCGAGGAGAAATTGTACTTACATTTTCGTTGGAGATTTATTTGATTTACTCGGAGTCGATTAAGTGAATTTTGCGTCTTTTTGGGCAGTCCTTCTTGTAATGACCGGGTTCCTTACATTTGAAGCATATCCTTCGAGAGTCGGGATTGGCGGGAACTCTGCAGTTCCGGATTACGTGCCCATATCGTTGGCATCTTTCACAGGGTAAACCACATGAACCATCATGATGACGTTTACAGCCGTGACAAAATGGTTTGTTACCCGCATAGCCTTGTCTTTCGTTGGGTTCGACAGCATAGTACCCCAAGGGTTCAGGTTGATTGGTTGGATTTTGACTAGAGCTGGAATCCCCATTCCATTTTGTTAGGTTGCTTTCAGTTGCAGTTGTTTGGCGTCGTTCCCTCTGTGCCATGAGTCTGTGGGCCATACGAATGGCCTCTTCAATAGTAGCGGGTTTAGAGGCGGTGACCATCCCCTCAATTAGTAGCGGGAGTCCACCGGTGTACCTTGCGATTTGTTGACTCTCAGGGTTTACTATAGTTGGGCACAAGTGTGCTAGTTGTTGGAAACGAGTGGTATATGTTACGATATCGTTGTCTTTTACGGTGAGGTGCCAAAGTTCGTCCTCAAGTTTGTGAAGTACTTCGATGGGACAATACTTGTCCTTCATGATTCGTTTCAGGTCTTCCCACGGAAGTTTGTGAGCAGTGTCGATTCCTACAGTTCGGGCGTGAAAATTCCACCAGGTAGAAGCATCATCCTGGAGGGTGTATGTGGCGTACAAGACTTTGCAGTCGTCGGGGCAGTTGCAAACGTGAAATATAGACTCCATTCTCTCGAACCACCGAATCAATCCGATAGCTCCTTCAGTCCCGACGAAGTTTGGTGGTTCGCACCTCAGGAAATCCTTAAAAGTGCAAGGCTTTACTTGGTTCTGAGCAGCTAGGGTCGCAGTCACTGCTTGATTAATAATTTGATCGTGCTCAGCTCGAGTGAAAGTTTGTCGTTTAGGAGGCATGATTCTTGAACAAGAATAAAATGACAATGTGTGAGATCTTTATTCAAAGATTTTGACTTTTACAGTGACATGAATAGTAAACTTGAGTTCTTAAATGAGTGATACGGGATCCCATGATCCTTGATGTTGAAGTTTTGATATCGCGTGTGGTAGTCATATTTCTGCCCTTTTTGTGGTGTTGTCACAACAGTTTAAGTATCTGTTGTCGAGTTAACCTTGGTTAAATTGTCCTGTTTCCATGTTTTTCGAGAGTTGTGACCAATTAGGTTGTAGTTTTGATGAATAGTCGTAATAATGACTAAATCGTGTTTTAATGTAGTCAACCAGACTATGTTGTTGTGAGTAGTCCTACTGACTATAGTGTAGTACTAAGATACTATACGGCCATTCACGCCGGGGAATGTGACACCTACAGTGCCCTATGTGGTGTTGAAGCGGGGTCCACCAACACAACCCATGTGTGTAGTGACATCGTGTATTTATCGATTGAGGCATCACATGCCTTAGTAGTAGTGGTGTGGCACTTTGTGCCGGGTAAAGTAATCGCGTATGCGTATAAGTGTATAAGTGCGTATAGCGAGTGTTCATACGCACAGAAATCGAGTGGAACACCTCGTGTCCAGTAGAGTAGTCGTATATACATATATGGTGTACACGTAACTATTCAAGTATACGTGCGTAATAAAAGTCAGGTGTGACATCTCGTGCCCAGTTAAGTAAGTGTATATGTATATATGTAAGTCGTACATGCAACTATAACAAGTCTACATGCATAATTGAAGTAGCACCTAATGCTATAATGCAGTGCTATCAGCACAGTAATTGAAATACTAATGTTTTGTAATTGTAGTACCAAAGTACCATGAAACGCAGCACCACGTGCTGTAATGAAGTGCCTGCGGCATTGAAATTGTAGTACCCATGTACTATGAGTGTGGCATCAACATGCCATGATTGTAGTATCGACGTACTGTGAAGGTTGCACTAACGTGCTCAAGTTGTGGTATCAACATACCTTGAAATCGTAGCACTACGTGCCATGTGTTGTTCGATTGTAGCCCTAAGGCCGAATATGCGTTAAAGTTATGTGATTTCCCAAATGTAGCACAATGCTAGAATGTGAGTGCCAAGGCACTGAGGTATTTAATCAATTGATCCAAATGATCAAGTTGTGCTTGAGATAATTAATTTGTTGTGGACTTAGTCAACACTAATCCAATTGTGATCCATATGGTCAAGATTTAAAAGTTGTCAGTTTGTTTTAAGTTTCGTGAAGGTTTAGCATGTGCGGGTTTCCATTCCCATTGAATACGGTTGTACCTCCTTCCCGAGGTTCAGTGATATATGTGATATCCTCCTATGCGTACATAGGGAGAAAAGTGTCGAGTCGTGATAGTTAGGAGGACGGCGATGTGCCTTTTCACGAGTAAATGATGGTACAGCGGAATTGAGTTGTATATACTTAGTATATATCTGATACGTAGAAGTAGTATACATGTAAGGCCTATTAGTATATACCTACAGTACATATAATAGTCTAGGATGTCTAGCACAAAACAATCAGAGTCAACTAGTGCATTCCTAACTCAGTATAACCCCTTTCAGATCTTACATCATCTTTATTTAATTGTACATAGTTAGCTACGCTATGTTAAATTAAACTCGTATGATGTAATTCCTGAACCAGTCATACCTAATGAGGAATACTGCCTAACGGTCATAGTCTAGGCCCACTAAATGCAACCTAGTTCACTATAACCTTAGGCTCTGATACCAATCTGTAACACCCCCAAATTTCGGTTTGCGGAAGCTGTCGGGTCGGGTGTTACTAAATCAAATATCACAGCATAAGATACATAATGAACGACTCTAAATGAGACGTTTGAAAATGGTTATACATTTCGTAAATAAAAATGTTTACAACGTTATAAGTTTAACAACAAATTCCAAATACATAATTGGAAAATATGAAAGTAAATGCAGAGTAGTCCCATTTGTTGAAAATATGCGACTCGAACTAGTAAGATCTTGTAGTAATCCTAATCCTGCTGGGCACCTGAGAACACATGCTAAAACAGGTCAGCTATAAAGCTGGTGAGTTCATAGGTTTGTTAGTTGAATACATAAAGTATAAATCCCGTATGTTTTGAGAAATTGTTCAGAATCCACGATTCTGATTTGTAGCAAATTGTAGTTGTAATTACCAAATGTGTAATTCGAAAGTTTAGGTATCTAATACCTAAGCAATTGTAGTCCGTACCTAAGTACACAATAATTGAGGCATACCGAGCCTGAATACCTATCTGGTATGAGTAAGTGTATAACGGGAGGCAATACCTGCCTAAGTTGTAGCCAAATAACTGTATGACCACGTCATATGATAGTAAGTAACTGTAGTCCCGCAGAACTATGATTTAATATATGAGGTGTTGCATCCAGCAACAAGTGATTGTAGATCCGCAGATCTATGTTTGAATGTTTAGTGTGTCCGTTTACCCGATTAGCATAAGCTAACCCGGACGTGAATTGAGCTAACGGCCTCGCGTGGCAGCACCACCGATCCGTTAACTTATTGTGAATCCTGAGTATAACTCGCTGATCCATTGATTGAAGTTTCGTCCACTGCAATACCGTGGTTTTGTTTTGTGCCCACTTTACCGTGGCATCGTTTGGTGCCCGCTGCAATACCGCGGCATCGTTTTTGAAGTTGCTGGCAAGCAATTTGTAATTGAGCCGGCAGTACAACGACATGCCCGACTAAGTTGTTTAAGAGCCAGCAGTACTCGACATGCCCGACTAAGTAGATCGTATAATAGTATGTAGATATTCATCAGGTGACACCCCCACGGTTGGATTACATCCTGGGCCGGGGGACCATCCCTGGTTGGATTACATCCTGAGCCAGAGTCGTCACCAGTTGAGTAGTAAGGATATAAGAAGTCTGTACTAACTTGTGATAATATCGTATACTCCTAGCCTAAAGCCTAGCAAGTATATATAACGGAGTCTTAGGAAAATGTTCACTTAAGTTCGGTTCCCATTCTAGTAATAATGAAGTGTGTCGACAGTTTTAGTTCTTAAAGAATAACTAAACTTGTAACAGTACAGATGTTGTTCAGTGTAGGTAGAACTAACTAGTTCTAATGTATTCAATGATATTGTCCCGTGACAATATGGCCAAGAGATTGTGATAACTAAATCAAGTTATGTATTGGTACTCGTTTTCCAATGACCTAACCGGGTACGATTGTAACCTATCTAGGTTAAGTATTGATATTCTTCTAAAACAATATTGCGGGTGTAATTCCTAAGTATTACACATTTCGTATTACATACAGTAATATAAATAGTTGTAAGTTATAAACGATTGTTAATATGATTTGAAAACAGCAATTGAGCATGTGTTTCACCCCGAAAGTAGTAAAACAGTTGAAAGAGTGGGGCTATGAAACTCACCTGTGCGTTGTTAGCGATACGATGATATGCGCGTCGTCCGAATGGTAACCTTCTAATGTCCTAAACACGTGAGGTTGTATAAGTACGAGATCAAATAGTCTGACCAAGTAAGTCGTTCGAATGTTTGTTTGTCGCTTGGTTTTAAAGACCGTGTACGGGGGTTCGGGGGCAGCGCCCCTGATAGCGGGGTCCAAGGGGTGGCAACCCCTGGCGGGGTCCAAGGGGCAGAGCCCCTGGCTGGGGTCGAGCTGCCAGGTCAGCTTGGAAAATTTTTATTTCTACTACTTTACTTTAAAGAAAACGTATTCGAAATCCAAATTCGGGTAAAAATCGAGTGGTAAAATTTGGTTGTCAATACTTAGTGAAAAACATAGGTTTTTAAGGTTCTGCGACGTCAGATGCGACGTCAGATGCGACGTCAGCTGCGACGTCAGATGCGACGTAGGGTCTTGCGTCGCTATGTGCGACGTCGCAATTTAGTGCGACATTGTGTGTTACGTCGCAATGTGCGACGTTTAAGATTTACTGCGACGTAGGTTGTTACGTCGCATCATGCGACGTTGAGATGTTTTTGCGACGTTGGCTGCGACGTCGGCTGCGACGTCGCAGCACTGTTTTTGGTCCCTGCGACGTAGCGGACTGTTCGCCGGAGTTTGAGTCGGAAACGAGTTTTCCGGCCTCCGTTGAGTCCGATTCTTTTACCCAACCCATAATTAAGTATTTTAAGCCTATCTAAACCGCAAACAAGCAAAATAACAAAGTTTTGAGAGATTTCGAGAATTGTCGGAAACTTACAAATCCGCGCGAGGAGAATCCGAAAAGATAGGATTGTAGATCGTGGCGTGGTGATCGTTTTTCCCTAAAGGAGCTTTGAGGTTGGAGGTCGTTTGAAAGTGGTTTTTGGCGGATTATGGTGGCGGTGGTGTGGTGTTAGAGAGAGAGAGATGAGAGAAAAATTAGAGAAGAGAGAGAAAGTGAGAGGATGAGAATGGGGTGGAATGAGGAGGGATTTGGGTTTTTATTTGAACTCAGATCCCTGACTCGTGTACTGTGGTCTCCAACCACAGTACAAAATGTCCGTGATTTTATACCTGATTAAAATGTAGATTTATTACTTTAAATCTATAATTTTGTTTAAGTTGTTTTGTAAATATTTTTAATAAAAATATTTCACTTGAACTATAAAATGTAATTATTCAAAGTTTAAAAATCGGCGCGAAATTTGACTTTTTGACCGGGTGTTACAAACAAGTTTTAGTATAACGATTTTAGTTTTAAAGTTTTGGGTTTTATAAACCATTTTCAAGAACAATCATCAATCTTTCAAATATATATGTTATATGTATAGATTATGATGTTTAAACAGTTATATAACGAAATTTAAGTATGAAAGTTGAAGGAAAGAAAATTCCATACAATGAGGAAGATGATGAAAATGATAGACGATGATGATGAAGATGATGATGGAGATGTTGTTGCTCCTGCTTGTTGTTGCCTCTGATCTTGTTGTGTTCTCCAGATCAAAGAGGAAGAAGAAGATGAATTTTTGGTGTGGTGTGTGTGTCGATGGATCACAGAGAGAAAGAGATCATCAGGAGGGAGTATGGTTTTAAAATAACCATACCACTGCATTATTGAAGTTAGGTGCCAATTTTTGGCACCTCAATTTCGAGTACGGGTATAATTTTAGCAATATAAAAATAAACATTTTACATTTTTATTTAGTAGGTATTCTCCTGGTTCGTTATTTATAATTGGAATAATGATGTTTTCATTATTTTAAATAGATGTACAATTTTGTACATTTTACTGCGCGCAACTATTTGAGCGTAAAATTTCAGTTAATTTAGGATTTCATATTTTGAAGTATTGTTCTAAATACTTTACAACGAGTTAGAAAATTAACACTTTTCATATTTGGACCTTTTATGTACGTTTTAGAATTGTTTCTGTTCGTTTATAATACGTTTTATGTTAAACGTATATTTAGACCGTTGTATCTATATGTTATAGATATATAAACACTCGTAATTAATAATTACATTATTAAGTATTTTTGTATCACGAAACTTTTGTCATTTATTTTTGTCGGGTTCGTTCCGATATATTTGTACGTAACTTTTAAATACTTGCTTATTACGTATTACTTTTTGTTTAAAAGTACCAGGCTTGCTAGGCTTACATCACGTTAAAAAGTTTTGTTAAAACTTAATCAGGAAATTAGCGTAAGAATGCACATGCTTAATTGTTAATTAATACCTAATTTGGAGAGTTGTCACAATAGATATTTATTAGGGTACGTTGATTTAACAATATTTTTTTAAAAAAATTTGTCTTCTAAAATTCATAAAATAAACGTGTTTAATTGATTGATAAGTGAATAAGTTAATTAAAGTGAATAATCAAATTTTTATTATTCTGATACGATTTCAAAATACTAATACGTCTTTTCATGCATGACTAATGTATATTGTATATTGACTAATTCTATTTTCTTAATTTATATCCAACTTTTGAAGTTATTTATAACAGCTGTTTTAGGTGATAAATGTTTGTATTTAATAACAGAGAGAAAATCTCCCACTTTGTTCCAATCCTTTTTTTTGAGAAAATTATGAAAATAATGTGGTTGATTTATGACGACATCACATAGTTACTATTAATTGATTTTAATTCCAAAATTTAAAATTTGAAATCGACTTGCACTATGAACCTTATTAACGATGAGAGGGATGACTTTAAAGTTTGTGTTAAGATGTTTCTTTTGTGGAAACATAACAACTTGAGCACCCCAACACAAGTTGCTTCAGTGGAAATGATCCTAATGTATCAGCATGCATATATGTAGCAAACTTTTATTTTGCATGAAATATTTATTCATAATAAAATTCAAACTTTTATTTTGCATGAAATATTTATTTATAATAAAATTCATATATCATATTAAAGTGTTATATTTTAATATGCTTATTTTAATGTTAATGGTGAAAATATTAATTATTAGTTATGCGCTTGAAATAAGTTCATTATTATATACACTAATGATAATGATGATTGATATTAATACATACTCAATTTAGACGGTTGACGATAATTATCAAAATGTGTTCATAATTATATTTTAATACGCATATATTAATATTAGTGTATATACTTATGAAAATATTTTAATTTTAATATCTTTTATTTATTTGCATGAGCATATAAATTAATTTAATTTCGGACTTTCATATTGATAATAATGATGATTAATAAAAAAATGGAAATCCCCTTCTCTTTTACAAAATGTGTGGAATCTAGTTTTTTGATAATGAATAATAATCACTGAATATTTGATGTAAAATGTGTACTTTTATAATTTTCATAATAAATAATAATGGATGTCAAATTTTGTCAACTTTACTATATGTTAGATGGTATATCATAGGATATGTAAATATGTATTTATATTTTTGAATACAAGTTGTTGGTGATTAGTATTACGATTTTGCTTTTGGTTATATTTGAAACCGATTTACAATGGTGATATTATGCCATGATAAAATCATCTTGATATATTTATTAAATAAAAGTATTACTATATATATGCTTATTAACTTTTTCATTAATTATTAATAAAAATATACAAACTCTGGCAAGATATTAATTTTTACATACTACCCCGCGGAGTAGGGGTGTTCAATATTTGGTTTGAAATCGTTTAATCCGAATACCGAACCGACAGGCCCGGATTTAAGGGTGTACAACATTGGCTGTTGCACAGGGCCCGTTTTCATTTGGGGCCCAAAATGATAACATCAAACTGATATATGTATTATGAAACAAATCAGATTATGAAAGCTTGTTTTAGTCCAGCGGAAAACACGTTTCATGTAGAAATGATTGGTCACGTGTTCGATCCATGCTAGTTTTGTTTTTGTCAATTTTGTTTCAGGTTCAAATATTTTGTTTCTATTATTTACTTTTCCAACTCAAATAAAATTTTTCAATGGCACTCAAGTTTTGTAGCAAACGCTCAATTTTGTTCAATTATTTACTAATTATTGTTATTTTCTTTGACCAAAATTTTCTTCTAATTATTTGATTATTGCTTTCTCATTATTCATTTTTGAAGTGGAAATTTTATTTTCAGTATAGATTTGAATGTTTATATTATAATTATTTTTTAGAGCGAAATATTACTAGGATTTTTAGTATTTATTATTAATCAAAAATATATTAATCAATTAATTTAATACTCCATCCGTCCCAAACAAATTGTTACTCAACAAAAAATACGTAGTTTAATAAAAGCATAATCATTTCTGTTTTCTCTTTTTTACTTTTTGTAGAATGACAGTTTTCCCCTTAACCAATTAACTACTGATTCTTTAAAAGTTTGTAACAATAATTTCAATTAAGGATAATATGGTAATCACGATCAAACTTTCACATCTATTTTTGAAAGTGAACAATTAATTTGAGGCGTCCGTAAAAGGAATAATGGACTATAATTTTGAGACGGAGGGAGTACTATACAACAACGTAAAATTTAGTTGAAAGAATCGATAAAGGGCCCAACTTGAAATTACGCACAGGGCCTTCAAAACCAACGAGACGGCCCTGCGAACCGAATTTGAATTCGGTTTTCGGTTCGATTTTTTTCGGTTTTTAATATTTCGAATTCCGTTAAACCGAAAAACCGAATTCAAATTCGATTTTTGATTTTCGGTTTTGACTTTTTCGAATTCGATTAAACTGAAAACCGAATTCAAAACCGAATTCGATTTATTAAATAAATATATTTTGTATACTAATATGTGTGTGTGTGTGTGTGTGTGTGTGTGTGTGTGTGTGTGTGTGTGTGTGTGATTTTTCGAATTTAGTTGAATATTTGAATAGTTTAATATTTTTGAAACTTAAGTTTTTTTTAGCTACCGTGTGTTTGTGAAAATAAATGTTTTGTTTGAACATCGAAATTTACGTCATTGACAGCTTTATGATTTCTAAACTCGAATTTGGCTAACAAGTAACACTTATTAAAAGTTAGATTTATTATTTGTATCATATAATCATGCATATTTCGTAGCTTTGTATGTTGAAGGGTGTTTTTGAAAAAAAAAAAATATTCTGGTTTTAACCGAAACCGAAAATTCGGTTTCGGTTCGGTTTAGACATGTGAATTCGTTTTTCATTTGGTTTGCTCCGGAAAATTTCAAAACCGAATAAACCAAACCGATTAAACCGAGGAAACCGATGAACACCCCTACTGCGGAGAGATACCAAACCTATCCACGAATTGAATAAATCAATTAGTATGGTTGCAACCATGATTAGAGAATAAACTTATATCGCATGTATTTGGACCATATATTATTTGGTGATGTCACTTTTTATGACTTCAAGATCTCCTAGAGAGCATAATTTATACAATAAAAATTGACTCATATAAACGTACTCCCCCGTCCTGAAATTATTGTCACCATACAAGAAATACACTGTTTAAGAAAAGTGCTTTTATTATTGTTGGCCACCAATAGAATTTCATCTTCACCATTTTCAAGTAATTTGATTGGTTGATTATTATTTTAGGACATACCAAAATGGAAAGGTGAACAAATAAAGTGAGACGGAAGAAGTATAATTATTTCAAAATCCATTATACAAATGATCTAATCATTCACCACCTTTTATAAAAGAAAATTATAAAATAGCCTAAAAAAAGAGGAATTATACGGAGTAGCACCCCTTTTTATTTTTACATCATTTTTTATATTTTGCAGGGTAATAGCATAAATCATATATATTAATCTATTCTATTAATACTTATTAAACAAAGATTTTTAAAGCAGATGTAGCAGCTTAATTGCTTTCAATTTCCTAAAAATCCAAGGTGTCAATTAAACAAAATATAATCACTTTTTATTACATGCTTAACTATGGCACGTAATGCCAAGGCCCCTCAAATATTTCCGGATTCTTCATTACTTTTTTTTTTAAGGCAGCATTTGGATCACAGAAAAGCTTATTAGCCAACCCGATCATCTCCATGCGGTTACTCCCCGATATGAGAACAGTACCCAAGTTCGAAATCTCAGCGACGCTCTATAGGGATTGCTAGCTCTCCCATGTCTTAGATGGGTATCGCGCCGCGGAGTCGCCCCTCCACCAGACGAAATGCCATGGACGATATGTAACAACAAAATACTTATCCCTAAGAGTATTATTTCTATGTATGTCAATTCCTTTTTTACGTTAGTGACACCAAAACTATCCATGTAATCAAAGCAACATAAGTCAAAAACAAAATATCTCAATTCTCCACAATATACAAACGTATTATTTTAAATATATATGCATACAAATGCAATCATACCCAATAAATAAAAAACATATTATTTTTTCTACTTTAGAGTTTGATTTTTTGAGATAAAAGAGAAATCGACTTATTGATGATAGGTGCCGGAATTGAAGCGTCCATTTTGGATCTTCGCGACAAGGCCAGATGGTGATGATGGATATCATCGTTATAAAGAGAGTTCGCTGGTAAAATAAGTTGTGAGTGTTAGCCATACTTGTGAATCTTGACGGGTACTAATGTTGGAACAAGAACTTGTATATATATATAAAACATAGTTTTTTAATTGCTTAATAGAGCGTGTTATTTTAGTTAAAAATAGCGTTTCATTAATTTACAAAATCATGAATTAATCTCAAATTTTAAGCATGGTACAAGGCTTTCCATATATCAACTTATTTAATGTGATAATAATAATAATAATTAATAATAATAATAATAATAATAATAATAATAATAATAATAATAATAATAATAATAATAATAATAATAATATATTCAAAAGTATCCACTCGCAATATTATGAATCATCGTCAGTTAAACCATTAACTTCAGGTTAATTTTAACTGATGGTATAGTTTATAAAGAAAGTTTTGCAGCATTTGTGACTTTAACATTTTTGGTAAAGTATTTGTATGTATAAAACTTTGAAAGTCATTTTTTTCTATACGTTTTAGTCTATAATAATAATAATAATAATAAATTTTCAGATTATTAATAATAAATCTAAAACTGTAGAAACAATACTACGTAGTAATATCTAAGGTGCATCGCACGGACTTAAAAACAAAATTTTTCATAACTTATGCATCACGTTTCTTTGTCTTTCATTTTCTTACAAATCCTATGTATCTTTAAAACAAATTTTTTTATATTTTTAATTCATTATCATTTATACCACATATTTTTAGCATGTTATTTCTTTTTCCAAGTAATCGAATGATGTTATTGATGAAGATATCTCCTTATAAATGTAAAGTTGAACAACCTCTTTGTTATTCTTTTGATTTCTAAATTAGTTACATTCTATTTGAATATTAATCAATTTGTTACTTTAATAATAATAACATCTTCATTCTTTTCAAATCCACTGTTTCATGCCGATAATTTAGTTTATAGCATATAGTATAGTATAATCAACGGAGTATAAAATTCATATCCAATTTGTATTTCAGATATTACTACAAAATATATAATACACTTTATCGAGAGTTACAATACAAATCATCCAAAGATATGCAAGTATTATCATTTAGTCAGATAAGTTAAAAACACTTTAAACCAATTATTTTATCCCCATTAGTTAACAACCTTCAATTTTATATACCCATTGACGGTATGCTTCATAATTACCATTAATAAGGGCCAATATGTCGCTATTTCAAGAGTTGAAAGGAAAAACATATTGATTAAATATCTTGATTTGCAACAAAGGCGAGAAAACCAGCTACAATACAACCAACGTCATTTGCAAAGAAGTTTGGTTTACGTTTCTAAATCCAATGATAATTGCACATTTAAGTTAACAATATAATTATATATTGGACTACTTACAAATTAGCTATATAACTGCACTTTTCAAATGGCCGTGCATCGCACGGGCTCAAAGCCTTGATATAAAAAATAGTGATAAATCATCAATAAATAAATCAAAGATAACCAATAAATAATTCAAAAAGATAATTGAAATGGATGAGAATTGAGTTGTCAATGCACATCCAAATATAAGAGAGATGATCTATCGGATTCGACTTCATCTATGCGTCTCTAACTCTATCTATTTCTAACTTCAAATCACGTTTTTTGTTTTTGTTTTATACGGAGTACTAAGTAGGTAATATTATTATTTTAATACATTATGTAATTCAAACAATTTAATAAATAATTAGTTCAATAATGATCGATCAAATCCTTTTTTTTTTTTTTTGATGATGTGATCTAATCTATATTAAACTTATGAAAATTAAGTTAAGCTAATTTTAATTAAGCTTAAGAAACTTTGTTTAATCTAATATACTTTAATAATAGATATTTAAATTGGTTGTAGATAAATATTTAAATGGTAACTAAATACCTATCTGTCCGATTTCATGTGTCCATATTACTATTTTGGATTCTAGCATATAAGTATATACTTGTATGTTACAACCAATCAAAATAGACTTTAATGGGTAGATATGTTATTTTATTGATAAATATTGTAATTAGTGGATAATCCTGAAACTATGTGCATAATTAAAGTGGTTAATTTGAGACTATAACTGAGACAGAGTAAGTAGTTAGTAAGTTAAATAGATCAAGGTTTATTTTTAATCTTCTTAATTTTAATGACAAAAGCAGAACTCGGAAGATAGACGAAATCATAAAGTCAGGATGGGAGTAGAGATGGTAATGGTCACCCAATCTAGTGGACATCCACCCGATCCATCCACTAATGGTGGATATGGACGATCCAAATGGACGAATAGATATGGATGTGGATGATTAGTGGATTGGATATGGATGACAAATTATCATCCATGGATTAATCCATTATCACCCGAAATACATATATACATATACATTTACATATCCACATGCATATACTAAAAAATTTTAAAGTGTGATCGAATATAATGGTTGTGGAAGATACAATTGTGTGAATATTATTCACATATTCGTATATATCTCAACTATCTAATATATATTTGAGTTTTTTTTTTTTCCTTTCTGTTATTGACTTATAGCAAATTAAAAAGCATATAAAAAACATATGGGTATTTGAGCCACCAACCGGAGCCGCTTCATATTTCAATGGAGCACGACCGAATATCCCACTAGGTCCAACATTGCCGGGTATAATCAAGCCAAATTTCACTACCAACTATATAGCTTGCTAAGTCAAAAATTAACTATAAATAACAATCAAAAGTAGTTCAAGACATGTCTATTAAACCAATAAACGTAGAGATCACAAGTTTACAATTGTCATATAATATATGTTTATTGATAAATATAACAAATTACACTCAATTGACGACAATGGTTATACATTTTTGTGACTAGATTTCTTTATGTTACGTTATATTTTTATTTGTTATAAAATACTTTATTGGTTTCATTTCATAGTATGAAATATTTCAACAGATATTTGAATATCCAATGGATAGACGGCATGGGCGACGGCCCAGGGCATCACGCAATTAGGGGCATCAAAATTTCCGGTCATGTTATTATATACTAGGTTCATTTTTAGCGATTTAGTTTGATTAGATGATGTCAAAGACGAAAAAGTGTACATTTTTTATGTGATTAAAGCTATTTATTAAACCCCCATTGAAGGTTGAACTTAGATATGTAGAATAAATAATTGACAGGAAATTACGAGGAAGACGACATTTACTTTTCACAATGGGAGATGATATGTAAAACCCCCAAATTCGTTTAGCGGAAGCATTGGTATAAGCTGGGAATGCCACAATACACGGTACATGCATACGTATCAGAGCATATGATTACAACAGAACATAATATATTAAGATGCCAAAAGTATTAATTACAAAGTTTACGATTCATCGAATCGTACAAGTTAAAAGTAATAAGTTTACAAAAGTAGATTTCGTAAATATGACTAAAACATATTAGTTATACAAAAGAAATCCATATGTTTCAAAAAGTTGGCATCCTAAATCTTCAAGGGTCGCCTAGATTTCCATTTGTGCAGGCGGTCCTTACGTGTGCAGCTAATTCCCTGAAAAACATAGTAAAAAGTCAACAACGAGGTTGAGTGAATTCACAGGTTTTATGTTTGCAAGTACAGTTGGTAACCCACTTGTTATTTATACAGTATCGTTGGGATGTCACCCAAAAGGGTAATTCGTAAAACCAAACACGTTTCCAAATAGTTGTTTGTAGGAAAGTTCGTATCTTAGTAGTTGTAGGAAAGCAGTATCCTATTTCCAAGTATGTTCTGTAGGAATATACGTATCCTAGTAGTAGGTATGTTTCGTTGGGATGTTGCCCAAAAGTATATTTCAAGTTATAGTAGGAATGTAGGTATCCTATTAGATGATCGTAGGAATATCAGTATCCTAATAGTTGTGTCTCGTAGGAATGTCAGTATCCTAATAGTTGTGTCTCGTAGGAATGTCAGTATCCTAATCGTTGTGTCTCGTAGGAATGTCAGTATCCTAATCGTTGTGTCTCGTAGGAATGTCAGCATCCTAATCGTTTGGTGGGTCCATGTCAGTAGGAACCCAGTGCCCATGTCAGTACGGACTTTTCGTCAGTTTAATAACAATAGTAGACCCATGTTCGCAGGATCTAGCGCCCATGTCAGAAGGGACTTTTCAACGTTCTGTGCCCATGTCAGTAGGGACTTTTTAACAGTTTATCAACAATAGTAGACCCATGTTCGCAGGATCTAGTGCCCATGTCAGAAGGGACTTTTCAACTGCTCAATCAGTTAAGCAAAAAGTGTTGCTGATCGTTCTCCAGCGTTTTCAAAACATGTTTATGCGTTTACAGTATTTATAGTATGAAAGCGTTATTTCATAATCATCAGTTTGTGTATCGGTTTACCAGTTCAATGTACTCCATTCGTTCGAGTAAAATAGTATACAATCATGTATATATAAAAGCGTTTGACTATGTTTTCCACCCCTGTTCAAAGCAGTTAAAACAGTAAAAGTAGGGGCTGTGAACTCACTTGTTGAGTTAAGTAGTTGTGCGAGTGCTAGCAAAGCCTAAAGCCCAAGAAGTCTAGTTGAACCTCCTATCGTCCTAAACGTATGAGATTTAATAAGTATGTGGATGTCTAATCTAATCATCCATGCTAGTGTTCGTACAACTAAGTTATGTCCAAATCGTTCGTTTAATTGTTTACGTTTGTATTTTGTATTTGTGAAAAGGTATACGACTCGTTGGTGATAGTTTGAAATCATAGTTTCAAAAAGTATAGTTATGTTTTGTTTCGTTGCATTTCTATAAATTACAAAATTGAATACGGGGGTCCGGGGGCAGCGCCCCTGGTAGCGGGGTCTAAGGGGCAGAGCCCCTGGTTGGGGTCGAGCTGCCAAGTCAGCTTGGAAAATTTTTATTTCTGCTATGTTGCTGTAGTAAAAAAGTATTCGAAACTTCATTTCGGGGTAAAATCAGGTGGTAAAATCTCAGTCTCAACACTTAGCGAAAAAGTTGTAAACTTTCTGTTTTTGGCGACACTGGGCTAGTGTCGCTATAGGCGACACTAGTTAGGCGACACTTACTGAGTGTCGCTAGATTCCTGATTTTTAATTGAGTAGCGTCACTTGGTTATTGTCGCTATAGGCGACACTTGTTCAATTATGGCGTCACTAAGGTAGTGTCGCTAGGATGGATCTGGGTAAGTATTTCAGCGACACTTAAGTAGTGTCGCTATAGGGGCGACACTTAGGCATAGCGACACTTAGCTAGTGTCGCTAGCACTGTTTTTGGCACATAGCGACACTTCCAACTGTTCGACGATCAGCTTGGTAAAAACGGGTTTTTGGTCGATTTTGGACATTTTCGGTTGTTAAGAACACTAAAACATGTTATATTAAGTATACTAAACATGAAATATGGAAGAAAACTTCGAAATCTAAGGATTTACGGGAAATGTCGGAAACTTACGAGTGTCGATTTTGAAATCCGAAAAGGTAGAAGTGTAGATCGTGATCCCGTGATCGTTTTTCTCTAAATAGGCTAGATGATTCGGCGCGTTTTTTAGGTAGTTTTTGTGTGATTTAGGTGATGGTGAATTTTTAGAGAGAAGGAGATGAGAGAATGAGAAAATGGAGAGAGAAATGGGATGGAGGAAATGAAAGAAGAAAGGAGTTGGTGGTGGGTTTTGTTCCACTTTTCGTCTCCTGTGTTTGCGTTCCGTGTTTGTTTACCCGATCGTTAAATGTTATACTATTTTAATTTGGTAACTTTTTAAATATGTATTCGAATTTATTTTTAGTTGAGATATTTTTTAAAGATATTTTTGTTAAGTTATAAAAATTTGAAAGTTTATTTTGTTTCGTTTTGTCAGAAATGTTTCGAGTTGTTTTAGTTTGCGAAATGCTTTGTAAATATTATCGATATAATATTTAATAGTTAATAACGTTGTTATTTAATAATTCTGTTTTATTAAATAATTTTGTTCACCAACAGTCGTATATTTTTGTCGTGTTTGTTCCAATCGTTTCGTATGTAATTACATATAATTACAAATAAGTAATACTACGCGTATTAACTAGTTGGGCTTTGCTAGACTTACCTCTAAAATGTGTTGTGAATTCACTCAAGTAGGGAATTAGCCTAATAATGCAAGTGATTAACGTTAATAATCGCGATTAATTTTTGCGGGGTGTTACATGATATTTTCACCATTGAATTTGATAAATTCACCACAACTATGCATCAAGTACTTGTACTGTACAAACAGGTGATGCACAATTGTGGTGGATTTATCAAATTCAATTGTGAAAATATCACCACCCTTTCATATTTTAATATACCCCTTTTATTATAAGTTTTTTATTCTAATCCTTTGACTACACCTATATTTTCTTACAAGTCCTTATTATTAACAATGTTTCACTTTAACCCTCCAACACTATGAATCGAATTTTCACCACATGTAAAAATCGTAGTCTGATGATATACTAAAAGTATATGTTTAAAAAAAATATACATCATGATTGTAATGATCTTTTTAATGAAAACTGAATTATAAAAATACAAGCAAATTATTTAAACTATGTTTTTCTTATAACTAATTATATTCATATTTAGAGAATAATGAATTTGTCTTTCTCCAAATAATGAACCCCGACATACGAACAAAACTTAGGCAAAAATAGGTACACTACTAGAAAAAATTACGTATACAAAGTATGATATGGGCATTGTCATTCAACTCGCCCGGGGCATCCAACACCTCAGGACCGACCCTGCCAATGAATTGTTAGAATATAGCAAATAACTAAACAAATTGTCATACAATTGCGGAAGCGAATAGACACGTATTTATAATTAGTTAAGATAGAAAACGTGTACCTTTTAGCTAGCTCCAAATAATCGTTTAGTAAAACGAATAGGTTTCACAAATGGTAAAACCCTCTAGGGTTGCACGCACACCACTATCACGACACGATTACGATGCTAGTCGAACTACACGTAATAAACTTGAAGCCTTGCCTTTTTTCCTTTCCTTACTTTAATCGAATAAAACCAAAACAAAGCAAACCCCTTGGGTTGTTTGTCATACGGCTCACAAAGGGGAAGTAAAAAGGAGTTTATATTATTAGGGTATTTTTGTGGTATTTAGGATACCAAATAACCCTAACTTAATATTGTATTTATATGTTTTAATTTGGTATTTGAGTTGTATATGGAGACTTAAAAATTGGCCCATATAAAACCTAATCCAAACCCAATACAAGTTTCACTCACTTAACATTTAAGTCCCTAAAGTTTAGTTTATATTAAATGTGTATAATAATTAATACATTATTAATTATTAATCGTGTCTAAATGATTAAGTGCTCGCCCCCCATAGGCTCATTAATTTCCGAACATGCTTAAGTCGTGTACATATATACCAACAGCTCCCACTTGGACATGTCTTAAGCAATAACATTGGTTAGCGTCTAGCAACACTCCAATGTTCCCAGAAATTTCTGAGTTTCGTTTCATAAAGTCTCAGATAATGATTTCATCATTTACAATTCCTTTGTTTCAGATACTTGTGTTAATCATGAATATGGATCAATGTCATTTCATAATTTAACTGTTCTATTTCTCATTTCATGTAATTAATCAAGATTACAAAATGAATCGAGACACATCTAGATTTCATTTTGGTATGGCCATACACACATCTGATTAATACTTAATGAGTGGCCTAGAAGTATCATTCTTCGATAATGTATTGAAGGAACAAATTCTGTATTGACTGCACGTGTCAGTCATGCATTTCACTACACTTCTGAAAATAGTCCTGTGTAACTACCATTTACGAATAGTTAGAACCATATCAAGAAGATGCAATCCATACACGCTAAACCTACTTGCATCTCAAGTCGAAGGATTCAGTAAATAATCATTTTTTCGAATATTCCTTAATGACGACGATCCATAAAGTAATAATTCGATAATTTTGGGAATCTGATATGCATCTGTATGAATATCATGTGACTTTAGTGAGACCCTTTCTGACTAATCACTCAGATATGTCTTAGTTTGACTATATTCCCATAGAGTCAATCGACATTGGATAGTTTAAAATAATAATAAATTATTCAAGGATTTAAACATGCAAATATAGGATACAATTAATTATCAAATGAAAACAAACATACCGGGTACTTTAATTCATTTATTGGATAATAATTGTTTAACATCCTTTATCCAAATACTAATCAAAGAATTACATGAGATAACTAGCTATACGAAGTCCTATGCCTTTAACATTTTCAGTAAGCTTTGCTCTCGATAAAACTTTAGTGAATGGATCAGCTAAGTTCTATTCTGTGCGAACTTTGAGTAACTTGATTTCACTTAGTTCAATTTGTTCTCGAACATAGTGAAATATTTTAGGATAATGTTTGGCCCCACTCTAAACTCCAAGTTCATTTAGCAATTATAATTGCCATGAGTTATCGCAGTATAACTCCGTGGGGTTTTTATTTGTGGGTACACGTCAAGCCCAGAAATAAATTATGTAATCCAGACAGCTTCCATCTCAGCTTCTGAAGGTGCTATGTACTCTGATTTAGTTGCAGACATGGCATTTGTGGATTGCTTCATAAGGAACCCTTTCCACTATGTCTCCATCCAAGATGAAGACGTATCCTGTTTAAGATTTCATATCATCTCTATCAGTCTGAAATCCAGCATCACTGTAACCAGTCACTTTGAGCTCAGTTTTAGGATTTCCACCATAAACAAGGAACATATCTCTAGTAGCTCTCAGGTACTTGAGAATATTTTTCACAGCAGTCCAGTGACTTTCACCTGGATTCTGTTGAAAACGGTTGGCTATGTTCTATACGAACGTCACATCAGGTCTAGTGCATCTAACCGCATACATAATAGATCCAACAGCTGAAGCATAAGGAACCCTTTGCATACGCTCCACCTCAACAGGTGTAGAAACACATTGTTTGCTATTTAAGTCAAGTCTTTCTAGCATTGGTACATTTCCACGTTTAGAATTCTTCATCTTAAATCTCTTTAAGATCTTATCAATATAAGCACTTTGACTTAGTTTAATTAACCGCTTAGTTCTATCTCTGTAGATCTTGATTCCAAGTATGAATGTTGATTATTCCAAGTCTTTCATAGCGAAATACTTTCCAAGGTAGGATTTTACATCTTGTAACTTTGGAATGTGATTTCTTATGATTAATATGACCACAACATATAAGACAAGGAAATAACATTACTCCCACTAGCTTTTTGATATACACATGGCTTATTAGGGTTATGAATAAATCTAAACTTTTGATTTCCTCATCAAACCTCTTATTCCAGCTTCTTGATGCTTGCTTTAGTCCATAAATGGACCTTTGAAGCTTGCATGATTTGCTGGAATGTTTTGGTCAATAAAAACCTCCAAGTTGATCCATATAGACCTCATCGTCTAGATAACCGTTTAAGAAGGTAGTCTTGACATCCATTTGCCAAATCTCATAGTCATAGTACGCTGCTATGGCTAAGAGAATCCTAATAGCCCTAACGTCTGCTACAGGAGAGAAGGTTTCATCATAGTCAACTCCGTAGATTTGAGTATAACCCTTCGCTACGAGACGAGCTTTATAGGTGTGTACATTTTCATACACATTCGTAGCTTCAAGCCATTTTTCAGATTCTGGATCTGATAATGCAGCCTTGAAATTAGGAGGTTCATTAAGATCCCCTAACATGTTCCTTAGATTCTACATTTAGACACAACTTCTCTGGAACACGTATTGTCCTTGCAGAGCTACGAATTGGAACAACATCGACTTGAGGTTCATCACTTTGAACACTTTCCCCCCCCCAAGTTGATGTTCGCTAGTGTTTATAGAAGGTGATGCATCTTCCTCTTGATTCTCATCAAGTTCTACAACCCTCCCACTGTTTTCTTGAGCTATGAGATTCTTTTCAAAGAACTCAGCATATCTAGCAACTTTAACAGTATTTTCAAAAGGATTGTAGAAGTAGTAACCCATTATTTCCTTTGGGTATCCTACAAAGATGCACTTCATAGATCTTTGCTCGAGTTTGTTAGGTGTATCCCGCTTCACAAGCGCCTCACATCCCCAGACCTTTAAGTAAGACAAATTAGGAACTTTCCCATGCCACAATTTATGTGGTGTCTTATCAACCTTCTTGGTTGGAACCATATTCAGAATACGTACAGCAGATTTAAGAGCATAATCCCAATATGATTATGGGAGAGTTGTAAGGTTTATAATGGATCTTACCATGTCTAACAGGGTTCGATTCCTCCTCTCAAATACTCCATTATGTTGTGGTGTGTATGGAGGAGTAAGCTGTTGGACAATCCACACGCTTTCAAATAATCCTGAAACGCCCATAATTTTTTTTTTTTTTTTTTTTAGCGAATACATTTAGGTCCCATTACTTCTTAATATTTTCAATTATGTTATCTCAATTAACATCTTAACGATTTTAATAGAGTTTTTCTTCTAAGTTTGTACAACAACCTGAATACCAATTTTTCACACACGAACGCGATCCCAGGAAAACCAGCCGGATCGCGTTCCTTAGTTCAAAAATATTCTGTAAAGGAAATACACTAACGAACGCGATCCTGACACACTAGCTGGATCGCGTTTGATAGTTAGAAATCCGATTGTGGTGATTTTTCAAAGAGGAACGCGATCCTAGGAACACCTAGCCGGATCACGTTCACTAGTTAAATTCCAGATCAGACCTTAATCCAAATTTTGACGAAATTCAAACGTACATAACTCATAAACCGTAAGGAATTAAATTCTGAAACTTTACAGATACATTCAAATAACCAAAACAAAGGTTTCCCTTTTTGTACTTTTTCAATTTTCACAAAAACGCAACATTTGAGCGTATGACTCATTTTCGCCCATTTTTGACATTTTTGGTGAACAACTCAAAACACAATCCATCCATTTGCAGCTTTTACACTCTTTACCACTTTTTCAAATTGCTCAAACACACTTAAAGTAACGGACAAAGATTTCATAACTTCGGTTAAACTCGTTATACACACATGGGTTAATGTTGACCCATTTTGACACCTATGACCCATTAACCCTTAAGTAACATACTAAGACTTCTATTTCACTTTCAATACATAATTTACACCAGTTGTTGACTTTCGGTGTCAACTAAATCCAAAACTACATATTACATATTTCTAGAGTATTGCGAAACAATTTGGGCGTATTTCACAAGTTTCATCAAAATGATAATCCAAAAGAGAAGGCTTTCACTTACAACTTGCAAACCAATCCACGCTACTCTTTCTTGATTTCCTTATCCTTTCTTTGCGAACTATTACCTACAATACATTTAAATGATACGGAGTAAGCATAAAATGCTTAGTGAATACATAGGAAATCAATTAAGCAATTCAATCACAATAAAACTATTATACTATCAAATAATAAACACAAATAGTGATAGATACCAATTGGATCCGCGGCCCATGAGATACAATTGTGCATAGCACATATTTCGTATTGATTATTATTTCGTGACCATTAGTCTCCACTTTATCATTCAATTTCATAATCACAACAATAATAACAATAACATGATTATGCGAAGTCTCTTGCTCGTAAGCAATCCGAATTCACATAACCTTCACCTAATTGATCCACAATGTACTCACCTTATTATTTGATTGAAGATTTCAAGCCAAAATGGATACAAATTATTCCAAGCTTTTACACCTAACACATAATACATAGAATACAACCATTATTTAAAATTCACTAGTGATTATTACAACTATAACTCATTATCACTCTCCCCCACTTTGATTAGTTTTAATAATCACTAATCAAAGTTCTTAATTACTTGATTTCTTATCAACATAACCTAATAATACTTCCATCATCACAATTAACTACTCATTATACTTATAAACTTAATTCAAGAGGGTTTTAGCAAAAACCCCTAAAATTCATCATAAACCCTAATAATGATTTCCTTATTTTCATAGATTAAAATGATTGCTATTAGTGATAATCATGCTAGTAATCACTAACTCAATCAATCCCATGCCCTATTTTCGAATTAAAGTGCTAATTATTGATAACCCACCAAAACCCCATTTCTCTAGATTAAAATTTCATAAGAAATACTTACAAAAAGGTTGAAGATGATGATAGAGATGATGAATTCAAAGATTCTTGAGCTTAATCACAAATTAAAAGAAAAAGATATATGATGATGATGAGTCTGGCGAGTTTGGTTCCTCACAAAGTGAAGATCTGGAGAGTTTTAGAAGAAATAAGAATTACATACGTATATTACATATTTATCCAATTCTTTTATTTAATTTACAGTACAGAACTGAGGAATTCGATTACGTTTTGTATTACATTTTCTTATTTCATTAATATTATTTCATAAGATGTATATTTCTGGATACACTAAAATAATACCTCGAATTCTGGGGTGTTACAAGTCTCCCCCACTTATTCCGTTCGTGTCCTCACGAACCATTCTTGGTACACGGCAGGATAGTACACCATCATCCATTCCTCAGGTTCCCAAGTAAACTCAGAACCTTTTCTATGTTGCCACTGAACTTTGACAATAGAAACCGTTTTATTCCTTAATTGTTTAACTTTTTGATCCAGAATCTTGACGGGTTCTTCTATATAATTCAATATCTCGTTTATTTGGATTTCAGGAAGAGGTACATATGAAGCTTCGTCAACAAGGCATTTTCGAAGCTGTGACACGTGGAATGTATCATGAATACCACCAAGCTCATCCGGTAATTGTAACCGATAAGCTACACGACCGACACGATCGAGTATTTCGAAAGGTCCAATATATCTTGGACTTAGTTTTCCTCTCTTCCGAAAACGAATGATACCCTTCCAAGAAGAAACTTTTAACATTACTTTATCACCAACTTGGAATTCTATTGGTCGTCTACGTTTGTCAGCATAAGATTTCTGTTGGTCTTGAGCCATTTTTAACCTTTCGCGAATTTGATCAATCTTTTCAGTAGTCATTTGAACTACATCAGTACTGCCTAGCTCACGTTGACCGACTTCTCCCCAACAAATGGGAGTACGACACTTTCGACCATAAAGCATTTGATATGGTGGCATCTTTATGGAAGAATGATAACTATTGTTATATGAAAATTTCACCAATGGAAGATGAGAATCCCAGCTACCACCAAAGTCAATGACACATGCTTGCATCATATCTTCTAGAGTTTGAATAGTACGTTCACTTTGTCCATCCGTTTGAGGATGAAAGGCCGTACTAATATGTAGTTGAGTATCCAAATCTTCTTGAAATTTCTTCCAGAATCGGGAGGTAAAACGAATATCCCTATCAGAAACAATAGAAACTGGTACTCCATGGCGAGCAACAACTTCACGAATATAAATTTCTGCTAATACTTCCGAGGATGATGCTTCCTTAATAGGTATGAAAAGAGCACTTTTTGTTAATCGGTCCACAATCACCCAAATGGCATCATGCTGGCGAGGAGTTCTCGGCAGCTTTGTAACAAAATCCATGGTGATGTGTTCCCATTTCCAAACTGAAATATCCAAAGGTTGGAGTTTTCCATATGGTTGTTGATGCTCAGCTTTCACTTGAAGACAAGTGAGACAATTTTGAATGTATTTAATAATATCTCGTTTCATACCAGGCCACCAATAATCACATTTCAGATCACGATACATTTTGGTGGCACCTGGATGAACAGAATATTTCGATTTATGAGATTCATCCAATAACAATTTCTTCACATCACTCGTTACTGGTATCCAGATTCTACCATAACGAGTTCTCAGCCCTCGAGAATCTTCAATTAATTCAGAAAGTTGACCCTTTAAGCGTTGCTTACTCAGGTCATTAGAAGATAACGCATCAATTTGAGCAGTTTTTATAGAATCAAGCAATTGAGGAAACACAATCATGCTAAGAGATTTCACTGAAAGAATATAATGAATAGCCTTTCGGCTAAGAGCATCCACAACGACATTAGCCTTACCAGGGTGGTAAAGAATGTCACAATCGTAATCCTTGACCAAATCAAGCCACCTTCTTTGTCTGTTATTCAAATCTCGCTGATCAAAGAAATATTTCAAGCTTTTGTGGTCAGTATAAATGGTAGACTTGACTCCATATAGATAATGTCGCCAAATCTTCAATGCAAAGACCACAGCTGCTAATTCAAGATCGTGAGTAGGATAGTTTTGTTCATGAGATTTAAGTTAACGCGAAGCATAAGCTATAACCTTCCCACGTTGCATTAATACACAGCCCAAGCCAAGCTTAGAAACATCACAATAAACCACCATATCCTCATTACCTTCCGGTAAAACAAGGATAGGAGCCTGACTGAGCTTTTCTTTCAACACTTTAAATGCTTTAGATTGTTCTTCACCCCATTTCCAAGATACACTCTTTCGAGTCAATTGAGTCAACGGGGTAGCAATCTTAGAAAAATCTTGAATGAAACGACGATAGTAACCCGCAAGACCAAGAAAACTTCTGATCTCAGTGGGGCTCGAAGGAGGATCCCACTTAAGAACTGCAGCAACTTTAGATGGATCAACTTGAATACCATGGACATTAATCACATGTCCAAGAAACTGGATTTCACGCAACCAGAATTCACACTTGGAGAATTTAGCATAAAGCTTTTCACGTCGAAGCATTTCCAAAACTTGTCTCAAATGAATTGAATGATCACTCTCACTTTTAGAATAAATGAGAATGTCATCAATAAAAACAATCACAAATTTATCCAGCATAGGACGACATACACGATTCATCAAGTCCATAAATGCAGCTGGAGCATTGGTTAAACCGAATGGCATGACAACGAATTCATAGTGACCATAACGAGTTCGAAAGGCAGTTTTAGAAATAGCATCTTCCTTTACCTTCAACTGATGGTAACCCGACCGAAATCAACTTTTGAAAAGAAACTGGCACCTTGCAGTTGATCAAATAAGTCATCAATTCGAGGTAAAGGATAACGATTCTTAATGGTCACTTTGTTTAATTCCCGATAATCAATACACATACGTAAGGATCCATCCTTCTTTTTAACGAATAACACTGGAGCTCCCCATGGCGAACTACTAGGACGAATAAAACCTTTATCAAGGAGTTCCTGCAGTTGATTCATCATCTCTTGCATTTCGGTCGGAGCTAACCGATATGGAGTTTTAGCAATTGGAATAGCTCCAGAAATTAAATCAATTCTAAATTCAACTTGTCGATCAGGTGGAAGACCAGGGAGTTCATCAGGAAATACATCCGGGAATTCATTGACAACAGGGATATCAGAAAGCACAGCAACAGATTTAGAGTTATCAATCACGTGTGCCAAAAAGGCTCGACACCCATGTGATAACAATCTTTTAGCTCGTGCATACGTGCATACAGGAATAGTTCGATTGATACGTTCGCCATAAACAGTTATATCCTGTCCGCTAGGTGCTTTCAGGAAAATAACTTTTTCATGACAATTGATTACACATTTATTTCGTCCTAACCAATCCATTCCTATTACTATGTTGAACTCCCCCATTTGCATTGGGATTAGATCAACATTAAATTTCGCACTTCCTATTTCGATGATACACCCCTTATACACATCAGAAACTATTACTAGCTTATTATCAGCTATTTCAACTTCTAAGGGATGATCAAGTTTAGATACAGAAATATTTAAACATTTACAAAACGAAAGTGATACAAAAGATCTGGAAGCCCCAGAATCAAACAAAACATGGGCAGGTATAGAATTTATTATAAAGGTACCTGTCACCACATCATGTGATTCCTTAGCCTCCTCCGCTGTAATTTGAAAAGCACGGGGTTTGGCTCCCGATCCGGCAGTTGTCCCTTTCTTCTCAGAATCTTTTCTTTGTTGTTGCTTTCTCTGTTCTTCTTTCTTAACGGGACAATCAGCCTGAATATGATCGCTTTTGAAACAGGTGTAACATAAACGGAAAGGACTAGGGCAATCCGGTGCCATGTGTCCAGGCCTCCCACACTTGAAACATTTACAATCCCCAAGATGTCTTTTTCCACATTTATCGCATAATGGCCATTCACGAGTACGGGGTTGAGAAAACTGTTGTTGTGATTGAGATTTTTGTGAGGATTGTTGTGATGGTGATTTCGAATCAGTTCTGGTTTTCTTAAACGATGATGATTGAGATGGAGCAGATTGCTCAGCTTTTCTTTTACTAGCATATTCAGCACGCTTAGCTAATAAATCTTTTTCTCTTACTAAGGCTCGATTCAATATCGTTGGAATATCTTTATAAAATGACTGATCAATAGATTCACGGATTTCAAGATTCAAGTGACGATAGAAATGATCAGTCAACAACTTCTCATTAGAAGTGTACTCCGGACAGAAGCGAGATTTTTCATGGAAGGATTTGGAATATTCAGCTACAGACATCCTTCCTTGATTTATCGCAAGAAATTCACCTTTTAACTTTTCTATTTCAGCTGGTGGTGAAAATTCACTTTTGAATAATTCTTTAAACTTGTCCCAAGAAAACTGAGATGCTGTTTCAAATCCATAGGTGTCAATCTTTGAATTCCACCATTCGTGAGCATCACCTTTGAGTTGGTGAGCAGCAAACAGCACTCTCAAATTATCAGGACATTTAGATAACAGAAACGTTTCCTCCATTCTACTTAACCACCTAAGACTAGCAACAGGATTCAATTCACCTTCAAATTCAGGCGGTTTACAACCGGAAAACTTTTTGAAATCATAGCTTTCTGCCGACCCTTGAGCAGTCAAGAGTCCCGTGGCTACTAAAGGATTCATTAGAATAGGGTGTTGTTGTTCAAATTCTTTTAACTTATCAGTTAATACTTGATTGACTTTAGAAGTCACAATATTATCTACTTCAGAGATTACAGTTGGGCCGAATTCTTTAAGGGCTTGCCCGATAATTTTTTCTAATCACAACCTCATCCTCAGGGTTTAAACTTCTATCACCGGCATTCTCTTCATATTGAGGAGAATTTCCCTGAGGATTCTGATCACCTTGATTTATTGATTCCATTTACTACAAGGATTAACAATTTAATTAATATATTCCAATTTCTATATAATAATAATACAAGTTAAAGATATCCTATATAAACCATCAAGAACAATCATTCACCAAACCCATATCACATTCAAGGGTATTGAATCACCCACGTGCACTAGTATAATACAACTGCATTGGCCAGACGTAGATATATTATACTAATTACACACTTCTATTCATTCCTCTTGAACGTATTTAAGCAAGGCAACAATCATTCTTAAGGTTCCACATCAATTTACAAAACAAGATTCTATCACAATACAATTATCAACATAATCATAGATTCGAAATAGTTTAAGATTATGCAATCCTAATGTGGATTACGTAATTCTCTTAAACTATCGCTCTGATACCAACTTGAAATGCCCATAAATTTTTTTTTATTTTTTTATTTATTTATTTTTTTAGCGAATACATTTAGGTCCCATTACTTCTTAATATTTCCAATTATGTTATCTCAATTAACATCTTAATGATTTTAATAGAGTTTTTCTTCTAAGTTTGTACAACAACCTGAATACCAATTTTTCACACACGAACGCGATCCCAGGAAAACCAGCCGGATCGCGTTCCTTAGTTCAAAAATATTCTATAAAGGAAATATACTAACGAACGCGATCCTGACACACTAGCTGGATCGCGTTTGATAGTTAAAAATCCGATTGTGGTGATTTTTCAAAGAGGAACGCGATCCTAGGAACACCTAGCCGGATCGCGTTCACTAGTTAAATTCCAGATCAGACCTTAATCCAAATTTTGACGAAATTCAAACGTACATAACTCATAAACCGTAAGGAATTAAATTCTGAAACTTTACAGATACATTCAAATAACCAAAACAAAGGTTTCCCTTTTCGTGCTTTTTCAATTTTCACAAAAACGCAACATTTGAGCGTATGACTCATTTTCGCCCATTTTTGACATTTTTGGTGAACAACTCAAAACACAATCCATCCATTTGCAGCTTTTACACTCTTTACCACTTTTTCAAATTGCTCAAACACACTTAAAGTAACTGACAAAGATTTCATAACTTCGGTTAAACTCGTTATACACACATGGATTAATGTTGACCCATTTTGACACCTATGACCCATTAACCCTTAAGTAACATACTAAGACTTCTATTTCACTTTCAATACATAATTTACACCAGTTGTTGACTTTCAGTGTCAACTAAATCCAAAACTACATATTACATATTTCTAGAGTATTTCGAAACAATTTGGGCGTATTTCACAAGTTTTATCAAAACGATAATCCAAAAGAGAAGGCTTGCACTTACAACTTGCAAACCAATCCACGCTACTCTTTCTTGATTTCCTTATCCTTTCTTTGCGAACTATTACCTACAATACATTTAAATGATACGGAGTAAGCATAAAATGCTTAGTGAATACATAGGAAATCAATTAAGCAAGTCAATCACAATAAAACTATTATACTATCAAATAATAAACACAAATAGTGATAGATACCAATTGGATCCGCGGCCCATGAGATACAATTGTGCATAGCACATATTTCGTATTGATTATTATTTCGTGACCATTAGTCTCCACTTTATCATTCAATTTCATAATCACAACAATAATAACAATAACATGATTATGCGAAGTCTCTTGCTCGTAGGCAATCCGAATTCACATAACCTTCACCTAATTGATCCACAATGTACTCACCTTATTATTTGATTGAAGATTTCAAGCCAAAATGGATACAAATTTTTCCAAGCTTTTACACCTAACACATAATACATAGAATACAACCATTATTTAAAATTCACTATTGATTATTACAACTATAACTCATTATCACTCTCCCCCACTTTGATTAGTTTTAATAATCACTAATCAAAGTTCTTAATTACTTGATTTCTTATCAACATAACCTAATAATACTTCCATCATCACAATTAACTACTCATTATACTTATAAACTTAATTCAAGAGGGTTTTAGCAAAAACCCCTAAAATTCATCATAAACCCTAATAATGATTTCCTTATTTTCATAGATTAAAATGATTGCTATTAGTGATAATCATGCTAGTAATCACTAACTCAATCAATCCCATGCCCTATTTACGAATTAAAGTGCTAATTATTGATAACCCACCAAAACCCCATTTCTCTAGATTAAAATTTCATAAGAAATACTTACAAAAAGGTTGAAGATGATGATAGAGATGATGAATTCAAAGATTCTTGAGCTTAATCACGAATTAAAAGGAGAAGATATATGATGATGATGAGTCTGGCAAGTTTGGTTCATCACAAAGTGAAGATCTGGAGAGTTTTAGAAGAAATAAGAATTACATACGTATATTACATATTTATCCAATTCTTTTATTTAATTTACAGTACAGAACTGAGGAATTCGATTACGTTTTGTATTACATTTTCTTATTTCATTAATATTATTTCATAAGATGTATATTTCTGGATACACTAAAATAATACCTCGAATTCTAGGGTGTTACAAATCCTTAAACTTTTGGCTTAAGTATTCACCATCTCGATCCGAACGGAGGATCTTGATGGTCTTACCGAGTTGATTTTTCTACTTCACTCTTATACACTTTAAATATTTCAAAGACTTCATGTTTATGTTTAAGCAAGTAAACATAACCATAACGACTGAAATCATTATTAAAAGTAATGAAGTAGCTAGCACCTTGTCTTGACACATGTCTAAATGGACCACAAACATCCGTATGTATGATTCCAGGTAGATCTTCAGCCCTTTGCGTTTGATCGGAAAAGGTTACCTTGTCATCTTGCCAGAAATACAAGATACACATTTATCAAAGGATACATCATCATTTGATTTTAAAAGCCCTTCATGTTGAAGCTTTTCAATGCGTTTCTTACCAATGCTTGCAAGATGATAATGCCAAAGATAGGTAGAGTCCAAATTAGATTTGGCTCTTTTATTGCTAACAGCATACATAGAATTTACTTTTGAAACATAATCATGCATATCAATTTCAAAAATATTATCACAAGGAATAGCATAATCATTAAAACATTGATAAATCCATTATCTTTCAAAAGTGAAACTGAAACAACACCTCTAGTAATAGCAGGTGCATAATGACAATTGTCTAATACAATGATTAAGCCTAAAGGCAAAACTAAGTCAAACTTCGATAGGCTTCTACTGCTTCACGTACACCATTGTACAAGTAGAGTGCCTCATGTTTCAGTTTCTTCTTTCCTCTAAATTCCTTAAGGGTATTACAAATGTGAGTACCACAACCAGTGTCATATACCCAAGAATTTGATTTAGAGAAAGGATATAATTCTATTGTGAAGATAATTGAAGGTCCGGTCGAGCCGGCTAGCTTCTTCTTCTTATTCATCAACTCAGCAAAATAGGCAGGACAATTCCTCTTCCAGTGTCCCACAGTGGTAACACGCCTCATCCTTAGCCGGATGCTCTTTCTTTGCTGAAGGGGTTTTCTTAGGTTTAGGGACATAAGCACCTTGCTTTCCCTTAGCCTTTCCCCCAGTTTGCAGTTTCTTATATTTCTGGATCTTTTCACTTCTAATCGCAAGGATTTGTGGAGTAGCCGATTTCAGCTCTGTAATCATATTAAGTGGAATATGATTTTCATATTGGTTTTGAAGTTCGGGAGTCATGCTGCAGAGCATCAAACAAGCAACTTCATTATGACGATCATAAAGAGCATTCCATGCTGCTAATTCCTTAACAGGATAAGTAGCAACATCAGGAGCAAGTTCGTTCGACTGTTCAATGACTTCTATTTTCCTTTCAACACGAAGGACAATCCTTAGTTGACAAAACCAATCATTGAAATTAATTCCAGAAAGTTTTTCTTTTCTAGCATTTTCCTGAAAGCCGAATAATTCGAGTTCGGTGCAGGATTTGCCATCTACAACTAGATAAAAGTTCGAATTTAGTATTTTCAATAATACGTCCTTAAAAGAAAATCAAATACCCTAATGTTTATATATACATATAAACAATTAATTTTTTTAAGGCTAGGATCCTACTTGACATACCACCATCACATCAGTTGATCTGCTAGCAATGATGGTACTCAAAAGGTAAGTGACGATCAATAATTGCATTACAAGTGCAATTCCTAGAATTATGGGACTTACAAATAATATTTATGAAGCAAGCATAAGTGAATTTGTAAACATATTTCATCCCATCTTTTGCCACGGGCTTAAGGATCTCACCGCTTAACTCGTTTTAAGTCGTCCAATTAAGAACTGTAAATAGTCCACCACCGTCTCACGATGAGTGGTAATTTACCTTGGGATTTCAATTTACCTACGTCTCACACAGAGTAAAAAGGAACTGCAAGTGTTCTTACGATTGGATGACAATGACTTAAGTTTTAGGGTAACGCAATTTGATGTGTTATCAAATATGTATGAATATGCATGCACCATATTCATATCATAGGTTTTAATAAAAAATATTTTATCGTAAATCAACATAAAGAGCTCGGTAGCTCCATTTGAACGCACAAAGAACCGTAGAAGTAAAGCTAGCGCAAGGCTGATTAAGTAACCCACTTTCTTTAAGGAGACAGAGCCTCCAGACTTATAGCTCTCTTAGAGTTTGTTCAAATGGGTGAGCCGGTGTTTCTTTAACGATGAAAGATACCAATTTTTATTAAATGAATTTGCAATCAATTAGATATTTTACGACGCGGGAACAAATTACGGTATATGAGCCCAACCCATATGCGTCATAAATATGTAATATTACAAACCCTAAATCAAATTTCATAGTCATTTAGTCAAGTTTAATTTTATTTTCTAAAAACAATTTTGCGTCACAAGTCAACAATTGGCAAATAATAATTAAACTAAACTAATCGACTAGCTTAAGGGGCATTGATCCTATGGCCACTATGTTTTAGTATGTGTAATTTAAACTACTAAAACTATTAAACAATTAACAATTAATTTTCATGCAACTTTTGGTGTGTGAAACCCTAAAGCATGGCAAACTAGGGACGTGTAATCATTGTCAATTAAACAATTTAAACAAGTAACACATAATTACACTAATCAATTTTTAAGCATGTCATCTCAATTAACAATTAATTCTAACTAGCATATCAATATATCAAAGTAATATCCATGACAAATTATGCATGAATTTCATGGATACCCTTTACTAGGATAATTAAAGTACACTAATAAATAACAAAACAATTTAAATTAAACACGTTATTATTATTGTTAAACATCAAATTTTCTATGGGATTTTAAAGTTTAATTTTAAAAAAACATCCATATATATTTGATGTTTGTTTCTGTCTGTACGTCCATACCACAAGAAGCAAAACCAAACTTTCCTTCTTTATTATTATTAATTTTTTTTTCCCGTCCACGTGACTTAATCCTTACAACCAAATAAATATTATTTTTTTTTTCTCTCTGTTGTCGGTTAGATCAAGATTACCATCACCACAAAAATAATAAAAAAGCTTTTTCTTTCTTCTTGTTCGGTGACTTATCATATGCACATGACTTAAAAAAAAAATTCCGTTCGTCGCTTGCAACCAAATATTTTCGTTCCTGTTGGTCGACGAACCAAAACAAACAAACCCTCACAAATTTAATGTTTAACAAATCTAACTAATTAAAACAATACGTATAGCTCTGATACCACTGTTAGAATATAGCAAATAACTAAACAAATTGTCATACAATTGCGGAAGCGAATAGACACGTATTTATAATTAGTTAAGATAGAAAACGTGTACCTTTTAGTTAGCTCCAAATAATCGTTTAGTAAAACGAATAGGTTTCACAAATGGTAAAACCCTCTAGGGTTGCACGCACACCACTATCACGACACGATTACGATGCTAGTCGAACTACACGTAATAAACTTGAAGCCTTGCCTTTTTTCCTTTCCTTACTTTAATCGAATAAAACCAAAACAAAGCAAACCCCTTGGGTTGTTTGTCATACGGCTCACAAAGGGGAAGTAAAAAGGAGTTTATATTATTAGGGTATTTTTGTGGTATTTAGGATACCAAATAACCCTAACTTAATATTGTATTTATAGGTTTTAATTAGGTATTTGAGTTGTATATGGAGACCTAAAAATCGGCCCATATAAAACCTAATCCAAACCCAATACAAGTTTCACTCACTTAACATTTAAGTCCCTCAAGTTTAGTTTATATTAAATGTGTATAATAATTAATACATTATTAATTATTAATCGTGTTTAAATGATTAAGTGCGCGCCCCCCATAGGCTCATTAATTTCCGGACATGCTTAAGTCGTGTACATATATACCAACATGAATATCCATTAACCCGCTTAATCCAATAGATATAGACCGCTGGACTAAAATAAAATGGATTTGAAAATGGATATGGATATGGGATCACCCGATCCCTATCCGATCCATTGCCATTCCTATATGGGAGTGGCAGCTACTTCAAAGTAATTAACTAAGTAATAATTAGATAGTAATCAAGTAATTAAACACTAACTTAGATGTTGATCAATCCAAACAGGGACAAACATTTCTTTATATTTCTCCAACCAAATTCGGTCTGCATAATTCAAAACTTTTGCAATTTTAAACATGAAAATGAAACTTTTAGAAGTGAAATATACACGAACTTATTACATTATAATAATATGCACAAGTATTGAATATGAAAAAACTTGAAAATATGTCAGCATTGATTGAAGCTGCTCATAATTCTTTGTGTAAGATATTCATGTTAAAGAGTCTTCTAGTAACCTCCATAATAAATTAAATAGATACCATTCACACTTCAACTTTATTTATTTCCTGCAATTCCTATAGATATTTTGGCTAATGTGCATATACAAAAAATGTTTTGAAAACCGGTTTTTAGTTGATTCGGGCTAGGCTCCGATTCCAGTTCGGCCGGTTCAACCGATTTGTTAAAGTATGTGTTTATTCCATCTAGGACAAATGGTCTGTAGATGTATTCAACTTTTTCAAAAATGCTTTTGTATGCATCCAACTTTTAAAAGTGCTACTGTATGTATCAAACTTACTAATTATTGCTATTGTATGTAGTTATTAACACCAATGACGTTTTTGTCATGTCAAGCTCCACGTAGGTGACACGTCAGAGTTAATAATGTACTAAACTTATGTAAAATGTATGAAACTTGTATTTATATCCTCTAATTCATTTCATTTTTAAAAACCATCATCTTCAACCCCTTCAATACCAACATGTCTTCGTCATCTTTAACCTCATCAAAACCAACATGCTTTCATCATCTTCTTGATTGTCGTTTAACATTTGGCCTCGATTTTGTGATTAAGATGGTGTAAATTAGTTGTGCCGAAGTCGCCTAGAAAAAATGGCAGCGGCGGAAAAAATGTTGTAGATGCCTGAGATGGTAATGTTTTGGAGATATTGAAGAGGTAGATATGATAGGGGTAGGTGGCTAGGGGGTGTAAATTGGTTGTGATGATGTCGCCGAAAAAAATGGTAGAGATGGTAGTGATGCCGGATATGGTAATGTTTTGGAGATGATGGTGAGTTGGAGATGATATACTTTGGTGGTTAGAGAAGTGTAAATTGGTTGTTGTGAGGTCGTCGAAAAAAATGGTGTCGCTGGAAAAAATGCCGGAGATGGTAATGTTTTGAAGATGGTGGTGAGTTGGAGATGTTATAGTTTGGTGGTTCGATAGGTGTAAATTGGTTGTGGTGGTGTCGCCGGAATGTTTTATAGATGGTGGTGAGGTGGAGATGATAGGGTTGGTGGTTAGGAGATGTATATTGGCTGTGGTGGTACCGGCGGAAAAAATGATGTCACCGGAAAAATGATATTGCCGGAAAAAATAACGTCGCCAAAAAATTGAAGTTTATAAAGTTGATGAAGATGATGACTGAAAAATTCCATCTATTACTTGACTTGAGTGCTTCAGATTTGACTCAAGGATGAGCAAGTCAAAGTGTGTTGTCAATTCATAGTACAAATTTGTGGTCCCCATATCTATGTAAAAGACAAAAACTCTTCCCACTATATTTAAATCACTTTACCACCACAAATTCTTGAGTAAATCACTTTACCATCTCTGCATACAAAAATTGACGTAATGTAACTTACTTTTCCAAATTTCAAACAAAATTGACTTTCAAATAAATACTCCTCAAAAATCAATCAGTACCACCTAGGCAGGGGCGGATCCCTTCAGTCAATAGTGGGGTCAATGGCCCCCAACAACTTAAAAATTATTGTTGAAATCCTATAGAAATTTTTGACTGTTTGTAGTTTAATCGTTAGTAGCCCTCAACCCAAAATAAAAGAGGCCCTCGGTGACTTGAGAAAAACGTAACTATGACATCTTTAACTCACTTGTTATTGGAAAGAGGGAGATATGCTCTCTATATATAAGATATGAAAATCAAAAGATGTAGGTTGTTGGTCGATGTGGGACTACTCTCCTCAGGGTTTTCAATTTTTACATTTTTCTCTTATAAAGCAACTAAAGTTGAATTACACCTGAGTACCAAGCTAGTTGTTTGGTACCGTATAAACATAAATAGAATAGGAGTTTCAAACTTCTTTGAAATCTCTTAGTTGGTTTGTTAATTTGTTATAGGAGTCGCTTTTAATTTAGTTGACTTGTAGTAACTTGTAACTCACATGCAAATTTGTTGCCTCTTTATTACTACTATCACATATGCTTATTTACTACACGGTTTTTTTTAGTCAGTTTTCATTTGTAATTCTCATACAAATTGTAAAAGGTCATTTCAATTGAGATTTACTTTATCATTTCTTTATAGAAACTTTAAAAATGGACAAAATCAATATGTAAACTCGACCCGACCCGACCCGTTTTACACATACTAAAAACTCAACGTCGCTAAATGATCGGTGCCCCCCATGCTAACATTTCCCGGATCCGCCACTGCACCTAGGGTGTTCAAAATAGTCCGAAATCGGAAAACCGAACTGAAAACCGATTGAATCGAACCGATTTTCGGTTAACCGAACTGAGTTTTTTTCTTTTTTCGGTTAACCGAACCGATATTTTTTCGGTTTCGGTTCATATTTTTGAGATAGACGTGATAAATGGTTAACTGAAAAAACCGAAAAATTTATATATGTCGCACCCCCAAATTATGATGCGGAAGCGGGTCGGTTCGGGGCGCGACTAATCAATATACAAAGCACACAAGATTACATAGTGAACGACCACTACATGCGTCGTTTACAAATACATTGATATTATAAAAGTTTTACACTGTTATAACATAGTTTACAAAAGCTCCTGAGTTCGATTGATAGAGATTCTATGGCATAACTAAATTATACAAAATATAGTAATGCATGACAATCTCTTGATGTCTGAATGTGACTCGAGCTAATGGGCATCTTGAGTGGCAGACCTACTGCTGCTGATCACCTGTGATACATGCTAAAATGGGTCAGCGAAAACGCTGGTGAGCTCACAGGTTTGTATGTCAACACATATTTGTATGAACCGCAAGATTTAATGATAATTGAATTTAAAATGCAATTAAGCAAAATAAAAGTTATACCGCCATGAGCACATAGTCTGAGCTTAACTCGAGATGTCAGGTCCACATTTAAGGTATCCTGATCGAGGTGCCTCCTACGAGTGCCTAATCGAACACTCGTCTACACAAATATTAATACATCCGTTTTTCTAGTTAGTGCGTGCTAACCCGGATGAGGCTGGTCAAACCTATATGATACCATATACTAATATTCACGCTACTACGTATTACCAAACTATGCTGATGGAGGGCTTTAAAATGATTAGTGAATTTAACTCATGTAGTATTTGATTTGATGATACTTGCGTTCATATTGTAAAACAAAACAGAGCAATGAAATCACACCCCGAGGTAAAAGTATTTAAAAAGGGGCTATGAGACTCACCTGAGCCTATGAGATGCTACTAAGCACAATTGATGATTCACAATGATTTGATGTCGTTACAACGACTGAACCTGCAGGGCGTCTTAGACGCGCAAGGTTTTGATAAATGATTAGATTATTGAAACCTGCCGGGCGTATTGAACGCGCAAGGTTTAATTGATTAGATGACTCTATGGACCATCTATGCTAGTTATCCCATTAACTAGTTATGACCAAACACTTTGGTTAATGATTATGTTTGAGTTTGTGAAAATGTTTACGGCCCATTGGTGATTGATTGAAATAATAATTCTTCAATTATTATTACTACTTTCATTTGTTGTGAACTTATAAAAGCATATTTGAAGTGTTTAAATGTTGTATCGTATAAGTATGAAATATGTCGCGATGTCAGACACTTAGTGTAAACCTTTAGTTTTAAGTTTATGGAAAAACGGAGGTCCGAAAACTAAAATATGCCATTTTCGACCCCTAGATGACTCCGGATGGCTTAAAACTGACTAGGCTAAGGTACTTAGCCTTGACCATTGGGTTGTTTTCGAGTGACCTTGCGAATTTGAGCTCAATCCGTTATAATAAATTTTTCATCGAGAAGCTACCCTGTTTTAGGTTGTTAAATCGTCGACGTTTCCGAAAATTTACGTGTTCTGTTTTAGCTAGAATTCGCAGGGCTAGTTTATTGATCCGTTGGATCATGAAATATATAGGGGGAATCCGCCGTATTCATTTGAATACGCCGTATTGGTGGCTTTTGTGGGGAATACGCCGTATTCATTTGAATACGACCGTATTCATGAAAAATAGAGGGAATACGCCGTATTCCCTTGAATACGCCGTATTCCCTTGAATACGCCGTATTCCCTTGAATACGCCGTATTCCGAGGAGGCGCAGGTAGTTCATGATTTCTGGGCGGGAATACGCCGTATTCCCTTGAATACGCCGTATTCATGTAGTCTGGGCAGGAATACGCCGTATTCCCTTGAATACGCCGTATTCCGAGGGCCGATTCAAGTCTGTAGTTTCAAAATCATACCCAAACCAAATCTAATCCGCAATTTAACTAACAATCATCAATCCTAACACTAATACATGATAGTATATGCTATTTAAGTACGAAATAACAAAGTTTAAGTTAGTGATTTTCCTTACAATGATTTATGATAAACGGATGATGGTAATGATGGAGACGAAGAAGATGATGGTGAGGATGATCACGATGATGATGATGATAATCTAGTTGTTGTTAATTGTTGTTGTTGTTTGAAAATGAAAACCGAGAGAGAGCCGAGAGAGTTTGAGAATTTGAAGAAGAAAATGAAATGAAAACAAAGGGTGAGTTGGGTTTGTTCATCCGGCTCCAATTATTGGAGTCGGTTGGGCTCCCATTCGTGGTACAAAATACCCGTGTTTTTGTACCCGATCGAAAAGTAGTAAAATGTTTTAATTCGATAAATTCCTATAATTGATATCGTACGTATTTTAATCGAAGTATTTTAATAAAAATACTTTTAATGAGATATAAAAATATATCTTTGCTTTATCTTTCTGAGACGGACACGATTTAATTGATTTCGTCGCGTTTGAGTAAAAAGGTATAAAACGAAATATGTTTCATTTTATCTAAGGTAAATAATAATTACTATCTGCAATAATAATACATTATTTATATGTTTTGTCGCGAATGTTTTACATTAGTACGATACGAATACTTTATATATTATCAAAATAATATATAATAAATATGTAGATATTAAATAATCATTCGGTATTACTTAATATTTGATTTTCACCAATGCCGTATAAATGAATCGGAAATTTGGCCGATTTGAAAATGAACGATTAAATATAATCGTGAACTGATATATATTCAACAATATATACATTGATACATACAATTAGCCTAATACATAGCACTAATTACATGTATTTCTAAATGATTAGGAACTACAAACTAGTCCTAATTTGACGGGTGTCACATTCTCCCCTTGTTAAGAGAATTTCGTCCCGAAATTCAGCTTTGAGTTGATGCGTGAGTGGAGTCTGAAAATAGATGTGGATATTTGAGTCGCATCTGATCTTCCCGTTCCCAGGTGAATTCCCGACCACGCCGCGAATTCCACCGAACCTTTACGATGGGAATACGACTTTGCTTAAGCTGTTTGACCTCACGGTCCATGACCTCCACTGGTGTCTCGACAAAATGAAGTTTGTCGTCAATTTGAATTTCCTCGAGCGGGATGATGAGTGTCTCATCGGACAGGCATTTCTTCAGGTTAGAAATGTGAAATGTGGGATGCACGCTACTAAGCTCTGGAGGTAGCTGCAATCGATAAGCGACTGGACCAATCCTTTCAAGGATCTCAAAAGGTCCGATGTATCTAGGGTTTAACTTCCCACGTTTACCAAAACGGATGACACCTTTCCAAGGTGATACTTTGAGCAATACTCGATCCCCAACCTGGAACTCGAGATGCTTGCGTCTCACGTCAGCATAACTCTTCTGACGATCACGTGCGGCCTTCAGCCGTTGTTGGATACCAACGATCTTCTCGGTGGTTTCATGAATGATTTCAGGACCAGTGAGTTGACTGTCTCCCACTTCGGTCCAACAAATAGGCGATCGGCACTTACGACCGTACAGTGCCTCGAATGGTGCAACTCCAATGCTGGTATGATAGCTGTTGTTGTATGAGAATTCACACAATGGCAAATGATGCTCCCAATTTGCACCGAAATCAATTACGCAGGCGCGTAACATATCTTCCAGTGTTTGAATAGTCCTTTCACTTTGGCCATCGGTTTGTGGATGATAGGCTGTACTCATGTCTAAACGAGTACCCAATGACTTTTGCAATGATTGCCAAAAGTTAGATGTGAATCGGCTGTCTCTATCAGAGATAATTGAGATTGGAACGCCGTGCCTTGTTACGATCTCCTTCAAGTAGATTCGCGTGAGACGTTCCATTTTGTCGGTTTCCTTCATGGCAAAGAAGTGAGCAGATTTGGTTAAACGATCAACTATTACCCATATAGTATCGCAACCACTGGATGTTTTCGGAAGTTTAGTGATGAAATCCATAGCGATTTGCTCCCATTTCCATTCTGGAATATCCGGTTGCTGTAGCAAACCGGTGGGCTTCTGATATTCGGCTTTAACTTTTGAACATGTGAGACACTTGCTGACATACGTGGCAATCTCTGCTTTCATGTTTGGCCACCAGTATGATCCCTTGATGCCATGATACATCTTGTCTGATCCAGGATGTATAGAATACTTAGACTTATGAGCTTCATCCATCACTAAGTCTCGAAGATTCCCAAACTTGGGTAACCAGATTCGGTTTGCGAAGTATTTGACCCCATTGGGTTTGGTTTCAAATTGATTCTCCATATTTCGCAAGGCCTCTTCCTTGATGTTTTCAGGTTTCAATGCTTCGAGTTGAGCAGTGAGAATTTGAATGATTAGATCATTATGAATGGTAATGCTGAGGGCTCGTACTCGAAGTGGTTTTGTGCGCTCTTTGCGACTTAGGGCATCGGCAACCACATTTGCTTTGCCCGGATGGTACTTGATCTCGCAGTCATAGTCGGTGAGTAACTCAACCCAGCGACGTTGCCTCATATTGAGATCCTTCTGATCGAATATATGCTGGAGGCTTTTGTGATCGGTGAATATGGTACACTTTGTGCCATACAGATAGTGTCTCCAGATCTTGAGTGCGAACACTACGGCTACTAATTCGAGATCATGAGTTGTGTAGTTCTTCTCGTGAACCTTAAGTTGTCGGGAGGCGTAGGCAATAACCTTGTCTCGTTGCATCAACACGCAACCAAGACCTTGGTGTGAGGCATCGCAGTATACCACGAAGTCTTCATTGCCTTCGGGTAGTGATAGAATTGGTGCACTGCAAAGCTTTTGCTTCAATAGCTGAAATGCTGACTCTTGTTTATCAGTCCAATCGAACTTCTTTTCCTTCTGAGTCAGTATTGTGAGAGGTTGAGCTATTTTGGAGAAATTCTCAATGAAACGCCGATAATAACCTGCCAGTCCTAAGAATTGGCGTACTTCGGTCGGCGTCGTCGGTGCTTGCCAGCACTTGATAGCCTCAATCTTTGATGGATCTACGTGAATTCCTTGACTATCAATCACATGACCAAGGAACTGAACGGTTTTCATCCAGAACTCACACTTGGAGAATTTAGCATATAACTCTTCGTGTCTAAGAAGTTCTAGAATGACTTTGAGATGCTGCGCGTGCTCTTGCTCATTGCGCGAGTAAATAAGAATGTCATCGATGAAAACAATGACAAACTTGTCTAGATATGGTTTGCACACACGGTTCATAAGATCCATGAATACTGCCGGTGCGTTAGTCAAACCAAAGGCCATAACCTGAAACTCGTAATGACCATAGCGAGTTCGGAAAGCGGTTTTCGGAATGTCTTCATCGCGAACTCGTAACTGATGATAACCTGATCTTAGATCTATCTTCGAATAGATACTTGACCCTTGAAGTTGATCGAATAGGTCATCAATACGAGGAAGTGGGTAACGGTTCTTGACGGTCAATTTGTTCAACTCTCTATAGTCGATACACATTCTGAATGAACCGTCCTTCTTTTTCACAAACAGAACCGGAGCTCCCCATGGTGAAGAACTCGGTCTAATGAATCCCTTATCCAGGAGTTCCTGCAACTGAGTAGACAACTCCTGAAGTTCTGAAGGGGCTAAACGATATGGTGCTCGTGCAACAGGTGCTGCCCCCGGCACGAGATCGATCGAGAACTCAACTTGTCTCGGTGGTGGAAGGCCAGGTAAGTCTTCGGGAAAGACTTCTGGATAATCTCTAACAATGGGCACATCCTCAAGTCGTTTCTCTTCCGACTTTTTCTCCAAGACATGTGCGAGAATCGCCTGGTACCCTTTCCTAAGGTACTTGCGAGTTTTCATGCAGGATATGATATTCAGTCTCGTCCTACCGGTCTCCCCTTGTATGATTAGAGTACTACCGGTGACAAGAGGTATACGGACGATTTTGTCATAGCAGATAATTTCAGCTCGGTGCTTGGATAACCAATCCATTCCAATAATGACGTCGAAACTTCCAATTTCAACGGGTATAAGGTCAATAGAGAAGATTTCATCAGATAAATTTAAAGTGCAATTTGGTATTACACTGTCAGTCTCTATGAGTTTACCATTAGCTAACTCTACAATATACTTAGCATCTAAGGCAATAGGAGCAATGTTAAGCAATTGACTAATCTCATCAGATATGAAGCTCCTATCAGCACCAGAATCAAACAGAACAGAAGCAGTAAGATTGTTGAGAAGAAACGTACCCGAGACCACATTCGGGTCTTGACGGGCCTCTCCTAAGTTCAGAACGAAAGCTCTTCCCTTCGCAGTGTTGTTACCCTTGTTCTTCAGCTTTGGGCAATCATTCCTAAAGTGCCCAGTTTCTCCACACTCATAACAGGACTTTGGTTGGCTGGTGGTGGTGTTGGTGTTGACGGTAGTAGACCTACAGTCTTTGGTCAAATGTCCATACCTTTGACATTTTCCACAAGGTGTGCTGCAAGGACCATCATGATGACGGCGGCACTTTGAACAGTAGGGCTTATTTCCAGTGTAGCCCTTGTTGAAACCAGAACCAGTGTTGAGGGTCTTATCAGACTCAGACCTCTTTGATGATGATTGGTTTTGAGTGGTGTTCCCAGACCACTTTCTCTTGTTGTTGTTACCAGAAGATGGAGCAGATGTCTCACGGCTGACAATCATGGCCATGAGTTCATGAGCAATTTCGATAGCTCTATCAAGGGTGGTTGGTTGCGCTGAGGCGACATTCCCCTGGATATTCTCCGGAAGTCCGCGGATGTACTTCTTGATACTTTTTCCTTCCGTATCAACCAAGCCTGGGCACAACAGAGCAAATTGCTGGAACTTGGTGGTGTACCCAGCAATATCGTTCCCTTGTACCTCCAGATGCCAGAACTCCACTTCTAGTCGGTGTAGTTCTTCCTCGCGACAGTACTTCTCCTTTAGCTTTTTCTTCAATTCAGGCCAAGGAAGTCGGTTTGCGATCTCGACGCCAATAGAGTTTGCGTGGGTGTTCCACCACGTTAGTGCACCTTCTTGAAAGGTGTAAGCAGCAAACTTGACCTTACTATCTTCAGCACAGTTACAGAGACTGAAGACAGATTCCATTCTTTCAATCCATCTGATCAGGCCAATGGCACCTTCTGTGCCCTTGAAATACAATGGTTTGCAGCTGAGAAAATCCTTGTAGGAACAAGGTTTGATAACAGGAGTAGAAGTAGCATTGATTGTCTCTGCATTCCTTAAAGCTTCTTGAGCAGCCATGGCTTCGGCTACAGCTCGGGTAACCGCAGCATTGAGTTCAGCTTGACTGAAACCAGTCTTCTTTGGCGGCATGATTCTGATAAAAGCAAAGAGAGTGGATGAGTTGTTTGCACCAAAACATGATACATCACATATGCATATATATATATTTATGGGGTAATATACAATTACACAAGTGATAATCACATTTGACAAACAACAGAGTTGCATACTAGATGCGAGTTTGCGAGTAGGTGAGGTATGGTTTTACGTATGGAGCCTATAGTCCTTCAAACAATAAGTTCCATTTGTGATTCTAAGGAAATAGAATGATAGAGGAAATACAAAATGATATATTCCTCGCGAACATGTGATTGTACAGCGGAATTGTGTTGTGAGATGTTATGTGTGTATAAAAGAATAGACGATAGTACTTCATACGCATCGTCTTTGGTATTGAAGATGTTAACGAGTGTATTATCGTGTGTGATATATATATATATTCGATATATATAATAGCTTAGAAGATAATACGCGAGTGGCCTTAATCATATATCTTCAATATATAATAGCCTATAAGGTAGCACATAAATGAGGCCTATGTATGTATATACGCCTATATCACATAATAGCCTAATGTGTGTCTAACACTAATCAAGTATTAGTCACGGTTTCTCTCGTGGTCAGAGTCAACTATCGCATTCCTATTCAACATAACCCCTTTCAGCTTTCACATCGTATTCATTTAATTGTACATAGTTAGCTAAGCTATGTTAAATTAAACTCATATGGTGCAATCACTGAACCAGTTATATCTAATAAGGAATACCGCCTAACGGTCATAGTCTAGGCCCACTAAATGCAACCTAGTTCACTATAACCTTAGGCTCTGATACCAATCTGTCGCACCCCCAAATTATGATGCGGAAGCGGGTCGGTTCGGGGCGCGACTAATCAATATACAAAGCACACAAGATTACATAGTGAACGACCACTACATGCGTCGTTTACAAATACATTGATATTATAAAAGTTTTACACTGTTATAACATAGTTTACAAAAGCTCCTGAGTTCGATTGATAGAGATTCTATGGCATAACTAAATTATACAAAATATAGTAATGCATGACAATCTCTTGATGTCTGAATGTGACTCGAGCTAATGGGCATCTTGAGTGGCAGACCTACTGCTGCTGATCACCTGTGATACATGCTAAAATGGGTCAGCGAAAACGCTGGTGAGCTCACAGGTTTGTATGTCAACACATATTTGTATGAACCGCAAGATTTAATGATAATTGAATTTAAAATGCAATTAAGCAAAATAAAAGTTATACCGCCATGAGCACATAGTCTGAGCTTAACTCGAGATGTCAGGTCCACATTTAAGGTATCCTGATCGAGGTGCCTCCTACGAGTGCCTAATCGAACACTCGTCTACACAAATATTAATACATCCGTTTTTCTAGTTAGTGCGTGCTAACCCGGATGAGGCTGGTCAAACCTATATGATACCATATACTAATATTCACGCTACTACGTATTACCAAACTATGCTGATGGAGGGCTTTAAAATGATTAGTGAATTTAACTCATGTAGTATTTGATTTGATGATACTTACGTTCATATTGTAAAACAAAACAGAGCAATGAAATCACACCCCGAGGTAAAAGTATTTAAAAAGGGGCTATGAGACTCACCTGAGCCTATGAGATGCTACTAAGCACAATTGATGATTCACAATGATTTGATGTCGTTACAACGACTGAACCTGCAGGGCGTCTTAGACGCGCAAGGTTTTGATAAATGATTAGATTATTGAAACCTGCCGGGCGTATTGAACGCGCAAGGTTTAATTGATTAGATGACTCTATGGACCATCTATGCTAGTTATCCCATTAACTAGTTATGACCAAACACTTTGGTTAATGATTATGTTTGAGTTTGTGAAAATGTTTACGGCCCATTGGTGATTGATTGAGATAATAATTCTTCAATTATTATTACTACTTTCATTTGTTGTGAACTTATAAAAGCATATTTGAAGTGTTTAAATGTTGTATCGTATAAGTATGAAATATGTCGCGATGTCAGACACTTAGTGTAAACCTTTAGTTTTAAGTTTATGGAAAAACGGAGGTCCGAAAACTAAAATATGCCATTTTCGACCCCTAGATGACTCCGGATGGCTTAAAACTGACTAGGCTAAGGTACTTAGCCTTGACCATTGGGTTGTTTTCGAGTGACCTTGCGAATTTGAGCTCAATCCGTTATAATAAATTTTTCATCGAGAAGCTACCCTGTTTTAGGTTGTTAAATCGTCGACGTTTCCGAAAATTTACGTGTTCTGTTTTAGCTAGAATTCGCAGGGCTAGTTTATTGATCCGTTGGATCATGAAATATATAGGGGGAATCCGCCGTATTCATTTGAATACGCCGTATTGGTGGCTTTTGTGGGGAATACGCCGTATTCATTTGAATACGACCGTATTCATGAAAAATAGAGGGAATACGCCGTATTCCCTTGAATACGCCGTATTCCTTTGAATACGCCGTATTCCCTTGAATACGCCGTATTCCGAGGAGGCGCAGGTAGTTCATGATTTCTGGGCGGGAATACGCCGTATTCCCTTGAATACGCCGTATTCATGTGGTCTGGGCAGGAATACGCCGTATTCCCTTGAATACGCCGTATTCCGAGGGCCGATTCAAGTCTGTAGTTTCAAAATCATACCCAAACCAAATCTAATCCGCAATTTAACTAACAATCATCAATCCTAACACTAATACATGATAGTATATGCTATTTAAGTACGAAATAACAAAGTTTAAGTTAGTGATTTTCCTTACAATGATTTATGATAAACGGATGATGGTAATGATGGAGACGAAGAAGATGATGGTGAGGATGATCACGATGATGATGATGATAATCTAGTTGTTGTTAATTGTTGTTGTTGTTTGAAAATGAAAACCGAGAGAGAGCCGAGAGAGTTTGAGAATTTGAAGAAGAAAATGAAATGAAAACAAAGGGTGAGTTGGGTTTGTTCATCCGGCTCCAATTATTGGAGTCGGTTGGGCTCCCATTCGTGGTACAAAATACCCGTGTTTTTGTACCCGATCGAAAAGTAGTAAAATGTTTTAATTCGATAAATTCCTATAATTGATATCGTACGTATTTTAATCGAAGTATTTTAATAAAAATACTTTTAATGAGATATAAAAATATATCTTTGCTTTATCTTTCTGAGACGGACACGATTTAATTGATTTCGTCGCGTTTGAGTAAAAAGGTATAAAACGAAATATGTTTCATTTTATCTAAGGTAAATAATAATTACTATCTGCAATAATAATACATTATTTATATGTTTTGTCGCGAATGTTTTACATTAGTACGATACGAATACTTTATATATTATCAAAATAATATATAATAAATATGTAGATATTAAATAATCATTCGGTATTACTTAATATTTGATTTTCACCAATGCCGTATAAATGAATCGGAAATTTGGCCGATTTGAAAATGAACGATTAAATATAATCGTGAACTGATATATATTCAACAATATATACATTGATACATACAATTAGCCTAATACATAGCACTAATTACATGTATTTCTAAATGATTAGGAACTACAAACTAGTCCTAATTTGACGGGTGTCACAATATAACCTTATAATATATATATATATATATATATATAGGGATGGGTTCTGGTGAAAACAAGGAGATAAAAAAAACCCAGTGAAAACACATCCCCAACCTCCATCTAATCTAACATATATATATATATATATATATATATATATATATATATATATATATATATATATATATATATATATATAAAGGGGTGGGGATAAAAAAAACGGTGAAAATATTTTTTGATTCAAAATTCTTTTAAGTTGTGAACTTTCATTTTTTTTTGCTTAACATATGAATTTTTTTGTGAACCCTTATATTTTTTTTGTTTCACATAAAATTTTCAAAATGAACCTTTAATTTTTTTTTTGATTCACACAAAGTTTTTAACATTTTCAATTGTGAACCTTATTTTTTTCACATAAATTTTTTTTTTTAATTTTTTCATGAAAATTTTGAAGTTTTTTTATTGTGAACTTTAATTTTTTTAGGTTCACAAAAAGTTTTTAATTTTTTCAACCGTGAACCTTAATTTTTTTTTGAGTTCACGGAAAGTTTTAACTTTTTCAATTGTGAACCTTTTTTTTTCAAATGTGAACCTTAATTTTTTTTAGGTTCACGGAAAGTTTTAAAAATTTTCAATTGTGAACCATTTTTTTTCAACTGTGAACCTTCATTTTTTTTTAGTTCACGGAAACTTTTTTACTTTTTCATTTGTGAACCTTAATTTTTTTTTGTTCACAAAAAGTTTTTGACTTTTTCAATTGTGAACCTTTATTTTTTCAATTGTGAACCTTAATTTTTTTGGGGTTCACAACAAGTTTTTAACCTTTTCAATTGTGAACCTTTTTTTTCAACTGTGAACCTTAATTTTTTTTAGGTTCACGGAAAGGTTTAAACTTTTTCAATTGCGAACCTTTTTTTTTGTTTTTGGTTCACACAAAGTTTATAAGTTTTTCAACTGTGAACCTTAATTTTTTTAAGTTTACGGATTTTATTTTATTTTTTTCACAAAATTTATTTTTCATTTATTTTTTCTAGTTTACAAAAAAAATAAAAAAATAAAAAAATTCACAACTTGAAAAAATTGTGAACCAAAAGTGTTTTCACCGTTTTTTTTATCCCCACCCCTCTTATATATATATATATATATATATATATATATATATATATATATAAAAGCTAGATTAGATCAAGAGTGGAGATGTGTTTTCACTGTTTTTTTATCTCATTGTTTTCACAGGATCCCATTCCTATATATATATATATATATATATATATATATATATATATATATATATATACATACATATATATATGGTATATATTATATTTATATATAGATATTTACACTTGTATTTTGATGAAATCATATATATTTTTTTCCACTCATTTTAATGTAATCTACTAGCTTAATTTTGGCACGTATAACATAATTACACAATTATAACGAGTAAAATTGTTATCGTTTGAAACTTTTATTGTCAAAATATTTTTAAAAATAGTGAATACTTAATAATGAATGTATATTTGTGTGTTATTAATTACTTTTTAAATAAATTTTAAATAATAAACGGGTAATTTCGTTAACCGATTAACCGAACCGAAAAATCGATTAACCGAATTTTTCGGTTTCGATTTAGGTTCAAAAATATATCGAACCGGAACTCCGGTTAACCGGTCTCCGATTAACTGAGTCCCCGGTTAACCGTCCGTGAACACCCTTAGTACCACCACCTTTCTTTCTAACTTCCACATCTATACACACTTTCAAAACCTTGAAAATATATATACTGAAACCGTGCACACACACACACACACACACACACACACACACACACACACACACACACATATATATATATATATATATATATATATATATATATATATATATATATATATATTTATACGTTCACAGAGTATAAAACTAGAGGGAAAACTAATTGACAGGTTTCAAAGTTTCAATCTTTCCTCTCTCTCTTTATACTTTCTTTTGCTTCAATATAAAGCTATCTTTTTTTTCTTAGTTCATCAGAGAAAAGTTCGATAAAGTACAAAAAATTTGAAAGAATGAAAGTATCAATGAAATTATGTCATTTGTATAAAAACCCATTTACCACAAGATCTTAAAAACTCATTATCTCACAAATAGAAAATCGAAAAATTATAAAAATTGCACTATAAAATTCAGCATTTTATCCTCTTCGATTTGCCATCCCTCAAGGCATACTTTCGACGAGTTTTTTTTTTCTTCGTTTTTTGGTGGGTTTCACAAATTACTAACACATGTGTTAGTGCTTGGTTGTACATTTAATTTAGGTTTAGTGTTTAGGGTTTAGAAGGGTTTAATGTTTAGGGTTTAGTAGAATTTAGGGTTTAGAGTTTTGTAAAGCGTTTAGGGTTTAGGGTTTAGGGTTTGGAGTTTATGGTTTTGCAAAAACCCTAAACCCCAAATCCTAAACGCAACACTTTAACACATGTGTTAGTAATTTGTGAAACCCACCAAAAAACGAAGAAAAAAATCGCTGAAATTATGCCTTGAGAAGTGGCAAATCGAAGAGGATAAAACTTTGAATTTTATGGTACAATTTTCAGAATTTTTCGATTTGGCATTTGTGAGATATTTAAGTTTCAAAAAGATGGAGGTAAATAGATTTTTGTACAAATGGTACAATCTCATTGGTTCTTCCATACTCCAAAAATACATGTACTTCCTTGATCCCATCTCTGGTTCATCAATTTCTTCATTTTCTCCACAAATTACTTATAGGTAGAGTAGCTAGGGATTTAGATCTAAACAAGAGGTTTTTTACTTTATACTCCGTAACATTTAAGTCTGCAATTTGCTTTTTCCATTTTTTTTTCCTAATAACATTCAAGTACACTAATATATCAAATTTAAAAGAATAATAACAAAATAAAAAATCTAAGGTTGAAAAAATTAATAATAAAAGAACCAAACAAAATAACCCCTATAATAATAATAATAATAAAATGAAAAAAAAAAAAAGCAAACCGGTTGAACCCGGTTTCCAGTTCAACCGGAAAAGTCAACGATCTAAACTGATTAACTAAATAGTCAATAACCGGTCAGATTTGAATCGAAAAACATTTCGGAGCCGGTCGAACCGGTCCGGTTCAACCGGTTCTTAAAACATTGTATACAAAGGAACTTGACTAGCATTCGGAAAAACTTCTCTACATGCATTTATTAGAGCTAATTCTCTATGTGTGACTATTACACGTAATATGCATGCAGTCGACTAAAGCCAACTTTAGACAATTTAATGCCTAAATATAGTTTGCTTCCTTTTCTTTGTCCATAAAGACGAAAGCGGCGCAATATGTCTTGCTCATTGAAGTTACGCCAACCAATTGAACAAAAGGTATTTTATAGACTTTCGTTGTGTACATCGCATCCATTGTTAACACGTGCGGAAATGCATGCAATATATCTAGCGATGTTGGATGGATATATGAAGGAAGAATTTTCCAACTCATTTGAATCGTTTGTTGAAAATTCATAAACATAACGGTTAGAATGTAAAAGGGACCTAAGAATATGCATCGGAGATTTTCCTACATGCTCAATAAGGCTAATTTTTTGACCTTTCAGGGGGCGCTTGGTTAATTCAAGGGAATGAGAAAGGCAAAGGGTAAGATAATGATAGGGAATGGAATTGGGTATTATCATTCCATTGATAATGCTTGGTTTATAACATATATGTTAATGAAATATGCTGTAAATTTAGGGTATTTTAATCCTAAAGATTTTCAATGCCATACCATTACAAATTCAATAAAACACTAGCATTAGCGATAATCCTTCACACTTGGTAATCTTTAATAAATTAAATTAAATTAATTATTAAAGCTAAGATGAAATTAGGTCAAGACTCAACAATATACATTAAACAAAATTAAATTATGGATTCTGAAAACCTTTGCAGGCCATGTTTTTTTTTATATATAATTGTAATATAATATACATATATGATGATTGATTCTAGACATCATCTATGGGGTTAATAATGTTAAAAAGGGACGACGCTGTAACTTTACGAATCAAGTCTTCACGAATTTCTGTACTATAAAATTGTTTTTGCAGATTGTAATTCTTCTATTTGTTTAAATCATATCGTAAAAATTGAAGGCAAAGAGGAATAAGGGAAGTGAGTGTAACGGTGGGAGCAATATGTGAAGTAAAACTTTATTTTTCCATTACCCCCAAATTTGTGAGGAATGGAGTATTACCTAGTATTGGCCAATGATTGATTGCATTATAGTATACCAACCATTGTTATTCATTTCCATACCTATTCCTTACCTATAAAGTCCCCAACCAAGCGGCCCCTCAGTGTATATTGTTTCAAGTGTAGATGCACTATTCGGTTTCTGCTCCCTTATTGTGAATAAAGTATCATGTGGCGCCACGTTCTTGTTTGTCAAATCTGCCACCAAACGAATTTCATTATCTATCGTTTGGCATATGGATGCGCGTTCATATACCGTGCAGGTGGATGATTATGTTTGATGTAGTGCAAAAAGTCACGTTTTTACCTAAATTATTGATCCCATATTTAGGCCTTTTATAACAAAAAGATTCTTAAAACATCATTATTTATCATATTTTGTTATAAAGGCGAAAACTTGACGGACTTTCCAAAACTATACGAAAAGGGCTGAAAATACACTGAAATAGGCACCAAATTGAGCCGAACCCTAAATCTACTATAAACTCCATACCAAGACCTCACAATTATCTTATTTTGTAGCTATGGAGATTACGAGAACGTGGATATAAGGATTGCTCAAAACGGATCAAGGATGAAAAAAGTTATGCAAGATACAACGCAGCCGAAAGCTACAAAACGTATTTTGGACACGCCTGGGCCCCACACATCCAATTTCTACCAAATTGGCATCATTAGAAGCGTAACGGAATTACGAAGCCGTAGGTGAAAGAATTAAGTCAAACGGACGCGAAACGAATAAAATACGGCCCTCCGAAGTAACGAGAAAAGTCAGAAAAATCACACGGCCACCACAGGGCCGTACATGGCCTCCATAGAGCCGTACACGGCCTGTAAGAAGCCGTGCATGGCCTCTACAGGGTCGTACATGGCCTGGTTTGGTCTCACATGGCCTCGTTTTTGCTTCGTTTGCTTGTACGTATGCTTGTGGACTTGTACTCTTGGATCCAAGGCTTGCCTATAAATAGTGGCCTCATTCACCTCATTCCACACACCAATTCTTCATAGAATTCTCACTTTCTCTCTCACACACACTCTCTCTCTCTCTCTATTTTCTCTCTCTAGCACTACTCTTAGGAGTTAGAGGAGAATTAGAAAGGGTAGCTAGTTAGCGTAGCGGTAGTTGTAGCGTCTGTACGGAGTTACTCCGAGACTTTGGGTCACGAAGATTTTTCTGTAATACTTATTCAGGTTATATTTATATCTCTTTTCTTTATTTCGTAAATATGATTTGCTTATATTATGTTTGCGTTGTATTGCTTACTAGAGATGCCATGCTAGGCTAGACAAATCTGTGTTTGCTATGATAATGGTTATGCTTAAGTAGTTATAATTTAATATGCAATTGGGATGAAACCATTATGAAACAACGCAGGTAACGTTATACGGCTTTCATTTGTATTGCGCCGGAAACATCACGAATGTGTGTAGTACGGAATGTGGAAGCTATGAAAGTCGTGGGCACAATCCGTTGTGGAAATAATGATCTCAATTGTAACATGATGTTACTCTGTCTGTGTGAATATTAAACTGTATCTGAATTTATGAATTGAATCTCAATTGTTTACCTATCCAACTTATGCTGTGGTTAGAAACTTCCTGCTAAAACCTGGCCAGTTATTAGTGGTACGTACTCTACCTATTCTATGTATGATGAAGCATTTGAACTCGACATGGCTGTATTCTCTAGATTGAAACTATATCATAAGAGATACGGAGCATAGGATTAGAGATAGGTTAGATTCAAGCTCATATATTAAATATCTTTGAGAGACCTTTCGGGATATTTATGATCCGATCATCTGGTTATGTGAAATGGTATGAAATAGGAATAGTTATCTGTGTGCCTTTCTATTGCATGTTCTTGTTTGATTGTTGCCTTAGGAATGCTGCATGCTAGAACTAAACCTCCGATTACTATATATAACTGCATGATTAGGGTTTTCAGATATAAGTTGATGTTTATACAGTAGAATGATGTGCATGTAATAGTTAAGGTGATTTATATGATTAATGATGAACAATTCAATTAACCGTCAGACAAGTTAATCCAACCTATTCCGTAGGGTAACTCCTGTTCACATTATTGTTTATTCAACAATTCGTGCCATGATACCGACACACATTTGTCAGAGATTGGGGAATAGGATTAGAGAATAACTGTTGATTGAATTGATCACTACATTTGGGAGAACTTCCGGTGTATCTGACACTATATAATTGCTATCCATGTGACATATTATTTATCTGATTGTAGAGACCTTTACGTTAGATATATGATAGGATCGTAATTATACGTCATTAATAATATAGGGTATCCAATGAGCAAACTGGTAGTTTGAATCAATGCTAAGGAAAAACCATAAAACGGCACAGTACTTCGTATAGCGTTTAAATACGTGGGAAAAGCTAAGGAACTGCCGTAGGTATAATACTTCATGTTAATTTAAGTTCCTGGTTACTCAACGGATTAATCATCATAATTAGTGGCTTTAATACCCATAACTACTAATTCAAAGCATATACCGACATCATAGTAAACACTCTCGTATCCACTGTTCTCTGAGCCTCCGTACAAACATCCTTTCCTTTTCTGCATTTATTTTCCGTAGATTAGTTATAAAACCAAAAACCAAATTCACTTTAGTTAAACCCTAGCTAAGTCACCAAAGGTAATTAGAACACCTAATATCCCATGCCCGTTGTAGTATAAGAACGAAACCTGAGTCAACATACCGCTTACTACCCTAGTAACCTAATTAGGGCTGAAAGTAGTATTAGCTTAGGATTTCCCCAGCTCTATATTTTAAAACAACCTACTGTTGCGCTCCCGTTGTGACAACGACCGCTTCGGGATACAACACGTTTTTGGCGCCGCTGCCGGGGACTACAACGACCGATTTTAGGTTTTTAGTTATCTTAGTTATTTAGCGATCCTTTCGGAAGATCAATATCATCCGTAAGTTCATTTTCCTGTCTTTAGGTTAGATTTCCTTTTCCATAGTTAAAACCTATCCTTTCCAAAACTCTACTTTCTACTAACAAGTTATGACAAATCGTATCACTCTCGCCTCATAAATCAAGCCACTACTAGAGGAACGAGGAGGACCAATCGTATCATCTGCTGACGAAAACCTTGAAATTAAGCCACACTTCATTAAAATGATCAAATCTCAGTGTCAATTTCATGGTCTCTCGGTTGAAAATCCAAACTCTCATCTTAATAAATTCATCAACCTTTCCGACTCCTTCGAACAAACGGGATCCAGTAATGAAGTTACTCGACTTCACCTGTTTCCCTATTCTTTAGCTTCTCGAGCACAGACATGGTTTTATGAACTCGAACCCAATTCGATTCATACATGGGAGGAGATGGCTACCAAATTCATGGCTAAATATTTCCTTCCGTCCCTACAAACCAAGCTTAAGAATGATATCACTAACTTTCTCCAAAAGGATAATGAATCATTAAGCTCTACTTGGGAACGCTTTAAGAATTTGCTCGGAAGATGTCCGAATCATCAGTTTGCTGAAATGAATTTGGTCTGCACATTCTACAATAGTTTGAATCCTCATCATCAACAAACCCCCGATGCTGCGTCATCCGGAAATTTCATGCTACATACTTCAGACGAAGCATGGAAGTTGATTGAGACGATGACGATGCATCAACATGACTTGGAGCAAGATGAATCAACTTCGGAGAAAAGGAGTACTTCTAATGCCTTGAACACTTTGAAAGCTCAAGTTGTCAAGGACATGCAAGAACCTTCTATACCCAAACACGAGAAGAAACCTCAAAGGCTATTCTCAAGCCAATGGTTCAAAGAAGATATTCTTGCCACTACTGGAGAAACCTCTGATCAAGCCCATCATTCAAAATCTTTCATTCAGAGGCCAACCAATCGATCTTCTTCTCAATCGTTAGTTCTTTCATCACCCTCTACTTCTTCTCATTTTGACTTCTCGTCTAAACACCGAAATTTTCAATAACTTCATGGTTGATCAAAATAATATTAATAAATAAATTGTTGATTTTCAAAACCAAATTGATAGTTTGCTTAGAATTTCAAACGATTTAGTTAAAAACATGGAGGATAATGTAAAAAGGTTGTTTTTAAAATTTGATGAGAAGCAAAGGGAAGAAGCGATTAGCAAAGCTATTCATCATTCATCTTATGATTATGATGATATCCTTGTGGTCACTAGAGGAGGAAAAGAAACTAAGAATGAGAAATCGATAGATATTTTGACAAACGAACCTTCTATTTCTTCACCTCTCACTGACTCAGTACCAGTTAAGACTCCTGTCACTTCTCCTGAGCCAGCACCTTCTAAAGCCAGAAGTTATTATTCCTTCACGTATACCTTTCCCTGGTAGGCTTAAGAAAGAGAAACAAGAAGCCCAGTTTGGAAAATATCTAGAGATGTTTAAAAGCTTACACTTAAATTTCAAACTTTTAGATGCTTTAGTTGAGATGCCTAGTTATGCCAAATTCTTTAAAGAACTCTTATCAAATAAAGAAAAACTTAGACAAATAGTTAACTTGCCTTTAGATGCAGAGTGCTCTTTGATCATGCAAAAAGGACTACCCCCAAAGCTAGGAGATACTATCCGTTTCACTATACCTTGTTACCTATAGGATGTTCAAATAAGTAACGCCTTAGCCGACTTAGGAGCTAGTGTAAACCTTATGCCGTATTCCCTCTATAGAAAATTAGGATTAAGCGAACTTTTACCAACTCGCATGACCATCCAATTAGCCGATAGATCAGTTAAACTCCCTCGTGGAATTGCTGAAGATATTATGGTACGTGTTGATAAATTCGTCTTTCCTGTGGATTTTGTTATCATGGACATTGAGGAAGACACCGAAGTTCCACTCATCCTTGGCAGACCTTTCCTAAACACTGCCAAGGCCGTCATTGACGTAAATGAAAAATCTTTAAAACTTCGAGTTGGAACTGAGGAAGTCACCTTCAATGTTGACAAACTAATGAAACAACCTATAGGGAAAGACCTTGGTCTTGTAGACTTTATGCAGGAAATAATTGAAGAACACCTGGAAGAGATCCTCGCAGTAAGCAGCAATAACTCTCTTCCAAACACGGTCATCACTACCAGAAGACTTTGCCAAGAAGACGGAGGTCTATGCTCAGCTATTTCGGATCCACCAACCGCATCTAAGGAAGTACTATTTCCTTTAAAGAAATCCGGCAATCAGCTTAACAATTCTATCACAGCTGTTCCGCTTGGATCTGGCACACCTGTCACTCTCCTAAGAAGGAACCCTACTCCTGAAGTGCCCGATTTATCTCTCACAAAAAACCAAATTCTGAAGACTCTCGAAGAGATGGAGTCAATGCTTAAACCCTTATCTACAATCTGAAACATCAAATCCAGAGATCACTATCAGCACATCTTCTTCTGCTCAATTCCAGAGATTTGCATTCACGGAGAATAAAGATACCATAATCACTGAAGACAATGCAATCTCTCACTTTTCAAAAGCAATATACGAGCTAAGAAAAGATGAGCTCTCCGATAAACCAGAATGGGTTGAAATAGCATCAGCCGACAGTCCAGAGATCCCTGCAGTAGATTCAGAATTTCAAACGAAGTTCGACGAGCTTAAAAGAGACAAAATTGCAAGGATGAAACCTTCCATAGAAGAACCACCCGAATTGGAGCTGAAGGAACTACCCGCACACCTTGAATACGCTTTTCTCAAAGGACCTTCACACTTACCAGTTATCATATCAAAAGACCTAAAGCCGGAAGAGAAGGCAAAACTTATTCAAGTTTTGAAGTCACATAAGAAAGCAATTGCTTGGAAGATTTCTGACATTCAAGGTATCAGTCTGAACTATTGCACTCACAAGATCTTAATGGAAAATGACTTCAGACCATCAATTCAAAGGCAGAGGAGAGTCAACCCGAAGATTCAAGAAGTGGTTAAGAAGGAAGTTATCAAACTCTTGGACGCTGGCCTGATTTACCCTATTTCAGATTCCCCTAAGGTCAGCCCAGTTCAAGTTATCCCAAAGAAAGGAGGAATGACGGTTATCGCTAACGAAAACAATGAATTAGTTCCAACACGAGCCGTCACCGGTTAGAGGGTGTGTATTGACTACCGAAAACTAAATGAAGCCACTCGCAAAGATCACTTCCCTCTACCGTTCATTGATCAAATGCTGGAGAGATTGTCAGGAAATGAATTCTACTGCTTTCTTGATGGATTCTTCGGATATTTTCAGATTCCTCTCGATCCAAAGGACCAAGAAAATACAACATTCAAATGTCCGTATGGAACTTTCGCCTACCGACGTATGCCGTTTGGCTTATGTAATGCACCTGCTACATTTCAACAGTGCATGGTAGCAATTTTCCATGACATGATTGAACAATGCATGGAGGTATTCATGGACGACTTCTCAGTCTTTGGAGACTCTTTCTCTGTTTGTCTTTCTAACTTGGATAGGATGCTTGCCCGATGTGAAGAATCAAACCTCGTTCTGAATTGGAAAAAATGCCATTTCATGGTAAAAGAAGGAATAGTTTTAGGGCACCGCATATCAAAAGCCGGAATTGAAGTTGACAAAGCTAAAGTTGAAACTATCTCAAAACTTCCTCCACCTAATTCTGTTAAAGCCATCCGAAGTTTTCTAGGTCACGCCGGATTCTACATTCGCTTCATCAAGGATTTCTCCAAGATCTCTCGACCTATGACTCATCTTCTTGAAAAAGATACTCCGTTTGCCTTTACAGATGAATGTCTCCAAGCTTTCAACTATTTGAAAGATCAGCTTGTACATGCACCGATAATGATTGCCCCAGATTGGAGCCTTCCATTTGAGATCATGTGCGACGCCAGTGATTTCGCAGTTGGAGCTGTATTGGGACAGAGGAAGGATAAACACTTTCAACCAATATACTATGCCAGCAAAATGCTCACAGACGCTCAAGAAAATTACACAACCACAGAAAAGGAGCTGCTTGCGGTAGTATTTGCTTTCGATAAATTTCGTTCCTATTTTATGTTGTCCAAGACTCTTGTCTATACAGATCATTCAGCCTTGAAGTATCTTTTCAAAAAGCAAGATGCAAAGCCTAGACTGTTAAGATGGATTCTACTCCTACAAGAATTCGATATTGAGATCAAAGATAAGAAAGGAGCAGAAAACGTTGCAGCAGATCATCTAAGCCGATTAGAAAATCCTACACTAGAGCAGCTTAATGAAAAGGATATTTGATGATCCCAGCTAGAGATCTTAGTATGTATTACTTTGATTGATTATTAATAAGCTTGCGGAATAGTTTATTAATAACTTGAAGAACAAACTTGTATATAACAGAATATCTAACCAAAAGCTTCAATATTATTAATAATACGAACACACAATTTGTGTTAGGGTTTACAACCTTGAAGCTAATAACTAGAATGAATTCGTCTTCTATATCTTTTTAGGGTTTTACAGGATCTCTATTTATAACACATAGAATCCTTTACAGAATCAAACTATTATGGAAATCTTATCTATTCCATAATTATCTCTAACCGACTAACCAACAGTGGTTGAGTATATAACTAACAGGGGTAGTACTCGTATATTATCAACAGTGGTTGAGTACTTACAAAATACAAACTATACACTAACAGTGGCCCTGTTAGACAAATGTACTAACAGCGGTTGTCTTCTTCTAACAGTGGTTGACTTCTAACAGTGGTTGAAGTCTTATACCAACAGCGGCATGATACTTGTATTCTGAGCAAATCTAACAGTGTCTCAGGTCTCAACAATCTCCCCCTAAACTTGATCATTCAGAGTAATGATTCAAGTTTCAATCCTTCTTTTCTTCTTCTTTCTCCTTCATTGTTTGCCGCTTATGCAGTTGATTAAACACCATGTATAAAGCTCTGTAAACTCCTTCAGTAATGATGGTTGTAGATAACTTCAAATCAATCAATCTATTCAGCAACCCTGTTCCCAGCACATAATGTCGATCATCAAACATGTAGATCACCTGTCCATTGTTGAATACTACCATGTGTACTCCAGCTCTGGCAAAATATCTCCAGGTTATAACCCTTTGATAACAATGAAAGAATAAGTGATACAAGCTGGCTGGTTCAAACAGGCTCTGCAATAACTCCATCATTTGTCTTTCAATCACTGCTTCAGAGTTCTTTCTATTCCTGATTCTGCTCACTTGATACAATTCCAAAAGATCATCTCTTGTACAAATTCTGAGCAAATCAACCATACTTCCAACATGATCATCAAATCCTCTTTCCCTTTCAATCTTGATCTCAAGGATCATTTTTCTGAAACCATAATCAATTGCTACTCCTTCCCAATTTATAATTCTAGCCTTTCTTGGTCCTTCAGAAATCTCCTTGCTATCAGTCAGAATCTTGATTCTCTTTTTCAGCTCTGGATCAAATCTTGGAATATCAGGAATAACATTATCTTTAGAAATCTGATTTTTCCATGAATTTCTTCTAACTTCATTCTGCTTATCCTCTAAGGCTTTCTCTGCTGCCTCAGCAGCTGCCTTTTCTTTTCTTTCTTCTTCTTCTTTCAAAAACTTTGCCATTTCCTTATCTGCCTTTTCTTTCTTCTCCTTCATCAACGCATTCAAATGCCTATTCTCTTCCATTTTCTTTGTCCACTCCTCATCTCTTCCCATATACCTATCATATGCCTGTTGCAGCTTCTGCATATTCCATCCTCTAACAATTTTAGCTGGAGCATAATTTTCAGACAAAGCATTAATCATTTGTCTTCTCCTTTCAGCATATGGTAAAGGTTTACTCCTTTTCTTGGCTAACTCATCTTGCTTTTTCTTCCTAGCCCTTTCCTCATTCGACTTTTTCATCAACAAAAATCCAGAAGATAACTCTTCCTCTTCATTATCTTTCTTTTTCTTTAAATAATCATGAACTCTCTGAGCAGGAAGCTTTAATCCTTGTGCAGTCTTTTCTTTAACAACCTCTGCAGCCTTCTGTGTAATAGTCACTACACTCAGATCATCCAAAATCATTCTCATATCATCTCCTTCTTCTTCAGCTTTAGCTTCTGCAGCTCTTCTTATCAACCTCTCTCTTTCTTCTACTTGCATCCTCAGCATATCATGAGACTCAATATGAGGTTCTTTAACTTCTTTCACTTTTGATTTTTCTTTTAACTTTCCTTTACCTTTGTCTTTTGCATCAATCACAGGCAATTTAGACTTAGGTTTGAGTGGTGAAGTTGGTTCTCTGATTGTAACAGGTACCTCTCTTGGTCTTGTTGTTGTTGTAGTTGTGGCAGGGGTTGATATGACAGTAGTGGTGATTGGTGTATTAACAGTGGTAGGAGTTGGTGTACTAACAGAGGTAGATGTAACAGTGGTTGTGTTAATGTTGACAGAGGTTGAAATTGTGACAACAGAGGTTGAAGTTTTGACAGGGAATAACCTTTTAGTTGGCTTTCTTCTTGGAATAGACTTCTTTCTTGTAAAAGTCTGCAACTTCTTCTCTTCATCAATTGACTTTGATTGCTCCCCCTTAATCTCAACTTCTCCTTTCATTTCTTTTTCAACATCATCAACCACCTCATCATCTAAACTTTCATGTATCACATAATCAGATACATTTAGCTCCTCCTCAGCCTTATCCCTGCTCTGCACATAATCATCATCTTTATCATCAAACACTAACTCCACAGTGTCTTCTGATTGTGCCTTATCACTACCACATATATTCATCTCAACTGTATTGTCATCAAACTCAAACACCTCTGTAGCTGTTTCATTATCAAGCTCAAGCACCTCTGTAGCTGCAGAATCATCATTCATCTCATCATCATTTATCATTGCTCCACCCATATCATCATGAGGTCCATATGAATCATCATCATCATCATCACCTGCTTTTGTTGAACCATCATCTTCAGGCATAATATCATCATCTGCTTTCTTCTCCTCCTTGCCTGAAGATTCCTTTAACCTATTTGCAGGTAGAAGGATATTGTTGACAGCCTCCTCAAGCACTAACAATCGATTCTGCACATCAAGCAATTCTGCCTTCTGATGATCAATGATCTCCTTCTGCTTAGCAATGAACTCATCCTGAGCTTGAATTTTCTGTTGAGCCTCTTTTCTGTAAGCCCTTTCCCTCTCATATTTACTCCACAATTTATTGACATCATGTACAAGATAGGAAATCGTCAATTCATCAGTATCACTAGGCTCATCAACATTAGAGTGTGACCTCTTAGTTGAATCCTTGCCCACATCCGCCACTGCAGATGTCCCTTGGTTATTGGTACTGGGACCTACATTTGAATCATCACCCATAGGCTCATCAAACATAGTTGCCTCTGGTTGGGTCTGATTAATGTTACCACTATCCTGCCCTGCCAGTGGGCTAGAAACAGTAGTGGCAGCCCTTCCAGAATGAACATTTTCATCAAGTATGTTCACCTGTTGTTTTGGAACAGTTGACTGAGACTGTGGAGAAACAGGAATCTCCATAGCCTGTGAAGCCTTCTTGGATTTCTTGGCTTTAGATTGGGTAGGCTGTTTGTTCCCTTGTTTTCTTTTGATGCCACCTCTTGATGTGTGTTCAGAACCAACTTGTGTTGTTGGTCTGTCATCATTTGGTCCAGATGGTGTTGGTAATACACCACCAGTAGCAGAAGTAGTAACTAGCATTGTAGAAAACAATGCAGTTTCCTTCTTAGAAAAAGCATTCTGATATTTATTCATAGCCTGAATAGTCCTCAAAGATAGAGTAGAACTAACAATGACACTATCCTCTGCTGGCAGATTTGACAATTGATTATTTAACAAAAGCTGAACAAATCTAGGGTACATAACGAATGTATCACCCTTTACATTCCTAACCATATTATCTAAGATAAATCTAGACATATTAAATTTGATACCCTGTGCCAAGCAGATAATAGGATATGCAATTGTAGAACTAAATTCATTAAAACTAGTTCTCTTTTGAGACAAACATACCAGAAAAGTATGAATGTAGAACTTCCATTGAGGACAAAACCAAGACTTCAAGAAAGTATATTCGGATCTTGTCTTTCCTGAACCTTCATACCCCATATCCATAATGCCTTTAAACAAATCTTCCCTCGATAATTCCAGAATTCCACCTTCATCATCAAACTGTAATAGTTCTCTTAGAACAATCTCAGTAACCATTACCTTCTGACCCTTGACAGTGGAATGAATGTGAGTAATGCCATTAACATTCCCCTCCTTTGCATTCTGCCAGAATTCCTGAATATGTGATCGAATCAATCGTGGAGCGACAGTAAGGGCATAAGTAACTGGACAATTACTTAAGAAATCGATGATAGGATGAAAATACTCATCGGCAAGTTCTTTATTCAAGAAAGCCCTCATGTTGTGTTCAGAATGAACACTGAGCGTAGAAGTACCAGAATCAGACGAAGATGACGATGCCATTGAAGAAATTGATGAACGAATGAAGTGTGAATTACAATAAACAACTCAAATCGAGAGCGAATATTGAAGGGTTTTGAAAAGTTTGAAAGCGTAATTGAAAAAGTGAAGTATTTGAGTATTTATTTGATGACAGTGCCAAGCCCTAAAAATAGAACTAGCAGTGGCACTGCTGGTTATACCCAACAGGGGCACAATTTACAAATAAACCCAACAGGGGTACTTCACTTGACCAATTTATAGTCAACCCTTTCTAACCATCTAACAAAGCTAGCAGCGGCTGATAGTCTAGCAGGGGCATCCGACCAAGGAAACACCAACTTAGAACTAACAGGGGCATAAGCTTAGCTTAATTAGACAACCATTTTTTTTTTTTTTTTTTTTTTTTTTTTTTTTTTTTTTTTTTTTTTTTTTTGTAACCAAAATAAAATAAGAAGAAACAAATAAAACATTAAATTCCAGCTCAAGTGATGTCTCTTGACAGTGGCTGAAACCTGCAATATTAAACTAAGAAAAACAACTAGCAGAGGTTAAATTACACACATATACATTGACAGTGGCAAAGGTAACCTAACAGTGGCACCATCTGTTATCATGATGAAGCTAACAGTGGCAACACCTGACCCTGTCACATACAATATATTTTACCCGTGTTAGTATCAAATCTAGACCAAAACACTACGTGAGATTGATCATACCAATATTAGTTATCAAAAATGTAAATCTTCCTACATCAAATGCTTTTGTAAAAAGATCTGCAAGTTGATTATCAGTATGAATTTTAAAAATATGAATCAATCTTTTATCATAACAATCTCGTATAAAATGATATCTGATCTCTATGTGTTTGGTTTTTGAATGCTTAACTGGATTCTGAATGATACTAATAGCAGAAGTATTATCAATATAAATAGGAGTGTTCATGAAAGTCAAACCATAATCCATCATTTGATTCTGAATCCAAAGAACCTGTGCACAGCAACTTGATGCTGCAACATATTCTGCTTCTGCTGTAGAAGTGGAAACTGTGGTTTGCTTCTTGCATTGCCATGACACTAACCTATTTCCAAGAAATTGACAACCTCCACTAGTCGATTTCCTATCCATATTCTCACCACCATAGTCACTATCTGTGAATGCCTTTAGCTCAAAATCTGATCCTTTAGCATACCAAAGGCCCAAGTCTGGTTGACCTTTCAAGTATCTAAAGATCTTCTTCACAGCATACATATGTGACTGCTTTGGATTGGTCTGATATCTAGCACAAAGACACACTGCAAACATTATATCAGGTCTAGATGAAGTTAAATACATCAATGAACCAATCATGGACCTATATAAGTGCACATCTACTTCCTCCCCCTCAGGATCAGAATTAAGATGTTTATGTGCCTCCATGGGAGTGCTAGCTACCTTCACGTCTTTATAACCAAATTTATTCAAAATATCTTTCACATACTTCCCTTGGTTAATAAAGATTCCATCTAACTTCTGCTTCACCTGCAATCCTAAAAAGAATGTGAGTTCACCCATTGAACTCATCTTGAACTTCCTATGCATTAAATCCTCAAACTCTTTGCACAATGAATCCCTTGTAGACCCGAAAATAATATCATCAACATACACCTGTACCAACAATATATCTCTTTGAACCCTCTTGGTAAACAATGTCTTGTCAATAGTACCTCTCTTGAATCCATTCTTGAGTAAGTACTCAGATAGAGTATCATACCAAGCTCTTGGAGCTTGATGTAATCCATACAATGCTTTCTTCAATCTGCACACTCTATCTGGATATGTTGGATCTTCAAACCCTGGTGGTTGGCAAACATACACCTCATCATCAATTAGACCATGAAGAAAAGCACTCTTCACATCCATTTGATAGACTTTGAAATCCTGATGAGATGCATAAGCTAAAAATAATCTAATAGCTTCTATTCTAGCAACAGGGGCAAAGACATCATCATAATCTATGCCTTCTTCCTGTGTGTACCCCTGTGCTACCAACCGAGCCTTATTCTTGATCACTATCCCTCTTTCATCTCTCTTATTCTTAAAGATCCATCTTGTGCCTATAGCTTTCTTTCCTTTTGGAAGATCAACCAAATCCCACACATCTTGCAGTTTGAATTGCAACAATTCTTCCTGCATAGATTCAATCCAGCTTGGATCTTTGAGAGCCTCTACTGCCTTCTTTGGTTCCATCTGAGAAAGAAAACATACATATAATGAAGTATGTACATCTTCTTCTCTTACCTTGGTTTGATGTCTAGTCTGAACAGGAGTCATAATATCACCAATAATCAAATCCAAGGAATGATCTTTATGAACCACATATTTAGAGGTAGAAGGATCAAGTAGTTCTCTTTCCAAATTAGAACCCAAAAGATTATCTATCTCAGAGTCTGAAAAAGACTCTCTTTCCTCTCTTTCCTTTGATGGCTTTGGAGTTGCTTCAGAATCTGACAAAGAAGTCCTTTCCAAAACTTGAAATGGAGGACTTTGTTCAACAAATTTTGGAGAATCATGCTCTTCCTCTGACTCATGCTGTGGATCTGTATGAGATCCCTTTGAAGTGTATGGTTGATGATCTGGTGAAGTTGAATCATCTGGACCCTTGCTTGCACCAGTTTTACCAGGTGAACCATTTAAATCATCAGAAGAAGCATCTTTCTCTGGTTGATCCTGATCCTGTTGAAATACTTCTGGTGGATCTGGAGTCCAAATAGGAAACAAGACATACTTCAAGTCATCCTTTTTAGTTTGACTTGAGATTGAATGCCCATCTGTACCTGCATCATTACCTGCATCTGTACCTGCATCTGTATCTGCACTAATAGACAAATCTGGATATCTAAAAGCATGGGTTAGTGCATCAATATCAAACAAAACTTCTGGACCTTTTCCTTCTACATTTGATGTATGTTCATTAAAGGTCACATCCATGGTCTCTTCTATGATCCTAGTCCTTTTGTTAAATACTCTATAAGCCTTGCTTTGAATAGAGTATCCAACAAATACACCCTCATCTACCTTACTCTGAAACTTACCTAGATGATCTCTGGTATTTAAGACAGTACAAGGACATCCAAATGGTTTTAAAAAGCTAACCAAAGGTTTTCTCTTAAAGAATAACTCATAGGGTGTCTTGTTATGAGGTTTAATAATCAAAATCCTATTCAAAACATAACAAGCAGTGCTAACTGCCTCTGCCCAAAAGGACATTGGTAGTTTAGCATCTGCTAGCATGCTTCTAGCAGCCTCAATTAGTGTCCTATTCCTCCTCTCAGCTACTCCATTTTGTTGTGGAGTCCTAGGTGCACTATACTGTCTTTCTATACCTTTATCCTCACAGAACTTATTCATCTCATGATTCTTAAATTCTGTCCCATTATCACACCTGATGATCTTAACCTTTTGATTAGTTGAATTCTCAATCCTAGTTATGAATGATCTAAGTATTTCACCTGTCTCATCCTTAGTCCTAAGAAAGAACACCCAACTCATTCTAGAGTAATCATCAGTTATTACCAAACAGTAAGATTTCTTCCCTTGACTAGCTACATTGGTAGGGCCAAACAAATCCATATGTAACAGGTGTAAGGGAGTGGTATTGGTATTTACAAACTTGGTCTTATAAGAGGTCTTGTGTTGCTTGCCTTTGAGACATGCTACACAGTGGTCACTACATTCAAATAACTTTTCAGGTAAGCCTCTCACTAGCTTATTCCTAACAAGTTTATTCATGGTCTTGAAATTCAAGTGACACATCCTCCTATGCCATAGTTCAGATTCAGATACAGTAGCTTTAGAAATGAGACAGTTAACATTTTGAGATTCCATCTTGTTTAAATCACTACAGTATACGTTATCCTTTCTTGGAACTCTCATTAAAATCTTATCTTCAGGTATTTTGAGTTTTTCAGAAAGTATAAGGCATTCTGTGTCAGTGAAATATACAGGATTTTGCTTATCTGTGATTTGACTCACACTAAGCAAATTGTATCTCAATTGCTCAACATAATAAACATCATTGAAGGTGAGCTTACTGCTTTTTACCTTACCTTTACCTGTGATTTTACCTCCTTTAGGATTGCTTCCAAACGCTACATCTCCTCCAGAAAACGCTTTAAAGTCCTGTAGCTTTTTCCTGTCTCCAGTCATGTGTCTTGAACAGCCAGAATCAATATGCCATAAGCTTGGTGGCTTGCCCTGCACATATATAAGAAAAACAATTAGTTTTTCTTGGGAACCCAAACCAATTTGGCTTTGGGTTTCCCATGAGCACCTTTGACATCAACCCTTTTGACAGTGATTGATCTCAGTGCTGCATTGGTTTTGGACACTTCAGATTTACACTCATTTTTATGTTTCCAAAAACAATCTGTTTTAGACCTGACAGGGGTTAATGATCTGACAGTGGTCACCTTTAAGTTTGTATTGATTACCCTGGCAGTGGTAGCTTTACTTGGTATATACATTCTTTTGAAATGTTTAATACCAGCAGAGGTACCATGTCTGACAGTGGTCAAACCCTCCCCTGATTGTGTCTTGCCTCTGTTAGCTGTTGACAGGGGCACTGCTGTAGCATTAACAGGGGCTGCAGCCTTGCCTCTGTTAGGCTTATTTATCAACACATGACCTGTACCACTGTTCCTATTATTTTTAGGATTGTGGAAACAGTCCTGTTGAAGATGATTATATCTACCACAAATAAAACATGACTTTCTTTTCACACATTCAAACCCATTACCCAACCTTTGTGAAACCAATTGGTTCCAATTTCTTTGATTACCCCTGGGAATGGATTTATTCACATTACTTGCAGTATGTAACTCAGACTTCTTTGATTTACATGTACACTTATCACATTCAGATTTTAACTTGTCTTTTGATTCAGTATTAACCTTTTTGTGTACATTCCCTAAACCTGAACTAGCCTTGTTGGTTTTCCTGACTTGATCTAACTGAGCCTTTGCCTTCTCAACAAACATCTTTTTACCCTCTTCTAGTTTAGTACTATTTAGTTCAGAAACTAGACCAGTAATAGGCTTAACACATTTATCCACAGAATTACCACTAGATGTGCTATCACTATCACTCTCATCTTCCTCAGTCCAATCAGATACCTCAACTTTATCAAAATTTACATAATCATCACAATTAACAACTGGATCTACCTTTTTAACCTCCTCAGACACACCTTCCTTAAATGTTTCTAAAACAAAATCAGTTTTAGGTGGGAAATAAGTATGATTATAAGGTGGAGGAACAGCATTAAGGTTGTAACCTAATCCAAGTTTTAATTTATCATGAATTTGAGACTTGATTAAGTTTTGAACACCTTTTGAAACATTTTCCAACTCATCAACTTTCAATTTTATTGACTCCTTATCAGAAATTGCCTCAGCCAACTTAGCACTTAGCATATCAACTTTTGTTTGTAAAGCTTTCTTTTCCCAATTTAGATACTTAACATCTAAGTGAAATTGAGATTCATTCTTTTCATAAGCTTTTATCTGATTTTCTAAGTTTTCAATAGCTAAAGTGGCATGTTGACTCTTTTCCTTACAAGCTTTTAATTCATTACACACAACCAGATTATGATCCCTATAAAATTTAACCATTTTCTTACATGCAGGTGAACATAATTTAGATTGTACCTCATATGGAATGTCTGAAGACTCTGGTTCTTCTGTGACAGCCATCAAAGCTTGATTCTGAACTACAAGCTCTTCTTGGTCACTCCAGTCAAATCCTACCATTCCATCTTGAGCAACCAATGAATCTGAAGTGGTGTTCTGAACAGGTACCAATCTTCTTTGTGGAGCAGAATTATTTCTCATAATACCATTCTGAGATCCTCCAGCCTGTGTGCTCTTGCATTCTCTAGCAAAGTGTGACAACCGTCAATTTAGGACTATAATTTAGTGCCTAATAAAGTTTTAATACATGTAATTAGTTCTGTGTTAGGCTAATTAATGTATCAATTATTATATATATTGTTGAATATATATCTACAATTGTGCGGTTTGTTTAAATCGCACGAGCTTTAAATCGAATGAATTTTTATACAATAAATACGGACGTTGGTGATCAATTTTATTAAATAACGCTATTATGTCAAAAATATTATTATTATAATATTACGTATTCATTCGTATCGTACAATCAGAAAGTTACACAACTTAAAATGTAAAACGCGCAAACAAATTAACTTACCTTTTATAATTCAAATATTAAGTGGTTAGTAAAATATTTAAATAAAATTTAACGTAATACATTGTATTTTTAAAAGTAACAACTAATATATAAAATAATTATTTAACGTTTTTAACGACGGAGCAAACGAACACCGCACGGAGCGGGAACGCGGGGCGAAAATGGGGATTTAACCCCCACTTCCACCCACTTTCTTCCATTTCTCTTTTTCTCTATCTCTCACCTCTCTATTTTCTCTCAACAAAACCCAAACCAAAAATCATCAAAATCGCAAAATAAACACCTCAAACGACCTCGGATCTTCAAGCCCCTTTACAATAAACGACCACCTCGCGACGATCTACACTTCTATCTTTCCGGAATTTCATTTCGGCGATTTGTAAGTTTCCGACACAACTCCGAAAACTCTCGTTTTTAAGATTTATAACTTGCTAGTTGTTTGTATAACCTTGTAATGTCCTAAAATGGGTTGGGTAAAAATATTATGCCGATCGATGGCCGGAAAACGCGTTTTTGGAGTTGAAACTCCGATCAGACCCCGTACGTCGCATTTGGTCTGGAGCAGATGCGACGTAGCGACCTACGTCGCATTATATCCCCAACGTCGCATACAGCGACGCAGCCTATTACGTCGCATTGACTTGCGAACGTCGCACATAGCGACGCAGACCTTAACGTCGCAAAAACGAACCTACGTCGCATGAGCGACGTAGCACCCTACGTCGCTATTGACTTAGCACTGTTGACCTTAGCGACGTAACCCTTTACGTCGCAAAACTCTTACGTCGCAGCCTACGTCGCAGGCTACGTCGCACAAAACAGAATCTTCAAAACTCAAAATTTTCGAAGTCAAAGTTACTGTAGCAATTCACTGTAGCAACAATATAATAACCTTTTGAACTATTGTTACAACCGTCACCAATGGGCCGTACGCGTTCTCAAAACATACTTCAAAATCAAACAAGTCGTTGTAACTTGTGTCAATTCCATCAAACAAGTCGTAGTAACTTGTAACAATACAATCAACCAAATCGGGGAAATTTGGACATTAAGTTAGACAAACAATTTCAATGGTAGTCTTTCGAGATACCAATACAATTAATAACAATTCAAGTGTCGTGGACACATTCAGGTTTCAAGTCTTTGGACACCAACACACTGCTAATTACTTCAAGTTTATTAAGTTAAACACATCAGAAATCAGGTGAGTTTCATAGCCCCATTTTCACTGCTTTACAACTAGGGGTGTGATATTACTACTCGATTTTGTTTTACAAGTAGAACGCAAGTGCCAAACTTCAAATACTACATGAGTTTCAAGCTAATCAATTTAAAGTCCTCCATAAGCATAGTCTCTAGTATTTTATAGCGTGAATGTTAGTATATGATATCATATGGGATTGACAATCCTCATCCGGGTTAGCACGCACTAATCGGTCAAACGGATGTATTAGCATTTGGGAAGACGAGTGTTGATTAGGCACTCGTAGGAGGCAAATCATGTTAGGTTTCCTTAATTGGGCCTGACAAATCAGTTAAGCTCAGACTATGTGCTCATGGACAGTATAACTTTTATTTTGCTTAAGTGCATTTTAAATTCATTATAAATCTTGCGGTTCTGACAATTATACATTGACACACAAACCTGTGAGCTCACCAGCGTTTTCGCTGACCCATTTTAGTATATATCACAGGTACCCAGCAGTAGGTTGACTGCACAAGCAGGGATTTCTAGCTCGAGTCAGCATACATACAATTAGAGATTGGACTGCATTATTATATTTTGTAAAAGTAATTATGCCATGTAATCTCTCAATTTCAGGAACCGAGCTAGTGCAATATTATTTTTGATGTAAACGTTAACTTTATTAATACAAGTTTAAAACGACGCATATAGTGGTCGTTCATTATTATCTTTGTGCTTTGTATATTGATTAGTGGCACCCAAATCAAGCTTCCGCAAATCATTAAATTTGGGGGTGTCACAGATTGGTATCAGAGCCTAAGGTTATAGTGAACTAGGTTGCATTTAGTGGGCCTAGACTATGACCGTTAGGCAGTATTCCTTATTAGTTATGACTAGTTCAGAGATTACATCCTACGACTTTAATTTAACATAGCCTGATCAACTATGTACAATTAAAGAAAGATGATGTAAAATCTGAAAGAGTTATGTTGAACAGGAATGCATTAGTTGACTCTGACCTCGAGAGAAACGGGACTCAAAACACGTCTGTGCTAGACACTCAATAGGTTGTTATGTGATATACATATATACATGAATAGACCTCATTACAACTTTAGGCTATATTATATTATATGAATATAGGCCTCTTTCTTTCAAACGTTTTGTCTCGAAATGACAAACACACCACTAGTTCATCATACTCGGACTAGTATCTTATTTCATTTCCTTGTTCTTTCTTACTCAGCATCATGCCTCCACGTCGTCAAATTACCCTTAGCGAAGCTGAGATCGCGGGAATAATTGCCCGCAGTGTGACCGAAGCCTTGGCTACCCGAACACCACCCGGTAGCGAGGACACAGCAACCAATACTCCACCACCCAAACCTTGCTCCTATAAGGACTTTCTTAACTGTAAACCGCTATACTTCAAGGGCACGGAAGGTGCCATTGGTTTGATCCGTTGGATTGAGCGTATGGAATATGTTTTCAGTCTCTGCGACTGTACTGAGAACAACAAAGTCAAATTCGCTGCTTACACCTTTCAGGAAGGTGCACTCACGTGGTGGAAAACCCACGCAAACTCTGTAGGCCTTGAGGTTGCAAATCGACTTCCTTGGGCCGAACTGAAGAAGAAGCTGACAGAAAAGTACTGTCCTGAAGAGGAATTACACAGGCTGGAAGAAGAATTCTGGCATCTGGAGGTGCAGGGAAATGATGTTGCTGAATATACCACCAAGTTTCAGCAGTTTGCCTTATTATGCCCTGGTTTGGTCGAACCAGAAAGTAAGGGCATTAAGAAATACATTCGTGGACTTCCCGAGAACATCCAGGGAAACGTCGCCTCATCCAAACCAACCACTACTGAGAGTGCCATTCGATTGGCCCACGAACTCATGGCCCTAGTTGTCAGCCGTGAGACCTCCAACACCTCATCCTCCAACAAACGCAAATCCACTGAACACTACCACAACTCAAGCAAGAAAAACAACGCCATCCAAGTCTACACCTCCAACTCTGAAACCACCCACAGCTACACCGGGGGCAGACCTTATTGTCCCAAGTGTAACTATCACCATTTTGGTCAGTGCGGTACTCCTTGCAACAACTGCAGGAGGCAAGGGCATTTGACTAAGGACTGCAGAGCCCCCAAATCCAACAACAACCTCTCTGACAGAAATACCCGACAACCTAAGTCCTGCTATGAATGTGGAAACCCAGGACACTTCAGGGATTCTTGCCCAAAGTTGAAGAATAAGGGCAACAACAACAACTCCCGCAACAACAACAACGCCAAAAGTACCGCTTTCGTGATCAACTCAGGGGACGCCCGTCTGGACCCGAATGTGGTCACGGGTATGTTCCTCCTCAACAATTTAACTGCTTCCATTCTGTTTGATACTGGTGCCGATAGGAGTTTTATTTCCGATGAATTTTGCCCTCTACTTGACATTACACCTGTTGCTTTAGACGTTAAGTACACCGTAGAGCTAGCAAATGGCAAGCTGATAGAAACCGATAGTGTGATACCTAATTGCACTTTAAATCTAGCCGACGAAACCTTCCCCATAGATCTTATGCCTATTGAGATAGGAAGTTTCGATGTCATCGTAGGCATGGACTGGTTATCCAAACATCGCGCCGAAATCATCTGCTATGACAAAATTGTTCGCATACCTCTCACCGTCGGTAGAACCCTAGTCATACAGGGGGAGACCGGAGGGACGAGGCTCAACCTCATATCTTGTTTAAAAACCCGAAAATTTCTGAGAAAGGGTTATCCTGCAATCCTCGCGCACATCATGGAGAAAAAGTCGGAGGAGAAGCGACTTGAGGATGTTCCAATTGTTCGAGACTTTCCAGAAGTCTTTCCTGAAGAACTACCTGGTCTACCACCACCAAGACAGGTTGAGTTCTCAATCGATCTTGTACCAGGTGCTGCGCCTGTGGCCCGAGCACCATACCGTTTAGCTCCATCCGAACTTCAGGAGTTGTCCACCCAGTTACAGGAACTCCTGGAACGGGGGTTTATCAGGCCGAGTTCTTCACCTTGGGGAGCTCCGGTCCTATTCGTTAAGAAGAAAGATGGTTCCTTTCGAATGTGTATCGACTATCGAGAGTTGAACAAGTTAACTGTCAAGAACCGGTATCCACTTCCTCGAATCGATGATTTGTTCGACCAACTGCAAGGGTCGAGTTGTTATTCAAAGATTGATCTCCGATCCGGTTATCATCAATTGCGTGTTCGCGATGCCGATATTCCGAAAACCGCTTTCAGAACCCGTTATGGGCATTACGAATTCCAAGTGATGCCATTCGGCCTAACCAACGCACCGGCGGTATTCATGGATCTTATGAATCGGGTGTGCAAGCCTTATCTTGACAAATTTGTCATTGTCTTCATCGACGACATCCTTATATATTCACGAAACAAAGAAGAACACGCGCAACACCTCAAAACCATCCTTGAACTGCTTAAACACGAGGAGCTCTATGCCAAGTTCTCTAAGTGTGAGTTCTGGATCAAAACCGTTCAATTCCTTGGTCACGTGATTGACAGTCAGGGGATTCACGTTGACCCGTCAAAAATCGAGGCTATCAAAGATTGGCAATCGCCAACCACTCCAACCGAAGTACGGCAGTTTTTGGGACTTGCCGGGTACTATCGACGCTTCATTGAAAATTTCTCCAAGATAGCCATACCACTCACGACTCTGACCCAGAAAGACAAAAAGTTTGACTGGACTGAGAAACAAGAGTCGGCATTTCAACTCTTAAAGCAAAAGCTTTGCAGTGCTCCTATCCTATCATTACCCGAAGGCACCGATGATTTCGTGGTATACTGCGATGCTTCTCATCAAGGTCTCGGTTGTGTGCTCATGCAACGAGACAAAGTCATAGCTTATGCTTCCCGACAGCTCAAGATTCATGAAAAGAATTACACCACCCACGACCTCGAGCTAGGAGCTGTCGTTTTTGCCCTCAAAATCTGGAGACATTACCTTTATGGTACCAGATGTACAATCTTTACCGACCATAAAAGCCTTCAACACATATTCGATCAGAAGGATCTCAACATGAGGCAACGTCGATGGGTCGAGTTGCTTACCGATTACGACTGTGAACTCAAATATCATCCAGGCAAAGCAAATGTTGTTGCTGACGCCCTCAGTCGAAAAGAGCGAGTGAAACCACTTCGGGTTCGAGCCCTCAGTATGACCATTCACAACAATTTAAACATTCAAATTCTCACTGCTCAACTCGAAGCCTTAAAACCCGAACATGTCAAAGATGAAGCCTTGCGGGGCATGGATAAACAGCTTGAAATCAGACCTAACGGGATTAGGTATTTCTCAAACCGAATCTGGTTGCCTAAATTCGGGAACCTACGTGACTTGGTGATGGATGAAGCTCACAAGTCCAAATATTCTATCCATCCGGGATCCGATAAAATGTACCACGGTATCAAGGACTTCTACTGGTGGCCAAACATGAAATCTGAAATCGCCACCTATGTCAGCAAGTGCCTTACTTGCTCCAAAGTCAAAATCGAATATCAAAAACCTTCTGGTTTACTTCAGCAACCCAGTCTTCCTGAATGGAAATGGGAACAAATTTCCATGGACTTCATAACCAAACTACCCAAATCCTCAAACGGTTGCGATTCCATTTGGGTGATCGTGGATCGTCTCACAAAGTCTGCTCACTTCCTAGCAATCAAGGAATCCGACAAAATGGAACGCCTCACCAACATTTATCTGAAAGAAATCGTGACCAAACACGGTGTTCCAATCTCCATTATCTCGGATAGAGATAGTCGTTTCACTTCACAATTTTGGCAATCACTTCAAAAATCTCTGGGTACTCGACTTGATATGAGTACCGCATACCATCCTCAAACAGACGGCCAAAGTGAACGAACCATTCAAACACTGGAAGACATGCTACGGGCCTGCGTAGTAGACTTCGGTGTAAACTGGGAAAGACATCTACCATTGTGCGAGTTCTCGTACAACAACAGTTATCATACCAGCATCAAGGCTGCTCCTTTCGAGGCACTGTACGGTCGTAAGTGCCGGTCACCTATCTGTTGGACCGAAGTTGGGGATAGCCAACTCACGGGTCCAGAAATCATTCATGAGACGACCGAGAGAATCGTTGAAATCCAAAACAAGCTTAAGACCGCGCGTGATCGTCAGAAGAGTTATGCTGACGTGAGACGCAAACCACTCGAGTTCCAGGTTGGGGATCGAGTTCTACTCAAAGTATCGCCTTGGAAAGGCGTAATCCGATTTGGCAAACGAGGGAAGTTGAATCCCAGATACATTGGACCATTCGAGATCCTCGAAAGGATTGGTCCAGTGGCTTACCGATTGCAGCTGCCATCTGAACTCAGCAGCGTACATCCCACTTTTCATGTCTCAAATCTGAAGAAGTGTCTGTCTGATGAAGCACTTATCATTCCACTCGATGAAATTCGAGTTGACGAAAAACTCCACTTTGTTGAGGAACCCGCTGAAATCATGGACCGTGAGGTCAAACAACTTAAACAAAGTCGTATTCCCATTGTCAAGGTTAGGTGGAATTCGCGGCGCGGTCCGGAATTCACCTGGGAACGGGAAGACCAAATGCGACTCAAGTATCCTCAACTCTTCACTGATTCAACGTCAAACACAACTTCAACATAAATTTCGGGACGAAATTCTTCTAACAGGGGGAGAATGTGACAACCGTCAATTTAGGACTATAATTTAGTGCCTAATAAAGTTTTAATACATGTAATTAGTTCTGTGTTAGGCTAATTAATGTATCAATTATTATATATATTGTTGAATATATATCTACAATTGTGCGGTTTGTTTAAATCGCACGAGCTTTAAATCGAATGAATTTTTATACAATAAATACGGACGTTGGTGATCAATTTTATTAAATAACGCTATTATGTCAAAAATATTATTATTATAATATTACGTATTCATTCGTATCGTACAATCAGAAAGTTACACAACTTAAAATGTAAAACGCGCAAACAAATTAACTTACCTTTTATAATTCAAATATTAAGTGGTTAGTAAAATATTTAAATAAAATTTAACGTAATACATTGTATTTTTAAAAGTAACAACTAATATATAAAATAATTATTTAACGTTTTTAACGACGGAGCAAACGAACACCGCACGGAGCGGGAACGCGGGGCGAAAATGGGGATTTAACCCCCACTTCCACCCACTTTCTTCCATTTCTCTTTTTCTCTATCTCTCACCTCTCTATTTTCTCTCAACAAAACCCAAACCAAAAATCATCAAAATCGCAAAATAAACACCTCAAACGACCTCGGATCTTCAAGCCCCTTTACAATAAACGACCACCTCGCGACGATCTACACTTCTATCTTTCCGGAATTTCATTTCGGCGATTTGTAAGTTTCCGACACAACTCCGAAAACTCTCGTTTTTAAGATTTATAACTTGCTAGTTGTTTGTATAACCTTGTAATGTCCTAAAATGGGTTGGGTAAAAATATTATGCCGATCGATGGCCGGAAAACGCGTTTTTGGAGTTGAAACTCCGATCAGACCCCGTACGTCGCATTTGGTCTGGAGCAGATGCGACGTAGCGACCTACGTCGCATTATATCCCCAACGTCGCATACAGCGACGCAGCCTATTACGTCGCATTGACTTGCGAACGTCGCACATAGCGACGCAGACCTTAACGTCGCAAAAACGAACCTACGTCGCATGAGCGACGTAGCACCCTACGTCGCTATTGACTTAGCACTGTTGACCTTAGCGACGTAACCCTTTACGTCGCAAAACTCTTACGTCGCAGCCTACGTCGCAGGCTACGTCGCACAAAACAGAATCTTCAAAACTCAAAATTTTCGAAGTCAAAGTTACTGTAGCAATTCACTGTAGCAACAATATAATAACCTTTTGAACTATTGTTACAACCGTCACCAACGGGCCGTACGCGTTCTCAAAACATACTTCAAAATCAAACAAGTCGTTGTAACTTGTGTCAATTCCATCAAACAAGTCGTAGTAACTTGTAACAATACAATCAACCAAATCGGGGAAATTTGGACATTAAGTTAGACAAACAATTTCAATGGTAGTCTTTCGAGATACCAATACAATTAATAACAATTCAAGTGTCGTGGACACATTCAGGTTTCAAGTCTTTGGACACCAACACACTGCTAATTACTTCAAGTTTATTAAGTTAAACACATCAGAAATCAGGTGAGTTTCATAGCCCCATTTTCACTGCTTTACAACTAGGGGTGTGATATTACTACTCGATTTTGTTTTACAAGTAGAACGCAAGTGCCAAACTTCAAATACTACATGAGTTTCAAGCTAATCAATTTAAAGTCCTCCATAAGCATAGTCTCTAGTATTTTATAGCGTGAATGTTAGTATATGATATCATATGGGATTGACAATCCTCATCCGGGTTAGCACGCACTAATCGGTCAAACGGATGTATTAGCATTTGGGAAGACGAGTGTTGATTAGGCACTCGTAGGAGGCAAATCATGTTAGGTTTCCTTAATTGGGCCTGACAAATCAGTTAAGCTCAGACTATGTGCTCATGGACAGTATAACTTTTATTTTGCTTAAGTGCATTTTAAATTCATTATAAATCTTGCGGTTCTGACAATTATACATTGACACACAAACCTGTGAGCTCACCAGCGTTTTCGCTGACCCATTTTAGTATATATCACAGGTACCCAGCAGTAGGTTGACTGCACAAGCAGGGATTTCTAGCTCGAGTCAGCATACATACAATTAGAGATTGGACTGCATTATTATATTTTGTAAAAGTAATTATGCCATGTAATCTCTCAATTTCAGGAACCGAGCTAGTGCAATATTATTTTTGATGTAAACGTTAACTTTATTAATACAAGTTTAAAACGACGCATATAGTGGTCGTTCATTATTATCTTTGTGCTTTGTATATTGATTAGTGGCACCCAAATCAAGCTTCCGCAAATCATTAAATTTGGGGGTGTCACACAAAGTGTCCCATCTTGTGACAATTGAAACACTCCACCTTGCTCTTGTCAAAACCAGCTACACCATCTCTCTTGTAAGAAAAGTTTCTGTTCCCAGACCTCTGCATAAACCTCTTTGCCCTGATTGTAATCATGACCATTTGCCATCTTAAATCCATCTCTTCCAGGTCCTCTTCACTAACCTGCTCCAAATCTTCTGTAGTTAATGAAGAATTCACATGGCTTGCAAAGAATGCTTCCAATACATTATCATTAGCACCAGATGTGCTACAACTACCAGATTCACCAACAGAAACAAAAGCAGTATTGTTAGAGCTACCATTGGACTGTTTCAATGCTAGAACTTCAGGCTCAAAATTCCTCAGATCATTATACAGGTCTTCAATCTCTTTCTCTTCAAGATCTAGACTTTGTCTAAGTCCCACAGTGTACATATTCCAATCTGTACCAAGTGATCTTAGAAACTTCCTGTTCAAGTCATCTTTATCAATCTTGACATTGTGATTTTCTAAATCACCCACAAGTTTTTGAAACCTATCAAAAGTCTGAGTCAGAGTTTCAGACTTTACACCTGCAAAGTTTTCAAACTGTTGTTTGAGAAGAGATCTCTTATTCTTCTTGGTGTTATCATTACCACCAAATCTCTTAACAATTGCTTGCATAAGAACCTGAGCATCTTCACAGTTTTCAAACTTCCTTTGATACTCATTAGGAATAGACAAAAGTAGAGTACTTAATGCCTTCCACTCTGTTGCTCTTTCTTTTCTCTCTGCATCAGACTTTGGTGGTGGTCTTTCTTCCTTTTTACCGTCTGCATCCTTAGTATAGTTTGGTCCATTAGTAACCACCTCCCACATCATATAATCCGTAAGCAACATGTATTGCCTAATCCTAGTCTGCCATAGCTCAAACTCATCAGGTTTGAGCATGGGAATCTTTGTAGCTTGTATACCTTCCATTGATTCCGTAGACATCTTGTTATTTGTTGATAAAGCTGTGAAATTCAATTACCTTCTTCAAGATCAAAGTAATATCAAGCTCTGATACCACTTGATGATCCCAGCTAGAGATCTTAGTATGTATTACTTTGATTGATTATTAATAAGCTTGCGGAATAGTTTATTAATAACTTGAAGAACAAACTTGTATATAACAGAATATCTAACCAAAAGCTTCAATATTATTAATAATACGAACACACAATTTGTGTTAGGGTTTACAACCTTGAAGCTAATAACTAGAATGAATTCGTCTTCTATATCTTTTTAGGGTTTTACAGGATCTCTATTTATAACACATAGAATCCTTTACAGAATCAAACTATTATGGAAATCTTATCTATTCCATAATTATCTCTAACCGACTAACCAACAGTGGTTGAGTATATAACTAACAGGGGTAGTACTCGTATATTATCAACAGTGGTTGAGTACTTACAAAATACAAACTATACACTAACAGTGGCCCTGTTAGACAAATGTACTAACAGCGGTTGTCTTCTTCTAACAGTGGTTGACTTCTAACAGTGGTTGAAGTCTTATACCAACAGCGGCATGATACTTGTATTCTGAGCAAATCTAACAGTGTCTCAGGTCTCAACAATATTCAAGACCAGTTTCCTGAAGAACAAATCATGCACATCAGCATATACCATCAAGGATCCACATCCAAAGATCCTTGTTATGCTGATCATGCTAATTTCCTGGTGGGAAATATAATACCCAAAGGAATGCCGACATCTCGGAGACGAAGATTCTTCCGCGATATAAAGAATTACTATTGGGACGATCCTTTCCTCTTTAAGGTTTGCCCTGATCAGATCATAAGAAGATGCGTCGATGGGAAGGAAGCAGAACAAATCCTTCGACAAAGTGATAAACGCTCAAAAGTACTATATTTTAGTAGTATTTTACCCCTCATCTTGAATGTTTTTATTGCATTTTGTTTAGAATAGATATTGATTTCGTTCATATTTGCAAATAGACGTGGAAATGGAGCGTTTATGGAAAAGGAACGGAAAACAGTCAATAATCAAGCTAAATGATACATATTTGAAGAATAAAGTAAAGCCGAAGTCGAAGAAAAGAAGAAATGAAGAAAAATCAAAAATCGACTGGAAAAAGCATCCATACGCCGTATGGAATCCATACGCCGTATGGATTGCAGCAGTGGAGGCCCAAGTTACGCGGACTTGGGTTGGGCTTGAAATCAATCCATACGCCATATGGAAATCCATACGCCGTATGGATCAAAATTCCAGGAAGTATAAAAACGCGTTTTAACCCTATTTCGAGAGTTTTGCAAGGGTTTTCGTTTTCTTTCAGTTCCAGACAACTTTTAGGGTTTATAATTCGTATTTTAGGGTTAGTTTGGAGGTACGAAGGTGAAGAACGAGGATAATTCACTCTAATCTTTCGTAGTTTATTGTTAATCGACTCGGTATATTTTCGTTTCTTTATTTCATTGAAGAATTTGTTATATTGAATCTGATATATATTGTTTTGATGATGAATTGAGTATTTAATGTGATTGTGTAGTTGATTTAACTTAGATTATGATTATTGAACGATTATAATTGCGTATTGAATAAGTTATTTGATTGAAAACGGTTATATTGCTCGTGGACACTTGTTTATTGGTAACTAGTTATTATTGTTGCTTCACGTGGTTAATAATGTTGATGAGATTGAGTTCCTTTAATGTTATTAGCTATTGATGGTCATAACTTTAGGGTTTTGGACTATCACTAAATACGTTGAGTCTGATAGGTCGAGTATACAATAATAATCTACTTTAAAATGAGCAAGACAATAAGTTAATTATTGGGTATTGTTGAGTCATACCAATAGAGTTAATTATAACGCGTTGTGAATGTTTAATGCATAATTTAGGGAAAGGCACATAATTGACTGATCATCTTGTGACATTGGAACCAGTGTTTCATGTTGGACCCTAGATTATAGGAATTAGTTGGACCCGAAACGTTGGCTAGTTCATATTCAACTTAGTATTCATTGAAGAATTTGGTATTAAGTTGATCTAAAAGAATCACAATTAGATAATCAATACGTAATAAGTCGGGAAATATGAATCTAAGTGACATTAACTATACAATTACTTATTCCTTCCAATTGGGATTTATTGTTATTATTTATTTATTATTTTAATCTAAAGTTTTATTTAAGTTTGTTTATTTTAATTAATGTTTTCTGAATTGTTCGTAAGGAACTAAAACGCCCCCCTTATTTACTGTTTTCTAGTTAATTGTTAATTTCTATTTTAAATATTCCACCTTTTCCCTGTGTTCGAATCTGACTTACCAAATCTATATTTACAATTGATCGGGTATTCTTGCCTGGTTGCTTGAAAGTATTTATTAGGTATTTCTATTTATAAATTATAAAACAAGACGCGCTTTCATAGGCGACATCAAGTTTTTGGCGCCGCTGCCGGGGAAAGCGTTTGTGTTTATTTAAATAGAAATTAGTAATTATTTATTCTTTCTTTTTAAAAGTAACTTTTGTTAAATACGTTTTTGTAAAGTTGTTTTAATTAGTTTAATTAATTTTTTAAAAGGTTTTTAATACATCACTGGTTGAAACTAATTATCTTTTAATTGGTTAAACTTTTGGGGTTTTAGTTTCAACCGGCGGATGGAAATCCGTCCGCCGGTTGGAGTTCCATTTATTTAAAATTGTACATGTTATTTAATTTTTGTTTATTTTGTGTGAACTAACTTGTTTTTCGTTAGTGGTGTTTTGTATTTCCAGATTTATTTTTATTTAGGTTTGTCCAATGGCGAGGAGTTTTGAAAGTGATGCAAATGATAATAACATGGTTAAGAGGGATCAGTCTGTTACTTCGGATGCTAGTTCCGCCGAGAGGGTGCCTCCTTATACCCAATTAGGCCGTATTCCCGTTCCTATTACTTCATCTTGTCAGGGGTTGCTATCAGCACTTGAGGAGTTTAGAGGGGATATTCCTTTTAGTTCTGAGATTATTAGCAGGTCCACTGTGGATTTCACTGATAGTCAGAGGGTTTTGGTAAATGATGTGTTAGAGGCAGCTTTGATTGAGAGTCAGTATTGGATTGATAGGCAATTCTATATTGCTCTCACTACTTTTGGGGAATCTCTAGAAACTAGAATTAAGGAGGAAGAGAGATTCTACAATGCTCAGAAGAAAAGATACATAGAGATTTATGAGATTCTGAGGCATTCTGCATTTCCTTATTCGGCAAATCAGACCGCGTGTCTTGGCCGTATGCTTAGGGCTCTGTACGAGGCTACTGGTCATCCAAAGGCAGAAGCAGACAAGGAATTTAGGTTTGGTTTAAGAGAACTGGTTCGATTGCTACATTCAGATGACCATTTGACGGATATTACACCTCATCGGTTCATTGTTACAAGTACTATTCATTACTATCTTCATGGAATGGTGACAAAAATGGATCGCTTTGCTAAGGAAGAGGAAGAAAGGCCTCACCCGGATTTCATTCATCCTCATTTCGATATTGATTTGGCTACTTATGTGGTACTGAACTTGGATGTTTTAGTTGATAACAATAAGGTTCTAACTATGAGGGAGCATTTCCACTATGGGATGGTGGAAATATACACTAAATTGGTGGAAATCTTCAAAGATTCAGGATTAGAACTAACTTGTGTTCAGAATAAGGTAATTGCAGGGATTGAAACTAGAAGAAGAAGTTTAAGGAAAGAACCGTTTCTGAGTAAGCATGTTGGGATAGTGGCAGATTGTTTGGAGTTTATGAGTGAGTTTGAGAAGAATCATCCCGATCGTGAGTACGAGCTGGTAGGTGATAAGTTAGTATTGGCACCTGAGGGAGTAATTAATAAGGTGATAAAAGGAATCAGCTGGGACTTGGTCTATCTTCAACATGTTACCAATGGACACTTAGAAAGTTTTGCGACTTTTGGTAATGGGGTTGAAAATGTAATTACTGAAATGATGAAGAGCTTCCTTGTCCTCTATCCATTAAACTAATTTCATCGTTTCATTTTTTTTATATTTCTTATGCTATTGGATTGCTTCTAACATTTTGGTTTGTTTTGGATTATGCTAGACTTTTGTTTGTTTTGGATTTTTGTTTTTGAATGTGTGATTTGAATATTTAGTATTATTTTGAATATTATTCTTTTTAATGTTTGTTAATTATTGTTATTTATTTTATAGTGTGGAATTGTGAAGATTTTGAAGTCGTGATTATCATCCAGGTTTGAGATTCAATTATATAAAGTTAGTGTGGAATTTGGGTTAAAATTGGGTTGAAAATCGTTTTTTGAAAAATTCTGATTTTTCAATCCATACGCCGTATGGATTGATTGGGCCGCTGGACCGGGCCGTTGACTGGGTTTAATGAGTTGACCTGGGCCTATTTAATCCATACGCCGTATGGAATCCATACGCCGTATGGATCAAAAATGCAGAAAACCGCCAGCAGCTACCTTCTTCCCCATTTTTCATTCCAAAACCCTTTTTCTCATAACCACCCACGGCTTCCACACCCACAACCCCCAAACGGAAATTCCGGCCACGCATTCATCGCCATTTTTACATATTCGTGTTACACGCACTTTCCTCTACAAGGTATAACTTCTCGTTTTCATTTTCGTTGGTTAAATCGTTCGTTTGGAAGTTAGGGTTTATGATATAATTTTGGGTATTTCGAATATGCGTATGATTACTAGCATGTTTTGATTGGTTTATGTTCTAGTTGCTATATGCATTGCAATGTTATGTTCGTTTTTCTATTATATTGCATATTTGGTGTTATTCGAATTATTCGTTAGTGATGATTAAATGTGAATATGAGAAACTCAATTATGCTATGTTTTAATTTAGTGCTTATTAATTTTCTGACCACATGATGATTAATGCAAATATTTGTTTGGTACACAAGTGTTTGTGATTACGGTTATGTGATAAATTGTTATTTAGATTAATTGTGTTACAATAATTCATTTTGAGAGTGTATGGATGTTTGCTAGTTGCTAATACTCGAGTTTAGTGATTGTGCAATTTCGTATATTCAAAATGGTACCAAGTTATTATAATACATTTGATTAGGCAATTGTCAGGGATATTTAATTAAGTATATACATGTATGCATATTGAATAGTTTTGTTTAAAAGTTGCGATTTAGGTGCATAAAATTGATTGTTGCGGTAGTTTTAGGCTGAACCTTTATGGTGGATTATTCAATTTTAAGCCGAAATGCTGCCGAAATTTTTAGTAACCTTTTTGAAATTAACTGCTTATTTAGTATTATTAACAATTGTTTTGTTTAGCAGTTATCATGTCTAACAAGAGAGCACGAGGAGGTGAAACTTTGGGAAATCCATTGATTAGAGCACATAGATACCTCACTTTTCATGGGTCATATTCTGAGACTGCTAGGATGCAGTTTAGAGATCGTATGGCCTCCAATATTGGCCAGTTGATGTGATATAAAAAGTCATGTTTTTAGAAGTTTTATTCCTCACATTTTGTACCTTTCTTTAGTGAAAACATTCCAAAACATTGATTATTTACTAAAATACACTAAAGTGGTTCAAAAGTAGACGTTGTGATAAAAATCACTGAAAACACTCTAAAAATGCACAAAACACAGCATTTTAATACAGGCCGATTCCTCCGATCTCATTTTCCTGTCAAGACACACTTCCTAACTTCTACCATCTGTTGTACAGGAAAAATCGAGACGGAAAAATCTGGAATCAAGTGAAACGGCCAAAGGACGGAGAAACCACTACGCTTTCAGAGCCATTAAAAGTCATTTCGGATACGCCTAAGCTCTACACATCCAATTTCTGTGAGATTGGCATCATTAGAAGCGTAACAGAATTACGAAACCACAGGCGAAAGAATCAATTCAAACGGACGCATAACGAAGGAGATACGGACGTTTTAAGCAACGAACGAAATCAGACAGAGCCCGTATACGGCCCCACTACACCGTATACGGCCCCTACAAGGCCGTATACGGCCCCTGCACCCCCATATCGTGCTTCGTTTGCTTGTACGTGCTGCTTCGTGAGTTGTACGTGCGATTTAATGCTTTGCCTATAAATAGTGGACACCCCTCACTTCACCAACATACCAACTTTCTCATTTCATTCTCTCCCTACACTTTCTCTCTCACACACATCACTCTCTCTCTAGTTTCTCTCTCTAAGGGATTTTCTCTCTCTAGAATTGAGCTAGTTAGAGAGATAGTTAGGTAGAGGTAGCTTTTAGCTTTTGTACGGAGGCACTCCAAGACATTGTATTTGCGAAGATCTGTCTGTAATAAATTCGTATCAGGTTCTATTTATATATCTCTTACTTTCCAGTTTTAAACATGTGTTGCTTTGTTTATGCTTGTTTAGGATTGTATGCTAGATATATAATGTTAGGCTAGACATTTCTTTGTGTTTACTATGATGTAGTTATGTTAGAATAGTCAAAATGTTTATGCCATGCTGTTACTCTGCCCGTGTTACTTTAAACTGTGTATGAACTCGTAAACTGAATCTCGAATGTTTATCTATCCAACCTATGCTGTGGTTAGAAGCTTCCTACTAGAACTTGGCCAATTACTAGTGGTACGTTCTCTACCTATTCTATACTTGATGATCAATGAACTTGGTATGGCCGTGTTCTCTAGGTTGAAACAAATCATAAGAGACACGGAGCGTAGGATTAGAGATAGGTTAGATTCATGTTTATTTGTTATATATCTTTGAGAGAACTTTCGGGATATCTATGATCTAATTATTGGTTATCTGCTATGCTAGGATTACGGTGTTCTGTTATGTGTTACCCTATCGCATGTTCTTGTTTGATTGTTGCCCTAGGAATGATGCATGCTAGAGTTATCCCCTTGGTTCATATCAGTAACTGTATAATTAGGTTTTCAGACACAGAATATTGGTTTACACGGTAGATTAACATGCATGGAATAGTTGTGATAATTTATATCTGTAATGCTGAACAATTTAACTGATCGTTAGCCCGATTATCTCAACTTGGTCCGCGGGATTATCCCCGTTCGTGTTCTTGTTCAATCAACAATTCACGCTACGATGCAGACATCTCTGATGACTGTGACTGGGGACCAGGATTCGAGGATAGTCGTCGGTTAAATTGGTCTGTACATTTGGGAGAACTTCCGGTGTATCTGACTTCTATAACTGCTATCCACGTGACATGTTATTTATCTGATTGCGGACAACTCTACGTTAGATATTTAATAGGAACGTAGTTGTAGCTCATTAGGATATAGGAAATCTGCGGGAGTAATGTGGAACCCTAATTAATGTAACGGAAAAACCGTAAAACGCCCTAGTACTCGGTATAGTGCTGGAAACACCAATTGGTGGAGTACAAACGTATGGAAGCCGCGGAACGGTCGTAGGTACAATACTTTGCATTAGTTACGTTTCTATCCTCTCCGGGTTAGTCATCACATCTAGTAGCCTTACCCTTGACTATTCATCAATAACATTTAACGAAATCATAGTAAACACTCGCTTATCCTCTGTTGACCGAGTCTCCGTACAAACCTCTTTAGTTTTGTTTTCTTTATTTAATTAGTATTTAGTTATAAAAACCAAACCTATCCAAAAGCTTTTAAAAACCCTAGCTGAATCTCCAAAGATAATAAAACTTCCTAGACTCCCATGCCCGTTGTAGTTTGAAGAACGACACCTGAGTCATACATACCACTTGCTGCCCTTTTAGGTCTGTCAGTAGTATACAGCTTAGGATTCCCCTGCTCTACAAATTTAAAACCCACTGTTCGCCGCTTCTATTGCTGTTGGATCAACGACCGGAATCAAATCCGTCCGACCAATAGGGGCCACGACAAGTTTTTGGCGCCGCTGCCGGGGACTACAACGACCGATTTTAGGAATTTTGTTATCTTAGTTATTTAACGATCCTTACGGAAGATCAAAATCATCCGCAAGTTACAGTTTTTATCCCTAGGTTAGTTAGTTTTTAATTTCCCATCCTTAGTTAAACCTATCCTTTCCAAAACCCTATTTTCTTCTTAAAACAAGTTATGGCGAATCGTATCACTCTCGCCTCATCAACCCAACCACTGCTAGAGGGACGAGGAGGACCGATCGTATCACCAACCGACGAAACCATTGAAATCAAGCCACACTTCATTAAATTACTTAAATCTCAGTGTCAATTTCATGGTCTTTCGGTTGAAAATCCAAACGCCCATCTTAACAAGTTCATCAACCTTTCCGACTCTTTCGAACAAACCGGATCCAGTGTCAAAGTCACCCGACTTCACCTGTTTCCTTATTCTTTAGCTTTCCGAGCTCAGACATGGTTTTATGAACTCGAACCCAATTCGATTCGTACATGGGAGGAGATGGCTACTAAGTTCTTGGCTAAGTTTTTCCCTCCGTCCCTACAAACCAAGCTCAAAAATGAAATCATTAACTTTCGTCAAGGAACTACTGAATCATTAAGCTCAGCTTGGGAACGCTTTAAGAATTTGCTTGGAAGATGTCCAAATCATCAGTTGGCTGAAACGAATCTGGTCTGCACATTCTACAACAGTCTGAATCCTCATCACCAACAAACCCTCGATGCTGCTTCATCCGGAAATTTCATGCTACATACTTCAGAAGAAGCCTGGAAGTTGATTGAGACGATAACGATGCACCAACATGACTTGGAGCTTGATGAATCAACCTCGGAAGACAAAGACACTTCTACTCAAGCATTCGATACTTTAAAAGCTCAACTCGAATCCATCTCTAAAGTTGTTAAAGATATGCAAGACTCTTCCAAATCTAGGAAGCAGCCTCAACGGCTCTTCTCACACTCGAAGCCCAAGGAAGACATTCTCGCCACATCTAAAGCCACTGATCAGATCATTCATTCAAAATCTTTCACTCAGCGGTTATCCAAACAACCTATCTCTCATTTGTTAGTTCCCTCTACACCCTCTACTTCCTCTCAATTGTCTTCTCGTCTAAACAATGCGATTTTCAATAACTTCATGGTTGAGCAAAATAATAAAAACAAACAAATTGTTGATTTTCAAAACCAAATTGATTATTTGCTCAGAATTTCAAACGATTTAATTAAAAACGTGGAGGATAATGTTAAAAGATTGTTTTTAAAAGTTAAGGAGAAGCAAAGAGAAGAAGCGATTAGCAAGGCTATTCATCATTCATCTTATGATTATGATGATATCCTTGTTGTCACTAGAGGCGGAAAAGAGACTAAGAATGAGAAATCAAAAGATATTCCTCCAGACGAGCCTTCTAGTTCTTCTCTACCCACTGATTCAGTACCGGTTGACACTCCTGTCACCTCTCCTGAACCAAAATCTTCCAAAGCCCCAGAAGTAGTTAAACCAACACGTATACCTTTCCCTGGTAGGCTTAAGAAAGAAAAACAAGAAGCCCAGTTTGGAAAATATCTAGAGATGTTCAAAAGCTTACACTTAAACGTTCGATTATTAGATGCTTTAGTTGAAATGCCTAGTTGTGCCAAATTCTTTAAAGAACTTATATCCAACAAAGAAAAACTCAGACAAATAGTTAACTTGCCCTTAGACGCAGAATGCTCTTTAATTATGCAACAAGGACTGCCCCCAAAGCTAGGAGACACTGGCCGTTTCACTATTCCTTGTTACCTTCAGGATGTTCAAATAAGTAACGCCTTAGCTGACTTAGGAGCTAGTGTAAACCTTATGCCATACTCGCTTTATAGGAAACTAGGATTAAGCGAACTTTTACCAACCCGTATGACCATCCAATTAGCTGATAGATCAGTTAAACTCCCTCGAGGAATTGCTGAAGATATTATGGTACGTGTTGATAAATTCGTCTTTCCTGTTGATTTTGTTGTTATGGATATAGAGGAAGACACTCAGGTACCACTCATCCTTGGTAGACCTTTCCTAAATACTGCCAAGGCCGTCATTGACGTAAATGAAAAATCTTTAAAACTTAGAGTGGGAACTGAGGAAGTCACCTTCAATGTCGATAAACTAATGAAACTTCCTATGGGAGAAGACCTTGGTCTTGTAGATTCTATACAGGAAATAATTGAAGAACACTTAGAAGAAATCCTCGCAGTAAGCAGCATTAATCCCCTTCCAAACACTGTCATCACAACAAGGAAAATCTGTGAAGAAGGTGCGGGTCTATGCTCAGCTATCTCGGATCCATCCATTGCATCAAAGGAAGTACTATTACCTTTAAAGAATTCCAACTTACAGCCCAACAGATTTATCACTGCTGTACCACTTGGGCAAGGCACTCCGATCACTCTTTTGAGAAGAAGCCCTACTTCTGAAGTTCCTGATTCATCTCTCTCAAAAGAAGAAATTCTGAAGACTCTCAAGGAAATGGAGTCAATGCTTAAACCATCCGATCCGCAACTCTCTAAAAGTTGTGAAAACTTGAATCCAGAGATTACTTTTACCACATCTTCTTCAGCTCAGTTTCAGAGATTTGCACTCACAAAGGACAACAAAGAAATAATCACTGAAGATAATGCACTCTCTCAATCCTCCCAAGAAAAATATGAGCTAAGAGAAGATAAGCTGTACAACAATACAGAATGGGTTGAAATAGCATCAGCCGACATTCCAGAGGCACCTGCAGTTGAGTCAGATTATCAAACAACATACGATGAGCTTAAGAGAGACGAGATTGCCAGGATGAAGCCTTCCACTGAAGAACCACCCGAATTGGAGCTGAAGGAACTACCCTCACACTTTGAATATGCTTTTCTCGAAGGAACTTCGCACTTACCAGTTATCATATCCAAAGATCTGAAGCCCGAAGAGAAAGCAAAACTCATCGAAGTTTTGAAGTCACATAAGAAAGCGATTGCTTGGAAGATTTCTGACATACAAGGGATCAGTCCGAACTATTGCACTCACAAGATCTTAATGGAAAACGACTTCAGACCATCAATTCAGAGGCAGAGGAGAGTCAACCCAAAGATTCAAGACGTGGTGAAAAAGGAGGTTATCAAACTCTTGGATGCTGGTCTAATTTACCCTATTTCGGATTCCCCATGGGTCAGTCCAGTTCAAGCCGTCCCAAAGAAAGGAGGCATGACGGTTATCGCTAACGAAGACAACGAGTTGATTCCAACACGAACCGTCACCGGTTGGAGGGTATGTATCGACTATCGGAAACTAAATGAAGCTACACGCAAAGATCACTTCCCTCTACCGTTCATTGATCAGATGCTTGAAAGATTGTCAGGAAACGAATTCTATTGCTTCCTCGACGGTTTCTCTGGCTATTTTCAGATACCTCTCGATCAAAAGGACCAAGAAAAGACAACGTTCACCTGTCCATACGGAACCTTTGCCTACCGACGTATGCCATTTGGCTTATGTCATGCACCAGCGACATTTCAAAGATGCATGGTAGCAATCTTCCACGACATGATTGAACAATGCATGGAAGTGTTCATGGATGATTTTTCGGTTTTCGGAGATTCGTTCACCACTTGTCTTTCTAACTTGAACAAGATGCTCACCCGATGTGAAGAATCGAACCTAGTTCTGAATTGGGAAAAATGCCATTTCATGGTAAAAGAAGGCATAGTTTTAGGACACCGTATATCCAAAGCTGGAATTGAAGTTGACAAAGCAAAGGTTGAGACCATCTCAAAACTTCCACCACCCACCTCTGTTAAAGCCATCCGCAGTTTTCTAGGACACGCCGGGTTCTACCGTCGCTTTATCAAAGATTTCTCTAAGATATCCCGACCTATGACTCAACTCCTCGAAAAAGATACTCCGTTTGTCTTTACAAACGAATGTCTCAAGGCCTTCGATCATCTGAAAGATCTGCTTGTCCATGCACCGATCATGGTTGCTCCAGACTGGAGTCTCCCATTTGAAATCATGTGCGACGCCAGTGATTTCGCAGTCGGAGCAGTTCTGGGACAGCGGAAGGAGAAACAGTTTCAACCAATATACTACGCCAGCAAAACGCTCACTGACGCCCAAGAAAACTATACAACTACAGAAAAAGAGCTGCTAGCGGTAGTATTTGCTTTTGATAAATTTCGTTCTTATCTAATCTTGTCCAAAACTATTGTCTATACAGATCACTCAGCTCTGAAATATCTTTTTAAGAAGCAAGATGCTAAACCTCGCCTTCTACGATGGATTTTACTCCTTCAAGAATTCGACATCGAGATCAAAGACAAAAAAGGAGCAGAAAACGTCGCGGCGGACCATCTCAGCCGATTAGAGAATCCTTCAATGGATAAGTTGCACGAAAAAGACATTCAAGACCAGTTTCCAGAAGAACAACTCATGCATATTGGTAGATACCATCAAGGGTCACGATCTACCAATGATCCCTGGTATGCTGACTATGCCAATTATTTGGTGGGAAAAATTGTACCTAAAGGGATGCCAACCTCTCGAAGACAAAAATTCTTCCGCGATATAAAGTATTACTATTGGGACAACCCTTTCCTCTTTAAGGTTTGCCCTGATCAGATCATTAGAAGATGCGTTGATGGGAAAGAGGCAGAACACATCTTACACCAAAGCCACCATGGACCTACTGGAGGACATCACGGTACCAACATGACCGCAAGAAAAGTGTACGATGCCGGCTTTTTCTGGCCAACCATATTTCGAGATGCATACGATCTGGTGAGACGCTGCGATATCTGCCAAAGACAAAGCAATATAACAGCTCGGAATGAAATGCCACTCACAAACATCCAGGCCGTGGAAATCTTCGATATCTGGGGATTAGATTTCATGGGACCATTCCCTAAATCTAACGGTAAAGAATACATCTTGGTTGCAGTCGACTACGTCTCCAGGTGGGCCGAAGCCCAAGCTCTCCCAACAAATGATGCCAAAGTGGTAACCAAGTTTCTCAAAAAGCTATTTAGTCGATTTGGAACTCCAAAAGCAATAATTAGTGATCGTGGTACACACTTTTGCAACGTTCAATTCATGAAAGTTCTGCAACAGTATGGTGTCACTCACAAAACATCAACAGCTTATCACCCCCAGACAAATGGGCAAGCTGAGGCAACAAATCGAGCTTTGAAGAGAATCTTGGAAAGAACCGTTGGTAATCATGGGTACAAATGGGCTGAAAAATTAGACGATGCATTGTGGGCATTCAGAACCGCCTATAAAACACCATTAGGAACCACACCATATCGTCTAGTTTATGGCAAGGCATGTCACTTACCAACTGAGCTGGAATATAAAGCATACTGGGCTTTGAAGAACTGCAACTTAGATATTTCTACAGCTGGAGCAAATAGACGAATGCAGTTGAATGAGTTAGCCGAACTAAGGGATCAGGCATATGACAGTTCGTTAAACTTCAAAGAACGAACTAAGAAAATTCACGATGCTAAGCTGAGGCCCTCACGATTCAAAACAGGAGATAAAGTGCTGCTTTTCAATTCGCGATTCAAGAAATTCTCTGGCAAGTTCAAGATCAGGTGGAGCAGACCATTCATAGTATCAAAGGTATTTCCTTACGGTGCAGTTGAACTTGAGGCACCAGAAGGTAATTTTAAGGTTAATGGTCATCGCTTAAAGCATTACTTCGAAGACTTTCCCATCAGGGAAGATGTCTTTATCTTTGAACCACCGTGAGTCGACAGAAAGGTACAAAGAGTCAAGCTAGAGACTCGTAAAACAAGCGCTCTTGGGAGGCACCCCAAGCCTATCTTTATTTCTGTTATTTTATTTCTTAGTTTATTTTTATTAAGTATGGTTATCTCTGAACTAATAAAATTGCAGGCTTGCCACTTATCTGACTTCAAATTACAAAATCTGAGATAAGTATTGTTTATTAACTATCACTGTTAACATTACCTGTTTATTTTATCTTGTTTCAGGATGGACGCTGTTGACGCTGATCATGTAGCTGCGAGACCACGCAGACGACACAGACCCCGTAGACGCAGAGTACAGAGAGCGGCTATGCTGACCATCACTGAGGAGGACCTGACTGATGTCCCGATCACTCACGAGGAGTTGCCCGATAAGGGGCCCTCATCACCTTTGCCAGCCCCCGTACCCACTTTCGAGTACGGTATCACTACTGCTGACCCAGCTGCTTCGTGGGCCCTCTTTCGGACACTCTCCATCCAGCATGACATCATGTCCTCTATCTGTGAGCGGCTCGAGATTCCGAGACCTGATGCCATACCCTTCAGGCTTGGCCCAGATCCAGGACCATCTCGACTTCCATGGTTCTTCTGTCCTCCCGCTGATCCACCTGTTCTCTCTATTGCTGGACCTTCCACTGGCCCCACTACTGCAGCTGCTGATCTTGCTCCAGCATTACCCACAGGATTTGCATCACCAGATCACGGCCTCACAGAGCAGCTTCTGGGTAGTTTTGATGCTCATACTTCTGTCACTTCCTCTGACGAGATCGTGAGTCAGGCTATGGCTGCTATGGATTTCTCCATTCCATCCCCGACTTCTGTTTTCGACAGGGATGTTGAGGCAGAGTTTGATCCTGACACTGATGACCTACTTGATGATTACTAGATTTTATCTTTATTATTTACTTTCTGTATTATGACTCCGTACTTACGCTTTAGACTTGTTACCTAGATGAGATACTATGATATGTGTGTCGTGGTTTATTGCAGAATTCAGCTTTGTGTGGAATGGATGATCTTAAACGAGCCTGGTCCTTAAAAATCCAGCAATTCACTAGCACCACTCCTGCACAAACCTGGTCTATTCCAGTAAACACAAATGGGGAGTCTCTCTGTTCCTTTCTCCCCGTTTCAATTATGTTTATTATGCCTATGTTAGTACATTTAATTTTTGTACCTCATCCTAAACTTATCACTAAGTGTGGGATTCCAGCCCAAATTAAACACTTGAGAAACATCTACTTACATGTTCAAACTCTAAGTGTGGGATTTCAATAAATAAAATCTCTACTCAAGAGAACATTAAGGACAATGTTCCTCTAAGTGTGGGATGGTAGGTATAGAATACCTTAATAGGTGATTTTTATGTCCAATAGTAATCTTTCTCTCAAAATTTTTCAAAAATAAGGTCAAATTTTTTTCAAAATTAACGAGTCTAACTCAGTTTTTGAGTCTCAGATACTACTGAGAGAAACCATTTTCTAAATATAAGTATGATATTTGTAAAAGCCTAAAGGAAATAAGGTAGAAATTGCTTAAACAAGAAGTAATAATCAAAGGAACATGACTAGACACATACAACCCTTTGCAGTGAGGTATCTTGAGCCCAAAAGCATTCATCTTTAATGCTTCACTTTCATTTCTTGTGTGTGTGCCGATGTCTGTATCTCTGAATTAGAACTTGCTCTTGACATACGTTTCGAGACCATATTGGTGTGTACCTTACGCGGTATAGGTGCAATTAAATGACCTTGACATTCCTTAGGACTTAACCCATTTCTTACATATCTTTTCAAGCCCAAAACCCCTTCCGATGCTCATTTTTAGTATCGAAGATCCGCCTAGTATACCCTGTTGAGCCTCAACCTTTCGTTTCTTCAAAACCCTAATTTTCACCCACTTCCCAAAAATTACCTCCAAACTTATCTGGGAATTTCTGAGGTTATGAAGAACAACCTTTTAGAATATCTGTTTCAAATATCCTACTCATTAGCATTCTCCAAAATCAAGCTTCTAAACAAATGGTGCGGGAAAATTAGCACACAAGAGAACTGGAAGGACGATGGTGCGGGAAAAATTAGCACCTGGAAAAGAATCAAAATGATCAAGATAAGAGGAAAAGATTTCTAAAGGATTCAAAATATAAATTCCTTGGAAATTCTCTAAAAGAAATTCTGAAGAAAAGAAAAAGAAAAGAGAAAAGAAGAAAAAGAAAAGAAAAGAAAAGAAAATAACTCCGCAAATAAAGCTGAAAGTTTCAAAGCATTGCTCTTCATGAAAAATCCGGCAAAAGCTGAAACAGCTACCAACTCTCCGCTCCCCTCCGTTCTAAATAAAGTTGTTCATAATCTCAGTGATTTTAGGATAAGCTAAAAACCCTCACAAACTACTATCCATACCCTTCACCCTCACCAAACATTACAACCCTCTGAATGTCTTGAGATAATTAGCACCGTCCTCACCTAAGTGGTGGAGATCCGATTCTCGATCAAGCCTATGACGATGAGTGCAGCATGACTGGCTACTTTGATCGATTTTGTTTGAGCTAGATTGATAGGAAACCCGATACACTTTGAGTGAATTGAGTGACCACCTATAGTGAGATCGCCTAGTCATGTGTACTCCAAGATCATGAGATTTGGATGTACGCCTAAGAGAATCTCTTCTTGTTTATGGAAGGATCATCTTATCCTCCTCCACACTTTTAGAAGTAACTGCCTTATATGAGGAAATGCTAATCTCGGAACATATTCTCTGACTCGCCCCTAAAAACATGATCTAAAAATATTTTTTCAGAGAGTTGTTGCTTGAGGACAAGCAACGTCTAAGTGTGGGATAACTTAATGTGATGTAAAAAGTCATGTTTTTAGAAGCTTTATTCCTCACATTTTGTACCTTTCTTTAGTGAAAACATTCCAAAACATTGATTATTTACTAAAATACACTAAAGTGGTTCAAAAGTAGACGTTGTGATAAAAATCACTGAAAACACTCTAAAAATGCACAAAACACAGCATTTTAATACAGGCCGATTCCTCCGATCTCATTTTTCTGTCAAGACACACTTCCTAACTTCTACCATCTGTTGTACAGGAAAAATCGAGACGGAAAAATCTGGAATCAAGTGAAACGGACAAAGGACGGAGAAACCACTACGCTTTCAGAGCCATTAAAAGTCATTTCGGATACGCCTAAGCTCTACACATCCAATTTCTGTGAGATTGGCATCATTAGAAGCGTAACGGAATTACGAAACCACAGGCGAAAGAATCAAGTCAAACGGACGCATAACGAAGGAGATACGGACGTTTTAAGCAACGAACGAAATCAGACAGAGCCCGTATACGGCCCCACTACACCGTATACGGCCCCTACAAGGCCGTATACGGCCCCTGCACCCCCATATCGTGCTTCGTTTGCTTGTACGTGCTGCTTCGTGAGTTGTACGTGCGATTTAATGCTTTGCCTATAAATAGTGGACACCCCTCACTTCACCAACATACCAACTTTCTCATTTCATTCTCTCCCTACACTTTCTCTCTCACACACATCACTCTCTCTCTAGTTTCTCTCTCTAAGGGATTTTCTCTCTCTAGAATTGAGCTAGTTAGAGAGATAGTTAGGTAGAGGTAGCTTTTAGCTTTTGTACGGAGGCACTCCAAGACATTGTATTTGCGAAGATCTGTCTGTAATAAATTCGTATCAGGTTCTATTTATATATCTCTTACTTTCCAGTTTTAAACATGTGTTGCTTTGTTTATGCTTGTTTAGGATTGTATGCTAGATATATAATGTTAGGCTAGACATTTCTTTGTGTTTACTATGATGTAGTTATGTTAGAATAGTCAAAATGTTTATGCCATGCTGTTACTCTGCCCGTGTTACTTTAAACTGTGTATGAACTCGTAAACTGAATCTCGAATGTTTATCTATCCAACCTATGCTGTGGTTAGAAGCTTCCTACTAGAACTTGGCCAATTACTAGTGGTACGTTCTCTACCTATTCTATACTTGATGATCAATGAACTTGGTATGGCCGTGTTCTCTAGGTTGAAACAAATCATAAGAGACACGGAGCGTAGGATTAGAGATAGGTTAGATTCATGTTTATTTGTTATATATCTTTGAGAGAACTTTCGGGATATCTATGATCTAATTATTGGTTATCTGCTATGCTAGGATTACGGTGTTCTGTTATGTGTTACCCTATCGCATGTTCTTGTTTGATTGTTGCCCTAGGAATGATGCATGCTAGAGTTATCCCCTTGGTTCATATCAGTAACTGTATAATTAGGTTTTCAGACACAGAATATTGGTTTACACGGTTGATTAACATGCATGGAATAGTTGTGATAATTTATATCTGTAATGCTGAACAATTTAACTGATCGTTAGCCCGATTATCTCAACTTGGTCCGCGGGATTATCCCCGTTCGTGTTCTTGTTCAATCAACAATTCACGCTACGATGCAGACATCTCTGATGACTGTGACTGGGGACCAGGATTCGAGGATAGTCGTCGGTTAAATTGGTCTGTACATTTGGGAGAACTTCCGGTGTATCTGACTTCTATAACTGTTATCCACGTGACATGTTATTTATCTGATTGCGGACAACTCTACGTTAGATATTTAATAGGAACGTAGTTGTAGCTCGTTAGGATATAGGAAATCTGCGGGAGTAATGTGGAACCCTAATTAATGTAACGGAAAAACCGTAAAACGCCCTAGTACCCGGTATAGTGCTGGAAACACCAATTGGTGGAGTACAAACGTATGGAAGCCGCGGAACGGTCGTAGGTACAATACTTTGCATTAGTTATGTTTCTATCCTCTCCGGGTTAGTCATCACATCTAGTAGCCTTACCCTTGACTATTCATCAATAACATTTAACGAAATCATAGTAAACACTCGTTTATCCTCTGTTAACCGAGTCTCCGTACAAACCTCTTTAGTTTTGTTTTCTTTATTTAATTAGTATTTAGTTATAAAAACCAAACCTATCCAAAAGCTTTTAAAAACCCTAGCTGAATCTCCAAAGATAATAAAACTTCCTAGACTCCCATGCCCGTTGTAGTTTGAAGAACGACACCTGAGTCATACATACCACTTGCTGCCCTTTTAGGTCTGTTAGTAGTATACAGCTTAGGATTCCCCTGCTCTACAAATTTAAAACCCACTGTTCGCCGCTTCTACTGCTGTTGGATCAACGACCGGAATCAAATCCGTCCGACCAATAGGGGCCACGACACCAGTCTATTGAGGTGTTTGATGCTGTTAACTGGAATGTTTTGGAGCATGTGATTGCTGTTCCATATGTACTAGAGGATGGAAACATTGGATTTGTTTCCTATGCTTGGTCCAGGTTATTCAGTATCAGGGAGGATATCTACAGAGAGTTGGTTGTTGAGTTTTATAGCACTTTTAGGTTTGATGCCAGGTCGACCCAATGGACTGAGAACTCCATTTTCTTCCAGCTAGGAGGACAGCCCAGACAGATGACCTTGGTTCAGTTTGCTTTGGGATTGGGGCTTTATGAGCCCAATGAGTTGGATAACCCTCACTTTCTAAACCACATTTCTGCAGGTGCTGTGAAGAAGCTCACTGATTTGGAAATTGAGCAGGAGTGGCAGTTTATTCCCCAAGGTAATTATGGTAGTTCGACACCTTCTTACACGCGTATTCGAGATCCTCGTCATCGACTCATTCACAGATTGTTGACTTACACCATTGTGGGTCGCAAGGAGGGGCCTCAGAAAGTTTGGAGGCCTGACTTGTTTTATTTGAGTTCGATTATCAGGAAGAGGTTAGTGAATATACCTTGGAGGTTGGCTAAGTGGATGTCGAAGAGAGCTACTGGTACTAGAGATGGTAGTAGCTTGTGTGGAGGTCACTTTGTTACTCGATTGGCGAGATATTTTGGTTTGGCTACTCAGGATGAGATGGGCTCATGCACGATTGTTCAGCCTAGTATGGGTTGGCTGACTGCACGCCGGTTGGAGGCATTTGCCCTTATTGAGCCATGCATTACTTATGGTGGTCCTGCAGAGATGTATTACTGGGTTCCGATTACTCCAGTAGGACAGACTCTGCAGTCGAGGCAGGCTAGAGCTAGAGGAGATATGAGTGGCAGTGATAGAGGTCGAGGTACGGCACGAGGCCGTAACAGAGGTTATGCTACAGAGTTTGATCAGTTGTCTCAGCAGATGCACCAGATGCAGTTACAGCAGACTCAGAGGTTTGATCAGATAGATCTTATGCAGAGACAACATTTCCATCAGACCAGTGCACATTTGGACTATCAGGATGGCTTGTTTGAGCAGCTGTTTGGTCAGTTTCCTTCTGGACCCACGTATCAGCCATTCCAGTACCAGATGCCACCTGAGTTTATGCCGCGACCACCACCACCATCGCAGTCAGAGTATGGAGCGCCTTCTCATCAGTACCAGTACCGCCAGGATGATGACAGTGATTAGGATGATGTTCATCCTATTTGGTTTTTGATTCCAGACACTATTATTATTATTATTGTTTTATTATTATTATTACGACTGTTTTTATTTTTGTGTTTTATTAATTGTGTTGGATTGGTAATTTTAGGATTTGGTAGTAGTTGTTTTTAATTAGGATGTTTTAATTTGGTATTATTTAATTATGTTTGTTGATTGTTCCCTCAGAATTGTGTTGTGAGTACGTGTCATGCTGGCAGTAAGTTCAGCGCAACGAATAATTGAATCGAAAGGATGTGGGGAATTCGTATCATCCTTGTCATTAAACTGCACACTATTCCAGGGGAGTTTTTCTGTTCTAAGTTCTTTTCTCTTTTTCCCGTTTTTAAGTATGTCATTATTTGTACAATGAGGGCATTGTACATCTTTAAGTGGGGGATGGGAGAGAAAAGAAGTTTAATTTCCACATAATTGTTTAGTTAATAAGTAGATGATTTTGTAATTTGGTTAATAGTTGTCTTATTAAGATAAGTAACTAGGAGGTTATGAGTTACCCATTTTTCAAGCAAATTATAACTTGTGGATATAGGTGTATAATCAAATAAATATAAACACATACCTGATAGAACCGCTGTAGTTCTAAAGCAACTTTATTTGAACCTACTACCATATCATACTTAGGACTTAAGCTTGTTATTATGAAGCTTATTCTCCTAATGTACTATCATTTCCCTTAGTTTTTGCAAATAAAAACTTAAATGAAGGCGATTCCCCTTAGGTAACAAGCAAATGAATGCCATACGCCTTTTTTTTTTTTTTTTTTTTTTTTTAAATGAACACAGAGATACTAACTATTACAAAAATACCCTTGGAAGACTAATCACTCTGGATTTATCATTCCGTTTAGTTGAACCAACGTCTCAAATCTTACTCTGTCGAACGCCTTTGTGTATAAGTCTGCTAAGTTATCCAATGATGGAACCTTAACTAACTTTATCAATTTCTTTTCAGCACAATCTCTAATAAAATGATGTCGTATATCAATATGTTTAGTTTTACTGTGCTTCACCGGATTATTGGTGATCGACATAGTAGATTCGTTATCAATCATCATAGGAGTATTGGTTATATTTAACCCGTAATCCCGCAGTTGCTGTTGAATCCAAAGTATTTGCGAGCAACAGCTGCCAGCTGCAACATACTCAGCTTCACATGTAGAAATGGCTACCGAGGTTTGCTTCTTGCACTGCCAGGATACTAATCTACCTCCTAGGAATTGACATCCTCCGGTCGTAGATTTCCTATTCTGATTGCATCCTCCGTAATCCGAATCAGTATAAGCTACGAGATCTAAGTCTCCATCAATCGGATACCAAAGACCCATCTTAGGTTTTCCTTTGAGGTAACAAAAGATTCGTTTAACAGCTTGCATGTGTGACTCTTTCGGATTAGCCTGATATCTTGCGCATAAACAGACAGCAAACATTATGTCAGGCCTAGAGGCTGTAAGATACATTAGTGATCCGATCATGGCTCTATAAAGAGTTAGATCCACATCGCTATCACTCGATGTATCTGGACTTAGTCCATGATTGACTGGAATTGGAGTATTGTAGACCTTACTTTCATCCATCTTAAAGCGTTCTAATAGCTCATATGTATATTTAGATTGATGAATAAAGAATCCATCCTTCTTTTGATCAACTTGTAATCCTAAGAAGAAATTCAACTCTCCCATTGCAGACATTTCGAACCTTTTTCTCATAACTTTCTCAAATTCTTGACACATCTTTTCATCAGATGATCCGAAGATAATGTCATCAACATAAACTTGTACGAGAAGAAAGTCTTTCCTTTTCCACTTCATAAACAGTGTACTATCAATCGATCCTCTTGTAAATCCAATCTCAAGTAGATATGTTGATAGTGTTCCATACCATGCCCTAGGTGCTTGATGTAATCCATATAGAGCCTTATTCAAACGATATACTCTATCTGGATGTTCAGGATCAGCAAACCCTGGCGGTTGTGAAACATACACCAATTCTTCCACTTTGCCATACAAAAAGGCACTCTTAACATCCAACTGATACACTTTTATACCAAAATATGATGCGAATGCTAAGAATACTCTAATTGCTTCTAGCCTAGCAACTGGTGCAAACACTTCATTGTAGTCAATACCTTCTTGTTGATTAAAACCTTGAACCACCAGACGAGCTTTATTGCGAGTAACGATTCCTTTATCATCTCTCTTGCACTTAAATACCCATCTAGTTCCAATTGGATATTCTCCCTTTGGTAGGTCAACCAACTCCCATACTTGTAATTTAGAAAACTGTGATAGTTCTTCTTGCATTGCTTCTACCCACGAACTTTCTTTTAAAGCCATTTGAACATTTTTAGGCTCGACTTGTGAGATAAAGCATGAATATAGACATTGATTAGGAATCCCTATCTCTTTCATTGCAGTATACAAGCTTTGGTATTCTAAGTTCTCAGACGTACTAGCTCTGGATTGATGTCTAGTTTGAACCGGAGTATTAATATCACCGATGATGTTTTCAACGGGATGATTCTTACTCGTTCTAGTTATAGTAACTGGTTCAACCGGTATCTCATCTTCCAAATTAGTACCAATCTCTTCCAATTCAGGTACATCTTCCGTACGAGCAGAAGATATCCTTAAGTGTTTCAAAGGAGTAAGTATATCATCAAACTTTGTAGAAAGATCATCAAGATCTTCTGTTTCTTGAGACTTATCCTCTAAAGGTTGTTGTGACTCACTGGTGGAAGCTTTATCTGAGTCAACATTAGTCTTAATTCCAGACTGCTTAACACTTGATGTTGAAGCGGGACCAATATTCTCATCTTCAAACAATAAATGTTCAGCTATCTCTGAATCACTGACATAGTCACTGATAGGAACTTTAAATGATGCAAAAAGATCAGAATAATCAAATTGCCAATCTAAGCCCTTATGAACATCCGGTGAGTAGCTCGTAACCTCAATATTATAAACTACCTTCAAACGTCCTGTGACTTTATTAAAGACTCTCTTGTTTGGCGAATTGGGCATATAACCTAGGAAAAATCCTTCGTCAGCCTTCTCACCAAATTTTGCTTGATGTCCAGTCTTTAATATGGTGCATGAAACTCCAAAGGGTTCAAACCCTTTTAAGTTTGGTTTCTTATTGTTTAAAAGCTCATAACAAGTCTTATTATGTCTCTTAACCGTAAGAACTCTATTAAGAACATAACATGCTGTATTCACTGCTTCTGCCCAAAAGATGACCGGAAGCTTTGAATCAGCAAGCATTGTTCTTGCAGCTTCAATCAACGTCCTATTTTTCCTTTCAGCAACACCATTCTGTTGAGGTTCATAAGGTGCACTGAATTGATGTAATATCCCTTTGCTTAAGCAATAGATATTCAACGTTGAATTTTTGAATTCTGTTCCATTGTCACTACGAATACGCTTAACTCTCTTTTTATAGATATTTTCTACTAGATCAAAGAACTCAATTAAAATTCCTGGAGTTTCATCCTTTGATCCCAAAAAGAATACCCATGAGAATCTAGAGTAGTCATCTGTGACAACCAAACAGTACCATTTGCCACCTAGACTTCTCTTGCTTATAGGGCCGAAGAGGTCCATATGTAGCAATTCAAATGGCGAGGAGATAGAGTTCTCAGTCTTAGGTCTGTGTGGTTTCTTGTGCTGCTTTCCTTTCATGCAAGGAACACACTTATCCTCAGACTCGAAACGTTTTTGTGGTACACCTAGAACCAAACCATTTTTGGTTATATAATTCATCTTTCTCCAGTTCAGGTGTGCCATTCTCCTATGCCATAATAATGCGTCTGTTTCCGAAGCCTTGGATAATAAACATGTAGACACCATTGAAGAGTTAGGAACACCCATGTTGATAGCATAGATGTCCTTCTTCCTTGGCGCCCTCATCAATATCCATTTATCAGGAATTTTGAAACCTGGCTTCAGGACTAAGGCTTCCTTTCACTAGAACAAAATTGAGATTTCGTTACACCAAAAAAGTGTGACGATATGCATATAGTCACACTTGGTTTTTAACGTAGGTGTGACGAAAGGTCGAGCGACCATAGAGTACATACGGTTACATTAGATGGTTAGTGGTCGTATCCATTTAAAAAGAGTAACCAAAACCATAAAATGTGTGACCATATGCTCTTTAAAATCAAGTAAAAGTGTATTTTGTGTGACTATTGTTCTTCCAATGGCCACTTGAATTGTATGTTTGTGTGGCGTTTTGCAACATTTAGTCACACAACGATTGTTTTATTTTGGGATTTGGTTACATAAAATTAAGCCAAAAGTGACCAATAGTGTTAATAAGTGTGACCATATGCTCCTTAAAATCAAGTAAACTTGTATTTTGTGTGACCATATGCTCTTTAAAGTCAAGTAAACTTGTATTTTGTGTGACTATTGTTCATCTAATGGCCACTTGAATTTTATGTTTGTGTGGCGTTTTGTAACATTTAGACACACAATGATTGTTTTATTTTGGGATTTGGTCACATAAAATTAAGCCAAAAGTGGCCATATGTGTTAATAAGTGTGACCATATACTCTTTAAAGTCAAGTAAACATGTATTTTGTGTGACTGTTGTTAATCCAATGGCCACTTGAATTTTATGTTTTTGTGGCGTTTTGTAACATTTAGTCACACAACGAATGTTTTATTTTGTGATTTGGTCACATAAAATTAAGCCAAAAATGGCCATAGGTGTTAATAAATGTGACCATATGCTCTTTAAAGTCAAGTAAACTTGTATTTTGTGTGACTATTGTCCATCTAATGGCCACTTGAATTTTATGTTTGTGTGGCGTTTTGTAACATTTAATCACACAACGAATGTTTTATTTTGTGATTTGGTCACATAAAATTAAGCCAAAAGTGGCTATAGGTGTTAATAAGTGTGACCATATGCTGTTTAATGTCAAGTAAACATTTTATTTGTGTGACTATTGTTCATCCAATAGTCACTTGAATTTTATGTTTGTGTGGCGTTTTGTAACGTTTAGTCACACAACAATGTTTTATTTTGAGATTTGGTCACATAAAATTAGGTCAAAAGTGGCCATATGTATTAATAAGTGTAACCATATGCTCTTTAAAGTCAAATAAACGTGTATTTTGTGTGACTATTGTTCATCCAATGGCCACTTGAATTTCATGTTTGTGTAGCGTTTTGTAACATTTAGTCACACAACGATTATTTTATATTGGGATTTGGTCATATAAAATTAAGACAAAAATGGTCAAAAGTGTTAATAAGTGTGACCATATGCACTTTAAAGTCAAATAAACGTGTTTTTTGTGTGACTTTTGTTCATCCGATGGCCACTTAAATTTTATATTTGTGTAACATTTTGTAACATTTAGTCACACAACTATTGTTTTATTTTGGTATTCGGTCATATAAAATTTAGTCAAAAATGTTAATAAGTGTGACCATATGCTCTTTGAAGTCATAAAAATGTGGATTTTATGTGACTGTTGCTTATCCAATGGCCACATGAAGTTTAGGTCAGTGTGGCGTTTTGCAATATTTAATCACACAACGAATTAATCAAACAGTGGCCTAACCATATTATGTGAATGCATCTTTTAGTCACATATAACAAATCAATAATTTGTGTAACAGTTTGAATTATATAACACCACAAATTAAAATTAGAATATACATAATTAATTGCATGTACCCGAACTAAATTTGGAACGTTTTACATAATAATAATTGAAAGTGATTACTTAAATATCAAAATAAACTAATTATACATCACATTTTTAAGGACTTTTGACTCTTGTATTTGATCCTCGTTTGTTTCTTCATTTCCATTTGCCGAACCTGAGAAGTTCATGAACTAATGAAAATACGTAAATAACATTAGAAACCTGAGTTGAACATTTTCATATCAGAGTTGTACCAGCTAGACCGCCGTTGATGAAAACATGTAAAGCATGGCCTTCAGAATTCACAGTTAGAGTAGGAACACCATTCCCGTGTAACTCTGATGGGTTTATCACAACACTGGAAAACAAATTCAAAGCATAAGTAGACATTTCGACTTAGTAATGTACAAGTTTTAATGCAGAATATACTGCTTTTCTCACCTGGTAGTATACCAAAGGTAGTCACTTGTGTCTCTAGTTACACTCAACTGATCCAACAAACCAGATTTTATCATCTTTGAATCGATATCAACAGATGAAACATCTTCACTAAAAGTTCGCCATCGAATTCTATTCACATTTGTTGGCAACGATGTTTTAGATCCAACCTGAAATACGCCAAAAAAATTATTCAGGAGTTGTCTCTAAATCCTAATGACTAATGCAGTATCACTGCGTTGTACTAACCAAAGCGGTATTAAAGGCAACATTTTTGCAATAAGGAAGAATACTAACATAAAATAAACAGCACATCCACGATTAAAAAGATAAAATTAGAAAAAGCCTTTCGGGGTTGATTACGTTCGTCAGAAAAATAATAATTGAAAAGATAAAATCAGGAAGAACCTTACGAGGTCGCTTACGTTCCTCTGAATATAACAATCAGGGTTGCTTGTGTTCGAGTCATACGAGGTTCTTTCATTTTTGATCGGGTTACCTCTTCTTAGATCGCATGTCCCCTATGCAGTAAGAATACGAAATGATCAAATCATAAACATTCATACATGAGAGTAGTATTATAATGCACTTTCTTTCCATCATTTTAAATAGAAATGCGATGGACTTATCGTGAAAGAAATCAAATGAACATAGTATTGCAACCTGATATTCTGGATTGAACCTAAGTATTGTACAAGCTCTTTCCTTTCATCACCTATTTGTCTTCCCATCATTATTAAAAGTCACCACAATAATCAGATACTATAGAAGCTAAGTAATCCTTATATTCATTTGACAACTAAACTAACAAATCAACGTATCCAAATAGACTTGTGAGCATTACCTCAATAATTAAAACAAAAAAAAGTCTTCCAAATAGAAATGGCAAAAGTAGCTTACATGGCTTTGGTCATAGTGTTATTACAAGGCTTTAGTTACTGAGTGGGAATCTTGAGCTTTAATATCTGAATAACAAATAAACCATGAACCAAGTTAGGGAAAATCGATACGATATATCTAAGCAAAACAAGTTTAAAAAACTAGTATGTGATGTGCAATGCCGATACTCCATTACTGCGTGTGGTTGCATCTCTTGCTTAGGAACAGCGTGGTTCACTTAAACATAGCAAATGAATTGTAACTTACTAATGGCATAAAGCAAATAAAAATCCTATAACTTTTCTACGACTTTGAAATGTATCTTTCACCACTTTTGGTAATTGCCTTGAAACATTATCAACAATTGTTCTTTCCCTGGCAAGTCAATCTGCAAGAGACGTTATAACCCTATCTCCCTATTAAGACACAAACTAACTTACTGAGAACAAACAAAGTAAGTTTTTTCCAATGATATTTTAAGAATATAAAATGATTTAGAAGGTTATCTACAGCCAAAAATACACTTAAGGAGACTTCGACCCGTTAAACCCATTTGGCTTTGGCCTGCCTCCATTGTAGCTAGTATTTTATTTTTACATCACCCAATTGAACTTAGAGATTCAACACAACCTGAATCGATCAGTTCATAAGTTACCACCTCTAGTTTCAAACATAATACTTGCATGAGCTGCGCAATAAATACAGTCATAGATCCCACCAACATATTTGATAGATAGCCCAAAGATAGAGTTAAAGATGTATACTTACTTCTGATCCTAAATCCATTGCAGCCTCGGTAATTTCCGTGCGTACAGGTTGTTGATTCCCAGAGAGTGTGACCTAAGCATTTCAGATATCAATACAGTTGTATATCAAAGCATATCTCAGTACTCAAGTCAGACACTTTACTACAAAGTCAATTAGCAACAGGTTGCATTATATGCAGAAAAGAAGGCCTAACTAGTAAGCTAAAATAGATGACCTAACTAGTAAACTATCTTAAAGCGATCATATTGCACATACTGCCATCTACAATGCAACACGTCATACAACATGGACCACATGATCCAGCGTGCTGTGGTCTTGGGTTATTTCAAAAAAACCCAAACACACAACCCATCAAATAGTTTATTTAATTGATCCCTTAAATAGGAATCCCTCAAAACAAAACCATGCCACTACAGTCCATTTATAGAACAAAGTCCTGGGGTCGAGCCTCCAAGAGTAATTAATGATCGATTCAGTCATAGAATACATAACATTTCATTAAAATATAGCTTTTGGTTCTATAGCATGTGGATAACTAATACTCGAGGACCATTCATAAAATTTACTCTAATGTGTATTTGATGTGATAGCGAGCCTACAAAATCATGTGAATAATAAGGATATGAACACACCTTTACTAGCTCGCCTTCACAATAACCATCAAATTCAGCTCTGCAATAAGAAATATCTGATGTAATTTACTAACAAGAAACCCATGAACCAAATATACCATAGCAAATGTTTAAACAAACACAGTCTTTCCAATGATTACATATAAAAGGAAGTATACGTACATGGCAAGTTCTTTTTGCACATGTACTGCCTCAATGTGGACAACCATTTGTGCCTTCTTTACGGTCTCATATAGATTTTGCATGTTTCCAAAACCCCTTGCCTAGTATCAAACTGAACGTAAATATATCAGTTATTTCAATCATATTTCACAGAATTGACCCTACTGTGTAGTGGCGGACCAGTGGTGACACTCAAAAGGTGTTAGGGCAAATAGTTAATTAAGTGGTTGATAGCCAATATAGCAATCTATAGTGACACTATGAGAAATTTTTTGAGCCAAAATCCATCCATAATCTGTATTTCTACTTCTTGGCGAACATTGCTGACAAGAACAAAAAATGTTTCATTTACTGGGACTCAATGACTAATGGGATATTCATCATCCGAGCTATCACTAGTAGAAATGATACATAGTCTCTTGCGCTTACCCATTCTAGTAGAGAACACAAAATAACACAATTGCAATGAATCATATTGTTGCCTTCAACTCAAGCTGCAATAGCAGGGTAGCATCATTCAAGTGTACTAACAAAAGAAAATTGATGAAAACTACAAATATATGCTACTGGACTAAGAAAACAAATACGTTGGGTATTAATCTTCTAATGAACATGTATCTTAATCTTAATGTCAAATACAATTTTTATTTAACTCTACATGCACACAACACATACCCAATACATACTATATGAAAAAAAAAATATGATAAAATAATAATCTAAATCCGGTAAAATTATTAATTTAACATTAGAACCTGATGCCCACCTAAACGTTTAGTGTAAGGTTGTTCCAAATCCACCGTGAATATCATTCTATTTGCAGTAGTGTTATACATAGTTGATTTGGTTCACAAGCATATGTTGAGAAGATCAAAGTCCATGCTAAATAATTTGATAAATAACCTAAATTGATTTTACTAATGATCTCAATAAACAGAAGATGTAAACCTAATCTGCAATAATTTGGAAAATAAAAACAAAAGGGAAAACGGTACCTAAGTGAAGTTGAAGAATCTCTCTTAATTCGACCATGGGCAGAAAACAGACCAGCATCGAGACTTCACTCGGGTTTGGATTCTTTGGTGGACTAAGAAGTCGTCAATTGCGATTGGGTCGCAATGGTAAAGTTGCAGTTCTCCAATTGTGACAATAACGGAACTTTGAGGAGACGTAATTTATGAGTACTAGAAAAAAGGAGATGCCGATGAAATTGCAAGTTCGAGAAAGATGGATGCAGATGAAAAATTCAAAATACCGCCCAATTCTAGAGATAAGAGATGTGAATGGGTGGGCGGTTCTGAAATGTTCTACTTCAGGTTTTAGATTTACTCATTTACATCATATCTTTTATCTTTTATTTATCCTTTTCAATATATGTATTTTAACATAACTTAAATACTCCCGGTACAAAATTAAACCGAAAACAAAAAATGTTTAAAATTGCATATTCCGATTTCCGGATATGAAGTGCTACATAGTTGGAGTGTTGGACAATTTGATATATCATTTCATTTTAATTTATATTTTATTTATTTTATATGTATTTATATAAAAAAATTTCTTAATTTTGATTAAATGTAATGCACGTACAAATACAATGTAAGCTTTGGGTGCTACATTTGACACCCATTTGTTCCTGAATTCAGCTTTCGAAAATTAATATATGACCATTTCTTTTTTACCATATCTTACCAACTCCAATTATATTATAAGAATATAGCGTATAACATGTTTATAGATAATAAGCGTATGTATGCATTTATGATGTTATAAAGTGCAACGTTTTTGTCATAGAACAATGTTCAGATTAATAGGCATTCATTTATTTTATTGTATAAATCTTTGTATTGTATAATTGCATCAAATTTAGATCAGTATAGCTTAAAATATATTAACGATCGAACTAATTTCACGCTTATGTATTATTCGATTAGATTATTTACAGATCAACAAAACTTATAAGTTATATATAGCCATGTTGAGAATAGTATTCTTACTAGTGGCATATCGGATACGGATATCATGTTAAACTTAGGATAATATCACATATTTCCAAAAATGATGAATTAATTTTATCCTAAGTATATTAGTGGCATATGTGATATTGGTAATATCATATATCATATATTCCATTATTAAACTTAGGATAATGTCATATATTCCAAAATGATAAATTAATTTTATTCTAAGTTTAATAGTGGCATATGTGATATTGATAATTTTCATATATCATATATTCCATTATTAAACTTAGGATAATGTCATATATGCTCAAATGATTAATTAATTTTATCCTAAGTTTAATAGTGGCATATGTGATATTGATAATATATCCCATTATTAAACTTAGGATAATGTCATATATTCCAAATGATGAATTAATCTTATACTAAGTTTAATAGTGGAATATATGATATCGGTAATGTCATATATTATGTATTTCATTATTAAACTTTGGATAATGTCATATATCATATATTCTATTATTAAACTTATGATAATGTCATATATTCCAAAATGATGAATTAATTTTATCCTAAGTTCAATAGTGAAATATGTAATATCGGTAATGTCATATATCATGTATTTCATTATTAAACTTAGGATAATGTCATATATCATATATTCCATTATTAAATTTAGGATAATGTCATATACTCCAAAATGATGAATTAATTTTATTCTAAGTTTAATTGTGGCATATGTGATATTAGTAATGTCATATATCATATATTCCATTATTAAACTTAATATTATTGTCATATATTCCAAAATGATGAATTAATTTTATCCTAAGTTTAATAGTGACATATGTGATATTGATAATATATTATTATTAAACTTAGGATAATGTCATATATTCCAAATGATGAATTAATCTTATCCTAAATTTAATAGTGTCATATGTGATATTGGTTACGAGTTAAGTCGGGAGTTGACGACTATGCTAATAATAAGTATTTATATATAATTATTTTTTAAGAACAACAAAGGCATACACATCTATACTTTGATTAAAACAACAAAGGCATTCTTATTATAACTATATTTAATTCTATAAACTATATTTAAAGCAAAATAGCTTGGGGCAATCCCAGTCCTTAACTGGCTTTTTTCAAATCGATCCGACGATGTACAATTAATTTTGATAGTTACACTTTTTACCCCCTAATTATTTGCTAAACTTTTTAATAAAAAAAATTAGTACTATAATCTTTTATATATAATTTAAAAGATTAAAAGAGGATACCACGTAGCAATCTAGACCTTAGATTGGTTCCATCCATAAAGATCCTACGGTTAAAATTATTTCCTACATCTTTTTTCAATTTTTAAAATGTGTACCCACAACTATTGAAATTGGCACTTTCAGTACTTTCCTCTTTTTTTGTTCCTTATAATTTAAATATCATAACCTTTTAGATGGTAATTTATAATTAAACCAATCTTATTTGAAATATTTATCTATATTGATCGGTTATATGAATTTTTTTTATCAACATCATGAAACTAAAAATTGGTCGTCCATATAGCCATATAACCATAATGTGATGTATATTTTAAAGACGTAACTAAAATATTTTATCATTTTAACAAGTTTTTAATGTAATTGATGATGAATCTACTATCGAACGTTTTATTGATTAGTTAAAAATTAACGTTTACAAAGATCAAGTTGGCGAATATGTTTTCAAAAACCTTATGAAGAAAATTGTGATGTCTGGTGTACTAACTAAATAATTTCGCTCATTTGATTATTCATTATGTTTTAATTTTTATAATTACAAGCATTATTATTATTATCGTTATTCAAAATTTATAATCATTGCTTATATATATGTGTATATGATCACAACAATGTACGATTTGGATAGAAATTTAGGTTTGAATTACAAAATATAGTTTTCTGATTTAGACCGAATTCATTGTTAATTTGACTTTTCAAAAATTGTTTTGTGGGTTACAATAATTCTATACTGCATTCTTATTATATGTCTATTATATTATATACATGAATATTTTATCCGCCCTTTATAAAATGGGTAACTATTATAACCAATATGTTTACAAATTAGATAATATATACTTTAAAATCGACATGTCCTATATTTTAATACAAATATTTACTAATTAAAAACAGTTTTCATATATATTTTTAATAACTTAATTAAAAAAAAAACAAAAAAACTTGAACCGTACCAAACCGATGGAGTATATGCTAGATATTATTAGTTGGTGATTATATTATATAAAATGAAATTCAAATTTATTGTACAATTTTATTTGACTTAAATTTTTAATTACACAATTTATAAAATCAAATGTCGAAGGGATCTCACCTAGTTATATAATAAAAAAAAAAAAAATCCGGACTTCTTAATTAATATTACGGCTATAGTAAATTAAATAATAACAAAAAAATCCCCTAAACTATTTCACCCAACATCACGCCTTACCCCTTCTTTCAGTCACTCCATCATCATCATCAGTCATCGTCAATTGAATTTTAGTGCCCAGAACGAGATACGTGGTTAATTATTTTTCAATTCAAGAGTGTATTTAAAATCCAACGATCATCAATTGCTTCTCAATACGATTCTTCTGAAAACCCTATCTTTCATGAATTCATTCTTCTGAACCACCCATGGGTAATTTTTATAATTATATTATGATATACTATAAGATAAAACGAGTTTTTAATTGCATTTAATTGTTGTTTAGTGTCTGTAAGTTTATGGCATTCGAGTTTGATTTCGTTTTACTGTAAATTCGTGTTACATAAGTTCGTTATTGTTTTACCCTTTTTTGGCATTATTAATTGAGTCACGTGATTAATTTCTAATTTGTTTTTGATTGGTTGTGAAGTATTGATAAGAGCTATGTATGCAAGTTTGGTGTACATGATATGTGCAACAGAAGTAAAGCCGGTTTAACAGGAGGTTACTTCTTAACATGGCATGGTTTGAGTAGGAGTTCAAGCAATTGTAGCTACGTTGCGCAATTTAAGGTATACATAACATACATACCCCTTCTTGGTCAAATTATGCAATTATTTATCAATCGAATTGTTTTTTCTGGTAAGTTCAGTTGACGTATGGCCGGTATAATGTTGTATATAAAAATTAAAGGTTTGTAGTTCATTTATGTTTGCACTAAAGTGAATTTAATTCAATAAATGTCTACTTCAAGCAACACTAAATATGATCCATTTGTCGAAATTATCTAAAATTTTTCTGCTATCAGAGCATAGCAAAAGTTTTCTCAGGTGCATGATTGTGTAATGGACTATCTCGATATTTGAATGTGCTTATATGGGTTCCAAGATTTGTTTGTTCATTTTTTACCAGGATCCGAATTCTAAGCATTTAGGGACAACAGTATAAGATGCTTCTGTTGTATTATTCAAGTATCGTGTAATGTCTGTCACTCCTTTTAAGACCTATATAGCATTGTTACTGATATTTTTATTGTATATATATATGTTTATAAATTACTGGTCTGTTTCATAGTAAAAAATATTTAGTAAGAAGCTTTTGTGACTTTGTCCATCTAAACTCAAAGGAAGCTGCATGTGTTATATTTGTTTTGATTCGTTGGCGATGCAGGATTGTTTTGGTCTCAAATCATTATATTTGTACTAATAGCTAAAAGGTCCAAATAGTTGCTTCATATTACGGCTAATAGTGCAACAGTGAACTTTGTGGAAACTATATTCGTTGTAAATTATCCTATAAAATAAGAAATTGTAAGGATAGGGGTAATATGGTTCGCGACATATCTTTTGTGGAAAAATAGGAATGCTAAGGTGAGAGCTAGGATGATGACAGTGAATTTAGAATGGGATCGTTGGGCAAATGATCCGAAGTCGTGTGCTGATGACTGTGTGGGGCTAAACAGGTGATGAGTACAAGTACCTATTTGTGTTTGCTACAGCCTTAATGATCTGTTGGTTGTACAGTGTGAACAAAAACTCAATCACAGAAGGAATCATGGGCCTGTTGATGATTGACTCAAGTTGTGCCTATTTTATTGATGTATAGTTTCTGAAGTATAGATGCTACTCTTTTTTTTTGTTGGGTTAGTATATATATAAATGGTCTCATGTATTGCTCTTTAGTATTGCAGGGGTAATGTTTGAGCGTGCATGTGTGCTGTATACAGTTTGGTCTCTTTAATATTTTATTTTACTTTTTCTAAAAAAAAAATAAGAATTTGTAAGGATCTTACACTTTTAAAACATATACTTTATTTAAATATTTGTGAGAATGGTTAGTTATTTTCATCTTGGTTTACTGTCATACAGGTTTGTAACGCGACGTTGTTGGGTTGACTTGACTGCAGTTTACTGTCTTTCTCCAAACTATTTTGCAATTAATTATTGTATAAAAATTGATCACAAAAACTTTACTTTTAAAGTAATATGTGGTTCTTAGTTCATACGTAGTATAAATCATTCTCAGGTAACTATTGAAGATCATCCACACTTGCCTGGGAAACATGCATCTGTACACCCATGTAAACATGCTGCTATGATGAAGAATTAATTGAACCCCTAATAGCTGGAGGACTTGAACCGCAAGTTTACAAGTAAGTTTTCTCTTCCATCTTTCCTGAGTAGTTATGGAATCAGTAAATAACACATAATTCTAAATTCAGAGATTAATGGCTCACTCAAATTTTAACTAAATTTGGGATGATGTTTCTGTTCTAAGTGCTGTTCTGTGTTCTCTCAGCTGAGCAATGTCTTTGAGGTTTAACCAATCAGTATAGAGGTGGTAAGTTGCACGGGTTGGGTAACGGGTCATAATTGTCACTTTTTTTTTACCCATTTACTATCTCTAATGGGTTAATGCGTAGTCTGGTCAAACTTCGCTAAGATAATGAGGAAAAGGAAATAGGTCAAAATTGTGTTAAAAATGCTATGTTATTATAGGGTGATGATAAATCCACCAAAGTTTTTGATAAATTCACCATTATTATGTAGTACCAGTTTGTACAGTACAAGCTTCTAATACATAAATATGGTGGATCTATCAAAAAGTTTGGTGGAAATATCACCACCCTTATTTATAGCCTTTTCATTAATTTTGGAACAAGGAGTTGGATTCTAGCATTATCATATAATAGTGCTGATTGGATACTAAAATGATCTAGTAGTTCTTTTGATATTTAAGGTAATAATACGTTTCTTTGTAATGATTCATACGTAACTTTGAGGTGTATTAATTATTCGTTTATTTATTTGTGTATTAATATTATATCAAAGTTCTTTGTTGTAATCCAGTAAATATCAAGTTTCTATAGAGTTCAATGGTTGATTGAAAATTTCTTATTCTTTGTGGACTAATCTTGAATTACTAGACAAAATGCTTGGTAAGATGATTGCTAAAGTGCAATATTCTTATTATTATTTCATGCTTTTGTTACTGATACTTGTATCTTGTAGTACCTTACTTACCAATCTTGTTTAGGTCTTGCAGAGGAAAACATATCTAGATACTTCAGAACTATCTAAAAGTATCCACATGCTTTATCACACAACGTGGCTCATCGTTATTAAATTGTAAGATAACTCTCCTTTCAGTTTTTAATATAGTTGGTTGGAAGTGTAATGAGTCGTGTTGCAAAAAATGGTCTTTAAAAACACCATTTGTTTCATGCAACGTGTAATTAGCAAGAACTTTCGGGTACTGCTATCACATGTTCATGTCTGATTTATCCTAATGTTTAATCAAGTTAACTTTGGTACTGTTGAAATGTACAAGGAAATTAGAAATGATCTATTCAATTTGGTTGACATGGTAAACTGTAAAGTTGGCTTATTAAAACTTTAATTACTAAATGATCCCAATGTTCTTTTCAATATTCATTGTAAAAATTTTGGGTAAGAGGAAACAAACTTAGGCAACTGCATACCTGAAAATGGTTTTATTTTTGCAATCATTATATGGTGTTGTAGTTGCAGGTTATTCGTGAAACTTTCAGTCAATGAATCTGCAGGATAGGAATTAGATATTGTGACTGCTTTAACCTCAAGTATATTCACTATTAGATTATTGATTTATTATTTTTATCTCTACGTATCTATAATAATATGATGCAGTCTTATCTCAAGTAAAAGGTGATTAAGTATTTCCTATGAACTGTTAACTGGAACACGTTATTAATTTATATTATTTTTCTTTGTGCAGCTAGAAAATCTTAGGATCCCTTATGAACGTTTTGGCCAAGTGAAGAATGTATATCTTTCAAAGAAGTACTATACTCGGTATGATTATATCCCCCTTTATGCTTTTGTAGCATAATTCTAGTCTTGTACCATTGAATAACTACACTGAATCTTTGCTCTTGTATTCTCGTCAACTGTGTACATGTTTTACTGAAAAAGTTAATTATAAACGATAATGCGAACTACTAGTCCTTGCCACCACTTTGTTTTAACCTGTTTAAGTATTCGTATAGTTATTATGTTGATTCAACGTTGATCATGTTTCATGTATATTACTAATGTACAAATTTCTATAATGCAGGATTTGTGAGACGTGGGTTGAACTGGACTTCTTGATTTTCGAGTTGGAGAGATATTGCTTAGCCTACTTCTTTATCATCTAAATTGAATGTTGATTTTATTTTACTAGTTTTCAAACATGGTTATACACACAAACAGAACATCTTTTAGCTTTTTTTGTATTCACAATAGTGTATCGATTTGTTTTAATGGATGATACGTGCATGTTGAATTGGTTAATTTGTTTCTTTGATGAGTTAGCTTACTGTTTCACTTGTAATTTGAATTTGGATTCAAGCACAGCTGGTAAATTAAGCTAAATGTATTTGGTACGGGTACCAAATAAAAGATCGGGAACGGCTTTTTGTATGGTCGATGAAATTGTGCCATATACATTTGGCAAGGGTTGCGTACTGTAATAAATGTACTATCGGCAAAGGGTGCAACAACAGTGCCAATTGTTTTTGGCAAGGGGGCTGAAACCGTGCCAAATGAGAATTTAGCACGAATATAGACAAACTGTGCCAAATACTTGCCAAATGGCACAAAAGAGCAAAACCCTCCCATAAAAAAACGTGCCAAATACTATTTAGCACGATTTTATACCGAACCAATTATATTAGGCACCCTTGTATTTAGAACAGAGTCAAAAGTGTGCTAAAGCCGTGCCAAATAGTATTTGGCACGGTATTTTGAGTATTTGGCACAGTTTTGCCCCGTCCTAAATATTCATTTTTCTTGTAGTGACACGTTAAACTTTAGACGCACATAATAAGTTACGTGACCATATGTACCGGATTTTGGCTACACTGAAATCATGTGTGACAAACTCGACTCTATGATTTAGTCACATAAACAATTATTTCACGTGACATATAAAGTCTCATGATTTAAACACACATGTATCGGATTTTGGCTAAACACACATGTAGTGACACGCTAAACTTTAGACACACATAATAAGTTATGTGACCATATGTACCGGATTTTGGATACACTGAAATCATGTGTGACAAACTCGACTCTATGATTTAGTCACATAAACAATTATTTCACGTGACATATAAAGTCTCATGATTTAAACACACAAACTAACACTCAATGTGACTAATACCATATTTAATGATAATTGTTTTTGCCCATTTTGACTCTAAATAATGGCCACATGAATATTTCATAACGTGACTGTTGTGAATATATTGGTCACATATAATCATCTAAAATGTAGCCATAAACATCATTTTTAGATACACATATATGATATGGTGTGGCTATTATAAAGCCATATAGTCACATGATCGTGCTAGAAATTAATGTGACTATACACATTAGCTTTTGGCAATCTAACACACACTAAACTTTAGACACACATAATAAGTTATGTGACCATATGTACCCGATTTTGGCTACACTGAGATCATGTGTGACAAACTCAACTATATGATTTAGTCACATAAACTATTACTTCATGTGACATATAAAGTCTCATGATTTAGACACACAAACTAACACTCAATGTGACTAATATCAAACTTAATGATAATCGTTTTTGCCCATTTTTGCTCTAAATAATAGCCACATGAATATTTCACAACGTGACTGTTGTGAATATATTGGTCACATATAATCACCTAAAATGTGGCCATAAACATCATTTAGATACCCATTTGTGATATGGTGTGGCTATTATAAAGCCATATAGTCACATGATCGTGTTAGAAATTAATGTAACTATACACATTAGCTTTTGACATTCTAACATATACTAAACTTTAGACATACATAATAAGTTATGTAACCATATGTACCGGGATTTTGGCTACACTGAAATCATGTGTGACAAACTCGACTATATGATTTAGTCACATAAACAATTACTTCATGTGACCATATAGTGGCATTTGGTCACAGTGTTCAAGTGTGTGACATAGATTTGTCACATTTTATGTGTATAACGCGACTAATGCTTCGAACTTACTCTTCATTTGTCACGCGTTCCAAATTCATATGTGACTAAATAATCAGCCAAAAAATAACAGTGCCCTTTAGCCACATAAATGTTCTAAGGAGTGGCAATACATTTCAGAATGGTCACACGATTGGAGTTCAGATGTGGCTAAGTAATAATGTGAATTTTATTTTTGTACCTTTAGTCACATAAATATTCGAATGTGTGACAGTTTAATTTCGACTATGTGTGACCAAATTGCAAATTTGTACTAGTGTTTTCATTGAAATAAACTGGATGACCTTTATCACAGACTTGGGAAACACTCACTAGGTTGTGAGTTAGTTCTTCAACATAGTTCACATCCTCAAGAGTCAAAGTTCCATTTGAAACTTTTCCTTTTCCCGAAATTACTCCTCCTTTATCTCCTGCAAAGTTTACTTTTTGCTTGAGACTCTCCTTGAAGTCCTTTAGTAGACTTCTTTCTCCTGTCATGTGCCTCGAGCATCCACTGTCTACATACCACCAGCTGTCCTTGTTCACAGCATACTCCTGCACATAACACAAGATACGATCAGTTATCAAGAGGGACCCAAGCCATTACGGTCTTGGTTTGTCCCTTATCATCAACAAACTTAAGCTCTTTTAAATAACCATCATTCCCATCAGGAGCTTTGGTTACTTTCGAAGTAGCTTTAGTTTGTGGACGATCAGCCTTAAGAGGTGAATTTGAGGAGAACCTCTTAGGCACATAATTATGAGCTCTATTATGATAATTATAATTAAACTCATGTGATCGCGAAGTAGTACCACTCTCATAATGACTATGGCCTCTACTATTAGTTCTAAACCTCGACGGTGTCACATCCCTAGACTTATGGACAGAATTATCACTTTGAGTATATGGCCGTTTAGGTTTAGGTGGGGAGACACTATGTTTACCATCTCTTTTAAGAATGTTAACAGGTTTATTACCTAACTTAGGTTTGGTATCTAACCCATCTACAGTCATACTAGAGTCGGTCTGTGTCTTTTCATCAATCACAAGCTTATGTGGTGTTTCAGGCCTTTTGTTAGGACAACACGAAGCCACGTGTCCCTTTTGATGACACTTGAAACATGACATCTGCTTGCGTGATTTACTCACTTTTGCTTTCTCATCCGGAGTCTTAGGCACTAAAGGTTTAAGCTGTTCCTTATTAACCTTATCATTAGTCTTAGCATCGTTAATCACTCCACCCGATACAAATTGTATTTTGGTGAAATGAGAAGCCTTACTATTATCTGATGAAGGGTTCTTAATAACATCCTTCTGTGCCTCTAACTTTTCCTGATCATTAGTTACTGAAATTTCAGGATTAGCATCTGTCATTTCAGAATCTTCAGGAATAGGAGTGTAATTGGCATTAAAAGGAGGGGATACATCATTGTAACCTAACCCAGTCTTGTCCTTTACACTACGTTGAGCATCTAACATTTTATCCATTTGAGATGTCCTATAGTTCTCAAGTTTACGATTTTGCTCAATTAACCTTAAGTTAAGGTTCACTATTTCCTGATCCTTACTAGCAATCGTCTCATTTAAGTCTTTGATATTCATATAGAGACCATCTATGACAACAGATTTTTCACTTATGGTATCTCTAAGTTTTGTTCTATCCGAAGCATCAGACTTAATTTTATCTTTTAAAACTTGTTTATCATCACTTAATCTACGAATATCCATAATAGCTTGATCAAGTTCAGATCTAACAGTCTTATAGGATTCCTTATCCATATTTAATTGTGATGACAGGTTGCTATTTGACACAGTTAAGACACTATTCTGAGATTGTAAATCAGTAACTAAGTAACAAACATCAGCAAGATTAAGAATATCTAAACATACCTTCTTCTTGTCAGTTTGTAATTCAGCCATGCGTGCCACGAATTCTTCAGGACTCATATCTGGAGCTGAATCCATATATAGCACGTCATCATCACTTGCCTTCACTTCAGACTCAGGCACCTCTACTTTCTGTTCCATATCAGTGGGCATGTAGGACACTGATCCAACAGTTGTCTCTTCGGTCTCGGCCATCAAAGCTTCCTCAGAATGAGCTTGCCAATCATAAGAGCCATCCAACTGCTTCACCACTAAAGCTTTGGAAGCTAGTGTACTTCCCGAACCTTGTTTTCCTTTTGCTTCTACTTTAGGTCTTTGGCATTCTCTAGCAAAATGACCAATACCCTGACAGTTAAAGCATCTGACGTTGGTTTTATCAAACCCTGATCTATTGCCCAATACTTTTCTACCAGTTTTCTTGAGGAAATTCTTCACCTTTCTTGATATCAACGCTAGTTGATCTTGAAGCTCCAATTCCTCAAGATAATCAGGATCTATCTGCTCATAATCCTCATCAAACAGAATAGGATCATTGATCTTTCCCTCTATGTAATTTTCATATGATGCCACAAAGGAAGCAAGAACAGACAGTTGCTGTTCAGCAGATTTCACACTCATGGGCATCTTCTGATGCTCTTGAGGTGACTTCTTAGAATTCTTTCCCTTTGTCTCATCACCAGAGGAGGAAATGAAGCATAGATCTTCAGTAATCATTTCTCCATTTTCACCAATATCACCAACTAACAGTGCAGTTGTTGAACTAGAAGACGCAGTCGAAAGATTTGACTTTCCATGATACAACCCAGGGTTCTGAACCTGATCAGAATCACTATCTCTTGACTTTCTGGAGAAATCATAACCTTTCAGCTTGTCAATGACTTGCTCTAAGGTCATAGTAGAATACCTAGTTTCGTTATCCTTAATCATAACGCCATACATTTCCCATTTAGAAGGCAAACCCTCAAGAAACTTGTCGGTTTTAGCTACTTCTTCTTCAACAATTTCATGGTATTCCAATTCACTTAGCAGATGGTAGAAACGCGTGACATAGGCATCAAGATCTTCTCCTTTTAAAGCTTTAAACATAGTAAACTGCTTTTTGAGAAGACTCCTCTTGCCAGCTCTCACCTGTGGACTTCCCTCACCTCTTTTCTCTAGAGCTTCCCAGAGCGTTCTAGCAGTATGAAAAGACTTCAGTTGATGAGCAATCTCTTTAGGAAGACACATCTTTATACATGAATGTGCTTTATTTTCATTTCTGTAAGCTTCCTTCTCTTGATCACTCATGTTCACATACGTAAGAACCACAGTGGCATTCTGAACAGTTTGAGTAGGTGCGGTGTATCCACTCTTGATACACATCCAGATTGACAGGTCATGGAATCTACAGTAAGATTCGAATATGTCCTTCCAATTGTAGTAATCTTCGATCCTTAACAAACTTAGGTGGAACGTTTGATTTTCCCACCTCATGTTCCATCTCGATCATTCTACTTAAGTCAGACATCTTAAAAAAAACGTAAAGTAAAACTGTTTCGCGAATTCAGAAAACTCAACTCGCAAGACTCAGCTCAACTCGCAATCTCAGCTCGACTCGCAGAATATGTCGATTCGCAAGCCTCAGTTCGGATTGCTAAAGATGTCGACTTGCAAGTGATTTGGATTCGCGAGGGATCTCGGTTCGACTCGCAAGCCTCAGTTCGACTCGCTAGTTCAACTCGGTTCGCAGGCAACGCTGGAACCCTAATCTCGACTCGCGAAACGGCTGTTAAACCCGAAAACGAATTTTAAGGTATTTTTACGACTGAAACTAAGAATTTCGACTGTAAACAAACCCTAAAATGTCCAGAGAATGATTTTGATCGTTAGTATTGCAAGAAAGCACGTAAAAATGACCCGAATCAAAAACGCAATAACACTAAAACTTATGAACACACTCGTATTTAGCCCGAAAGCTCTGATACCAGATGTAAGTCCCCTAGTTTTAGGATCGATAACTTCGTTATCTGTAGTATTAAGGTGCGGAATCCCTCAATACGGTGTTATCTTACTAACAACGAATATGTTCGTAATTGTGTTTATAAAGCTTAACTTTAAACGAATAATACGTCAAAGCCTAGCCGTTAGGTTTAAGTTTTCTCTGGTTTTTCGAGTTCGCAGATCAGCAAAAGTATCAAAAGTGTTAACGATTTTCTAAGAGAAAATCGTTTATATAATCTGTCTTGGCTCGGCTCGCATGGGCCGACGAGTTCAGCCCAACTCGCAGCCCAAGTCCATTAACTCGGCTCGCTAGACACTTCCTGCGGATCCAATTCTCATCTCGCCTCGTTAGGCTCGCAACCTGAGAACTCGACTCGCAGCAAACGTATATATATTTATTTCGTATTTAACATTCGTCTAACTTAGCACAATAATATGTTTAACGAATATTACTAACAAAACAAATATTTATTTACAAATTTAAACCAATGTACAAACGTAATAATAATTATACCAGTCCTATTTCAAGCTAGATCTGTTGTCACACTCTATGTTCCAACACTTAATAATTGTTTTTAGAATTAACAGATTTTTAAATTTAAACATTTGAGTTGAAGATGGGTGATGTTGTGTAATTCCTATTTTAGTTATTTAAGATTAATAGAGATGACTGTTTTCCTAAGAATTTGATTTTTGAATCGATAGTCTACTTGAGGACAAGTATGATTCAAATGGGGGATGTTTGATAAACGCTCAAAAGTACTATATTTTAGTAGTATTTTACCCCTAATCTTGAATGTTTTTATTGCATTTTGTTTAGAATAGATATTGATTTCGTTCATATTTGCAAATAGACGTGGAAATGGAGCGTTTATGGAAAAGGAACGGAAAACAGTCAATAATCAAGCTAAATGATACATATTTGAAGAATAAAGTAAAGCCGAAGTCGAAGAAAAGAAGAAATGAAGAAAAATCAAAAATCGGCTGGAAAAAGCATCCATACGCCGTATGGAATCCATACGCCGTATGGAATCCATACGCCGTATGGATTGCAGCAGTGGAGGCCCAGGTTACGCGGACTTGGGCTGGGCTTGAAATCAATCCATACGCCGTACGGAAATCCATACGCCGTATGGATCAAAATTCCAGGAAGTATAAAAACGCGTTTTTAACCCTATTTCGAGAGTTTTGCAAGGGTTTTCGTTTTCTTTCAGTTCCAGACAACTTTTAGGGTTTATAATTCGTATTTTAGGGTTAGTTTGGAGGTACGAAGGTGAAGAACGAGGATAATTCGCTCTAATCTTTCGTAGTTTATCGTTAATCGACTCGGTATATTTCCGTTTCTTTATTTCATTGAAGAATTTGTTATATTGAATCTGATATATATTGTTTTGATGATGAATTGAGTATTTAATGTGATTGTGTAGTTGATTTAACTTAGATTATGATTATTGAACGATTATAATTGCGTATTGAATAAGTTATTTGATTGAAAACGGTTATATTGCTCGTGGACACTTGTTTATTGGTAACTAGTTATTATTGTTGCATCACGTGGTTAATAATGTTGATGAGATTGAGTTCCTTTAATGTTATTAGCTATTGATGGTCATAACTTTAGGGTTTTAGACTATCACTAAATACGTTGAGTCTGATAGGTCGAGTATACAATAATAATCTACTTTAAAATGAGCAAGACAATAAGTTAATTATTGGGTATTGTTGAGTCATACCAATAGAGTTAATTATAACGCGTTGTGAATGTTTAATGCATAATTTAGGGAAAGGCACACAATTGACTAATCATCTTGTGACATTGGAACCAGTGTTTCATGTTGGACCCTAGATTATAGGAATTAGTTGGACCCGAAACGTTGGTTAGTTCATATTCAACTTAGTATTCATTGAAGAATTTGGTATTAAGTTGATCTAAAAGAATCACAATTAGATAATCAATACGTAATAAATCGGGAAATATGAATCTAAGTGACATTAACTATACAATTACTTATTCCTTCCAATTAGGATTTATTGTTATTATTTATTTATTATTTTAATCTAAAGTTTTATTTAAGTTTGTTTATTTTAATTAATGTTTTCTGAATTGTTCGTACGGAACTAAAATGCCCCCCTTATTTACTGTTTTCTAGTTAATTGTTAATTTCTATTTTAAATATTCCACCTTTTCCCTGTGTTCGAATCTGACTTACCAAATCTATATTTACAATTGATCGGGTATTCTTGTCTGGTTGCTTGAAAGTATTTATTAGGTATTTCTATTTACAAATTATAAAACAAGACGCGCTTTCATAGGCGACATCACAAAGCCACCATGGGCCTACTGGTGGACATCACGCAGTTAACCTAACAGCACGAAAGGTGTATGATTCTGGCTTTTACTGGCCAACCATCTATCAAGATACTTATGACCTGGTGAAACGCTGCGACATTTGCCAAAGACAAGGCAATGTGTCAGCAAGGAATGAAATGCCACTCACTAATATCCAAGCTTGTGAGATCTTTGATATATGGGGGTTAGATTTTATGGGACCTTTCCCTAAGTCTAATGGAAAAGAATACATCCTAGTTGCTGTCGATTATGTCTCCAGGTGGGCCGAAGCACAAGCTTTCCCGACAAATGATGCCAGAGTAGTAACAAAGTTTCTCAAACAACTATTCTGTCGATTCGGAACTCCAAGAGCTATCATAAGTGATCATGGCACTCACTTCTGAAGCAGTATGGCGTCACTCACAAGATGTCCACCGCCTACCATCCACAAACAAATGGACAAGCTGAGATCACAAACAGATCTTTAAAGAGAATCTTGGAGCGAACAGTCGGAAATCATGGGGATAAGTGGGCTGAAAAATTAGACGATGCGTTGTGGGCATTCAGAACTGCTTACAAAACACCTTTAGGTACCACACCATATCGTCTAGTTTATGGCAAGGCATGTCACCTACCAGTGGAGTTGGAATACAAAGCATACTGGGTGCTAAAGAACTGCAATCTGGACACTTCTATAACAGGTTCCCATTGGAGAATGCAACTAAATGAATTGGCCGAATTAAGAAATCAAGCATATGAAAGCTCCCTGAACTACCAAGATAGAACCAAGAGGATTCACGATTCCAAGCTTAAACTCTCAAGGTTCAAACCAGGAGATAAAGTGCTTCTCTTCAATTCGCGCTTCAAAAAGTTCTCTAGAAAATTTAAGATCAGGTGGACCGGACCATTCATAATCTCAAAGGTATTCCCTTATGGTGCAGTCGAACTCGAATCACCAGAAGGTAATTTTAAGGTAAATGGTCATCGGTTAAAGCATTACATCGAAGACTTCCCCATTCGTGAGGATGTCTTTATCTTCGAACCACCATGAGTCAGCCAGAAAGGTACAAGAGTCGAGCTAAGAGACTCTTTAAACAAAGCGCTCTTGGGAGGCACCCCAAGCTTATCTTAATTTTCCTGTCCTTTTTATTTCTTAGTTTATTTTTTTAATCTAGTATTGTTATCACTGATCTAATGTATGCAGGCTTGCAACTTATCAGACAATCAAATAGCTTTATCTGAGATAAGTTTTATTTACATAAGTGCAAAAAGATCATATGACATTCCATCTGTTCTTTCTGCATTTGTTTGCTTTCTATTAGCATTACCTGTTTTATGTTTATTTCAGGATGGACACTCGGATCGAGACTGAGGATCATGTTGCTGAGAGGCAACCTAGACAGAGGAGACGACACAGACACAGACCCAGACAGAGGAGACACCCCAGACACAGGAGAGCTTTACCTGCTATCCCTGAGGAGGGACTTGTAGATGTTCAGCTAGAGCATGAGGAGGAGGCCACATCACATGCAGCCCAGCCTATGCCACAACAGACTACTCCAGCGATCAGACAGCCACCTACTCTTGAGTATGGCATTACCCTGTATGATCCCGCTGCTACTTGGGCCTTGTTCCAGACCTTCACTACACATCATCAGATCCTTTCAATACTGTGTGAGGTAGTCGGATTGCCGAGACCTGCGGGACCACCTTTCAGGTTGGGACCAGACCCAGGACCATCTCGACCACCCTGGTCTTTCTTCCCTCCTGCTGGATCTTTTGTTGGACCTGTTGCTGGACCATATACTGGACACCCTATTGCTCCTGCTGCTGAGCCTGCTGCCTCTGGGACCTCTGCATCTATGGATCCAGTTCCTCGTGAGCAGCTTTATGCCATGCTTGATGTTTCGAGCCCAGCTCCTGTACCAGTCTATAACAGGACTGCAGAGGATAAGTTTGATCCAGATAGCGATGACTTGCTAGATGACTATTATTAGTTTACTTTATCTTTATTTTATCTTTATTTTATTTTATTTTATTTTATTTCGTGTATTACTCTGTACTTGTGAGACGTGATACTCTGATGAGGTTGTGATTACTGCAGAACTAGCTTCGTATGGAATGGCTGAGCCTAAACTTCTGAAATCATTTGCACCACTTCTGCACGAACCTGGTCCAACTCCAGTAACCACTATTTATAGGGAAGTTCCTTTTCGGTATTTTCATTTTAAATATTTTGCCATGACCCCATTTCAAACTCTAAGTGTGGGATTAGCAACCCCATTCTTAGAAAATACTTGAAACTAAAAATTGTTTAATAAAATCATTATAACCCTAAGTGTGGGATTCTCCCTACTTAGTGGCAAAAACATTGAGGACAATGTTTATTTTTAAGTGTGGGATAACAATATACCCTACTTCGTATAATAAGCTTAAATATTTTCAAAATGTCCTCAAATTTTTCAACTTGTTCTCACATAAAGCCAATATGTCATCACTTTACCCTAAACTTTCAAAACCATTTTGAGTCAACAATATATGTAAGGCTACAAAATTTTCAAATAAACTCAAAGGTTAAGCAGAAAGAGGTAGAATCAGGTCAGATTCCAACTTTTTTTTAATGAAAGTCTAAGAGGGGCATCACATGACTGGGCACATACAACCCTATAAACTTGCGGTGTGATATCTTGAGCCTAATAGCATTCATTTTTAATGCTTCACTTTTCGTTTCTTGTGTGTGACTGGTGCATGCATTTTGAATTAGAACTTGCTCCTGAGATGCGTTTCGAGACCATATTGACAGGTGCCATACGTGGCATAGGTGCAATTAAATGACCTGGACATTTTTAGGAATAACCCCTTTTTTCTCATATCTTTTCAAGCCAACCCTTTTCCGACACTTTTTAGTGTTGAAGATCCCCTAGAAAACACTGTTGAGCCTAAGCCTTTTCGTTTCTTTCAAAACCCTAAAACCACATTTTTTTCACCCAAAAAACTCACCATCAAAACGTCTTGATAAAAAAAATTTCCGAGGAAGTGAGAAACAGCTATTTGGATGTCCTTACCCACTCGAGCAATTGCTCCCTCAAGTCATAAATTTCTGGTGACGAACTTCAAAAGAAGAATATCAAAAGAAATCACCCGAAGCTCCCAAAAGAATCATTCATGGAGCCGTGAAAATTATCTTGAAGAAACTGCAAAAGCGAAAAGAGGATGAGGCATCTAAAAAAAAAAAGAAGAAAAAAAAAGAAAATAGAAAAGAAAATGCCTCAAGAAAATATAAAAAGAAAGAATAAAAAATCCAAGGAAGTTCAAGAATCATCCAAAAAGAAGAAATTCTCGGTGGATTCCCCTTTCTATAGGATTCAATCAAATAAAGGTTTCTCACGACCTTAAGAGTTTCTGGAGTCAAGATCAGTCCTTCCTTCCATACCCTACCAACCTTTCCTTTTCAAAATATTTCCCTTTTCACCCCCAAAATACAACCCAATCAAATGTCCTGGGATAATTAGTGTCGTCCCTGTCTAAGTGGTGGAGATTCGATTCTCGATCAAGCCTATGACGATGAATGCTGCATGACTGGTATTATGAGCGCTTTCATTTGATCTAGATTATTAGGAAACCCGATACACTTGTGTGAATTGAGTGACCACCTGGTGAGGAATCGCCCAGTCATGTATATTCCAAGTTCACGAGAATTGAAAGCATGCCTAAGATGATCATTCTGAAAAGTTGGATACGTCGTGTGCATATCTCCTATGTTACACCTGAAGGATTATTGGATTATTTTCGTATTTTTACCTATATTTATTACTCCCGTAAAAAAAAAAAAATTTCAGAAAAAGTTTCTGGGTGTAGTTGACAGGCGGAATTGCTTGAGGGCAAGCAAAACTATAAGTGTGGGATATTTGATGTAGTGCAAAAAGTCACGTTTTTACCTACATTATTGACCCCATATTTAGGCCTTTTATAACAAAAACATTCTTAAAACATCATTATTTATCATATTTTGTTATAAAGGCAAAAACTTGACGGACTTTCCAAAACTATACGAAAAGGGATGAAAATAAACTGAAATAAGCACCAAATTGAGCCAAACCCTAAATCTACTGTAAACTCCATACCAAGACCTCACAATTATCTTATTTTGTAGCTATAGAGATTACGAGAATGTGGATATAAGGATTGCTCAAAACGGATCAAGGATGAAAAAAGTTATGCAAGATACAGCGCAGCCGAAAGCTACAAAACGTATTCTGGACACGCCTGGGCCCCACACATCCAATTTCTACCAAATTGGTTTCATTAGAATTGTAACGGAATTACGAAGCCGTAGGCAAAAGAATCAAGTCAAACGGACGCGAAACGAAGAAAATACGGCCCTCCGAAGCAACGAGAAAAGTCAGAAAAATCACACGGCCAAGCACACGGCCACCACAGGGCCGTACACGGCCTCCATAGAGCCGTACACGGCCTGCAGGAAGCCGTACACGGCCTCTACAGGGCCGTACATGGACTGGTTTGGTCTCACATGGCCTCGTTTTTGCTTCGTTTGCTTGTACGTATGCTTGTGGACTTGTACTCTTGAATCCAAGGCTTGCCTATAAATGGTGGCCTCATTCACCTCATTCCACACACCAATTCTTCATAGAATTCTCACTTTCTCTCTCACACACTCTCTTTCTCTCTACTTTCTCTCTCTAGCACTACTCTTAGGAGTTAGAGGAGAATTAGAAAGGGTAGCTAGTTAGCGTAGCGGTAGTTGTAGCGTCTGTACGGAGTTACTCCGAGACTTTGGGTCACGAAGATTTGTCTGTAATACTTATTCAGGTTATATTTATATCTCTTTTCTTTTTTTCGTAAATATGATTTGCTTATATTATGTTTGCGTTGTATTGTTTACTAGAGATGCCATGCTAGGCTAGACAAATCTTTGTTTGCTATGATAATGGTTATGCTTAAGTAGTTATGATTTAATATGCAATTGGGATGAAACCATTATGAAATAACGGAGGTAACGTTATACGGCTTTCAATTGTATAGCGCCGGAAACATCACGAATGTGTGTAGTACGGAACGTGGAAGCTATGAAAGTCGTGGGCATAATCCATTGTGGAAATAATGATCTCAATTGTAACATGCTGTTACTCTGTCTGTGTGAATATTAAACTGTATCTGAATTTATGAATTGAATCTCAATTGTTTACCTATCCAACTTATGCTGTGGTTAGAAACTTCCTGCTTAAACCTGGCCAGTTATTAGTGGTACGTACTCTACCTATTCTATGTATGATGAAGCATTTGAACTCGACATGGCTTGATGTGCTAAATCTAGTTATAAAATTTATCGTTGATAAGTAAACCAAAAAGTACCGAGCTAGACCACAACACAACTGGGCAGTGGACCCTGTCGAGTAATAGTATAGTATGGTAAGTTTGGGTTCGAACACAGGGAACTAGATTGGATGATCAATGTAAGTGTGAGCAATTTAAATAGAGAAAATAAAATGTGGTTGGTTTTGTGACCGAATTGTCACGATGCTTAAAACTATAAACTTTAATTAATCTAGGCAAATGGACTCTGAAGAGTCGGATTGATTGTTTGTACTTTTCAAATATTAAAAACAATGCTTGCTTGGATTATTTCACTAGTGATTTCGGGGTGTAGAATTATAATCGGTTAAGACATATGCTAATGGGTAACATTCATCAAACCTAATCTCAAAGTTCTCTGAGACCTATAGTTCAACTTCAATTAGCAAACCTATGATCTAATCTAGTAACGGACGTTCGCCGTGGTTACTATCTTACACAATTTAGCCAAATCATTTAACACATTCCAAAATTACATTCGCAATTTTGTTCAATCATTCATAGACAAATAAGTAATAGCAATTTACTTGGTTGACAACGTTCGCTATATCAATAGTAAATCACCAAATGGTTAAATTCTTGAGATTAAGCTTAATCACGTGAGGTTCACCGATTAAACATAAATTGCGATTTTATAAGTTTGCAAATCATCCACACGACAAACATTCGCTAAAATCGCCAACTTGTACATATATATAGTTTATTATTGTTGCATTCACCAAATGTTTTGTTCCACAAATGATAACCAACTTATGTAGGTATTTTTTATAAGCAACAACGTTCGCTACAATTGCTTAGTTAAAATGCCGAAATTTTACTAGTAACAACAACAACAAACCAAAACATGCAAGTTCATGGATGATTCACAAACTCAAGCATAAATTAACACCAAAAGATTACATCCCTAATCAACTAGTTATTTCATCCAAACAAACACATAAATAACTAGCCACTCATAGTAAACATAATCAAACAAATTTCATAAACACGATACGAATTCATATATAACTTCAAATTAGATTAGATCGAAATTATACCAAAGTTGTTACACAAACGTTTCCAAGTGATGTTGCTTGATGTATCCCTCACAAAATCCTAGTGAAATCCTTAAGAAATTATGGATTAAAATGGTGAATTTTTGGTTGTTGAAGATGAAGTAAATGGTAGAGTGAATATGGTGGTATGTGTATTGAATATGAGAGAGTGAGATGGTATGGTGAGGGAGATAGATGATAAATGATGATGATGATAATGAATATGAAGCTGAAGCAGCCGACCAACACACCCTTTTCTTCTCTTTTTTTTTATTTTTTTTATTGAAAAATGGAAGAAAAACGGTTGGGGAAGGTTGGCAATAAATTCCGACCAATCAGATTCGCACAGCATATCAACCACCACGACCCTTGCACAGATCTCACACAAAGCCGATCGGCTTTTCAGGCATAGCCGATCGGCTTTTTATGCCTAGCCGAACGGCTGTGAAGGACCAGCAGATCTGCTTCTCTGTATCAAATACTCCAGCTCCAACAAGGGCAAGTTCTGTAAAGGAAATGAACCGAAGAAGCTGATCTTCTTTAAGCAGCCGATCGGCTGGGAAGACAGAACCGATCGGCTAAGGTAGTTGAGCCGATCGGCTAAGACCAGTTTTCCAGCCAAACCAGCTTTTGATCCAAACTTCACCACATCCCCACCATTTCGCATGCGTTTCCAACTTTTGTCCTGAAATAGATTTCCAAACAAAATAAGTATCGAAAGTTCACAAAATCTACTCAATTACACATGCAAAACAATGATATCGCGATAGATTTATATAACCAAAATGAGCGATATCAAATATCCCCACACTTGAACTTTGCTTGTCCTCAAGCAAATCATCATTTTATCACTTCATAGCCCACTCTTGCAACATTATAAGCGAAGATCAAGTTTAACAAAACAATACTAACACTAACTACCAAGGCAATTAGGCTAGCAACATATGTATAAGCATTAGAAACTCGAGATGTTTAGTTTGCCAAGCCCGAATGCACGACCTAGCACCTCACATAAGGATAAGTGTTTAGTCACTCACTCTCAACCTATAAAACTACAAGGTAAGGAAGTAAGTAATGTAACACTCAATCGAGCCAAGTCGTGATGCGATGTTACCATAGGCTTGCAAAAGGATCAAATCTCCACCGACTTGGCGTGAGCACCAAGTGAAATCTCAAAGGAGGTATTCTAGCATGTGTTGTAACAAATGTAGGCTAATTATGAACTGGGGTATGATGGACACAACAATTGGTGAAAAGTGGTAGTCAAGACCCGTGGAAAATGTGGAAATGTTCCCTATTGGTTTAAACACGTGACAGTAATGAAAATTAGGATTCTCGTGCTAAAACAATTCAAATTATTATTTGTTCTCATTTATAACTCATACTTCAACAATTGCACACAAATAACTCAAGTTGATTTTTCACATTTTATTGGAATAATTGCATTCTATGACTTTCTATGAATCCTGTGTAACGAACTTTCGGACCAACCATCCTAGACCGGATAAAGGCCTTTGGTGGCTAGGTGTAGAACACCCCTCGGGAACTACTTATTCAGGAATCCAAAGGCCATTTAGTTGACCACAATCACCCAACCATAAACCTTAAGCTCAATAGTTAACTTCTATTCATTTAATTGTTTCCAATCTCAATCATAGAATTTAACACTAGAATCCCAATTCAAAACGATTTAAGTCACATTTTGGTAAAATTCATCATAAGTTCCAACTAGGCAACATCTTAGAAAAGTGATGGTTCGGGAATCGACTACACAAAAACAAGGCTAAATTATTAGTGGATTGAATGTGGAAGTTTTCTAGGGGTTTCTTAGCACTAAAAATGAGTGCTAACGACCTGTGTAAAATGGATATAAATTGTTTTAAAGAAAAATAAAATCAAAAAATTCCTAAGAATACCTCCTCGTCTTCGACCCCACCTATATCACATTTCTGTGATCCCACAGCGGTCTCAAAATGCATCACTAAGGCAAGTTCTAGAACAAACTACAATCACTGGCACACTCATAGCAATCAAACAATATAAACACTAAAGGTAAGTGTTTTTCTCAATAAGGCTCAAATTTCTCACAATTTTTTTTTCATAGTGGAGGCTACAAGTGTGCTAGTCATGCAATTCACCCTATTAGGTTGCTTTTTATGACACATCTCAAAAGGTTTAGTTGCAAGAGGGAAGATTAAATCACTTTAATTAGTTTTCAAAGTTTAAGATTTTCAAAGCAATCAATCTTTTAAGGACAAGCACACCCCTAGCAAATTATCATTTCCCGGCCTTTCATTGGAATTTGCAAAAATCTATCGGACCCAAGATCAATAACAGACCCAATAAGTGACCAATAGCCCGTTAATGGGATTCGTAAAGTTCGATTGGAGAGCCAATAGACTTCACAAACCCAATGAAAGGTAAGAAACAACAATTCACTAGAAATGGGATTCAAGTGAATACCCTCCCCACACTTGAGTTTTGTATTGCCCCCAATGCAAATATAATCAATAAAGTAGCAAAAGTGCGGAGGTAAAAAGAAACGAGAACTTCCCCGGGGGTTTTGCAAGAAGGTGAGAAAGGAGGAGCTGGCTCATGATAGACTTGTAGATATCCACTCCAGCTCCGCATGCTACAAATGGGCAACAAACAAACAAACACCAAACACAAGCCCACATGATTATAAAATAATCATAATAAAAATGCTTCAATGAATGTTAGTCATCCAAAGAACCAAAAAGAAAAATAACGCAGAATAAAAATATAGTTTAGAGTTTTACAATCCCAGAAAAAAAATAATAACAACGCCCAACTACCAATCCCCATCATGGGGTGGGTCCTGGGTGGGATCATCCTGCTGATGCTGCTGCGGATAAGGTGATGGAGATCCAAAAAGCCAATGGTGATGAGCCTCTTGTTGCCAGTTGGAGGGCTCAGGAGCGGTCCAGGTGTTAGGCTTGGATGGAGCTGAGGACCAAGGAGTGCCCCAATCCTGCTGCTGCTGGTGGTAATCAGATGTGTACATATGCTCCTGATGTCGCTGGAGCTCCACTAAGGCAGCATCTCGATCATAAATAGGAGCAGGGAGGACACCCCCCGGCTCGCCCCAACGAGGTGGGTGATGATACGGGATAGGCACATGGTCGGGCACATGGTGGCCCATCCGCTCATGGTCGTGAATTAGCCAATCGTTTTGGTATTGATTAGCTCCCCACTCATACCTAGACTCATCCCTGAAAGTCACATTCTCCCGTTGTAACACCCTCAAATTTCGGTTTGCGGAAGCGGTCGAGTCGGGTGTTACCAAATTAAATATCACAGCATAAGATACATAATGAACGACTCTAAATGAGACGTTTGAAAATAATTATACATTTACCAAATGGAACGTTTACAACGTGGCAAGTTTAATAGAAATTTCAAATACATAATTTGAAAATACAAAAGTAAATGCAGAGTAGTCCCAATTGTTTGAAATCATGCGACTCGTACTAGCATAATCTTGTAGTAATTCCTAATCCTGCTGGGCACCTGAGAACAGATGCTAAAACAGGTCAGCTATAAAGCTGGTGAGTTCATAGGATAGTTAGTTAAAATCATGATGTAATAAACCCGGTATGTTTTGAAGAGTCGTTTCAAATTCGGCCATTTTGAATAGTATTATATTGAAGTTGCAACACCAACGTGTTTTGAAAAGTAACTCAGAATCCATGATTCTGATTTGTTTGAAGTTGAAATTGTAATCATCAATGTGTATACAATGGTCGAGGTATCTAATACCTAAGTAATAGGGATATGTACCTAAGTACCAAATAATTGAGGCTATTCGAGCCTGAATACCTTTCTGGTATTACGTAAGTTTAACCGAGTAGGGCAATACCTGCCTAAGTTTGAAATCAAGTAATGTATGACCACGTCATATGATGTTGAGTAATATTTGATAGCGTGTTGCATCCAGCAACGGAATCGTAATCCCACGGATTATTGTTGTATGTTCGTTTACCCGGCTAGCATAAGCTAACCCGAACATGATTGAGCTAACGGCCTAGCGTGGAAACACCACCGATCCGTTAACTTATTGTGAACCCTGAGTATAACTCACTGATCCATGATTGTACTGAAATTATGTCCACTGCAATACCGTGGTTTCGTTTTGTGCCCACTTTACCGTGGCATCGTTTGGTGCCCGCTGCAATACCGCGGCATCATTTTTGGAATTGCTCGCAAGCAATTTGTGATTGAGCCGGCAGTACAATGACATGCCCGACTAAGTTGTTTGAGAACCAGCAGTACTCGACTTGCCTGACTAAGTAAATCGTATAATAGTATGTGTACCGATATGTATATGTAAATTGTAGGTAGCACCGAGTGCTCGAGATGAGGTATTAGTATGTATGAACGAATACCTAGATGTCAAATTACACGTTGAACCTAGGTTTGGATATTCATCAGGTGACACCCCCACGGTTGGATTACATCCTGGGCCGGGGGTCCATCCCTAGTTGGATTACATCCTGAGCCAGAGTCGTCACCAATTGAGTTGTATTGGTATAAGATGTCTGTACTAACGTGTAATGTTATTGTATACTCCTAGTCTAAAGCCTAGCAAGTATATATATCGGGGTCTCGGGAAAGGGTCCACTTAAGTCCAATTCCCGTTCTAGAGATACTGAAGAATGTCGACAGTTTTAGTCCTTAGAGTATAACTAAACTTGTAACAGCATAGACGTTGTCCAGTGTAGGTAGAACTAACTAGTTCTATGTATTCAATGACATTGTCCCGCGACAATATGACCAAGGATTGTGATAACTAAGTCAAGTTATGTATTGGTAATCGTTTTCCAACAACCTAACAGGGTACGATCGCAACCTATCTAGGTTAAGTATTGATATTGTTCTAGGACAATATTAAGGGTGTAATTCCTAAGTATTACACATTTCGTATTACATACAGTGATATAAATAGTTGTGAATTATAAAAGATTATTGATATAATTCGAAAACAGTAATTGAGCATGTGTTTCACCCCGAAAACAATAAAACAATTGAAAGAGTGGGGCTATGAAACTCACCTGTGAGTTGTTAGCGATACGATGATACGTCGTCCGAATGGTAACCTTCTAGTGTCCTAAACACGTGAGGTTATAAAAGTATGAGACAAATCAGTTTGTCTAAGCGAGTTGTTCATGTATGCATTTGTTGTTGAAGTCTGGGAATGGTATACGGGGGTCCGGGGGCAGCGCCCCTGGTAGCGGGGTCCAAGGGGTGGCAACTCCTGGCTGGGTCCAAGGGGCAGAGCCCCTGGCTGGGGTCGAGCTGCCAGGTCAGCTTGGAATATTTTTGTTTCTACTACTTTGCTTTAGAGAAAACGCATTCGAAATCCAAATTCGGGTAAAATCGAGTGGTAAAATTTGGTTGTCAATACTTAGTGAAAAACATAGGTTTTTAAGGTTCTACGACGTCAGCGGCGACATAGGGTCTTGCGTCGCTATGTGCGACATTAGCAATCTAATGCGACGTTGTGTCCTGCGTCGCAATGTGCGACGTAGAATTTGATGGCGACGTAGGGGCTTACGTCGCATTATGCGACATTGGGATGTTTTGCGACGTTGGCTGCGACGTTGGATGCGACGTCGCAGCACTGTTTTTGGTCCCTGCGACGTTGTCGTCTGGTTCGACGGGTTTTTACCCAAAATCAAGATCTAACTCGTTTTTTACCAAATCTCGTTGATATAAAGCTAATACATGCTATATTAAGTGTTTTTATGAAGAAATAACAAGGAAAAAGTGGAGAAATCCTTACGATTCGAATTTTGAAGGTTTGAAGATGATGATGAACTTGATGAAGAAGATGAAGATGATAATGGTGATGATGGTTGCTTGTTGTTGCTGTTGATGATGGTGACAACGGCGGTGGTGGTGGCAGCCGGTGGTGGTGGCCCGACGGTTGGTGGTGGTGATAGGTGGTGGAAGGGTTTTTAGAGAGAGAGGGTAGAGAGAAAATGGAGATAGAGAGAGAAAGTGAGAGGATGAGAATGGGGTGGAAATGGGGAGGGATTTGGGTTTTTATTTGAACTCAGATCCCTAACTCGTGTACTGTGGTCTCCAACCACAGTACAAAATGTCCGTGATTTTATACATGATTAAAATGTAGACTTATTACTTTAAATCTATAATTTTGTTTATGTTATTTTGTAAATATTTTTAATAAAAATATTTCACTTGGACTATAAAATGTAATTACTCAAAGTTTAAAATCGGCGCGAAATTTGACTTTTTGACCGGGTGTTACATTCTCCCCCTGTTAAGAAAATTTCGTCCCGAAATTTCGTGTGAAGTTGTGATTGCGCGGAGTCTGGGAGACATGTATGTACGAGAGATTTGTCGAGTAAGTAAGTTGTAGACATAAAATGCCTATGACGAGGTTGAATAACAGTCAATCCATGACCTCATCATGTTTAATCGTTGTAGTCACAGTCTGACTATATTGTTTGTTCAAGTTATTGTGGAGTCATAGTTACTAGGTAACCGTTTACATTGTAGTCCATCCGGGACTAGGTAGTTGTTACGTGGTGATCGTTCAGTGAATAGTCCCATCTGGACTAAGTTGTTTGATGAACGTGCTGTAGATCAGTCTGCTGAAAGCAAACATTGAGTTTTATGTGGGCCTAGGTCAACTAGCCCTAAGATGTAATCAATATTAGTTTGATAAAATGATCACGGGGATAATAAGTACGCGTCTAGCGAATCTATAATTGAAGGGTTTTGTTTTCGAGTAGAAGTGGTACTTACATTATCGTTGGAGATTTATTTGATTTACTCGGAGTCGATTAAGTGAATTTTGCGTCTTTTTGGGCAGTCCTTCTTGTAATGACCGGGTTCCTTACATTTGAAGCATATTCTTCGAGAGTCGGGATTGGCGGGAACTCTGCAGTCCCGGATTACGTGTCCGTATCGTTGGCATCTTTCGCAGGGTAATCCGCATAATCCGTCATGATGACGTTTACAGCCGTGACAAAATGGTTTGTTACCCGCATAGCCTTGGTTTTCGTTGGGTTCGACAGCATAGTACCTCAAGGGTTCAGGTTGATTGGTTGGATTGTGACTAGTGCTGGAATCCCCATTCCATTTTGTTAGGTTGTTTTCAGTTGCAGTGGCTTCGCGTCGTTCCCTCTGTGCCATAAGTCTGTGGGCCATACGAATGGCCTCTTCAATAGTAGCGGGTTTAGAGGCGGTGACCATTCCCTCAATTAGTAGCGGGAGTCCACCGGTGTACCTTGCGATTCGTTGACTTTCAGGGTTTACGATGGTTGGGCAAAGGTGTGCTAGTTGTTGAAAACGGTTGGTGTAGGATTCGATGTCGTTGTCTTTTACGGTGAGGTGCCAAAGTTCATCCTCAAGTTTGTGGAGCACCTCGATGGGGCAATACTTGTCCCTCATGATTCGTTTCAGTTCCTCCCAAGGGAGTTGGTGTGCGGTATCGATCTCTACAGTTCGGGTATAGAAGTTCCACCAGGTAGAAGCATCATCCTGGAGATTGTATGTGGCGTACAAGACTTTGTAGTCGTCGGGGCAGTTGCAAAGGCGGAATATAGATTCCATTTTCTCGAACCATCGGATTAATCCGACAGCTCCTTCAGTTCCAACGAAGTTCGGTGGTTCACACCTCAGGAAGTCTTTGAAGGTGCAAGGTTTTGCTTGGTTCTGAGTAGATAGAGTCGTAGCCACTGCTTGATTAATGATTCGGTCACGCTCAGCTTGAGTGAAAATTTCTCGTCTAGGAGGCATGATTCTTGAACAAGAATGAAATGACAAGGTGTGAGATCTTTATTCAAAGATTTTGACTTTTATAGTTGTATACTCGGATGTAAAAGTGATAGTTATCCAGAAACCACTTAAGGTATTCATATGAAAGTCCTCGGACTTTGAAGTTTTAAATGTGTAGTCGTACTAACGACCTAGTGGTGTACTATATGTAGTTCGACCAGAACTAATGGTATTGTCGTAGCCTATCAGACTATAATGTAGTACTAAAGTACTATAGATGTAATCCCAATAAATTAGAGTGTATTCATCGAATGAGGCATCACATGCCTTAGTAGTCGTGGTGTGGCACTTCGTGCCCAGTAAGGTAATCGCGTATGCGTATAAGTGTATAAGTGCCTATAGCGAGTGTTCATACGCAAAGTAATCGAGCGGAACACCTCGTGTCCAGTAGAGTAGTCGTATATACATATATGGTGTACACGTAACTATACAAGTATACGTGCATAGTAAAAGTCAGGTGTGGCATCTCGTGCCCAGTTAAGTAAATGTATATGTATATATAAGTCGTACATGTAACTATAAAAAGTCCACATGCATATTGAATAGTAGCTCATCGAGCCTGGGTGTAGCACAACGTGCCAAAATGTAGTGCCCGAAGCACCGTAATGTATTATGATTGTAGTACAAAAGTACCATGAAACGCAGCACCATGTGCTGTAATGTAGTGCCCGCGGCACCGTAATTGCAGTACCTATGTACTGTGAGTGTAGCATCAACATGCTAAATGCAGTATAAACATACTGTGTAGTTGCAGCACCACGTGCCGTGTGTTTGTTTGATTGTAGCCCTAAGGCCAAAATACGTTGAAGTTATGTGATTTCCCCAAATGTAGCACAAAGGCTAGAGTGTGAGTGCCAAGGCACTGAGGTATTTAATCAATTGATCCAAACGATCAAGTTGTGATTGAGATAATTAATTTGTTGTGGACTTAGTCAACACTAATCCAATTGTGACCAGCACGACCAAAGGTGGGAGATTCGTTTGTTTGTTTTAAATTTCATGGACGTTTAGCATGTGTGGGTTTCCATTCCCATTGAATACGGTTGTACCTCCTTCCCGAGGTTCAGTGATATATGTGATATACTCCTATGCGTACATAAAGAGAAAGTGTCGAGTCGTGATAGTTAGGAAGACGGCGATGTGCCTCTTCACATGTAAATGATAGTACATCGGAATTTAGTTGTATATACCCAGTATATATTTGATACGTAGAAGTTGTATACATGTAAGGCCTATTAATATATACCTACAGTACATATAATAGCCTAGGATGTCTAGCACAAAACAATCAGAGTCAACTATTGCATTCCTAACTTAGTATAACCCCTTTCAGATATCGCATCATCTTCATTTAATTGTACATAGTTAGCTACGCTATGTTAAATTAAACTCGTATGATGAAATCCCTGAACCAGTCATACCTAATGAGGAATACTGCCTAACGGTCATAGTCTAGGCCCACTAAATGCAACCTAGTTCACTATAACCTTAGGCTCTGATACCAATCTGTAACACCCTCAAATTTCGGTTTGCGGAAGCGGTCGAGTCGGGTGTTACCAAATTAAATATCACAGCATAAGATACTTAATGAACGACTCTAAATGAGACGTTTGAAAATAATTATACATTTACCAAATGGAACGTTTACAACGTGGCAAGTTTAATAGAAATTTCAAATACATAATTTGAAAATACAAAAGTAAATGCAGAGTAGTCCCAATTGTTTGAAATCATGCGACTCGTACTAGCATAATCTTGTAGTAATTCCTAATCCTGCTGGGCACCTGAGAACACATGTTAAAACAGGTCAGCTATAAAGCTGGTGAGTTCATAGGATAGTTAGTTAAAATCATGATGTAATAAACCCGGTATGTTTTGAAGAGTCGTTTCAAATTTGGCCATTTTGAATAGTATTATATTGAAGTTGCAACACCAACGTGTTTTGAAAAGTAACTCAGAATCCACGATTCTGATTTGTTTGAAGTTGAAATTGTAATCATCAATGTGTATACAATGGTCGAGGTATCTAATACCTAAGTAATAGGGATATGTACCTAAGTACCAAATAATTGAGGCTATTCGAGCCTGAATACCTTTCTGGTATTACGTAAGTTTAACCGAGTAGGGCAATACCTGCCTAAGTTTGAAATCAAGTAATGTATGACCACGTCATATGATGTTGAGTAATATTTGATAGCGTGTTGCATCCAGCAACGGAATCGTAATCCCACGGATTATTGTTGTATGTTCGTTTACCCGGCTAGCATAAGCTAACCCGAACATGATTGAGCTAACGGCCTAGCGTGGAAACACCACCGATCCGTTAACTTATTGTGAACCCTGAGTATAACTCACTGATCCATGATTGTACTGAAATTATGTCCACTGCAATACCGTGGTTTCGTTTTGTGCCCACTTTACCGTGGCATCGTTTGGTGCCCGCTGCAATACCGCGGCATCATTTTTGGAATTGCTCGCAAGCAATTTGTGATTGAGCCGGCAGTACAATGACATGCCCGACTAAGTTGTTTGAGAGCCAGCAGTACTCGACTTGCCTGACTAAGTAAATCGTATAATAGTATGTGTACCGATATGTATATGTAAATTGTAGGTAGCACCGAGTGCTCGAGATGAGGTATTAGTATGTATGAACGAATACCTAGATGTCAAATTACACGTTGAACCTAGGTTTGGATATTCATCAGGTGACACCCCCACGGTTGGATTACATCCTGGGCCGGGGGTCCATCCCTGGTTGGATTACATCCTGAGCCAGAGTCGTCACCAATTGAGTTGTATTGATATAAGATGTCTGTACTAACGTGTAATGTTATTGTATACTCCTAGTCTAAAGCCTAGCAAGTATATATATCGGGGTCTCGGGAAAGGGTCCACTTAAGTCCAATTCCCCGTTCTAGAGATACTGAAGAATGTCGACAGTTTTAGTCCTTAGAGTATAACTAAACTTGTAACAGCATAGACGTTGTCCAGTGTAGGTAGAACTAACTAGTTCTATGTATTCAATGACATTGTCCCGCGACAATATGACCAAGGATTGTGATAACTAAGTCAAGTTATGTATTGGTAATCGTTTTCCAACAACCTAACAGGGTACGATCGCAACCTATCTAGGTTAAGTATTGATATTGTTCTAGGACAATATTAAGGGTGTAATTCCTAAGTATTACACATTTCGTATTACATACAGTGATATAAATAGTTGTGAATTATAAAAGATTATTGATATAATTCGAAAACAGTAATTGAGCATGTGTTTCACCCCGAAAACAATAAAACAATTGAAAGAGTGGGGCTATGAAACTCACCTGTGAGTTGTTAGCGATACGATGATATGCGCGTAGTCCGAATGGTAACCTTCTAGTGTCCTAAACACGTGAGGTTATAAAAGTATGAGACAAATCAGTTTGTCTAAGCGAGTTGTTCATGTATGCATTTGTTGTTGAAGTCTGGGAATGGTATACGGGGGTCCGGGGGCAGCGCCCCTGGTAGCGGGGTCCAAGGGGTGGCAACTCCTGGCTGGGTCCAAGGGGCAGAGCCCTTGGCTGGGGTCGAGCTGCCAGGTCAGCTTGGAAAATTTTTATTTCTACTACTTTGCTTTAGAGAAAACGCATTCGAAATCCAAATTCGGGTAAAATCGAGTGGTAAAATTTGGTTGTCAATACTTAGTGAAAAACATAGGTTTTTAAGGTTCTGCGACGTCAGCGGCGACATAGGGTCTTGCGTCGCTATGTGCGACATTCGCAATCTAATGCGACGTTGTGTCCTGCGTCGCAATGTGCGACGTAGAATTTGATGGCGACGTAGGGGCTTACGTCGCATTATGCGACATTGGGATGTTTTGCGACGTTGGCTGCGACGTTGGATGCGACGTCGCAGCACTGTTTTTGGTCCCTGCGACGTTGTCGTCTGGTTCGACGGGTTTTTACCCAAAATCAAGATCTAACTCATTTTTTACCAAATCTCGTTGATATAAAGCTAATACATGCTATATTAAGTGTTTTTATGAAGAAATAACAAGGAAAAAGTGGAGAAATCCTTACGATTCGAATTTTGAAGGTTTGAAGATGATGATGAACTTGATGAAGAAGATGAAGATGATAATGGTGATGATGGTTGCTTGTTGTTGCTGTTGATGATGGTGACAACGGCGGTGGTGGTGGCATCCAGTGGTGGTGGCCCGACGGTTGGTGGTGGTGATAGGTGGTGGAAGGGTTTTTAGAGAGAGAGGGTAGAGAGAAAATGGAGATAGAGAGAGAAAGTGAGAGGATGAGAATGGGGTGGAAATGGGGAGGGATTTGGGTTTTTATTTGAACTCAGATCCCTAACTCGTGTACTGTGGTCTCCAACCACAGTACAAAATGTCCGTGATTTTATACCTGATTAAAATGTAGATTTATTACTTTAAATTTATAATTTTGTTTATGTTATTTTGGGAATTTTTTTTTATTAAAAATATTTCACTTGGACTATAAAATGTAATTACTCAAAGTTTAAAATCGGCGTGAAATTTGACTTTTTGACCGGGTGTTACACCCGTTGCCACTCTTCTTGTTCTCCCCATCTTCGATCTTGCTCAAGTTGCATATTGTTGAATCTGGACATAAAACTCTGCCAATACGCGGGCTCTCCAGAATGAGATGAATGACCATGACCCGGATGTACATTAGCTGCAGCTTCTTCTTCTTCCTCTTGCCCCGCCTCTTCTTCCTCATCAGAATCTTCAATGTTAACGGGCCTTTTTCCCCGAGCCCCAACCCGAGACACAGTGGCCGCCTCTTGAGGAGTGGGATTATAAGCAACATAAGATCCACCTTTCTTTCTCAAGATGTGGGCCGTGGCATAGGATTCGGCCCCAATTGGGAGGGTATCGTTTCCCACTAAGGTATAGGCAGGAACTCCTCGGGGCTTCAAACTGACCTTTAAGCCCTTGGCGATCCGGGTGATGAAATGACCACCACAAAGCTTGGAATTGGGCTTATGCCCACTAGCATAGGCGTGAAGGTACTTTCCCACTGCATATGGAACATTGATCCTGTCCCTACTTTTCAACTTATCCAAAAACCACAAGTCGATCAAGGTGACCTTCTCCCTATTGGTTCCCCTAAGAGTTAGTGTGTTTACTAACATCTTGTGTATCACCCTATACTTGGGGGATGTAAGATGTTTATTCAAATTCTTCCCCCCAAGATATCGTGACGTACTGAGCGTTGCCCAAACTTCAGCATCACACTGCCCCTCATCCAACCTTGCCCCAGTCATTATATACCTATCAATCCAATGGGAAGAATATTCCTCATCCGTATAAATCCCCAGATAACCCGCAAGCTCTTTCAAGGATAAATTTCTAGGGGCCCACCAAGTCTGAAACTCAAAAACTTATCGTTGATGTTGTTGATAATGAACATTTCTAAAGTTGCCAAGAATTCCATCACCAACTCTTCGTAGATATTTTCTTGAATCCCGAGAAGCTTCTCAAAGTCATTCACACCAAAAGCCTCGTCATCGAATTTCACAGTTTGAGTAAAAGTCTTGTGAATATCATGATGTAACACCCCCAAAATTCGTTTAGCGGAAGCGTTTTAGTTTAAGTACTGGGGTGTCACAATAATAAAGCATGCATACGTATCAGAGCTTATGATTACAACAGAACAATATATAATAAGATGCCAAAAGCTATTAATTACAAAGTTTACGATTCCTCGAATCGTATAAGTTAAAAGTAATAAGTTTACAAAAGTAGATTTCTGAAATATGACTAAAGCATTTCAGTTATACTAAAGAAATCCATGTGTTTCCAAAAAGTTGGCATCCTAACTTCAAGGGTCGCCTAGTTCTCCATGTGTGTTGGCGATTTTTATATGCGCAGCTAATTCCCTGAAAAACATAGTAAAAGTCAACAACTAGGTTGAGTGAATTCACAGGTTTTAAGTTTATACAAGTTGAATCACGTTTGTATCACAGTTGTTATCCAAATATGTTCACAAATAGTATTGCCATAATAGTCGAGTATAAGTTTTGTAGAATGTTATCCAAATACCAGTTTTGTGGGTTGTTCGCCCAAAGTTCAAGTTAAAACACGTGCTGGTCGTTCTCCAGCGAGTTACAAATACACAGTACCGGTCGTTCTCCGGTCAAATACGCACGGGTCGTTCTCCCGTTCAACAAACGCATGGGTCGTTCTCCCATCCAAGACGCACGGGTCGTTCTCCCGTCCCTTGGCCAGTCGTTCTCTGGCACTAAAATACGTGGCTGGTCGTTCTCCAGCGTTTTACACAAAAGTACCGGTCGTTCTCCGGTATACCAAACAAGTTTAAAAGTTATGTTTGTGTCGGTCGTTCTCCGACAAGTTACCAAATGTACCGGTCGTTCTCCGGTAAGATACCAAGTTAGTGTCGGTCGTTCTCCGACAAGTTACAAATATGTACCGGTCGTTCTCCGGTGAGATACCAAAATAGTTTACAGTCGTTTGCAAAACAGTTTACCGGTCGTTCTCCGGTCTAGTTAAAACAGTTTGTCGATAATTTATCCCATTAGTTCAGTGTGTCTATATGTAAATGTTAATTCGCAAACACCAGTTTGTTCAACAGTTAAATAGTTCAAAGTACTCTAATAGTTCGAGTAAACAAGTATGATAAACAATCATATAAGTAAAAGCAGTTTATGGCAATAAGTAAAATAGTTGACTATGTTTTCCACCCCTGTTCAAAAGCAGTTAAATCAGTAAAAGTAGGGGCTGTGAACTCACCTGTTGAGTTTAGGTATTTGTGCGAGTGCTAGCAAACCTAAGCCCAAGTACGGTCTGAAATCTCCTAACGTCCTAAACGTACGAGATTTAATAAGTATGTGGATGTCTAAACTAATCATCCATGCTAGTGTTTGTACATCCAAGTCACGTCCAAATCGTTTGTTTAATGTTTGTATTTCGTTGTTTGTGAAAATGTATACGACTCGTTGGTGAAAGTTTGAAATCAACATGTCGATAAAACAAGTATGTTTAAATTGTTTGTAAGGCTCGTGAATCGAATTTGTATAAAGATATGCGTTTTCGGTTAGTTCGACACTTAGTGAAAACAAGTTTTTAAACTTTCTGTTTTTAGCGACGTAAGGTGCGACGCTGGGTGGTTATGCGACGTAGGGTGCGACGTACGGGTCTACGTCGCATTCAGGTTTTGCGACGTCATGGGTTGCGTCGCATAGGCGACGCTCGCAATTTAATGCGACGTAGTGGTCTGCGTCGCTATGTGCGACGTAAGGAAGGGTAATGCGACGTAGAGGCCTACGTCGCAGTACTGTTTTCGGTCCCAATGCGACGTAGTCGCCTGTTCGACGAACAGCGAGAAAATAACGAGTTTTGGGTCGATTTCGGACGTTTTCGGTTGTATAAAACACTAAAACATGTAAATCTAAGTATATTAAACACTAAGTAGCAATTATAACTTTGAAATCTAAAGATTTGCGGGATTTGTCGGAAACTTACGAGTGTCGGATTTGAAATCCGAAAAGGTAGAAGTGTAGATCGGGAACTCGTGATCGTTTTATTCCAAAGGAGCTATGTGATTCGGCGTCGTTTTAGCGTAGTTTTGGTGTGATTTGTGTGATTTTTGGATGAGTTTTTAGAGAGAAGGAGGAGAAAAGAAAAGAGGAGAGAGAGAGAGATGAGATGAGAATGAAAGAAAAGTGAGGTGGGGAGGGGGTTTTGTCCCCTTTTTCGCCTCCGTGTTTGCGCTCCGTGTTTGTTTACCCGACCATTAAATGTTACGGTATTTCAACTAATGTATTTTTAAATTACATATTTCATTATATTTAATTAGGCTCTTTTTATGGAACCAAATTTATAAATTTTATAAATTTCAAACTTTGTTTGATTTTTAATTATACGTTTTGACGTTTTGCGTTATAAAATAAATTGGTAAATATTTTTGACAAAAATATTTATTAGTTACTACGTTATTTAATAATTTCGTTTTATTAAATAATTTTGTTCACCAACAGTCGTACATTTTTGTCGCGTTTGTTTTCAAATTGTTCTGTACGTAATTACAACTAATTACGAATACGTAATACTACGCGTACTAACTAGTTGGGCTATGCTAGACTTACCTCTAAAATGTGTTGTGAATTCACTCAAGTAGGGAATTAGCCTAATAATGCAAGTGATTAATGTTATTAATCGTGTTCAAATTTGCGAGGTGTTACATTCTCCCCATGTTAGAGAAATCTCGTCCCGAGATTTGAATCAAGTCGGATCGCCCGCGGCGTATGTTCTCCGATAAGTCATGTCGTTACAATAATAGTAATAGTTTGTGTAGTGATCTATGTTTGCCAATATAGTTTTAACTGTTTAGTATACTCGCGGTATAGTTTGATAGTTCAGGTTCGTTTCGTGGTTAGCGTTTACCAAGTGGTGTGTTCGAATTGACATTCGAATGAAAGAAACGTTAAATCGTAGCAAAAGTTGGTAAGACATACCGTGTTTGCCATAGTCCGCAACAGTTTCCGGTGCACGGAGGATGTATGCGCGGCCACGAGCCGGTGGGATGGATGCGATGTGGTTGTTGTTGTTTCCGGGGTTGTTCTGGTTGTTGTTCAGTTTCGGACATTGGTTTCGAAAATGTCCGGATTCACCGCACTCGTAACACGCGTTTGATCGAGGAGGAGGGTTGGTTTTACAGTTTTGGGCCAAATGACCCCAGTTTTTGCAATCTTGGCAGAAAGCACAGTTGCCATTATGATGCATCCCGCACTTGTCGCATTTTGGTTTGTTGCCAAGATAGGTTTTGGGTCCAGAGTTGGTGATTGCGACAAAGGCTCGGGTGTTTCCCGGGTTTCTGTTTTGTTGACCCTGACGGTCGTTACCATCATTGTTCCATTTACGTTTGTGGGTTCCAGAGTCGCCCGCATCAGTACGGTTAGGTTCAGTTTTCCCTGTGATAGCTTTCAGGGTTCCAATCTCGACCGCGTCGTCGGTTAAGCTGTGAGCCAGATCCACTGCGCTCCTAAAAGTGGCGGGTTTGGAGGACATAACCATGCCTCGGATTTGTGGTGCCAAACCCCTGTTGTAACGCTCAATGCGTTTGCTCTCGGGGGTTACCATGTGAGGCACCAGGCGTGCAAGTTCCTGGAATCTAGTCGTGTAACCTGAAATGTCAGCGCCGATCATCTGAATGTTCCAAAACTCGGTTTCGAGTTTCTGCATCTCGTTGGGAGGGCAAAATTCCTCCATCATCATCTGCTTCAGAGTTACCCAGGTCATGGAATGAGCAGCTGGGCGTCCCATAATCTGGACTTGAGCGTTCCACCAGGTTAGCGCTTTGTCGGCTAAAGTGCAGGTGGCGTATTTCACGATCTTGTCGTTGGCGCAATCGCTGATGTCGATGACTGATTCCATCTTTTCAATCCAGTGGACCAGGCCAATGGCCCCTTCGGTCCCGGTGAAGGTGCTGGGTTTACAAGACTGAAAGGTTTTGTAGGAACACCCCTGCTGGGTATTAGTTGGAGTTTCGCTGTTGACGGGGGTAGCTCCACTGTTGTTGGTTGGGTTTTCACGATTTCTGCTAGCCTCGTACTGAGCAATAGCCTCAGCCACGCGGCGTTCGATGATTTGTTCGGTTGTTTCTGGAGGTACAGGTGGAGAATTTCGTCGACTGTTTCGAGTCTTTCTTTGTTTAGGCGGCATGCTGACGTTCTGCGATGAAAAGATGCAGAAGTCAATGCCAATGAAAAATATGTGAGGAATAAAGTTTCACATATTTCAAGTTTTCGAGTATCAAGCAAAATTTGTCGAATCCCCATCACGTATCTTACGACTATGAAACACCCATATGTACTTAGTATGATATAATCACGTTGGCCAGGCGTCATTATATGATGCCAAATACATACTTCTTTTCATCAACCGTTTAATCACAATCAGGTTCATATGAGATCAGAGTACAATGAACGAGTCGGATGTGGTGAACAGTTCACGCGTATCGAGGTATCGTAACGATAGTTTAGATGTATGCAAATGTATGTATGCATGTGCGTTCTAGCCAAGGCTATAGTCTAGGTCTCTAGGTTTCTAAGTCACCTAAAGTTTCCTAGTTCGCTATAACCATTGGCTCTGATACCAATCTGTAACACCCCCAAAATTCGTTTAGCGGAAGCGTTTTAGTTTAAGTACTGGGGTGTCACAATAATAAAGCATGCATACGTATCAGAGCTTATGATTACAACAGAACAATATATAATAAGATGCCAAAAGCTATTAATTACAAAGTTTACGATTCCTCGAATCGTATAAGTTAAAAGTAATAAGTTTACAAAAGTAGATTTCTGAAATATGACTAAAGCATTTCAGTTATACTAAAGAAATCCATGTGTTTCCAAAAAGTTGGCATCCTAACTTCAAGGGTCGCCTAGTTCTCCATGTGTGTTGGCGATTTTTATATGCGCAGCTAATTCCCTGAAAAACATAGTAAAAGTCAACAACTAGGTTGAGTGAATTCACAGGTTTTAAGTTTATACAAGTTGAATCACGTTTGTATCACAGTTGTTATCCAAATATGTTCACAAATAGTATTGCCATAATAGTCGAGTATAAGTTTTGTAGAATGTTATCCAAATACCAGTTTTGTGGGTTGTTCGCCCAAAGTTCAAGTTAAAACACGTGCTGGTCGTTCTCCAGCGAGTTACAAATACACAGTACCGGTCGTTCTCCGGTCAAATACGCACGGGTCGTTCTCCCGTTCAACAAACGCATGGGTCGTTCTCCCATCCAAGACGCACGGGTCGTTCTCCCGTCCCTTGGCCAGTCGTTCTCTGGCACTAAAATACGTGGCTGGTCGTTCTCCAGCGTTTTACACAAAAGTACCGGTCGTTCTCCGGTATACCAAACAAGTTTAAAAGTTATGTTTGTGTCGGTCGTTCTCCGACAAGTTACCAAATGTACCGGTCGTTCTCCGGTAAGATACCAAGTTAGTGTCGGTCGTTCTCCGACAAGTTACAAATATGTACCGGTCGTTCTCCGGTGAGATACCAAAATAGTTTACAGTCGTTTGCAAAACAGTTTACCGGTCGTTCTCCGGTCTAGTTAAAACAGTTTGTCGATAATTTATCCCATTAGTTCAGTGTGTCTATATGTAAATGTTAATTCGCAAACACCAGTTTGTTCAACAGTTAAATAGTTCAAAGTACTCTAATAGTTCGAGTAAACAAGTATGATAAACAATCATATAAGTAAAAGCAGTTTATGGCAATAAGTAAAATAGTTGACTATGTTTTCCACCCCTGTTCAAAAGCAGTTAAATCAGTAAAAGTAGGGGCTGTGAACTCACCTGTTGAGTTTAGGTATTTGTGCGAGTGCTAGCAAACCTAAGCCCAAGTACGGTCTGAAATCTCCTAACGTCCTAAACGTACGAGATTTAATAAGTATGTGGATGTCTAAACTAATCATCCATGCTAGTGTTTGTACATCCAAGTCACGTCCAAATCGTTTGTTTAATGTTTGTATTTCGTTGTTTGTGAAAATGTATACGACTCGTTGGTGAAAGTTTGAAATCAACATGTCGATAAAACAAGTATGTTTAAATTGTTTGTAAGGCTCGTGAATCGAATTTGTATAAAGATATGCGTTTTCGGTTAGTTCGACACTTAGTGAAAACAAGTTTTTAAACTTTCTGTTTTTAGCGACGTAAGGTGCGACGCTGGGTGGTTATGCGACGTAGGGTGCGACGTACGGGTCTACGTCGCATTCAGGTTTTGCGACGTCATGGGTTGCGTCGCATAGGCGACGCTCGCAATTTAATGCGACGTAGTGGTCTGCGTCGCTATGTGCGACGTAAGGAAGGGTAATGCGACGTAGAGGCCTACGTCGCAGTACTGTTTTCGGTCCCAATGCGACGTAGTCGCCTGTTCGACGAACAGCGAGAAAATAACGAGTTTTGGGTCGATTTCGGACGTTTTCGGTTGTATAAAACACTAAAACATGTAAATCTAAGTATATTAAACACTAAGTAGCAATTATAACTTTGAAATCTAAAGATTTGCGGGATTTGTCGGAAACTTACGAGTGTCGGATTTGAAATCCGAAAAGGTAGAAGTGTAGATCGGGAACTCGTGATCGTTTTATTCCAAAGGAGCTATGTGATTCGGCGTCGTTTTAGCGTAGTTTTGGTGTGATTTGTGTGATTTTTGGATGAGTTTTTAGAGAGAAGGAGGAGAAAAGAAAAGAGGAGAGAGAGAGAGATGAGATGAGAATGAAAGAAAAGTGAGGTGGGGAGGGGGTTTTGTCCCCTTTTTCGCCTCCGTGTTTGCGCTCCGTGTTTGTTTACCCGACCATTAAATGTTACGGTATTTCAACTAATGTATTTTTAAATTACATATTTCATTATATTTAATTAGGCTCTTTTTATGGAACCAAATTTATAAATTTTATAAATTTCAAACTTTGTTTGATTTTTAATTATACGTTTTGACGTTTTGCGTTATAAAATAAATTGGTAAATATTTTTGACAAAATATTTATTAGTTACTACGTTATTTAATAATTTCGTTTTATTAAATAATTTTGTTCACCAACAGTCGTACATTTTTGTCGCGTTTGTTTTCAAATTGTTCTGTACGTAATTACAACTAATTACGAATACGTAATACTACGCGTACTAACTAGTTGGGCTATGCTAGACTTACCTCTAAAATGTGTTGTGAATTCACTCAAGTAGGGAATTAGCCTAATAATGCAAGTGATTAATGTTATTAATCGTGTTCAAATTTGCGAGGTGTTACACATGAGCAACCCCAACAACCTCCAACGGGTTCCAGTTGATTTCCCGAGGGTATTCACATTCCTTTTTATGAATTTTATACAAGGCTTCGGTGTATTCCAGGTAGTGATACGTATGGCGCCCAAAAATCAAATGAGGGTGGCGGTCTCCAGGCAGTAAACCCTCATAAATACTTTCAGGAAACTGAGGCTCATAAGTGTCAGGTTGGGTATTCCTGCCTCTCTGCACAACACAACACAACAAGATACAAAATTTCCAAATTTGTGTTAGAGTTAGCAAAAATATGACAAAATGAGCGATCAATGTCAAACACAACCACACCCCCTAGTAACCAAGCACACACGCCAATAACCGCATCACAAAGCAAACAATCAACAAATGCAAGCATAGCTCAAACCGACAATTACCGATAAATCACATAGCCAAAACTTAAACCCTATAAGGATAAACATGCAACCTAATATTAAACCATGCTTGAATCATGCCAATGACATACAATTTGACTCAAGCAAGCCTTACAATCAAAGTTACATACCAAACCTATTGACTACCTCATAAATACATGACTTCAATATCAAACATGAACTTGAATTGAGCAAAAAGGATCACTCAAATGGATTCTAGACATGCATTACAATCACAAGTTACACCAAAGACAGTCAAAGCAAAAGTCAAAGTTTGACCAGAAAAGTCAACTCCTTCTTCCCCAATTTTCACATAAACCCTAATTTTCTCCCACAAATGGAAGTAAATCAATCAATCAACTAAATTAGGCATAGCAAACATGAACTACACTACTAGTAACACCAAATACCAACCTTAAGTCACTAGATTCAGATTTACCCAATTAGCATAGAAACCCTAATTTTTAAATCATCAAATCAAGTAATGTAAGCAAGCAATTATGGTAGAAACTAAGTATTTAGTATGAATATAGCATAATAAACAACAAAATCTCAAAGGAATTCATCCCCACACTTGAATCACACCAAACCCGGATTCAAGATGTTCATCCCAAAAAAAAGAATCACTAATGGAAAGATTAAATGGAGACATGAAATACCTTAGGTTGTCTAGACATGATTAGTGGTTGATTTCTTGAAAGATTTGAAGAATTAGATGGTGATTTAGTGAAGATTATGGGGGTTTTCGTTTTTTCACTTGAGAGGAAGAAAGGAAAATGTCGGCTGCTATGTATTTGTGTTTGTGGTGTGAAAACGAGATAAGGTTTTTGCTCTTTAATTAATTCGCCCAGACTTGACCAAAAGCCGATCGGCTTTCCAACCTTAGCCGAACGGCTAGCTTAGTCGATCTGCTTAAACCCAGTAGCCGAACGGCTTTGACCCTTTAAATGCACATTATAACGAAGAGGAAGTTCTGTAAAGGTTTTGAACTAAGATAGCCGAACGGCTATATATAGCCGATCGATTTTCGCAGTATTAGCCGATCTGCTATTAAAAACCGATCTGCTTTCCCTTAACAAAATCAATGCTTCAGACAAGGGTCAAGTTCTGTGACCATTTTTCAAAGAATAAACCGATCGGCTTAATAGAGTCGATCGTCTGTTGATCTGTAGCTGAACGGCTATGGTAAGCCGATCGGCTTTCCCTTTACAAAATCAGCAGACACAGCAGCAACACAAAAACACTTAAACACTTAACAATTCAAACAATCTCAGCAGCAGCAAACACATAAAATTTATCAAAAACGCAGGCAAAAATATCTAAACTACCAAAAAAGGATATAAAAACGAGTTTCCTCATGATCGGGCTTCATTTATTAACGAGTCCAAGCTAGACTCGACCCCGTATTCATTTGTCCTTGGGGTAAGTTGCTAGCTCCTCCCACTCGCCATCAACCTCTTCTTCATGGTAAAGCTTTAACCGATGACCATTGACAATAAAAGTTCCTCCATCCAAACCGAAAAGTTCAACATATCCGGATGGATAACCATGTTTGACCGTATAAGGACCGGTCCATCTTGGCTTGAACTTAGGTTGTTTTAACTTGAAACGAGATTGGAAAAGGAGCACTTTATCACCCGCCTTGAATTCTTTTCTCGTTTTGAGCTTTCGGTTGTGCAATACTTTGGTTCTTTCTTTGTAAAGGCGAGAATTCTCGTATGCTTGTAACCTAAGCTCGTCCAATTCATGAAGTTGTAACATCCTCTTCTCACCCGCTTCAATCAAATCCAAATTGCAATTCTTGAGCGCCCAATAAGCTTTATGCTCAATTTCAAGGGGTAAATGGCAAGTTTTGCCATAAAGTAACCGTTACGGTGTCGTTCCAATAGGTGTCTTGTAGGCGGTCCGAAACGCCCACAATGCATCTTCAAGCTTTTTGGACCATATGGCCCGGTTGTCTTTCACCGTCTTCTCCAAAATTCTTTTCAATGCACGGTTAGTGTTCTCGACTTGACCACTTGTTTGTGGGTGATAGGAAGTCGAGAACCGGTGATTTACCCCATACTTCTTGAGAACTTTTTCTAATTGAGCATTCGCAAAGTGAGTCCCCCGGTCACTAACCAACGCATTAGGCATCCCAAATCGGCAAAATAGGCTTTTCAAGAAATCAATGACCACACGAGCGTCATTCTTTGGTAAAGCCTTAGCTTCCGCCCACTTGGACACGTAATCAACCGCCACAAGAATTTATTCATTTTTGAATGAAGGTGGGAACGGTCCCATAAAGTCTATGCCCCAAATATCAAATACTTCGCAAACTTGGATGCTAGTTTGTGGCATTTCATCCCTTTTAGAGATGTTTCCGGTTCTTTGACACGCATCACATGTTTGGCACAAAGTGTTTGCTTCCTTGAATATTGTTGGCCAATAGAACCCCGCATCAAACACCTTCTTGGCGGTGACCGAGGGACCATAATGTCCACCGGTGGGCCCATAGTGACATTCATCCAAAACCTTCCTTGTTTCACCACCCGAAACACACCTCCTCACCATGCCATCCGCACAACCCGGAACAAATAAGGTTCTTCCCAAAAATAGTATTTGAGGTTGGAGAAGAATTTGTTCTTTTCTTGATGGCTCATCCCTTTCCTCAACACACCACCAACCAAATAATTTGCCAAGTCGGCATACCAAGGTGCTTCATCCATGTCCTCATCGCTTGTACCTACATGAAACAAAAATTCCTCCGGGAAAGAGTCATCAATGTTAGTATCGCCTTGCTTGTCAAGATTTGGATTCTCCAATCTCGACAAGTGATCGGCGGCAAGATTTTCGGCACCCCTCTTATCTTTAATTTCAATGTCGAATTCTTGCAAGAAAAGAATTCAACGAATAAGACGCGGTTTTGCATCTTGCTCGGCAAAAAGATATTTGAGGGCCGAATGATCGGTAAATACAACGGTTTTAGAAAGCACAAGATATTGCCTAAACTTGTCAAAGGCAAACACAACCGCAAGCAACCTTTTTTCGGTCGTGGTGTAGTTTTGTTGGGCCCCATTTAATGTTTTGCTAGCAAAGTAGATAGGCTTGAAATGTTTGTCCTCTCTTTATCCTAGGACGGCTCCTAGGGCAAACTCGCTAGCGTCACACATCAACTCAAAGGGCTTGGACCAATCGGGTGAGACAATTATGGGTGCATTGGTCAAATGGTCTTTAAGGGTCAAAAATGTACTCAAACATGGTCCATCAAACACAAAAGGGGCATCCTTTTCAAGTAGCTTAGTCATTGGACGGGTGATCTTCGAAAAATCCTTAATGAATCTACGGTAAAAACCGGCATGACCAAGAAAACTTCTAATGCCCTTAACATTGGTCGGTGGAGGTAATTTGGCAATAACATCAATCTTAGCCCTATCAACTTCACTACCCAACCCCGACACTTTATGTCCCAACACAATACCCTCACGTACCATAAAATGGCACTTTTCCCAATTCAACACTAGGTGGGCTCTCTCACACCTCTCAAGCATTTTATCCAAGTTTTTTAAACATGACTCAAATGAATCGCCAAATACCGAAAAATCGTCCATGAAGACTTCCATGGAAGTTTCAACCATATCGTGAAAAATGGCAATCATACAACGTTGGAATGTGGCGGGAGCATTGCAAAGACCGAAAGGCATCCTCCTATAGGCATAAGTACCGAAGGGGCAAGTGAATGTGGTCTTTTCTTGGTCTTCGGGGTCTATGGGGATTTGAAAGTATCCCGAGAACCCATCTAAAAAGCAATAGAATTCATTGCCCGCAAGCCTTTCAAGCATTTGGTCAATGAAGGGCAAAGGGAAGTGATCTTTCCTAGTGGCGTCATTTAGCTTTCTATAGTCAATGCACACACGCCACCCGGTCACGGTCCTTATGGGAATCATTTTCATTTTTATCATTGGCCACAACCGTCATACCCCCCTTTTTCGGCACATAATGTACCGGGCTCACCCAAGAACTATCCGCAATAGGGTAAATGATACCCGCATCAAGAAGCTTAATCACTTCTTTCTTGACCACATCCACCATATTGGGATTAAGCCTCCGTTGTCTTTGGACAACGGGTTTAAAATCATCAACAAAATTGATTTTGTGTTTACAAAAGGATGGGCTTATTCCCGGTATGTCGGATGTCCGCCAAGCGAAAGCTCTTTTGTGAGCCTTGAGTACATTCAACAATTTAATTTTTTCATCATTCACAAGGGAGGAGGAAATGATTACGGGTAGGAGATTTTCCTCATGGAGGTAAGCATACTCCAAATGGCTTGGAAGTTCTTTCAACTCCAAATCACGTAGTGGATCCTCCAACGATGTCTTGATCCTCATATTGTCATCCTTTATGAGCTCCTCAAAAGCGTCCTCACCATCGAGCTCTTCTTCATCATTTGTCTCTTCCATGCTCATGACCAACTCCTCCTCGGTCATTCCTTCAACATTCGACTCTAGCAAGTCAACAAGCTCCGATTCCAATCCAAGCAAGCTTTCTAATTCTTCCTCCATCGCATCATCTATCACATCAATTCTAAAACACGAATCATCATTAGAATAAGGATGCTTCATGGCCTTATCGACTGTGAACGTGATCCTTTCATCCCCCACCCCCAAGGTCAATTTCTTATCTTTAACCCCAATTATGGCATCCGCGGTGTGTAGGAAGGGTCGTCCTAAAATCAAGGTCACTTTACCATCCTCCTCCATTTCGAGGATAACAAAGTCAACCGGGAAGGTAAATTGCCCTACCTCTATAAGCATGTTCTCCGCAATCCCAACGGGGTATTGGAAAGATCTATCGGCAAGACGGATACTCATGCGAGAGGGGGTTAGGGATCCTAGGGCCAATTTAGCATAGAGTGAATATGGCATTAAGTTTATACTAGCACATAGGTCCGCAAGTGCATCACAAGTAATGATTTTACCCAATGTACAAGAAATGATGAAACTCCCGGGATCTCCAAGCTTGGGTGGAATTTGGTTTTGGACAAGTTCCGAGCATTCCTCATTCAAAAACATTGCCGAAGCCTCCGACAATTTTTCTTTGTTGCTCACCAAATCCTTGATGAATTTGGCATAATTCGGCATCCCGACTAATACATCAACCAAAGGCACATTGATTCGAATGCCCTTGATCATGTCCACAAACTTCCCATATTGAGCCGCAATCTTTTCTTTCCTTAGCCTTTGGGGATAAGGAATCTTCGCCTTGTAAGCTTTCACAACCGGCGTAGGTGACACCGGTGTGACCGTTGGTGTAGGAGCATCAACATTCTCTTCATTGTCTTCCTCCTCAATTTCCTGCACAAAAGAGTTAGAAACATTTTTGTCTTTGGCTTGAGGTGGTGGAAGCTCCTTTCCGCTTCTTGTGGTTATAGCATTCACATGCTCATTTCTCGCGGGTGGTGGTTGGTAAAGTTTGGAACCTCTAGAGGGTGAAGGTTGTTGTCTTGGGTTTTGTTGTGTATTACTCGGTAAGCCACCGGTTGGCCTACTACTTTGCCCCTCGGACAACCTCTCCATTTTTCGCTCCAAATCTTGAATTGAAGCTTGTTGATTCTTTTGCCCTTGTTCCATGCTCAACCGAATATTTGTCATTTGAGTTTTCATCCTCTCGGTGGCGGTTTCTTGCTTTGCCATAAACTCCTTCATCATGTGTTCCATTGGAGTCAAGGTTGGTTCTTGTTTTTGAACCGGTGGTGGTTGTTGTTCTCTAGATGGGCTTTGGTGTCGATTTTGGTTGTAATTTTGGCTTTGGGATTGGTTTTGATTGTATGATTGGTTTTGAGATTGATTGGAGTTTTGGTTGTAAGGTTGGTTAGGTCTAGAAAATCGGATTTGGTTTTGGTTATAGCCTCCTCCTTGGTAACCTCCCGAATTTCGATTTTGATAACCACCTCGTTGGTAGTTTCCGCCTTGATAATTACCTTGTTGAAGAAAGTTAACACCTTCCTCATCTCCTACCATTGGCAAATTGTCTTGTGCACAATTCATCGTGGCATGATTACCGCCACAATTACCACAACCATCTCGAAGCTCTTTGATCTCTCCCTTGAGTGTCTTGAATTGAGCTTCAAATTTAGAAGACATAGCCTTGATCTCTTTCATCATTGCCTAGTCATTGGAGCTCCCGCCTCCACTACTAGTACCCTCGGCAAATGCAACATGCTTTCTCACCGGCTTTCCTCCTTTGTCTTTCGCCCAATTCAAGCCTTGTGTGACTTTATCTTCCAACACCTTCCAAGCTTCATTAGGTGTCTTGTAAAGAAATAGACCTCCTCCGGAGGCATCAAGAACATTAGCCGATTCAATGACAAGTCCATTGTAAAACAATGTGATTATCTCCGCCTTCGATAGCCCATGTCCGTGACAATTTCTCAACATTTCCTTTAATCGACACCAAGCTTCTACTAAAGTTTCGCCTTCTTGTTGTTTGAAGGCTCTAATCTCATTCAACAAACGCTCGGCCAATGCCGGAGGATAAAATCGTCTCACAAAAGCTTCTCTCATCTCGTTCCATGATCTAATGGTATTTGGCTCCAATTCTTGGTACCAAATCTTAGCTTCACCACATAAGGACATCGGAAAAGTCCTTAGTCTAATACCCTCATCCATGTTTTGACCATACTTGAAATAACTCCCTATCTCAAGAAAACTAGCAATATGTTTGTGCGGATCGGCCCGCACCCTTCCATCAAATTGGGTATCTCGGATGAGTTGCATATGGTGACCCTTCAAGGAAAAATTATCATTTTCATTATCTTGAACCCGTATGGTCGACCCCGGTGTAGGCGCCACGGTTCTTTCCCGTGAGAAAATAGGAGTATCATCCTCATCCGCTATCTCTTCTTCACCTTCGAAAGGTGTTGAAGGATCTTCTTCGGGTGATGGAAATTCCTCCACAAAAGTCTCTTCCACCTCAACGGTGTTTCCCGAAGATGTATCGGTATCCGTTTGACTACTAGATGATTCCGATGATCTTTGCTTTGGCTTCCTGATATCGCGTAAAAAGTCACGTTTTTACTACCGATATCTCTCTCATTCTGGAACGATTCTTGGCATATTAATTCAAAAACATTACAAATCAGTAACATTATGCCAAGATGGTTAAAACAAGGTTGCACGAGAAAAATCAAGCGAAACGGATGTAAAACGAAGATTCCACACACGTTTGAAGATTCAAGGCATAAAAACGAGATTTCAAGACTAAGGTGCCCTCCAACAACATCCATTATTTTCAAGATGTTCGTTTTCAAAATACGAATATAACAGAAGAAGAATCAACCAAAACGGGTGAAAAATGAAGATTTCGCGCCCGCCGGAAGATCCAAATGATCCGTACGCAATATCTGGAGCTAGGGACCTCATTTTAAAGCACATCCTATGTCAAAATCTTCGTTTTTGAATTACGAATCCAACAAAAAAATAATCGACTCAAACGGACGTATAACGAAGAAAACACGCACGAATCGAGAAACGAAGCAAAAGATCACGCAACGGGGCGGGGTGGGGCCCACCGCCGCCGGCCACCAGCCAGCCGCCGCTGGCCACCCTACCCATGTCCCGGTTTCCGTTTTTGGCAAGTTTTGGTACCTGGTGCGCCTACTTTTCGCGTTGTACAGTACCCGGTGCGCCTACTTTTCGTGTTGTACACACCACTTTTGGCTAGTCTTTCTAACATGCACCTCAAGGCCAACTTATGCTAAAATGAGCCAAAGCTCACCTATAAATAGGATGCTTAGGTTCATTTTTAACACACACCTCATATGCACACATTCTAGCATATTTCACTCTTTCTTTCTCACTAGATAATCTTTCGTAGTCTTTTAGTCTTTCTCATTCTAGGAATATTGTAATTAGTCCACGGACTAACGTAGAAGCTAGGGCGAACGCTAGAGATTCGGAGATCAATCCTTGTACGTGTGAAAGAGTTTGTCAATTATAATAATACGCTGCTACGCATTTAATTCCGGGTGATTTCTAAACCATTATTATACTTGTCTAATTTCATATTTGAATATGTATTATTGCCTGGTATGTGATTTATTTGTTGCCATGAATTGCGAGTAATTTATTATTGTGATTGCTGATGATGTAGATAATTATAAGTAAGGATGTCATTACATAATTAATGCACGATAATCGTAAAATGGTATGACGGCCCCTATTCGACTGTTTATTCGGTATAGTGCTGGAAATGCGTTATGCAAAGTACAAACGTACGGAAGCCAGTAAACGACCGAAGGTAGTTATATCATTGGAATCAGCTCTGGTTTAACAGTTGGAATTCCGAAAGGATAATACAACTTCACAACTAACTGGTGTATCCTACGAGAATCAATGCATTACAAAATAATGTTCGTCAATTACGTTCAGATAAAATAGGAGATAAAAACCCTTGTATTGTTTAGACTTTATGAATTTAAGTCTAGTTCACGGAGTACCCTTTCCAGTTATCCACGTGACTGCAACCTAGTAATTAGGACCTGATCAACCTTAATTATGGTAAGTAGTTATCTGTGCCCATGACATGCAATAAGTAAGACACGGTGAAATCACTTGTTGTATATATTAGGTTTACTTTCCTGCACTGCTTTACATTTAATTAGTTAGAGTGTCACTTTCACCGTCAATTACTCTTGACCGCGTGTTGGATATAAGAAGCAGTGGAAATCTCATGTAAAGTACACTGTCTATTATTGAAAGGCATGGTCCTCGTATGAAACACGTTTTAACAAACTGCGAATAACCTGGGGTTGTATAACTGTTTGAAAAGGAGAACTTAAATCATAAGTCGAAGTAATTAAAGCTTAATTGAACAAAAACAAGACTTAGGAATAAGAGTAAAGTCCTAGTGACCTAGAATCCTTAAAACACTGAGTCTTACACAATCGACGGTCCAAACATGCAAAGTTATTAATCTTCATGCTAATAGTGTAGTAAACTACCTTAGGGGTCAAGAACGGTCGGACCTATGAGACGATACGCTACTGATTCATGCACCTCGGTTTAAACCAAAATAGGTTGCTCATCTTTCAACTAGATGAGTATTGGAAGTTTGCGTATTGCTCCGATCAGAATCACAATAACCTAGTTCCAAGTGACACGCCAACGGGAAACTGAGTTGGTAGGGTTCTAGAGTTTACGCCTAGTAGTTTATTTACCACATTACGTATCAACCCTATTTGTTCTGTCATCCTGAAATGTTAATTATCGAAATCTCAGCAATCACATCTTTATCTTTATCTGTTTTCCTGCATTTAAATTCCCTGCAATTTACTTTTCTGCATTTTAATTATCTGTCTTTAAATCCCAAAACCTACCTACTTTGTGCCATCCTAAATACTTCCCTACTGAAAGTGTCAACTTTAATCGCCCACACGTTTGGATTCATAGAACGATCTTAGGTCATACTTACCGCTTACTAACCAGAGTAGGTAGTACGTATAATTTAAGCCCCGCAAAATATAAATTTAAAACTCCTGCTGCGCTCGCATCATCATTTGAAAAACAACGACACGGTGTGAGTCGCAACAAGTTTTTGGCGCCGCTGCCGGGGAATTCTCAAACGTAGATTCAAGCCACCTTAAGTAGTAATATTTAGGAGATCCTTCCGATTGATTCCTTCTTAGAAATCTCCCGAAAGTTACTTTAAGCGGTTTTAATTTAATTCGCTGTTAATTTAGTGTTAATTAGGATAATATTAGTCTAAACATGAAATCTAAAAAACCCACTTCTATTTGTACTTCAAATGATGAATTATATGCTTCCCTAGAAGAATTTAGGATCCCACATTCCGTTCCAAACCATTTCCTGGACTTTGATGTCACGGATCAGCTACCTGACCTGGCATCATCTCCAGAAGATCACTCTCCAACCTTGCAAATGCCTAAAGTGTCAAAATCTGTCCACTTCGATTATCTTTCCGAAGAAAATCATGAGGTGAAGCCTCCGAAAATATGTGACCTAATTACCCTCATTCCTGAAACATCGGTATATGCCCAAACCATGTCCGATTCTCACAATGACGATGTCTTTCCATTCTCTTCATACGAACCTAAATACACCATATACCGAGTGGTGGATAAGGTTCCATCCGTCGAAACAGAACAACCTTGTTTTAAAGAACGCCACCTTGGTGCTTCTTTCGATCCGTCCCGAAGGGCAGACGTCTATAAAGCATTCGTCATACAATTGACTTATGCCAATCTCCCGTTTTCCTTCAACTAACGAGACACGATTGCTGGATTAGAAAAACAAGTAAACCTTCTTCTTCGTCTGTCGAATCAAGAATGCGAAAGCCACTCCACAAATTTCGTGGACCAAGAACTGAAGTTTGTAGAAAATCTAGATCTTCTCTTCGAATCAATTGCCGACATGGGTTACCTTCCAATATCTATGATATTAATAAATCACAATGTCGCCACGATGATCAACAAACTTGAGTTCTGGATAGAACAAAACCCGATGATTCCTATCACATTTCTTGAAAAAATTCCATTCTTTGTTGATCCCGCTTCTTACCTAATCTCAAAATTGCGAGAAGTTTTCCCTAATTCCACAAAGGAAAGAACCGACACAAGCTTCTTTGAAAAAAAAAAAGACCTTCACGTCAAGCTTGTTCGAATCTTCACCTTCACCAAATACCCCTTCACTTCCACTCAAAAAGCCGGAATCAGTGAACTCGGTAAGCTAGTTAAACTTACAACCGGAGAACCTAATTCGCCAGAGGAGAATGCGTTTATGGAAGCTGTGAATAAACTTACTCACAATCTGAACTACAAAAACAAAGGAGAACGCGACGGTCTATCAAATCCCAAGAAGATAAGGAAGGCGTATAATAAGTTAATTAATGATCTTGTCAATTTAGGGTATGAGGAACGAGAGATCCTAGGAAGTTTAGAGGATCGTCATTTTCTAGTTTACAATGTCATCTGGGAGCTATCGAAATGTTTTGTACCGAAAAATGTTCAATTAAGGGAGCAAATCTCGACCCTTTCCCTTTGGAGGGATCGGAACGAATCATAAAACAATTCTCTCCAAAAAAGGTCGAGGCTCGCAACCTTAAGTGAGCAACTTTTAAGTATAAATATATAATATAATAAGTTTTTGAAAGTTCCCCTTTAAATTAAAAAAAAAAAAAAAAAAAAAAAAAAAACGTTTTTAAAATGTTTGCTTGGAAACACGTGCGTGACTGAAATAATGTGAAAACGTTTGGGTTTTTACTTAAACGGGTACATTCAACAAGTCCACGTCAGACAAAGATTTTTAAAACACCAAAAATAGCGTAAGTTTAATGTTTAAAAAAAGTGATTTTAATTGTTCCGCAAAAATTTGCACGTTTCTTAAATAATTTACAACGTAACAAGATACTAACAAGTAACTAGTTACAAGTAATATATTTAGGATTCACCAACATTATTAAGTAGGACATTAGAAATTAATTCAAGACATTAATGCTTACCATTTAAATTGCATTTGGGACCATAAGCAAGGACCATGGTACTTAGGATAGGTACATGTACCATAAAGGACCACAAAACCTTCCTTAACTCCCCATAATTCAAAAACAAGAAGCAAACTTCTTCTTCCTCCCCCTCTCCTCTCCAAAATCCGGCCATGCCATGTTCTCCATGAGATCTCCATCAAAACTCTATCAAATTGCATAATCTCTTGTCCTTTCACGTTCCTTGTTGCATATACTTCTCGGTTGTACTTTCGTCTTTGCATTTCATTCACTCTAAGCAAGGTATGATCACGAAACCCACTTTGAACTTAAAAGAACTTGTTTCTTGTAGTTATCTAAGTTAATAACTAGGAAATAGTGCTTTTCATAATCAAATACTTAGGTACGACACGTTCCTACCACTTACACATGCGAATCCCCATGTTTTAAACCTTGATCGACTGCTCTAGCTTAGGACTTGGATTAACTAAGTGCTAGTATGCTAAGTACCCTAGTAATTTGGGCGTTTTGTATTATCCCTCTATGTTAATTGCATTATGTTAACAACTTAGGTCTAGCAATTTTGGCTTTTGAAAGTCAACAATAAGTTGACTAGCTTACATGAAAAATATGATAAGTTAAAAATAGCATGACCATGTTGTACTTGTTTTGACTAGTCAAATTAGGCAATAACTAGAGAATCATCACTCTTGAATGAAAAGTCTTGGACCACACCAAATACATGGGCATGATAACTTCTTTTATGCATAACTTAGTTTGCTTATCAAATAGGAAATGCTTAAAATGACTTAGAATATGCATGCATGGATAGGTTAAAATTATGGCATGTGGACATTTGAAAATATCATTTGAAGAAAGCTTTGACCTAAAAGTCAACTTGAAGTATTGAATTTATTTTTTTTAATACAGAATATTTTATTCAAAAACCTTACTTCAACTTGTACTTCCAAAGTCAAACCTAATGACGATTGCCATTCCATGACTATACTTTTCTAAGTGACGATATTACCTTGACAAATGAATGACTGTTTGTTGCATGGGAGCATTATATGTTCAATGAAGTCTTTAGATTGTCTAGAAATTAAAGCCCTCACTTCGAAATTCTTCAGAGCGTGCTTTGAATTTCTCTTTCTTAAAGAATCCATTACTTTAAATGTTCTCAGGTACAATGGCACGCAAGAAGAAATTAAATCCCGCACGACCCCTTTCAGGATCTTTAGCCTACATGAGTGCCACGCCAGCCTATGACAAAATGGCACGTACATGGAGAGACAAGAAGTTCGGACGTCTCAGGCATATTGACTGGAACGTTATGCAAGCACTGGGATTCAAGGAAAAGCTAGAAAGAATACTTAGCTACACAGTGAACGGGCAGCAGTTTGAGTCCTTCAAAAGATTATTTAGCATTGATGAGCCAATATATGTGGAGATGGTTACGGAGTTTATGACTACCTTCAGATTTCAGCAGAGAGAGAATTGAAGATTGTTCAATCTCGTTCCAGTACCTGGGCAACCCACATACCTTATCACTTGCCCAGTTCTCGCTCCATCTAGACTTATGCACATCAGAGGAGATACAGTCACCTCTGTTCACCACCGGAACCACCTCCACTTCTGTCACCACCACTTGCGCTGAGGCATGGAGTCAATGGTCGCCTACACCATACTTCTCGGGTATTAAGGCAACCCGACTCAAGGATCCAGTCCTTCAGATTCTCCACAAGCTTATAGCTTGTTCACTTGATGGGAAACATACTACCAGCGGACGAGTTTCTGGATTTGATGTCGCACTGATGGCAAGCTTTCTCGAAAAAAGAAATATACAGGTTGCTTATCTGGTAGCTCAGAGACTTCTACAAGAAAAGGATTTTGGCAAGAAAAGATCATATTTGGGCGCAGTAATTACCCGACTGATCCGAAATATGGGATTACTTCGGACATCCGATGTTGAGAGATTTAAAGCAGGATGGAACTCAAAGCCACTCGACTACCAGTTTCTTAGGAGTATGGGTATACTCCGTATCACGAGAGATGGTGCTGTTTACATAAAAGCACGGTCGGCAGATCCTGACAGTATTGATACATTGATACCTGACTTGGTCCTACCAAAAGAAACAAAGAAGAGAAAACGCCAACAAGGACCTAGTGATTTAGATACAGATGAGGATGACAATGATGATGAGGATGATGATGAAGATGATGACATCCCACCACCACCACGAGTGGAGCCACCACGTACTAGGGCAAGACCTTCTACTCCTGCCCAAAGACCGCAAGGACCTACATACATCTACCACTACGGAGCACCTCCAGGCCCAGATTACTGGTATTGGTCTATGCAGATGCAAACTAGGATCTATGCAGCATTAAGACAGCAGGCAGCTGGTATGCCCATGACTCCACTACCACACTTACCATGTGGAATGGGCCGAGCACCACCGCACTTATATCCACCTGCAGTTCCTGTTCCCGCACCTCGACCACCACCCGGTCGTGAGCATGTTATACCACCTAGGATTATCGTTCCTAGACCTCAGCCACCTCCAGTGCATATCCCAGTCACCAGACAGACTATCCCATCCGTTGTTGGATCATTTAGAGTACACACGTCAAGAGGTAGCAGGGCATCCAGAGTATCTGCGCGGACTGTCACAATTCAGAGTCCCAGGACCCACAGACACACCGCTGCTTCAGCTACTGTACCTATACCTGTGCAGGTTTCTTCTCATAGGCAGACAGACCTCTTCCAGGACAACACACACCAAGGGTCAGCCATGTTCCCGTTCGGTAGTTTCGAGATACCATCCGGACCACTTATCGATCAGCTAGTAGACCAAGGAGCTTTTACCATCGGCATGCCAAACGAAGGAGCTAACCATGATGCATCAAACGAAGGCACCAATGATCATTATGATGACTCCTCATCAAACGAGACCTCTCCTGGACCCACCACATCTACAGCAGCAGTATGACCATGAGCAGAGCAATGGATTGCTCCTCTTTCTGACTTCTTTCTACTTTCTACCAAAACTCTTTACTATTATTGTCTGTATTGATGTACGATTGATGCTTCGACATCACATCTATCTATTTACTATTTTATTATACTTTCACTTTACTTTTCTTATTAGCAGCTATTATTTAAATGATTGAGTGGATTGTTTGTTGAACCAAACGACTATTTATCGGTGACCAAATCAAAGGAAGCAACGGACCCCACAGTGAAGAACACTGAGAGACGTAAGCTACAAGTCGCGGACCAGCAAACTTCTAACACACAGCAAACAACGCGCACAGCAAAAGCGGTACACCGTTCCAAAAACCCTTATCCGTTAAAGCTTTGATTATCTCACCCAATATTCCAACACTAAGTGTGGGATACCTCATACCACATAACACTTGTGAAACAATCCAAAGATAAGTAGAATCTCTAAGTGTGGGATACTTCGTCACGAGGTGTTCAACAAATAGATTCGAACATTAGGGACAATGTTCCTCTAAGTGTGGGATATTCGGTCTACAACTGCAAGTTTTACCTCTTGTCCGTAAGCCAAACAATATTCTCATCAAAGGGCTAAAAATTGAAAAAATTTCAAATTTTTCGGATTCAAAAACATCGTTTTCTGGAAATCCTATCTTTCAAAACTATGAACTATAGCTAGAAACGAGTTTTAACAAAGAAACGAAACTGTTTTAGATTAAGATACGGACGAAAAAGGCAACACATGGCTAGGCACATACTGACCCAAAACATTCGATTCGTGAGGATTGAGCCCATAATTAGCATTCATCTTTAATGCTTCACTTTTCGTTTCATGTGTGTGCCGATGTATGCATTTGAATTAGAACTTGCTCTTGTAATACATTTCGAGATCACACCAATAAGTGCCACACATGGCATAGGTACAACCTATCTTGATAGCTTCCAAGGAATCCAAAACACCTTTCCACCATCAAACATCCACCCACTCAACACCTACTCCTCACACTCATTAAAGATCTCCTGTCATTTATCTCGAACCTCAAAAGTCTCACAAACCTTCGGAGACACTCCCAAATTCCCAAAACCTTTGCAAAGAAAAGCCAACATAACTCAAGATCATTAGAAACCTTCCCGGCCGCAAAATACATTATCAAGATCGGCGAAAAGAAATCAAACCAATCACGCCAGCACAATTATAAAAAGGGCCAAGAAAAAGGAAGAATCCAATGAAAGGCTATGTAGTCCTTCCAAAAACCTAAGGAATTTCAAAGGAAAGCTTCAAGAAAATACAAGGAAAAACCACCACACCCCTCACCGCTTACCTTCTTCAAACCAAAAACCCGATTCCTTCCAAGTTATCTTGACAGGTTAGTATCGTCCTCAGTGATGGAGATTTGATTCTCGATCAAGCCTTTGACGAGAATGCTGCATGACCGGCTATCCGAGTGATTGACACTAGTAAGCAGGAAACCCTAAACACTTTGAGTGATTTGAGTGACCCACTTGTGAGGATTGCCTAGTCATGATCATCATATAAGTTGCCCGAAGAAGGTATCGAAATTCTATAAACTCGTAGTTTCCAGTAAAAACTCTTTCATAACCATAGTTTATATTTTCTGAAAATAGTGTTTTCTAACAACTGATGCGATAAGAATCCTTCCAGAAGTTTTTATGAATGAGTTTGCTTGAGGACAAGCAAAGTTCTAAGTGTGGAATACTTGATATCGCGTAAAAAGTCACGTTTTTACTACCGATATCTCTCTCATTCTGGAACGATTCTTGGCATATTAATTCAAAAACATTACAAATCAGTAACATTATGCCAAGATGGTTAAAACAAGGTTGCACGAGAAAAATCAAGCGAAACGGATGTAAAACGAAGATTCCACACACGTTTGAAGATTCAAGGCATAAAAACGAGATTTCAAGACTAAGGTGCCCTCCACCAACATCCATTATTTTCAAGATGTTAGTTTTCAAAATACGAATCCAACGGAAGAAGAATCAACCAAAACGGGTGAAAAATGAAGATTTCGCGCCCGCCGGAAGATCCAAATGATCCGTACGCAATATCTGGAGCTAGGGACCTCATTTAAAGGCATATCCTATGTAAAAATCTTCTTTTTTGAATTACGAATCCAACAAAAAAAGAATCGACTCAAACAGACGTATAACGAAGAAAACACGCACGAATCGAGAAACAAAGCAAAAGATCGCGCAACGGGGCGGGGTGGGGCCCACCGCCGCCGGCCACCAGCCAGCCGCCGCTGGCCACCCTACCCCTGTCCTGGTTTCCGTTTTTGGCAAGTTTTGGTACCTGGTGCGCCTACTTTTCGCGTTGTACAGTACCCGGTGCGCCTACTTTTCGCGTTGTACAGTACCCGGTGCGCCTACTTTTCGTGTTGTACACATCACTTTTGGCTAGTCTTTCTAACATGCACCTCAAGGCCAACTTATGCTAAAATGAGCCAAGACTCACCTATAAATAGGTTGTTTGGGTTCATTTGAAACACACACCTCATATGCACACATTCTAGCATATTTCACTCTTTCTTTCTCACTAGATAATCTTTCGTAGTCTTTTAGTCTTTCTCATTCTAGGAATATTGTAATTAGTCCACGGACTAACGTAGAAGCTAGGGCGAACGCTAGAGATTCGGAGATCAATCCTTGTACATGTGAAAGAGTTTGTCAATTATAATAATACGCTGCTACGCATTTAATTCCGGGTGATATCTAAACTTTTATTATACCTGTCTCATTTCATATTTGAATATGTATTATTGCCTGGTATGTGATTTATTTGTTGCCATGAATTGCGAGTAGTTTATTATTGTGATTGCTGATGATGTAGATAATTATAAGTAAGGATGTCATTATATAATTAATGCACGATAATCGTAAAATGGTATGACGGCCCCTATTCGACTGTTTATTCGGTATAGTGCTGGAAATGCGTTATGCAAAGTACAAACGTACGAAAGCCGGTAAGCGACCGAAGGTAGTTATATAATTGGAATCAGCTCTGGTTTAACAGTTGGAATTCCGAAAGGATAATACAACTTCACAACTAACTGGTGTATCCTACGAGAATCAATGCATTACAAAATAATGTTCGTCAATTACGTTCAGATAAAATAGGAGATAATAACCCTTGTATTGTTTAGACTTTATGAATTTAAGTCTAGTTCACGGAGTACCCTTTCCAGTTATCCACGTGACTGCAACCTAGTAATTAGGACCTGATCAACCTTAATTACGGTAAGTAGTTATCTGTGCCCATGACTTGCAATAAGTAAGACACAATGAAATCACTCGTTGTATATATTAGGTTTACTTTCCTGCACTGCTTTACATTTAATTAGTTAGAGTGTCACTTTCACCGTCAATTACTCTTGACCACGTGTTGGATATAAGAAGCAGTGGAAATCTCATGTAAAGTACATTGTCTATTATTGAAAGGCATGGTCCTCGTATGAAACACCTTTTTAACAAACTGCGAATAACCTGGGGATGTATAACTGTTTGAAAAGGAGAACTTAAATCATAAGTCGAAGTAATTAAAGCTTAATTGAACAAAAACAAGACTTAGGAATAAGAGTAAAGTCCTAGTGACCTAGAATCCTTAAAACACTGAGTCTTACACAATCGACGGTCCAAACATGCAAAGTTATTAATCTTTGTGCTAATAGTGTAGTAAACTACCTTAGGGGTCAAGAACGGTCGGACCTATGAGATGATACGCTACTGATTCATGCACCTCGGTTTAAACCAAAATAGGTTGCTCATCTTTCAACTAGATGAGTATTGGAAGTTTGCGTATTGCTCCGATCAGAATCACAATAACCTAGTTCCAAGTGACACGCCAACGGGAAACTGAGTTGGTAGGGTTCTAGAGTTTACGCCTAGTAGTTTATTTACCACATTACGTATCAACCCTATTTGTTCTGTCATCCTGAAATGTTAATTATCGAAATCTCAGCAATCACATCTTTATCTTTATCTGTTTTCCTGCATTTTAATTCCCTGCAATTTACTTTTCTGCATTTTAATTATCTGTCTTTAAATCCCAAAACCTACCTACTTTGTGCCATCCTAAATACTTCCCTACTGAAAGTGTCAACTTTAATCGCCCACACGTTTGGATTCATAGAACGATCTTAGGTCATACTTACCGCTTACTAACCAGAGTAGGTAGTACGTATAATTTAAGCCCCGCAAAATATAAATTTAAAACCCATGTTACGCTCGCATCATCATTTGAAAAACAACGACACGGTGTGAGTCGCAACACTTCCTCCTTCGTTTGCTCCTTTTGGTCTTTTCCGGATTGGACAAGGGACTTAGAAGCTCTTTACCGGAGCTCCTTGTGTTCATCCACTACCAAATCAAACCTGAAGGATCACAAAAGATAAAACCATAAACGCACCGGCGCAATACAAACAAAGGTAACTTTCCAAGAATAAATTCTAGAAAGGATCAATTAATCACACTTAAATCAATTTTCACAAATCAAGGTCCCCGGCAGCGGCGCCAAAAACTTGATGTGCTAGATCTAGTTATAAAATTTATCATTGATAAGTAAACCAAAAAGTACCGAGCTAGACCACAACACAACTGGGCAGTAGACCCTGTCGAGTAATAGTATAGTATGGTAAGTTCGGGTTCGAACACAGGGAACTAGATTGGATGATCGATGTAAGTGTGAGCAATTTAAAGAGAGAAAATAAAATGTGGTTGGTTGTGTGACCGAATTGTCACGATGCTTAAAACTATAAACTTTAATTAATCTAGGCAAGTGGACTCTGAAGAGTCGGATTGATTGTTTGGACTTTTCAAATATTAAAAACAATGCTTGCTTGGATTATTTCACTAGTGATTTCGGGGTGTAGAATTATAACCGGTTAAGACATATGCTAATGGGTAACATTCATCAAACTTAAGCTCAAAGTTCTCTGAGACCTATAGTTCAACTTCAATTAGCAAACCTATAATCTAATCTAGTAACGGACGTTCGCCGTGGTTACTATCTTACACAATTTAGCCAAATCATTTAACACATTCCAAAATTACATTCGCAATTTTGTTCAATCATTCATAGACAAATAAGTAATAGCAATTTACTTGGTTGACAACGTTCGCTATATCAATAGTAAATCACCAAATGGTTAAAATCTTGAGATTAAGCTTAATCACGTGAGGTTCACCGATTAAACATAAATTGCGATTTTATAAGTTTGCAAATCATCCACACGACAAACATTCGCTAAAATCGCCAACTTGTACATATATATAGTTTATTATTGTTGCATTCACCAAATGTTTTGTTCCACAAATGATAACCAACTTTTGTAGGTATTTTTTATAAGCAACAACGTTCGCTACAATTGCTTAGTTAAAATGCCGAAAGTTTACTAGTAACAACAACAACAAACCAAAACATGCAAGTTCATGGATGATTCACAAACTCAAGCATAAATTAACACCAAAAGATTACACCCCTAATCAACTAGTTATTTCATCCAAACAAACACATAAATAACTAGCCACTCATAGTAAACATAATCAAACAAATTTCATAAACACAATACGAATTCATAAATAGCTTCAAATTAGATTAGATCGAAATTATACCAAAGTTGTTACACAAACGTTTCCAAGTGATGTTGCTTGATGTATCCCTCACAAAATCCTAGTGAAATTCTTAAGAAATTGTGGATTAAAATGGTGAATTTTTGGTTGTTGAAGATGAAGTAAATGGTAGAGTGAATATGGTGGTATGTGTATTGAATATGAGAGAGTGAGATGGTATGGTGAGGGAGATAGATGATAAATGATGATGATGATAATGAATATGAAGCTGAAGCAGCCGACCAACACACCCTTTTCTTCTCTTTTTTTTTTTTATTTTTTTTATTGAAAAATGGAAGAAAAACGGTTGGGGAAGGTTGGCAATAAATGCCGACCAATCAGATTCGCACAGCATATCAACCACCACGACCCTTGCACAGATCTCACACAAAGCCGATCGGCTTTTCAGGCATAGCCGATCGGCTTTTTATGCCTAGCCGAACGGCTGTGAAGGACCAGCAGATCTGCTTCTCTGCATCAAATACTCCAGCTCCAACAAGGGCAAGTTCTGTAAAGGAAATGAACAGAAGAAGCCGATCTTTTTTAAGTAGCCGATCGGCTGGGAAGACAGAACCGATCGGCTAAGGTAGTTGAGCCGATCGGCTAAGACCAGTTTTCCAGCCCAACCAGCTTTTGATCCAAACTTCACCACATCCCCACCATTTCGCATGTGTTTCCAACTTTTGTCCTGAAATAGATTTCCAAACAAAATAAGTATCGAAAGTTCACAAAATCTACTCAATTACACATGCAAAACAATGATATCGCGATAGATTTATATAACCAAAATGAGCGATATCATGGCTGTATTCTCTAGATTGAAACTATATCATAAGAGATACGGAGCATAGGATTAGATAGGTTAGATTCAAGCTCATATATTAAATATCTTTGAGAGACCTTTCGGGATATTTATGATCCTATCATCTGGTTATGTGAAATGGTATGAAATTGGAATAGTTATCTGTGTGCCTTTCTATTGCATGTTCTTGTTTGATTGTTGCCTTAGGAATGCTGCATGTTAGAACTAAACCTCCGATTACTATATGTAACTGCATGATTAGGGTTTTCAGATATAAGTTGATGTTTATACAGTAGAATGATGTGCATGTAATAGTTAAGGTGATTTATATGATTAATGATGAACAATTCAATTGACCGTTAGACAAGTTAATCCATCCTATTCCGTAGGGTAACTCCTGTTCACATTATTGTTTATTCAACAATTCGTGCCATGATACCGACACACATTTGTCAGAGATTGGGGAATAGGATTAGAGAATAACTGTTGATTGAATTGATCAGTACATTTGGAAGAACTTCCGGTGTATCTGACACTATATAATTGCTATCCATGTGACATATTATTTATCTGATTGTAGAGACCTTTACGTTAGATATCTGATAGGATCGTAATTATACGTCATTAATAATATAGGGTATCCAATGAGCAAACTGGTAGTTTGAATCGATGCTAAGGAAAAACCATAAAATGGCACAGTACTTCGTATAGCGTTTAAATACGTGGGAAAAGCTAAGGAACTGCCGTAGGTATAATACTTCGTGTTAATTTAAGTTCCTGGTTACTCAACGGATTAATCATCATAATTAGTGGCTTTAATACCCATAACTACTAATTCAAAGCATATACCGGCATCATAGTAAACACTCTCGTATCCACTGTTCTCTGAGCCTTCGTACAAACATCCTTTCCTTTTCTGCATTTATTTTCCGTAGATTAGTTATAAAATAAAAAACCAAATTCACTTTAGTTAAACCCTAGCTAAGTCACCAAAGGTAATTAGAACACCAAGATCCCATGCCCGTTGTAGTATAAGAACGACACCTGAGTCAACATACCGCTTACTACCCTAGTAACCTAATTAGGGCTGAAAGTAGTATTAGCTTAGAATTTCCCCAGCTCTATAAATTTAAAACAACCCACTGTTGCGCTCCCGTTGTGACAACGACCGCTTCGGGATACAACAATGTTCATCACATATCACCCTCAACGTCCAGTGATCATATTCCTTTTAGTATTTTCCTTCCAATTGAAATTTACAGTTGCATTTTTTGGTGTCAGAACTTTTACATGACTCTTTTACTTTACGATCTCCACCACGATCACACGTTAAGTATGACCTTAGACACAAAGCCACTTGCGTTTGAATTTGATCGTTTAGTGATTATGACATAACCAAAAGAGCGTGCCGTGTTTTGCCAATCCATTAAATCTTCAAGAGACTCGAACACCTACAATAAAAGTTAATTTTGTTAGCATATGTTCCATGATTTAGGAGATAATAAATATAAACAAAGGGATATATATTGTACCTGATCGATTGGTATAAATGTTGATGTCCTAGTGGAAAAATTAACATCTTCATTTGAGTTATTATCATGAAACTCTGTGTTTCATCGTATAAAAACGAAACAAAATCATTGAAAATTATTGTATAAGGTATTATAAATTATAAAGTATTACGTATAAATAAAGTACAAGGATATATATTGTGACATTACAGTAAATTGCTCGCATACAAAAAAATGTAATTTAAAACTAATAAGTGACTATCACAAACTAAAATATTATTTAGGGATTAGTGTTTGGAGATGTACTCAACTTTAACCCAAACTCTATGTATCAAACTTTATTTTGGTCTATTGAACGTATCCAACTTTCAATTATGGTCTATTGTATGTGTTTAACAGACGTGTCATGCGTATAAGGTGTCACATGGCATCCATACAAAATGCCACATCATCAAAATGACTGAACAATACACACAATAGACCATGGTTGAAGTTGGATACACAAAGTAGACCATAATGAAGTTGGATACACACTATAGAGTTTGAGCTAACATTAAGTGCATTTTCACGTACTTATATTTAAACAGTATCATAAAATAACTATAAAACAAGAGATATAACAAACTACTCCCTCCGTCCACAAGTTCAAACATATATGACTATATGAGACTATGCGAGTTGGCAATATGAACTTATGAAGATGGCTTGATATATAGATACACTAGTGAGTCCAACAATACTTACTATTCCAACTTATATATACTAGCATACTACCCGCGCAATACAGCGGCATAAAAAAATATTGTAGTTACAATTTTATTCGATGACATGTAAACCATAAATAAAATTTGAAAGAAAAAAAACAGTACTATACCACTTTCTTACTTCATTTTATATGATTCGAATGATAACCCAAAACCTCTCAACCACTTTAATATCTGGGGTTGGGTGTGGGTCAACGGGCGACCCAAAATTTCGAATTTTATTTATTAACATAGGGTGAGGTTCAAATGAGAATGGCTTTTTGTGTGAGAATAGGGGAACCAATGAAATTGCTCCATTTTCATTAGGGGTGGAAGGGCATAATAGTCATAATACATTTTAAATAAACAAATTAAAAAATAGAAAAATAAAATAAAAACAAATATATAACAGATATATACATACAAATACAATATAGATACAATCATACGCACAGTTATACACACACGAACGGATTATGATCGGTCGCTCGCAAATATCTCTGAAAATCATCAAATCGATCTCAAAATAACAGCCAAATCATAGGTATGATTACTCTAATTCGAATCTATTTGTCAATTATGTGATTCAATTAGGTTTTAGATTCATATTCGTACATGAAATCGATAATGATTTGCGCGATTACGATCATGAAACTACGATTTGTGCGATTTTAACATTATTACTTTCTGCTATTTTATGATTTGATTAACGAAATACTACCGATTCGTCGATCAATTTTGATTCAATTCACAAAAAGAAAAAAAATCGAGCAACAATTGCACAAGGATCATAAAACTAGGTTCAATTGCATCACAAATGATATTACTTTGGTATCATATGTGTTAGTAGAATCAATTGAAGATTTAGTTCTCTCTGTAATTTGATTGTTTCAGTTGAGTTATTAAAATCATAAAAATGGTTCTGCTCATGAATTTTTACATAGTAACACATGTGTTACGTAAATAATCCAAAAAACATTTATCGTGCATAAACATTCGAATGGCAGTAATTAAAGAATATAAGACAGAAGATGGGAGCAACAGATGCAAGTAATAGTGCATGTAATAAGTTATTTTTATCTTTCTTCCTACTCAGTGTAACACATTTTTTCAGTTATTACTAACACATGTGATACTGGTTAGCAAGACATGTATAACTACACTTTCTACTACCAAATGTGTTAGTGTACAATCTTATGTCTTACATTCTTATGTGTTAGTTGGTAACACATGTGTTAGTGGTTTGGTAACACGTACATGTGTTAGTGGTTTGATAACACATGTTACTGCATGCTAACATATGTGTTATTGAATGTATTTGTCGAGTGTGTTAGAATGTATCTTGTTTCATAAACCATGTGTTACTGTGTCATAACATATGTGTTACTGTATGTTAACACATGTGTTACTGTATGCTAACACATGTGCTACAGCATGATAACACATATCTTACTGAATGCTAACACATGTGTTACTGAATGTATTTGTCACATGTGTTAGAATGTATCTTGTGTCATAAACCATGTGTTACCGTATCATAACACATGTGTTACTGTATGCTAACACACGTGTTAATGTATTCTAACACATATGTTACTGCATGCTAACACATGTGTTACTGAATGTATTTATGATTGCAGAAAGAGACAAGCGGCTGATGAACTCAAAGGAAAAAGCAGTAAAAGCTGCAGAAAATAGGATAAATCAATGTGGAAAGTGTGGAAAAGATAAAGATGCCATAACAGAAGGTCATGTGACAGAGATAATGCAGAGGTAAGGTAAAAGCAGAAGCGAAAGAGGGGGAGAAAGCGGAAGCAGAGGCGAGGAAGATAGCAGAAGAGCAAGCAAAGGAAAATGAAGAGTGACAGTTTTCATATTAACTAACATATGTGATATATGTTTAGTATCACATGTGTTACTGGATGTTATAAAGTTGATAACATTTAATGTTGCTTTACATTTCAATTACATTTTTGATACTGCTTGTTGAATACTATCTTTCAATTGATATAATAAAATTCATCTCCTATTTTTTGGAAAAAATGTACAATGTTGCTGGTTTCTAACACATGATTATGGTTGATAGGACATGTGTACCTGTTTTATTACCACATGTGTTACTTGTTTGATAACACATGTGTTGTTTGTCAAAGCACATGTGTTACTTTTTTTATAATACACGTGTTAGTGACTTTCCTGTGTCGCATAATTTGTGACAACCGTCAATTTAGGACTATAATTTAGTGCCTAATAAAGTTTTAATACATGTAATTAGTTCTGTGTTAGGCTAATTAATGTATCAATTATTATATATATTGTTGAATATATATCTACAATTGTGCGGTTTGTTTAAATCGCACGAGCTTTAAATCGAATGAATTTTGATACAATAAATACGGACGTTGGTGATCAATTTTATTAAATAACGCTATTATGTCAAAAATATTATTATTATAATATTACGTATTCATTCGTATCGTACAATCAGAAAGTTACACAACTTAAAATGTAAAACGAGCAAACAAATTAACTTACCTTTTATAATTCAAATATTAAGTGGTTAGTAAAATATTTAAATAAAATTTAACGTAATACGTTGTATTTTTAAAAGTAACAACTAATATATAAAATAATTATTTAACGTTTTAACGACGGAGCAAACGAACACCGCACGGAGCGGGAACGCGGGGCGAAAATGGGGATTTAACCCCCACTTCCACCCACTTTCTTCCATTTCTCTTTTTCTCTATCTCTCACCTCCCTATTTTCTCTCAACAAAACCCAAACCAAAAATCATCAAAATCGCAAAATAAACACCTCAAACGACCTCGGATCTTCAAGCCCCTTTTACAATAAACGACCACCTCGCGACGATCTACACTTCTATCTTTCCGGAATTTCATTTCGGCGATTTGTAAGTTTCCGACACAACTCCGAAAACTCTCGTTTTTAAGTTTTATAACTTGCTAGTTGTTTGTATAACCTTGTAATGTCCTAAAATGGGTTGGGTAAAAATATTAGGCCGATCGATGGCCGGAAAACGCGTTTTTGGAGTTGAAACTCCGATCAGACCCCGTACGTCGCATTTGGTCTGGAGCAGATGCGACGTAGCGACCTACGTCGCATTATATCCCCAACGTCGCATACAGTGTGACACCCGACCAATTAGGGCTACTGTTAGTTCCTAATCATTGTGCTAATACATGTAATTAGGGTGAATTATGTGTATCATTATGTGTATTAATATATGTTATTATATTTGCACACATTTGCGATTTGTTTAAATCGTACACTTTATTATCGGACGGATTCCGACACAGTTTAAATACGACGTTGGTGAAAACATTTCTATAAATAACTTTAATCTATTTTTAGAAGTTATTTATCATTATCTATTATTTTGCTAAAATAATACTCGAAAAATCTAGACGTTTCGGTTAAAACGTCTCAAACGCAACGATAACGCGCGAATTTATTTCGACAACCAAATAAACGTCAATAATTATTTTGGCAACATAAATTAAGTATTTTAAATAATACTTCAATGGAAATTTACCCAAAATATATCGTTAATTAAAACGACTCAAAATAACGTTACGCGATTAAACCGTCGTAGAACAAACACGCAAATCGAGGCCGACAAATTAACGGAACATTTTTATAAATGTTTTTAAGTATTTTGATAAATATCTCAATCAAAAATATCGAAATTTATGTCGTCACTTAAAAACGCGTATAAAACGTTTAACGTATAAATAAACGTTTAAACAATCGGGTAAACGAACGTAAAACGCAACGATTTAAGCTAGAAATGTAAAATGACCAAAATACCCTTGTGGGGCCACCATGGGGGCCGGCCCATGTGCCACCTCCCCCTCCTCTCCACTCTTCTTCCATGCAACATAATGATGATATTCCTTATGTTTTCACCACTCCACCTTCATGCAAATGAACACTCTCATTTCTTCATTTTCCTTACCAAAAACACACTCATTTTCTCTCAAAAATCTGGAGAAAAACTCAGCCACATCCACCATCCAAAACCACCACAAATCGCCATCCTCATCACCATCATCTAAGGAAGCTAGCACCAAGGCATCATCATCTTCAACTCTCTTTTTGCTTCTCCATCATTTGCTTGGTATAAATCATTAAACCTTTTACTTATTTTACTTTTAATCTACTGATTATGATGTTATAATGTTCATCTATCATTAATATGTCCAAGATTGTTGTTGAAAATCGTTTTTATAAAGCAAACAAGAACATGCATGAAATCTGCCTAAAAATCGACAGTTCACAAAAATATTCTTATAAAATCAAATACTGAGAGTTAGAAGATGCATTTTTTTTTAAAATTTGCGTATTGAAAAGATCTACAACTTTTGTGTTTTACACTTTTTCCAGAAACGTACTCATTTTCCTCTACGAGCAGATTTATAAGACTGACCAGGAAGTTTTTCGATAAAATGTGTTCGGTTGTTACGCGGCTTTATTTAACTATGTTAATGGACTTGTTAGAAGCTGAAAATTTGATATGTTAGTCAAGACACTTAGTAAATCAGTTGGTAAAAATTTGGAAGTTTGATTTGGACTATAGATAGGTGAAATCAGTTGGCGTAATGACCCGACATAAACCGAAAACATTAAATCTTGAAGTTTAAGGTGTAAACTTAAAAACCGACATCTCGAAACGACCCCGACTCGAACCAAAATTTCTGGAGACTCTTTGAACATATCTAAGGCTTCCCTAAAAATTTCGGGTCAAACCGAGCCCGTTTGACCATGTTTACAAAGCCAAAAACACAACAGTTTGACTTTGCGAGTTGACTTTGACTTGCGAGTTCAGTTTGACTTGCGAGTTCAGTTGACTTGCGAGTTCAGTTTGACTTGCGAGTTCAGTTTAACTTGCGAGTTCAGTTTGACTTTGCGAGTTCAGTTTGACTTGCGAGTTCAGTTTGACTTGCGAGTTCAGTTTGACTTGCGAACTGAAGACTTCCGAGTTGACTTTGACTTAGGAGTTGACCTTTTTCAGTTGACTTTTTGACCTTGAGAGTTGACTTTCTAACCCTTAGTTAATTCTCATAAAATCACATTTTGGACTCTAAATTCCGAGCCTTAACACATTCGGACATATATAAAAGCAATAAACACCTACAAAGATCAAACCTTTATGATGTAGATTCATATATGAAACACATATGCTTCGAGAAGTATACAACACGATGAACTTAATAATAATAATACTTTGAATTATTATTACAAACTTTCACCAACGGGTCGTACACATTTTTAGTAAACGAACTTGAACAACTTATATGGACATACTAGTTAGATGAACTAGCTCTAGGTGGACATTAACCCTCCACCTACATTGTGAATTAAGTGGACATTAACCATCCACTTACATAGATGATCTTTTAAGACATCTACTCATACAACCTTATACGTTTAGGACGTTAAAAGGCTACACATTGGATCACACTTTGCTTGCTAATTGATATTGCTTGCTTGCTATTTGCTAGAACTCAGGTGAGTTTCATAGCCCCTCTTTTTACAGTTTTATAACTATTTTGGGGGAGAATACATACTACAACTGTTTTATACAATTGCTTTGCAACTGCTTTGTATACATTTGAATTACACAACTGCTTTTATGAACACAAGTACCATAAACAACGCTATACGGATTGCATGAGTTACACACTAATCCACAAAGGCCCTACACATCATAGTTTGTTAGTTTTGCTAAAGCGTGAATATTAGTAAATAGATCTATTTGGGACTGACAATCCCCGTCCGGGTTAGTCGCGCTAACCAGTCAAACGGACGTATTAATATTTGTTCATAACGAGTGTACCGGATTAGACACTTGCATTGGGGCACCCACGATCGTGTACTCGAAAGAGGCACGGCACACATTGTTAAGCTTCGGACTATGAGCTCATGGCAAATGGTATACATCTTTTTGCATTCGTGCAATTACATATTTACTTATCGTTTGTTAACGATACATCTTTTTGCATTCGTGCAATTACATATTTACCTATCGTTTGTTAACGATACATTTACTCAACACATTTACTTATCGTTTGTTAACGATACATTTACTTATCATTGTTGAATGATACAACGATTAAAATCTTGTGTTTCATAACTCGTGTTTCATAACAATTGGTTTTATACCAACATTTAAACAACTCTATGAACTCACCAACTTTATGTTGACCTTTTAGTATGTATTTCTCAGGTAACCCGCCGCAGTAGGAAGCTATGGATAGCTTAACTCGAGTCGCATATTTTTCAACATCTCAGGATCTAGATTGCATTTTACTATATTTAGTAACTTTGTAATTCAACTTATATTATGCGAACTCCAAATGTTTTGTACAACTATTGTAAACAAATTTGAATTATGGAATGTAATATTTTCAAACGTCTCATATAGAGGTCGTTTGCTTTAATCTTTGTGTAATGATATTTGATTTGGTCGGCGCCCCCATGACACCTCATGTTTCCGCTGCCACGTGTTTTGGGGGTGCGACAGATTGGTATCAGAGCCTAAGGTTATAGCGAACTAGGATTGCATTAGTGACCTAGACTATGACCGTTAGGTTAGTATTCTTGTTTGGTATGACTAGTTCAGTAATTGCATCAATTGAACTTAATTTAACATAGCCTGATCAACTATGTACAATTAAAGGATATTTGATGCAAGACCTGAAATGGTTATAGTAAACGAGGGTGCGGTAGACAACGCGAACCGAGGATAGAACGGGACCAACCTTATACGTGCTTATGTGCTAGGTTATTATATTGCTATATATGACCTCAACTTCCCGTATATTAAACTCCTTGCCACTCTATATGGCAACCACTCCCACAACTATGTCGCGTGACATCGAACACGAAACACAAACCTTACTTACCACTGTGGAGACTTTCGCGGTACCACTCGCTCAACCGAATCGGGCAACGATATAATCGAATCGAACTCACTTGGGGAGAATCCACCTTTGGATTCGCCACCCAAACAAGTGACACCTATTTCACTTTCTTCTTTCCGCTCACAACTAAATCACTCGGGGAAAACGATATAGAACTTAGACCATACGATACTCCGTCACCTAAACGAACTTACGCCTGTTAGTACGCACTCATCATTCCCACTTATATCGTAGACCCATAAGGCATGCGTGCTACACACGACTAGAGGAACAGACACACCTACTTATCGGAAATGATTTTTCCAACAATTGAATGAACTTCAACAATCCACTCAACTCTTTACTTGATCATGATTGATCACTCCTTGACTTGTATGTCAACAATTCTTTCAAACACGAGACTTACTACTTGATCATGTTTGGTCACCATTTTGACACGTTTGTCAAACGATTTACTCATAACTTGATTCGCGACTTTGTCTGTTCCAAACATCACTGGATTAGTATTGCGAGGGATACTTACAACGACTAAATCTATAAACTACTTCAAACTATTTCAAACTATGACTTGAACATTCTAATCACTACTGCATGGACTACCCGCAACTATGAATCTATCAACTATCTAATCACCTTCACCAAGCATTTGTTCATTTCAAAACAACATAGTCATGGTTGACTACTTTGAAAACACTACCCGGTCATTTTTGTGACTACTCTTTGAAACTACGACATTGAATAAACCTTCTTATTGTTGATTCATTGTCTTGATAGAACGCCCTCCTGAAAGAGATGGCAAACTCCCCTAAGAACGACTACTCGTCAGACGACGACCTAATCTGCGAAGAACAGATTCAGTACACATACCTAGATGAGGAAATAGCACAAATGGGAGAAATCGTTATGGAGGAAAATGAGCAACCCAATTTCAGAATGATTGGCATCGAGGAATACGAAAGAGTGAGAGATCAGGCCGAAGATTTAGATGGCCGCAATTGGGAGCTCAAGCTTAGGTGTAAGACCTACGAGCAAGAATTGAGGATTCTGAAAAGGTCTATTCCCGACCGAATCAGGGATAGGATTCACTACTGGAAGGAAGTGGCTACTCATTTTGAGCAAAGAACAAAAACGTGGATCAAATGGATGTTCCAACACTCAACAGACAATATCTTACTCCACTCTGCACTCCCGCGATACAGTGACATGCTCGAAGCACGTTACTATCCACACGACCTGAACCTAGAATAGAATAAAAGTAGACCCAAACAACGGTGAGCGTAGCTTGTGTTAGCTCGATGATCTATCGATGGGTGTATAAAACCCCATCACATTTTGTATAAGACTTAAGTATTCGTCCGGATGTAACGATGCCCGGCATGTTTTGTAACTTTGAATTCTATAAGCTATCAACCTATTAACCTTGCTCCTTGTTGGTTACAAATCATAATACCTTGTATTGATTTATCGTCGTACTGTGAAGCCGCATATTACTTTTAATCATGAATGTGATAATCTTAGCTCTCATACAAAGATCTCATTCATTCTTTTATCCCCCTTTCGTTTGAGGAGACACCACGATAAGGATCAACTGAAACTTTCAACACTTTACAATAACAAGAGTTTTCAACAGATTTTTCAACAGATTTCTACCAATTCAAGTTTTCAAAGAATTTTCACCAAAAAAAAACTACTAGGAACTATTTACAACTTCTAATGTTCAATTAAATTGGCTAGACAGAAATTTTCAACGTCTTATTGACAACCAGATTTTTCCAACATATTTTGAATTACTCAAGTTTTCAACGGACTTAATGGTTCCAAGCAAACTATTATCATGGAAATTTATCGACTGATTTTACACCATCGCGAGCGAACATTTTCCACATAGATCACATAACCGTCAAAATCGATTATCCATATCATCATAAGCATGGACCGATTATCCATATCATCATGCTGAAATTGTCTGTTTTGAAAAGATTGTGCGTATACCTCTCGCTACCGGTGGAACCTTGATCATACAGGGGGAGACTGGTAGGCGAAACTTAAACATCATCTCGTGTATGAAAACCCAAAAGTACCTGAGGAAAGGCTACCCAGCAATCCTTGCTCATGTAACCGAAAAGAAGTCGGCTGAAAAGCGACTCGAAGATGTACCCATTGTACGAGACTTTCCTGAAGTCTTTCCCGAAGACTTGCCAGGCCTTCCCCCGCCTAGACAAGTCGAGTTCCAAATCGACCTTGTGCCCGGTGCTGCACCCGTGGCACGAGCCCCATACAGATTAGCCCCATCCGAGTTGCAGGAGTTATCCACCCAATTACAGGAACTCCTGGACAAGGGATTTATTCGACCAAGTTCCTCACCTTGGGGAGCTCCGGTCCTATTCGTTAAAAAGAAGGATGGATCCTTCCGCATGTGTATCGATTACCGTGAACTAAACAAACTCACTATCAAAAACCGATACCCACTTCCTAGAATCGACGACCTGTTTGACCAACTTCAAGGTTCGAGCTTTTACTCAAAGATCGACCTTCGGTCTGGTTATCACCAACTTCGCGTTCGAGACGCCGACATCCCGAAAACCGCTTTCCGAACCCGCTACGGGCATTACGAATTTCAAGTGATGCCTTTTGGTCTAACTAACGCACCGGCTGTATTCATGGATCTTATGAATCGGGTGTGCAAACCATATCTAGATAAGTTTGTCATTGTATTCATTGATGACATCTTGATCTACTCTCGCAACGAAACAGAACATGGCCAACACCTCAAAACTATCTTGGAATTACTCAAACACGAGGAGCTATACGCCAAGTACTCCAAGTGTGAGTTCTGGATGCGAACAGTACAATTCCTAGGGCATGTCGTTGACAGCCAAGGGATACGTGTTGATCCAGCAAAAATCGAGGCCATCAAGTGCTGGAAAGCACCAACTACACCAACCGAGGTCCGACAATTTTTAGGTCTCGCTGGGTATTACCGGCGATTCATCGAGAATTTTTCCCGAATTGCTCAACCATTGACCTCCTTGACTCAGAAAGACAAGAAATTCGACTGGACCGACAAACAGGAGTCGGCTTTTCAACTCCTTAAACAGAAACTCTGCAGTGCACCAATCCTATCCTTACCCGAAGGCACCGATGATTACGTAGTTTACTGCGACGCCTCACATCAAGGACTAGGTTGTGTGTTAATGCAACGTGATAAGGTCATCGCTTATGCCTCTCGGCAACTGAAAATCCATGAGTTAAACTATACCACTCACGACCTCGAACTAGGAGCCGTTGTTTTTGCGCTCAAAATTTGGAGACACTACCTATATGGTACCAAGTGTACTATCTTCACTGACCACAAAAGCCTTCAACATATCTTTGATCAGAAGGACCTAAACATGAGACAACGTCGTTGGGTCGAGTTACTTAGTGACTACGACTGTGAAATCCGATACCACCCGGGTAAGGCTAACGTTGTTGCCGATGCCCTAAGCCGTAAAGAACGAGTGAAACCCCTTCGAGTTCGAGCCCTTGGTTTAACCATCCACAACGATCTTATTGCTCAAATTCATTCCACTCAACTCGAAGCACTCAACGAGAAAAATATCAAAAATGAGGCCTTGCGAGGCATGGGAAAAACAATTCGAAATCAAATCCGATGGAACCCGATACTTCTCCAACCGAATTTGGTTACCTAACTTTGGGAACCTACGAGAATTGGTCATGGACGAAGCTCACAAATCCCGGTACTCCATACATCCTGGTTCTGACAAGATGTATCATGACGTCAAACAACGGTATTGGTGGCCCAACATGAAAGCTGACATAGCCACGTATGTTAGTAAGTGTCTAACCTGTGCCAAGGTAAAGGCCGAATACCAGAAACCTTCTGGGTTACTCCAACAACCCGAGATACCTCAATGGAAATGGGAAAACATAACCATGGACTTCATCAACAAGCTACCAAAAACACCGAGCGGTTGCGATACCATTTGGGTGATCGTAGATCGTCTCACAAAATCCGCCCATTTCCTAGCCATCAAAGAAAACGACAAGATGGAGCGATTGGCTCGCATCTACATCAAAGAGGTTGTAGCACGACACGGCATACCCATCTCGATCATCTCCGATAGAGATAGCCGCTTCACCTCTCGATTTTGGCAAACACTTCAGAAAGCACTTGGTACTCGCCTTGATTTGAGTACTGCTTATCATCCGCAAACCGATGGTCAGAGTGAACGGACCATTCAAACTCTTGAAGATATGCTTCGAGCATGTGTAATCGACTTCGGAAACACATGGGAAAACCACCTACCTTTGTGTGAGTTTTCCTACAACAACAGTTACCACACCAGCATTGATGCTGCACCTTTTGAGGCACTTTATGGGAGAAAGTGCCGATCACCCATTTGTTGGACCGAAATCGGCGATAGCCAACTCACTGGTCCTGAAATCATCCATGAAACGACCGAGAAAATCGTGACCATTCAAAACCGGCTGAAAGCCGCCCGTGATCGTCAGAAAAGTTATGCTGACGTGAGACGCAAACCGCTCGAGTTCCAGGTTGGGGACCGAGTACTCTTGAAAGTATCACCTTGGAAAGGTGTCATTCGTTTTGGTAAACGCGGCAAACTAAACCCTAGGTACATCGGACCTTTTGAAATTCTTGAAAGAATTGGTCCGGTGGCATATCGACTGCAGCTACCCCCTCAACTCAGTAGCGTGCACAATACTTTTCACATTTCTAACCTAAAGAAATGTCTGTCTGATGAGACACTTGTTGTTCCTCTCGACGAAATCCATATCGACGATAAACTCCACTTTGTAGAGGAACCGATAGAAATCATGGACCGTGAGGTCAAACGATTGAAACATAGTCGTATTCCCATCGTTAAAGTCCGGTGGAATTCTAGGCGCGGTCCTGAATTCACTTGGGAACGGGAAGACCAAATGCGACTAAAACATCCACATCTATTCTTAGATGCCCCTCAGACCACGGCAACAAGCTAATTTCGGGACGAAATTCTCCTAACAGGGGGAGAATGTGACACCCGACCAATTAGGGCTACTGTTAGTTCCTAATCATTGTGCTAATACATGTAATTAGGGTGAATTATGTGTATCATTATGTGTATTAATATATGTTATTATATTTGCACACATTTGCGATTTGTTTAAATCGTACACTTTATTATCGGACGGATTCCGACACAGTTTAAATACGACGTTGGTGAAAACATTTCTATAAATAACTTTAATCTATTTTTAGAAGTTATTTATCATTATCTATTATTTTGCTAAAATAATACTCGAAAAATCTAGACGTTTCGGTTAAAACGTCTCAAACGCAACGATAACGCGCGAATTTATTTCGACAACCAAATAAACGTCAATAATTATTTTGGCAACATAAATTAAGTATTTTAAATAATACTTCAATGGAAATTTACCCAAAATATATCGTTAATTAAAACGACTCAAAATAACGTTACGCGATTAAACCGTCGTAGAACAAACACGCAAATCGAGGCCGACAAATTAACGGAACATTTTTATAAATGTTTTTAAGTATTTTGATAAATATCTCAATCAAAAATATCGAAATTTATGTCGTCACTTAAAAACGCGTATAAAACGTTTAACGTATAAATAAACGTTTAAACAATCGGGTAAACGAACGTAAAACGCAACGATTTAAGCTAGAAATGTAAAATGACCAAAATACCCTTGTGGGGCCACCATGGGGGCCGGCCCATGTGCCACCTCCCCCTCCTCTCCACTCTTCTTCCATGCAACATAATGATGATATTCCTTATGTTTTCACCACTCCACCTTCATGCAAATGAACACTCTCATTTCTTCATTTTCCTTACCAAAAACACACTCATTTTCTCTCAAAAATCTGGAGAAAAACTCAGCCACATCCACCATCCAAAACCACCACAAATCGCCATCCTCATCACCATCATCTAAGGAAGCTAGCACCAAGGCATCATCATCTTCAACTCTCTTTTTGCTTCTCCATCATTTGCTTGGTATAAATCATTAAACCTTTTACTTATTTTACTTTTAATCTACTGATTATGATGTTATAATGTTCATCTATCATTAATATGTCCAAGATTGTTGTTGAAAATCGTTTTTATAAAGCAAACAAGAACATGCATGAAATCTGCCTAAAAATCGACAGTTCACAAAAATATTCGTATAAAATCAAATACTGAGAGTTAGAAGATGCATTTTTTTTTAAAATTTGCGTATTGAAAAGATCTACAACTTTTGTGTTTTACACTTTTTCCAGAAACGTACTCATTTTCCTCTACGAGCAGATTTATAAGACTGACCAGGAAGTTTTTCGATAAAATGTGTTCGGTTGTTACGCGGCTTTATTTAACTATGTTAATGGACTTGTTAGAAGCTGAAAATTTGATATGTTAGTCAAGACACTTAGTAAATCAGTTGGTAAAAATTTGGAAGTTTGATTTGGACTATAGATAGGTGAAATCAGTTGGCGTAATGACCCGACATAAACCGAAAACATTAAATCTTGAAGTTTAAGGTGTAAACTTAAAAACCGACATCTCGAAACGACCCCGACTCGAACCAAAATTTCTGGAGACTCTTTGAACATATCTAAGGCTTCCCTAAAAATTTCGGGTCAAACCGAGCCCGTTTGACCATGTTTACAAAGCCAAAAACACAACAGTTTGACTTTGCGAGTTGACTTTGACTTGCGAGTTCAGTTTGACTTGCGAGTTCAGTTGACTTGCGAGTTCAGTTTGACTTGCGAGTTCAGTTTAACTTGCGAGTTCAGTTTGACTTTGCGAGTTCAGTTTGACTTGCGAGTTCAGTTTGACTTGCGAGTTCAGTTTGACTTGCGAACTGAAGACTTCCGAGTTGACTTTGACTTAGGAGTTGACCTTTTTCAGTTGACTTTTTGACCTTGAGAGTTGACTTTCTAACCCTTAGTTAATTCTCATAAAATCACATTTTGGACTCTAAATTCCGAGCCTTAACACATTCGGACATATATAAAAGCAATAAACACCTACAAAGATCAAACCTTTATGATGTAGATTCATATATGAAACACATATGCTTCGAGAAGTATACAACACGATGAACTTAATAATAATAATACTTTGAATTATTATTACAAACTTTCACCAACGGGTCGTACACATTTTTAGTAAACGAACTTGAACAACTTATATGGACATACTAGTTAGATGAACTAGCTCTAGGTGGACATTAACCCTCCACCTACATTGTGAATTAAGTGGACATTAACCATCCACTTACATAGATGATCTTTTAAGACATCTACTCATACAACCTTATACGTTTAGGACGTTAAAAGGCTACACATTGGATCACACTTTGCTTGCTAATTGATATTGCTTGCTTGCTATTTGCTAGAACTCAGGTGAGTTTCATAGCCCCTCTTTTTACAGTTTTATAACTATTTTGGGGGAGAATACATACTACAACTGTTTTATACAATTGCTTTGCAACTGCTTTGTATACATTTGAATTACACAACTGCTTTTATGAACACAAGTACCATAAACAACGCTATACGGATTGCATGAGTTACACACTAATCCACAAAGGCCCTACACATCATAGTTTGTTAGTTTTGCTAAAGCGTGAATATTAGTAAATAGATCTATTTGGGACTGACAATCCCCGTCCGGGTTAGTCGCGCTAACCAGTCAAACGGACGTATTAATATTTGTTCATAACGAGTGTACCGGATTAGACACTTGCATTGGGGCACCCACGATCGTGTACTCGAAAGAGGCACGGCACACATTGTTAAGCTTCGGACTATGAGCTCATGGCAAATGGTATACATCTTTTTGCATTCGTGCAATTACATATTTACTTATCGTTTGTTAACGATACATCTTTTTGCATTCGTGCAATTACATATTTACCTATCGTTTGTTAACGATACATTTACTCAACACATTTACTTATCGTTTGTTAACGATACATTTACTTATCATTGTTGAATGATACAACGATTAAAATCTTGTGTTTCATAACTCGTGTTTCATAACAATTGGTTTTATACCAACATTTAAACAACTCTATGAACTCACCAACTTTATGTTGACCTTTTAGTATGTATTTCTCAGGTAACCCGCCGCAGTAGGAAGCTATGGATAGCTTAACTCGAGTCGCATATTTTTCAACATCTCAGGATCTAGATTGCATTTTACTATATTTAGTAACTTTGTAATTCAACTTATATTATGCGAACTCCAAATGTTTTGTACAACTATTGTAAACAAATTTGAATTATGGAATGTAATATTTTCAAACGTCTCATATAGAGGTCGTTTGCTTTAATCTTTGTGTAATGATATTTGATTTGGTCGGCGCCCCCATGACACCTCATGTTTCCGCTGCCACGTGTTTTGGGGGTGCGACATACAGCGACGCAGCCTACTACGTCGCATTGACTTGCGAACGTCGCACATAGCGACGCAGACCTTAACGTCGCAAAAACGAACCTACGTCGCATAAGCGACGTAGCACCCTACGTCGCTATTGACTTAGCACTGTTGACCTTAGCGACGTAACCCTTTACGTCGCAAAACTCTTACGTCGCAGCCTACGTCGCAGGCTACGTCGCTAAAAACAGAACCTTCAAAACTCGAAAATTTTCAAAGTCAAAGTTACGGTAGCAATTCACTGTAGCAACTATATAATAACCTTTTGAACTATTGTTACAACCGTCACCAACGGGCCGTACGCATTTTCAAAACATACTTCAACACTCAAACAAGTCGTTGTAACTCGTGTCAATTCAATCAAACAAGTCGTAGTAACTTGTAACAATACAATCAACCAAATCGGGGAAATTTGGACATTTAGTTAGACAAACAACTTCAATGGTAGTCTTTCGAGATACCAATACAATTAATAACAATTCAAGTGTCGTGGACACATTCAGGTTTCAAGTCTTTGGACACCAACACACTGCTAATTACTTCAAGTTTATTAAGTTAAACACATCAGGAATCAGGTGAGTTTCATAGCCCCATTTTCACTACTTTTACCAGGGGTGTGATATTACTGCATCATTTTGTTTTACAAGTAGAACGCAAGTGACAAACTTCAAATACTACATGAGTTTCAAGCTAATCAATTTAAAGTCCTCCATAAGCATAGTCTCTAGTATTTTATAGCGTGAATGTTAGTATATGATATCATATGGGATTGACAATCCTCATCCGGGTTAGCACGCACTAATCGGTCAAACGGATGTATTAGCATTTGGGAAGACGAGTGTTGATTAGGCACTCGTAGGAGGCAAATCAGTTAGGTTTCCTTAATTGGGCCTGACAAATCAGTTAAGCTCAGACTATGTGCTCATGGACAGTATAACTTTTATTTTGCTTAATTGCATTTTAAATTCATTATAAATCTTGCGGTTCTGACAATTATACATTGACTTACAAACCTGTGAGCTCACCAGCGTTTTCGCTGACCCATTTTAGTATATATCACAGGTACCCAGCAGTAGGTTGACTGCACAAGCAGGAATTATTAGCTCGAGTCAGCATACATACAACTAGAGATTGGACTGCATTATTATATTTTGTAAAATTAATTATGCTATGTAATCTCTCAATTTCAGGAATCGAGCTAATGTAACTATATTTTGATGTAAACATTTACATTATCTATACAAGTTTAAACGACGCATATAGTGGTCGTTCATTATATCTTATGTGCTTTGTATATTGATTAGTGACACCCAAATCAAGCTTCCGCAAATCATTAAAATTTTGGGGGTGTCACAGATTGGTATCAGAGCCTAAGGTTATAGTGAACTAGGTTGCATCTAGTGGGCCTAGACTATGACCGTTAGGCAGTATTCCTTATTAGTTATGACTAGTTCAGGGATTACATCATACGACTTTAATTTAACATAGCCTGATCAACTATGTACAATTAAAGAAAGATGATGTGAAATCTGAAAGAGTCATGTTGAACAGGAATGCATTAGTTGACTCTGACCTCGAGAGAAACGGGACTCAAAACACTTATATGCTAGACACTCAATAGGTTATTATGTGATATACATATATACATGAATAGACCTCATTACAACTTTAGGCTATATGAATATAGGCCTCTTTCTTTCAAACGTTTTGTCTCGGAATGACAAACACACCACTAGTTCATCATACTCGGACTAGTATCTTATCTCATTTCCTTGTTCTTTCTTACTCAGCATCATGCCTCCACGTCGTCAAATTACCCTTAGCGAAGCCGAGATCGCGGGAATAATTGCCCGCAGCGTGACTGAAGCCTTGGCTACCCGAACACCACCCACTAGTGAGGACACCGCAACCAATACTCCACCACCCAAACCCTGCTCCTATAAAGACTTCCTTAGCTGTAAACCGCTATACTTCAAGGGCACGGAAGGTGCCATTGGTTTGATCCGTTGGATTGAGCGCATGGAATCTGTTTTCAGTCTCTGCGACTGCACTGAGAACAACAAGGTCAAATTCGCTGTTTACACCTTTCAGGAAGGTGCATCCACGTGGTGGAAAACCCACGCAAACTCTGTAGGCCTTGAGGTTGCAAACCGACTTCCTTGGGCCGAACTGAAGAAGAAGCTGACAGAAAAGTACTGTCCTGAAGAAGAATTGCATAGGCTGGAAGAAGAATTCTGGCATCTGGAAGTGCAGGGAAATGATGTTGCTGATTATACCACCAAGTTCCAGCAGTTTGCCTTATTATGCCCGGGTTTGGTCGAACCAGAAAGTAAGGGCATCAAGAAATACATCCGCGGACTTCCTGAGAACATCCAGGGAAACGTCGCCTCATCCAAACCAACCACTACTGAGAGTGCCATTCGATTGGCCCACGAACTCATGGCCCTAGTTGTCAGCCGTGAGACCTCCAACACCTCATCCTCCAACAAACGCAAATCCACTGAACACCACCACAACTCCAACAAGAAAAACAACGCCATCCAAGTCTACAACACCAACTCTGAAACCACCCACAGCTACACCGGGGGCAGACCTTATTGTCCCAAGTGTAACTACCATCATTTTGGTCAGTGTGGTACTCCTTGCAACAACTGCAGGAGGCAAGGACATTTGACTAAGGATTGCCGATCCCCCAAATCCAACAACAACCCCTCTGACAGAAATACCCGACAACCTAGGTCCTGCTATGAATGTGGAAACCCAGGACACTTCAGGGATTCTTGCCCAAAGTTGAAGAATAAGGGCAACAACAACAACAACTCCCGCAACAACAACAACGCCAAAAGTACTGCTTTCGTGATCAACTCAGGGGACGCCCGTCTGGACCCGAATGTGGTCACGGGTATGTTCCTCCTCAACAATTTAACTGCTTCCATTCTGTTTGATACTGGTGCCGATAGGAGTTTTATTTCCGATGAATTTTGCCCTCTACTTGACATTACACCTGTTGCTTTAGACGTTAAGTACACCGTAGAGCTAGCAAATGGCAAGCTGATAGAAACCGATAGTGTGATACCTAATTGCACTTTAAATCTAGCCGACGAAACCTTCCCCATAGATCTTATGCCTATTGAGATAGGAAGTTTCGATGTCATCGTAGGCATGGACTGGTTGTCCAAACATCGAGCCGAAGTCATCTGCTACGACAAAATTGTTCGCATACCTCTCACTGTCGGTAGAACCCTAGTCATACAGGGAGAGACCGGAGGGACGAGGCTTAACATCATATCTTGTCTTAAAACCCGGAAATTTCTGAGAAAGGGTTATCTATCAATCCTCGCGCACATCATGGAGAAAAAGTCGGAGGAGAAGCGACTTGAGGATGTTCCAATTGTTCGAGACTTTCCAGAAGTCTTTCCTGAAGAACTACCTGGTCTACCACCACCAAGACAGGTTGAGTTCTCAATCGATCTTGTACCAGGTGCTGCGCCTGTGGCCCGAGCACCATACCGTTTAGCTCCATCCGAACTTCAGGAGTTGTCCACCCAGTTACAGGAACTCCTGGAACGAGGGTTTATCAGGCCGAGTTCTTCACCTTGGGGAGCTCCGGTCCTATTTGTTAAGAAGAAAGATGGTTCCTTTCGAATGTGTATCGACTATCGAGAGTTGAACAAGTTAACTGTCAAGAACCGGTATCCACTCCCTCGAATCGATGATTTGTTCGACCAACTTCAAGGGTCGAGTTGTTATTCAAAGATTGATCTCCGATCCGGTTATCACCAATTGCGTGTTCGCGATGCCGATATTCCAAAAACCGCTTTCAGAACCCGTTATGGGCATTACGAATTCCAAGTGATGCCATTCGGCCTAACCAACGCACCGGCGGTATTCATGGATCTTATGAATCGGGTGTGCAAGCCTTATCTTGACAAATTTGTCATTGTCTTCATCGACGACATCCTTATATATTCACGAAACAAAGAAGAACACGCGCAACACCTCAAAACCATCCTTGAACTGCTTAAACACGAGGAGCTCTATGCCAAGTTCTCTAAGTGTGAGTTCTGGATCAAAACCGTTCAATTCCTTGGTCACGTGATTGACAGTCAGGGGATTCACGTTGACCCATCAAAAATCGAAGCTATCAAAGATTGGCAATCGCCAACCACTCCGACGGAAGTACGGCAGTTTTTGGGACTTGCCGGGTACTATCGACGCTTCATTGAAAATTTCTCCAAGATAGCCATACCACTCACGACTCTGACCCAGAAAGACAAAAAGTTTGACTGGACTGAGAAACAAGAGTCGGCATTCCAACTCTTAAAACAAAAACTTTGCAGTGCTCCTATCCTATCATTACCCGAAGGCACCGATGATTTCGTGGTATACTGCGATGCTTCTCATCAAGGTCTCGGTTGCGTGCTCATGCAACGAGACAAAGTCATAGCTTATGCTTCCCGACAGCTCAAGATTCATGAAAAGAATTACACCACTCACGACCTCGAGCTAGGAGCTGTCGTTTTTGCCCTCAAAATCTGGAGACATTACCTTTACGGTACCAGATGTACAATTTTCACCGACCATAAAAGCCTTCAACACATATTCGATCAGAAGGATCTCAACATGAGGCAACGTCGATGGGTCGAGTTACTTACGGATTACGACTGCGAACTCAAATATCATCCAGGCAAAGCAAATGTTGTTGCTGACGCCCTCAGTCGAAAAGAGCGAGTGAAACCACTTCGGGTTCGAGCCCTCAGTATGACCATTCACAACAATTTAAACATTCAAATTCTCACTGCTCAACTCGAGGCCTTAAAACCCGAACATGTCAAAGATGAAGCCTTGCGGGGCATGGATAAATAGCTTGAAATCAGACCTAACGGGATTAGGTATTTCTCAAACCGAATCTGGTTGCCTAAATACGGGAACCTACGTGACTTGGTGATGGATGAAGCTCACAAGTCCAAATATTCTATCCATCCGGGATCCGATAAAATGTACCATGGTATCAAGGACTTCTACTGGTGGCCGAACATGAAAGCTGAAATCGCCACCTATGTCAGCAAGTGCCTTACTTGCTCCAAAGTCAAAATCGAATATCAAAAACCTTCTGGTTTACTTCAGCAACCCAGTCTTCCTGAATGGAAATGGGAACAAATTTCCATGGACTTCATAACCAAACTACCCAAATCCTCAAACGGTTGCGATTCCATTTGGGTGATCGTGGATCGTCTCACAAAGTCTGCTCACTTCCTGGCAATCAAGGAATCCGACAAAATGGAACGCCTCACCAACATTTACCTGAAGGAAATTGTGACCAAACACGGTGTTCCAATCTCAATTATCTCTGATAGAGATAGTCGTTTCACTTCACAATTTTGGCAATCACTTCAAAAATCTCTGGGTACTCGACTTGATATGAGTACCGCATACCATCCTCAAACAGACGGCCAAAGTGAACGAACCATTCAAACACTTGAAGACATGCTACGGTCCTGCGTAGTAGACTTCGGTGTAAACTGGGAAAAACATCTACCATTGTGCGAGTTCTCGTACAACAATAGTTATCATACCAGCATCAAAGCTGCACCTTTCGAGGCACTGTACGGTCGTAAGTGCCGGTCACCTATCTGTTGGACCGAAGTTGGAGATAGCCAACTCACAGGTCCAGAAATCATTTATGAGACGACCGAGAGAATCGTCGAAATTCAAAACAAGCTCAAAGCCGCGCGTGATCGTCAGAAAAGTTATGCTGACGTGAGACGCAAGCCACTCGAGTTCCAGGTTGGGGATCGAGTTCTACTCAAAGTATCGCCTTGGAAAGGCGTAATCCGATTTGGCAAACGAGGGAAGTTGAATCCCAGATACATTGGACCATTCGAGATCCTTGAAAAGATTGGTCCAGTGGCTTATCGATTGCAGCTGCCATCTGAACTCAGCAGCGTGCATCCCACGTTTCATGTTTCAAATCTGAAGAAGTGTCTGTCTGATGAGACACTTATCATTCCACTCGATGAAATTCGAGTTGACGAGAAACTTCACTTTGTTGAGGAACCCGCCGAGATCATGGACCGTGAGGTCAAACAACTTAAACAAAGTCGTATTCCCATTGTCAAGGTTAGGTGGAATTCGCGGCGCGGTCCGGAATTTACCTGGGAACGGGAGGACCAAATACGACTCAAGTATCCTCAACTCTTCACTGATTCAACGTCAAACACAACTTCAACATAAATTTCGGGACGAAATTCTTCTAACAGGGGGAGAATGTGACAACCGTCAATTTAGGACTATAATTTAGTGCCTAATAAAGTTTTAATACATGTAATTAGTTCTGTGTTAGGCTAATTAATGTATCAATTATTATATATATTGTTGAATATATATCTACAATTGTGCGGTTTGTTTAAATCGCACGAGCTTTAAATCGAATGAATTTTGATACAATAAATACGGACGTTGGTGATCAATTTTATTAAATAACGCTATTATGTCAAAAATATTATTATTATAATATTACGTATTCATTCGTATCGTACAATCAGAAAGTTACACAACTTAAAATGTAAAACGAGCAAACAAATTAACTTACCTTTTATAATTCAAATATTAAGTGGTTAGTAAAATATTTAAATAAAATTTAACGTAATACGTTGTATTTTTAAAAGTAACAACTAATATATAAAATAATTATTTAACGTTTTAACGACGGAGCAAACGAACACCGCACGGAGCGGGAACGCGGGGCGAAAATGGGGATTTAACCCCCACTTCCACCCACTTTCTTCCATTTCTCTTTTTCTCTATCTCTCACCTCCCTATTTTCTCTCAACAAAACCCAAACCAAAAATCATCAAAATCGCAAAATAAACACCTCAAACGACCTCGGATCTTCAAGCCCCTTTTACAATAAACGACCACCTCGCGACGATCTACACTTCTATCTTTCCGGAATTTCATTTCGGCGATTTGTAAGTTTCCGACACAACTCCGAAAACTCTCGTTTTTAAGTTTTATAACTTGCTAGTTGTTTGTATAACCTTGTAATGTCCTAAAATGGGTTGGGTAAAAATATTAGGCCGATCGATGGCCGGAAAACGCGTTTTTGGAGTTGAAACTCCGATCAGACCCCGTACGTCGCATTTGGTCTGGAGCAGATGCGACGTAGCGACCTACGTCGCATTATATCCCCAACGTCGCATACAGCGACGCAGCCTACTACGTCGCATTGACTTGCGAACGTCGCACATAGCGACGCAGACCTTAACGTCGCAAAAACGAACCTACGTCGCATAAGCGACGTAGCACCCTACGTCGCTATTGACTTAGCACTGTTGACCTTAGCGACGTAACCCTTTACGTCGCAAAACTCTTACGTCGCAGCCTACGTCGCAGGCTACGTCGCTAAAAACAGAACCTTCAAAACTCGAAAATTTTCAAAGTCAAAGTTACGGTAGCAATTCACTGTAGCAACTATATAATAACCTTTTGAACTATTGTTACAACCGTCACCAACGGGCCGTACGCATTTTCAAAACATACTTCAACACTCAAACAAGTCGTTGTAACTCGTGTCAATTCAATCAAACAAGTCGTAGTAACTTGTAACAATACAATCAACCAAATCGGGGAAATTTGGACATTTAGTTAGACAAACAACTTCAATGGTAGTCTTTCGAGATACCAATACAATTAATAACAATTCAAGTGTCGTGGACACATTCAGGTTTCAAGTCTTTGGACACCAACACACTGCTAATTACTTCAAGTTTATTAAGTTAAACACATCAGGAATCAGGTGAGTTTCATAGCCCCATTTTCACTACTTTTACCAGGGGTGTGATATTACTGCATCATTTTGTTTTACAAGTAGAACGCAAGTGACAAACTTCAAATACTACATGAGTTTCAAGCTAATCAATTTAAAGTCCTCCATAAGCATAGTCTCTAGTATTTTATAGCGTGAATGTTAGTATATGATATCATATGGGATTGACAATCCTCATCCGGGTTAGCACGCACTAATCGGTCAAACGGATGTATTAGCATTTGGGAAGACGAGTGTTGATTAGGCACTCGTAGGAGGCAAATCAGTTAGGTTTCCTTAATTGGGCCTGACAAATCAGTTAAGCTCAGACTATGTGCTCATGGACAGTATAACTTTTATTTTGCTTAATTGCATTTTAAATTCATTATAAATCTTGCGGTTCTGACAATTATACATTGACTTACAAACCTGTGAGCTCACCAGCGTTTTCGCTGACCCATTTTAGTATATATCACAGGTACCCAGCAGTAGGTTGACTGCACAAGCAGGAATTATTAGCTCGAGTCAGCATACATACAACTAGAGATTGGACTGCATTATTATATTTTGTAAAATTAATTATGCTATGTAATCTCTCAATTTCAGGAATCGAGCTAATGTAACTATATTTTGATGTAAACATTTACATTATCTATACAAGTTTAAACGACGCATATAGTGGTCGTTCATTATATCTTATGTGCTTTGTATATTGATTAGTGACACCCAAATCAAGCTTCCGCAAATCATTAAAATTTTGGGGGTGTCACATAATTGGAAAGCGAATTGAAGGCCTCTTAATGAGATGTACGAAAAGTAAGTCATTGGTATATGATGTACTTACAAATCACCGGTTATTTTATTTAGTAACGGTTATAAGGTAACACATGTTCTTATCCAATAAGATAAAATCGAATGCAAATTAGAAACTCAGATCAACAATTATGTTTGTACAAAATTATGACATGTTACCCGATTTACTGGATTTGTAACACATGTGTTACTGGTTTAGTACCACATGTGTTACAAACTAATATAAATAAATAACAGCCTTTACTGGTTGCTACCACATGTTATAGTAATTCATTAACTTGTTACTAGTTACTAAGACATATGACAATACCATTAACACATATATTACTTTAATACCATATGTGTTACTATCACTATCAATAATACGTTACTTTTAATCATGTGACATGTGTGTTAGTGGTTGGTAACACGTGTGTTAGTGGTAGGTAACACATGTGTTAATGGTCTGTAACAAATGCATTAATGGTTTGTAACACATGTGCTAACACAATTAACAAATGTATTACTTTGTTTAGTACTATGTGTTAGTCATTGGTAACACATGTGTTAGTGTTCTGTAACACATGTGTTAGTGGTCTATAACACATGTGTTAGTGGTCTATAACACATGTGATAGTGATAGGTAACACACGTGTTACTTGTTTAGTACCACATATGTTAATGATTGCTGATACAAGTGTTATTAAAAACAATTCTAAAATTAAAAACAGACTGAAATTATAAATAAGCTTACACTAAAAATAATAAACATAAGCATTTAAAAAGAAAAAAAATATCAGCTATAAAAATGTTACACAACAGTACAAATGATCTAAGGAAATTATTGTCAAAGATTATTTAACAAGATCTTACTGCTCAACAAGATCTAAGTAACATATGTGATATCGGAACTACATCCTACTGTTCAACAAAATCTTCGCCAGTAACTTCTACCTTATTCTTTTGATCAGGGTCTTCAAATTTCTGTTTGTATTTCTTGATTGCAAACTTTACCATCTTCTTTATCCCTTCATCAGTGTGTGCATGCGAAAACTCATCAACAAGGGCATGGACATTCTATTTGTCAATGTTGAACTTGTGCAGAATAATCTATGAGGTACCAATACAATATAGTTACACATGTGATACTGTGAAGAATATGTACAACAAAGTACAGATGTAAATAACAGTGTAGTAACACATGCGATACAGTACATTACTATATTTTGATAGTAACTCCTATCAATCATTGTGTTCAACCAAGTCTTCACAATCTATATCTTTGCAGTTCCTAATGCTAACTTTTCATGCTAATCAATCACTATGACGACAACAGGTAATTCATATTTCATTGAGACATTTCATCGAACACCTTATATGCAAGTTTACTTTAATTATTAAAAATAAACTACAGAAATAACACTTTTGTAACTATACTACCGCATCAACATCTAAACATACAGACACTAGACTACCATTATCCACATCAATATACAGTAGTAACACTTATGTAAAATAAAAAAACAAACATAATCGCCACACTTGTATCACCATACAGTAAAAATACAAAAAACGTAGCTAACACATGTGTTACCAAACCCTAAATTGAAACAAAAACACAAATAACATACAGTCATACAAGATCAAAACAAACCAAAAAGCGAAAAATAACGTATTTCACACTAAAAGCTACACATAAAACATCAAAATAACTTACCGAATGGAACTGAACCAAGTGGAAGAGCGGGAATCGCCGTTGATGATGTTGCATTTGGAGGAATCGCTTGACGAATGTCCATTGTATGTTGTTATCGATGAATATTAACCTCTGTTGGAGAATTAAGGTTTCACAAGAACGGTTTTCAGTGAAAAATAAACCGATAGAAAGATGAAGCGAACAACGTAGATGAAAGAGATGATGATTTTGGCGAGAAACAACAACGATTTGATAATTGGATGAAGGTTCTTGTGAATGTTAGGGTTTGGTGGAAAAAATCGCAGAGAGAGAAGAACTGAGAGAAAAGAATGAATTCAGTTTTTTTTTTTTTTTTTTTTTGAGATAAAGTGAAAAAATAAAATTAATTAATTGATTGGTGGATTGACGATTTTGCCCCTCCGCCCAAAATTTAATTTACTTTGATTTTTTTAATTAAATAATGGGGTTTTAATCTGGACCCTTAATTTGCAAGATCCAATGGCTCATGATCATTCCCTCATTCTCACACAAAATGAGTGTACTCATTTGAACCCTACCCTATTAACATACTAAAAAAGCAACACCAAAACCCATTAACTCGTTTACCTAAATAGGTTATGTGGGCCCGCCATATTAGTTAATTTTGTCATGTTAGCCCGTTCACCATAGTTCGGGTTAGGTTGAAAATTGTGACTCACAATTCTGACCCCGTTAACCCAAAAACCGTCAACCGATTTAATTTATTAGGCATGTTTCACGCACATAAGTTGGGGTCAGTGGGTTAAACACCAACTCGGTTTTTTTTAAGAAAATCACAATCCGTCAATCTTTCAACCAATTTACCGAAATGGGTTATGCAGGTATGTTTGCGAAAAAGTTATTTTGACCCATTTATCATGTTAGTTTTGGTTCAGGTTGGGAATTTCCAACCTGCAATTCTAAACCCCTAGTTTGATTCGGCTTGAATTAACAACCCTATTTATAGTAATTGTAATTTTAAAAATACTAACTTACAATTATCCAATTTAGTTAATCAGTAAGACAATTAGATAGATAAATAATTGTTACAATAATACGATAAATCATTTTTTTAAAATGTTTGTACTATATACATTAGATGTTGTATTAATTAAAAATGTACAATAATAATTTCAATTATTTGTTTAAGATAACAAATTGGTCAAACTCTTTATAAAAGTATTAGATAATCAAGATTATAAATTTCTAACCTTTTATTAATTAAATTCTTGTATCATATTAAATTCTAGTATCATGATGATAATACTAAATGATATTTTTATCTTGATTATTTACATTGATGAATTAGCAAGTCAATATTAAATGTATCTTGCCTTTAAATGTATGTATATATAGCATAATGGTTTGTCCTCTTATGTTCAACTCTTTATAAGGTTTACAAAAGTTACATTATTTTAAAAAGACAAATAAGTATTTGGTTATATATTTTGTAACCGATATAATTATGAGATATTAACTTTATAATAAATTCCATTAAATGTGTTTTAAAGTTTAATGAATTAATTAAAAGGGCAAAATAGTAATTTACTATTACTCTTTTTAAGACTTTGTCATAAACTCTTTATATATTAGTATAGATATATATATTGGACAATTAAATTAGAATTTATATATCTTATAATCCCTTAGAATCTGCCAAACACACCTATAGTATTTTAGTAGTGTAGGATTTAATTTTATCCATAAAATATTACTCCGTATTATATTAAGTGTTTAGAGTAAGGTTCAAATGAGTACATCAATTTTGAGTGAGAATGAGGAAATCAATAGATTTATGCCATGTGTCACTTTATTCTCTCCCCTCCACATTTTTTAAAATTAAATATCTCACAAACGGTAAGTCGAAAAATCATGCAAATTGCACCATCAAATTCAGCGTTTTCTCCTCTTCGATTTGCCGTCCCTCAAGGCATACTTTCGACAACTTTTTTTTTCTTCCATTTTTTGGTGGGTTTTACAAATTAGTAACATATGTGTTAGTGAGTGGTTATACATTTAATTTGTGGTTAAGGTTAGGGTTTAGGGTTAGGGTTTAGTAGGGTTTAGGGGTTAGTAGGGGTTAGTAGGGTTTAGTAGGGTTTAAGGTTTAAGGTTTAGGGTTTAGTATGATTTAGGATTTAGAGTTTTGTAAAGTGTTTAGGGTTTAGTGTTTAGGGTTTAGGGGTTATGGTTTAGGGTTTGAGGTTTGAGGTTTGGGGTTTCGGGGCGAAACCCTAAACCCTAAACCCTAACCCATAAACCCTAAACCCCAAACCCTAAACCCTAATCGCAACACTGTAACACATGTGTTAGTAAATGTGAAACCCATCAAAAAAATGAAAAAAACAAAATTCGTCGAAAGTATGCTTTGAGGGACGGCAAATCGAAGAGGAGAAAACGCTGAATTTAATGGTGCAATTTTTATAATTTTTGGATTTGTCGTTTGTGAGATAATTGATGTTGGGGGTAAATGGGTTTTGTAAATGTGGAACATTATACTTTGTACACATGACTTGATATCATTGGTTCCCTCATTCTCACACAAATTTCTATTATCATTTGAATCCTATACTAAGTGTTTACTCCCCATTTTCAAGAAAAATAGTTTTTTGGAGGTGCACGATTGAAAGCATGTTTGACTATCTATTTCAAAGACAACTACCTAGCCTTATCTCTCTTATCTTATATAGGAGAGACTATATTACTTAATCTTCTTCTTAACTACCCCTTTTAAACTAAATCCCACCTTACATTGACTTAGTTAACATAATCTCAACCCTTGATTCTGATTAGTAAAATGATTAATTAATCTTAACATTTTTTGTCCTAATTTGTTCCAAATTTACCCTCCACTCAACATCCCGTCTCTTCCTTTTGATTAAAATTATCGACCAATGCCATAACCCTACCAGCGACCAATCCACACAAACATAGACCATGCAAAAAATCAAACCCCAATTAAAATTTACTGATCTATTCTTCTTCTCCATGTCAACCAACTAATCGAATCAATTTCTGCAGAAAACCTATCAATTGCTCTAGAATAGCAGCCACGTACGAGGGCGGATTTGGGGGAAAATTTCGATCAACATAAGTTTGAAATGGAGGGGGTGGCGGCGGAAGAGCACCGGTCGGAAGAATTGATCTACCGCAACCTCGGATCGCGACACCGGCAGCTGGCAGGGAACGATCGTAATCAATTGCAGTCGATTGTAAAATAGGTACTTGTCTCTCCATTCTTGTAGGGTTTGATAGAAATGAAAAAAGGTTTTTTGTCCCAATTTCATTACCCAATCGACTTGCAAGCTAGGCAGATAATGATTTTAAATTCTTGTCCGAATTTCACTTACTGACCTGGTATTTGGATGAGACTTGGACTCGTCGATTCTATTCACAAACTGTTAATGGGCCGAGGTTGCGTTTTTTATAGTTCAAATCAGTTTCGTTTATGCTTATGGTCTTTTGAATGTACATGTTAGTTTCGTTTATGGTTATGGCTACAAAATCAAAGAAAGTTGTTTGGCCCTTGATAATGGTAGTAATGTATATCCATGATGTGGAAATAATATGGTCTTTCTGTTCATATATCTTTTTATCAAGGTTTTAACCTACATTTCAAAGTTCTCTATTGATTTTTATGTTTACGATTATATGTAGTTTTGTTATCACATTTTTTTGTTCATATTTTCTAACTTTAGTTGGTTTATTTTAATGTTATTCGTATATCTTAGAAAGTTTCTTCTCTTTTGAAGATTCAAGCTTATGTGTTTTATGAACACCAAATGTTCGATAAAATGTTTTATAGCAAATACTCCGTATTAAATAACTACTGCCACAAAGTTTAGTTTATTTCACATATGCTAAGGTCAGTGTTTGGACACATGGAAGCTTCTTTGAAATATGTTCTCATTCTCAGCTGGAACTCTTGAGCTCTAATTTACTTACTATCCCGTTTAATATGACAGTGGAACATAAAGTTTAGATTAGTAGATGATTTAATTTAGTGAGTTACTATTGGTTTCTTTTATATTCAACTCCCTTTTCTTTTTTGTAGGTACTATCCGAATTTGAACCGGTACGATGGTTGAACCATTTGATTGAAAAGATTTTGGCCTGTATGTCTTGAAATTATTGTTTCACATGAAATTCTACTCCCTATTCTACCTTGCGTATTTGCTTGATTGCTTATAACTTTCTTACTTTCCATTGTTTTTTTTTAATTGGAGGCTTATAATTGTACAGTTGAATCTTAATCTTTTTCAGGGATGTGGAATAAAAGAAGAAAAAATGGAGAAAGAAGACGATTTGATATACTTAGTACCTGCTTCACAAACTCGAATCGGTGGACATATGAACGGGTAATACACCACAAAATTATCAACTTATATTTGACTGACATTTTTGTTTTTGGTGCTACATATTCAATCAGTGTTCATAAAAATCTATTATCTCGATTATCATTGTGGATTAATCTGTTCGATCCGATCCTGATTATTTTGCTGAAGTGGCACACTCCTATGTCAGAATGCTAATGGATATGAACACGATGTCCGTTTGTTCTTTATATTTATTATTCCAATTCCAATATTTTCGTTCCACATGGTAGATATTTAATCCATAATTCAAATCGTTATTGCAAATAACCATATCAACAAAAAGGGGCCTTAGTAGTTTGGAAAACGGGGGATCCATGAAGAAGCAAATATATATTGATTGAGATTGATTAAACGGGTAAGAATTAGAAACGAATAGAAGGGATTGACTAAAGAAAAAGATTGCAGCTGATATTGAGTTAGTAGTCATAATTTACTTCAGAGTTCACACAAAGATATGAGGTTTATTAGGTTTCATACTGTCTGAAGGTACAAAAAGTTCTACCGGGAAACCTAAAAGCAGTCGATTATAACACACGATGAGATCACATCTGATTATGATAGAGAATATGCAACAAATGAATAATAAAGTACGAAATAGAAGAACTTCTTTAGAAATCTTGTGTTGCTAACAGGTCTTCGACAAGGTAATACTAAAATGTTTGTTTACTTTGCCTTTATTTTATTTAATTTTTTTGTGTTAAATAATCTATTAACAATCCACAATATTAGACTTTTTTGTTCATATTTGTAGTTTATGTGAACCTATAGACACAACGCTAATAAAGTTTGGAGCCTTATATTTTCATTTGTAGTTTCTGTGAACCCATTTGCATCATATACTGATTTAGAGGCAACCCTAAAGTCCATTAATTTAGAGAATGGTAAAGTTAACAGTTTGAGTTTATCTTGCAACTTTAAGATCCAAGAAATTGAACCATCTGCAATGCAGCCAATGGTGTCTCAAAATACCAAAATTTGAAAGATATCTTAGCTTAAAAAATGTTTGATATGACGGAAATGTATTAATAATTTCGAAGGTGGCAGCTGGTGGCGGTCGGAGGTGGCTGGTGGCAGCAAGTGGTGGGGGTAGTGGGTGGTGGTAGGTGGGGTTGGGGGAAAAAGAAGGTAGGAGGAGAAAGAAAAGAAAGTTCAGGGGTTAAAATGTAAAAATCAAAATAGTGGAAGGGGTGTAGGGTGAGCTTTTTTGTTATATATTTTTTTTTGTTAACTTTTAACCCTATTTTTCAAACTTATTCCAAAAATGTCATCCTTTATAACAATTGATCCAAACCACACGATTATCTAATGGCCACAATTAATCTTTTCCTCCTTCTCCTCAAATACATTCTTCCATTATGATTCTCCATCTTATTTTATTTAACTACTAGATTATTGACCCGTGTATATACGGGTTTGACGATAAAATATATATTTTACAATTCTTACTTAACTTTTATAAGTATACTAGCTTAAGACCCGCGGTTTCGCGGGATGCACCATTCATATTTGTAATAATCATACGTGATAATTAATAAGGAACGTAAGTGAATATATTAGTGTGTGCAAAGTATAGTTATTTAGTAAATTATAACATAAAATTACACAAAAGAGCAAAAAATACATAAGAAGTAAATCTATAACGATAAAAAAACAAAAATTACACACCATAAATTGAATTCCATGTATCTTAATAAAATTAATTCAATTTGACATCTTGAGATACACAATACTAACATTAAAATAATAAAAAAATGTTTTACGCTAAGATTAAAGAACTTCATATGTAAAATATAATATCATACACAAATTTAAAATGTATAATGGTGTGATAGTCTTCTAAATGTCCATGTTATTATTTGCACTCTCGTTAGTTTCTAGTATGTTTTATTAAATGTATGATACAATGAATAAACCAGATTTAACATAAGCTATTATAGTACATTTTTTCACATTTAACTTATTTAATGTTACAAATATGTTATTGCTTTAAATTTTCTCAATTTCAATATAAATTGAGAAAGCTATAGATGTATTATAGTAATTTGTAAGTATAAAAAATGTTGTCAAAAGTTGAAATGTGAGCTAATAATAATTTTTAGAATTTTTTTTATCATTTTAAAACTTAAGGCATCAATACTTTGTTTAGTTGTTCATTGGTTGTGCAAATTTCTTCACATAGCTACTTCATTGTCGGGTCATGGAACCCAGAAGAACACAAGTTAACTATAATGCAAACCCAATTAGTCGCTCTGAATTTATAAAACCTTACTATTCAAACTCTATATATATTGTGAGAACAAAAATGTTAGTGGAGGGAAAATTTTTATTTATTTTTTATTATTTTATTATAACATATCATAAATCATAATATACACCAACTTTACACCACACTCATTGTACAAATAATACTTACCATCCATGATCTAAATTTTCTTTTAGAAAAAACAAAAGTTGTATTAATAAAGCACTCCTCATACATAAATTCACCACCCTTAGAGCCATGTATGCATTTAAATTATATATTGTACACATCCATTACATAAATAGTTGACCACCATATCAGTACATACCATATGCAAATTTTTTACACACACATTGACAGCTCAATACACAAGACAGTGTCATATCCATGAATTATCCAGTTCGGAATTCGTCGCCTTTCATCTGTTTGACACCACTCGATCATCACCAAACACCTTTCTTCAGTCTCGATCTTATCCACTCATAACTCTAAATCTGTACCTCTAAAAAGCAGTCCTACACCCCATAAAACTTTTCCCCAAACACCTTTGCGTTCCTATTTTTCCAAATTAAATTTGTAGTGACTGACCCATAATAGCCCCGACCATACTTCTTTACTCCATTTTGTTCCCAACCCATCTATTTAGTGACTGTAACAGTTTCTCCATATCTATAACATCACGCGTACCTATTTTCCACCAACCAAACTCCTGATCCCAAACCAGTTTGAAATTTTTGTACACTACTAAGCAATGATCAATAGTTTCAACATCCTCTTCAAAATATGGGCACAATAATGTATTCAAATCAATACCTCTTTCGACCAATTCCATAAATACCTGAAGCCTCTTATTTCCCGTTATCCACGCAAATATATTGACTGCTCGGTGCCACCTTTATCTACTGCGTTTGTTACCCCGTTGGCCTCGTCAAAATTACTCATCAATTCTTTTTGCCATTTTGCTAATGGTATAAACATGTTAACTATCCCACTAACCACTTGCCATATATCACATCAACCGGGATCTAAAAATCGTATCAATTAGATTAATTAGTTGCTCCATAGAACAACACGACCCTTGAATTTCAATTTTGTCTAGCCATCCACCTACACATTAAATTAAGGCAATTAAACAATTAGAGCAACAACCCATTTTAACATTATGTATAACCCTAATGTCCAAATATCTTAACTACTTGTGCACACTTTACATATATCCAATTTGATAACATCCATAAGATTATGATAGATAAATAATCCAAATTTACTGTCTAATCAGGTAACCACCATTCTATTTGATATTTCATCGAAAGCACCTTTAGAGCACTCTCCACATTATTATAGATGAATACTCAAGAATTTAAAGATTTTGAAAATAGAAACAACTAACAATAGATAATACTCAAGGACGATACCCGAACCATCTTTCTAATCCATGTATCATAATTATCAATCAAATTAATCACAATGATCCCCTAAGGTCCAAATAGAAGACATGCACATAACACATCTAAGCAACTAAAACTCTAAAATAGAATATACAGAATTGTAACAGAGAAACAACTAACAATAAATAAATATTCAAGAACCATACCTGAACCATCTTTTTCTTATTCATGGATGCTCTCACATGTTAAAAACATAAGAATTTCCAGTTCTTCAATGATTTTAGGAATCAACTGCAAGTCAGCCTCAAAGGGGTGTCAAAATGGATTTAGGTTGAAACATATAATGGTTTTTTCTATATTGAAATGGGTGAATTTCGGTTGGGTTGACTCCCGCAATCACAGTATGTATTTTGCTTTTTAAAGAGCCTATGTAACATGTTTGCATGCATTTAAAATACACTTTGGAAAAAACTTGACCAGTTTGATGCATTTGAGATTAATGATCTACCATACTCAATCATTCATATCTACATTGGGTCCAAATTGCCACCTGTATACAACCATTCATATCTACATTCGGTCCAAATTGCCACCTGTATACCCCTGTATATCCCCTAAAATAATCTCTGGCCAATGAGAATAAAAGTTACTTTCGAGTTCCTATTGCGCTACTAATCCATAATTTAGACCATTTTTGAATTCCTGATATATCATCATAGAAATAGTGAATCTCAATAAGCACAGAAATAGTGAAACTCGATAAACAATAACACAAGCTGATTAAAACTCACCAAGATATGATAACTCTTACTAATGTCTTCGGCAAAAACTTTCCGGACGTAAACACAAATCTGCTACGATTCAATGAATAAAATTAGATATTGAAAACCATAAAGAGGCCAAGAAATGGGAACCTGAAATACACAACTATCAAAGAATAATCGTTACACGATATTGATCAAATGCAGATGATAAACATCATAATGCTATTCAAATAAATTCTGCAAATTATATTCGGAAATTAAAGAACTACTAAGCTAATAAAATTTGTCAAACACTTGTTAAGAGCTCGTGAAACACATGTTATCAAACACCAACACATGATTGAAGTTCATAATCTGTAGAATCGCCCAATAAGTATGTGACTAAATGAGCTTGAAATCCTATGATTAAAAGAGTACTACATCAGTAACTAAGTGCTACACCAAAATATGCATGGAGCAGATTTCATGTCCTCTGCAATAAAACTTTTAATATAAAAACACACCAAAAAAAAGGGGGGGAAAAAGAAAGGGAAAAGGAGTGGCTTATTTTAAAAGCATCAATTGATGGACTAATATTTATTTGGATACGTAGAAAACCATCTAAGCAATCCCATTATAACGCAACCAAATGGCCATATATAAACAGTAGCAGTAGTACACTTCATAAGCAATTGAATGCTAATCATTGGCAAAACTTGGACTTACCGTATTTTTCAACTCATTCACCCTTTCCATATGCCCCTCGTACCTACAACTGAGACTCGTAAGGGTAAATGTGTAAATAAATGAACATATAAATAAGTGTACAAAGAAAGTGAATTGCGGTCAGCTTTACATTCTATTCTATAATCAGCAATGTCAAATCAGTACAGTTGACGAAACATGTGCAGTTGCTCTAAAGTGTACTGACTTTGGCCAACTCTTATACCAAAGTTTCAACTATTCAACTCTGAATTCATCATTATTCAAGATTAAAAGCTGTAAAAACAGTAACTGTTACCTCATGAAAAGTTATATATAATCCGTCAGTCACAACAGAACAAACAACTTATGAAAACAAAAATCAATCACCAGATGAACGAAATCATCATGGTTTATCAATCAGATGAAGGCATGGGATTATTTCTAATAGGCATAACAACCAAAACCGAACTTATCTAGTTTATTGATATGTCGTATAAAAAATATATGAAGATTAAAAATAAAATAGTTCATGTCATGCTCGTCCTAATCACCGCAAATCGCTTAGCAGATCTTCGGTAACTGGTTGCTACAAATGAAAGCATTTAAATTTAGATTCTTGTCTTATGGAGAAGGTTCAAAGGAGTGTAAAAATCATCAACAGGGGTCGCCATTGCCATTGATTATGGGTTGAAAGTGAAGGTTGTTTGGAAATGATAAATGGCTGTGGTGAATGCAGATGAGAAGCCGTGTATCTGAGAAGATATATCTATAATTAAAATACAAAACAAACTTATGCAAAAAAGGAGGTAGTAAATTTAAAATTTGAATTATCAGATAACATTTAGAATTTTTTTTTTATTAAAGTTCGTGGAATGTAGGATTATAGTTACAATTAGTTTTTTTTATAATCTGGATAATCATAATCATAATAAGGTTGACAATATATCAATTACTCAAATTAAGAAATACTAAATAATAACCTTAATAATATACAAAGTATTCAAAACCATAACATAGGTATTTCATCAAACATGTAATAGGAAATTATTCAATACACCAAATAATCAACATTTACACATTGGAAATCTCATAATAAGCTTAACGATGCAAATCTCATTATAAGCTTAACAAAAGAAGAGGATTAAAAATTTAGAATCGTATATATAGTAAAGGGGACTAACCACAGATTATGTGGCTCGAATCCGGCCAGTTCAAATCCATTATCGAAAATGAATCATCTCTGTTAATCGCATGAAAATGATTTGTCTCTGTTAATCGCATGAATCGTCTCTGTTAATCGCATGAATCGTCTCTGTTAATCGCATGAATCGTCTCTGTTAATCTCCTGTTATCGTATTTGAATCGTACGAACCAATCACCTATGTGGATGGCGACTAACCTAATCAATCGAACTGAACATGATACTAATCACTAAATCATCTCTCTCGATCTAATCCTGTTGATCTGTTTGATCAAGTCATCGATTTTAGGGAATTTCAAATTGGGGGTAACGTATGGTTAAGATCAAGGTTAGGAAAGGGGAGGATAACATGCCGTATGACATACTGAGTTGATCTTATTTTTATTCTTATTTAATTTAATCATAAAAGCATAATAAAATAATTAAATTAAGCCTTTTACATTATTATTTTATTTAAATTCAAAATTTAAACAATAAATTAGTAAGGGCATTAGTGTCTTTTTAATGAAATGATTATGATGTCAGCAAATAAACTAATGGATGGATTTGCATGTTGACTTTTGAAATGGAAGGACTAGATTTACCCATTTTAAATTTGGTCAAACTTTTTTAAACATTTATACTTTCTTATTATAATATAAGTAGATAAGTAGATATGATTTTTTATATTATTATCACTTGAATACAACTTACTCTCATATTTATGTATGTAATGATTAAAATAAGCATAATAATTTGAGTTTAGTATTACCGTGTGAAACTATACTTACGGGGTGCGATTTAATAAATTGTTAGTTTAACGACTTATTATTCTACTACGTAAAATATGATGTTGTGGTATTAATTATCCGTTTAATTCTTTTTATCGTATGTAAATTGATTCGTTAATCAAGTCCACCCGAAAGAGCAATGTTTAAACTAAATTGGTATTATTGTGCTAAAATCTTAGTATATAGAATCTTAAATCAAATATAGATTGTCTTAACTTGTTTACCCACCAATCCAATTTGCCACCCCAATCTAAAAATATTAAAATTTGTCTCTATAGTATTATATTACAATGCAGCATCATATTAACTTATATGCAACGCAAAAAACTAACCTTGTTAAATTAAATAGCAATATCAAACAACTTATTCCAATCTTAAATTATATATAAGAAACAGTTGATGATGTCATCAAAAATCTAATCAACCAATAGAATTACTCAATTTTGTCCAATTAGCTAAATTATAGGATTAAGTGACATCATAAATAATTAATTATTTATTATATAAGGAAAAATAATTATGATAACATTATCCAAATAGGTATTCGTGATACATTAGGACTATTATCATATCACAATATGTATTCGTAATATATTAGGACTATTATCATATCACAATTTGATGATGCGTTGATTAGATTTAATCCTTCATATCAACAACTTTTAAAATCTATTTGTTTTCGTCCAACCCCGTGTAGTACACGGTTATAGAGTCTAGTTGAATAATATAGTAAATTTGGAATAATGAAGTCTCTATATTATTTTACCTTTTTATAATTTGCAACATCGAAGACAATTAAAAAACAATTACATCAATCAGCAATTGAAGTTCCAAATCAGTAACCAACTCTAAACCCATTCGTTACAGAAGCTACATATCACCCAAAAAAGACACGCCTAAATGCTAGATAAAATTCCTATTCAAATCATTCTCTTCACATACAATTAAAAAAAACATACGAAAGCCAATCCCCTTCTAAGATAAACAATCAAAATTGGGTTATTAAAAAATAAAAAATAAAGAATTCACACCATTAAGCACCCTGCAAATCAAGCTAAACATCATGTAAAACAAAATTATGTAATATACTTGTTTTAAAGGATACCAATAAGGATTATGTATTTTACTTGATGCCTTGATCAATACAATGTTAAATGAAGTGACCATTGGTTACCTATATGGCACAAAAACAGAAGATCCCAACTTAAAAACAAACTCATCCAACCATTTGCTTCTTCATCCGGATATGTACATCAAATCAACTATATCACAAGCACCAAAATTTAGTACAAAGACATTAAAACTAAGAACGTGGTTATAAGTGAAACTGAAGTAGATCAAACTGAAAGTTAATGAATGTAATTTGGAGACACATGACCCACCCATTTTGCCCTCACGTACAAAACTTTAAGAATGTAATTTTTAAATAAGTTATTGACTCGTGTGAATTAAAAACACACAGAATCATCTTTGAAACCTTACTTAGTCCTTTCGACCCACCCACCTTGTAACCTATAACATTTACTAATAAAGAGAGCAACATACCGTAGCTTAGTCCTTTCAACCCACCGTCGTTGTAATACTCTGCCATAACCTTCACATTACCCATATCCATTTATAAACAAAATTTAAAAACACAACAAATCAATACTAATAGAACAATATGTTGAGTCACTGGTTGCTGACCAACTCAATAATAACAAACTCGATGAAGAAAATGATTAAGTCAAAGCTGCTGTTGCTGAAGTCTGTACTCACTGGTAGCTGTTCATTCTACTTAAGGAAACTGATATACTGAAGAAGATTAAAACTCAACTTTGTGTATCGCTGACTCCAAGACTAGCAGCGAGAGTTTTACATCTTCAAATGAATAAAGGCAAAAGTCACTGCTTTAAATAAAAGCTAGTTGCTGAAGATATATAATTCAAGTCATTCTACAAGAGCACGATAGCTCGCAGTGAGTGAGGAGGATTATTACATCTTCAGAGACTATATTAATAAAGTTTCTTTACAAGTACAAGTCGCTCTTCGTATGTACGTCAGCAAGTGTTCCTCGTAATTGAAAATTTCTGAAGAATTACGTGGCAGCAAGTGATTGGTGTTAAGGAAGAAGAGATATTTGCGGTAACAGAATTGGGACCCGCGGAATGTCTGTTCATCAGAGATCAAGCTAATCAAGCAGCGACACGTGTCATTCCAGATCCTATTTTGTAGGAGATATTTATGGGATATTTGTAGTATATATAGAGTGGTACATTGTACTTAGAAACTTGCCATTTTGTACGTGTTAATCACTTGTCTGTCAGTGAGTAGTTTGTCGAAGCACGTACCAGCGATCAACGCGTGAACAGTTAGCGTGTTTGTCCACTACTGTTCATCTCTTTTGTAATAATTAGCTTAAGTGTTTGATTTAGATTAGTTTTGGCTAGTCTATTCTGCAATCAACACTCAATGAGTTTTATAATCAATAAGATTCACAGTTCAGCTATTATTGCGTTTTGTTTATCTCTGTTTTATATTCATCATACTCTGTTTGTGTTAATTCGATTAAAAACTTGATAAACTAACTTAGATAAATTCAGAAAAAGTTTTTAATTGTATTCAACCCCCCTTCTACAATTAAACTTTATATATTGCGATTCCATATCACTAAGTAATAGTGATTTCGGGACTCACAATTGGTATCATAGCAAAGTTGGTTTAAAATAATTAACCAGATCTGCAATGAAATCAGTATAGTACAGTTGTGTTGACTCTGAGTATCAAAAGGGAAATGGTTCTACTACCAAACCTCCAGCGTTTGATCCCTCTAGGATTGAGACCTGGATGTCCCGAATGATGATGTTTTTGGATCTTGTCGATGATCGTCTATGTAACATTATAATCAATGGTCCTCATATTCCGACCACTATTATTCCTACTGTTGCTGCTACTGCAACTACTCCGGCCATACCAGAAGTGGTTGTGCCAAAGAGAGAGGAACAATGGTCAGATGAGGACAAAATGTTAATAAGGTTAGACAAACAATCTTAAATCTACATAGGCATCACTAGTACAAATTTGAGATTTGGTCACACTAGAAAAGTGTGACCATATGCATATAGTCACACTAGTGTTTTCACAGTCTGTGTGACTAAAGGTCGAGCGACCATAGGGTACATACAGTTACATTAGCTGGTTAGTGGCCATATCCATTTAAAAGAGTAACCAAAACCATAAAATGTGTGACCATATGCTCTTTAAAATGAAGTAAACGTGTATTTTGTGTGACTATAGTTCATCCAATGGCCACTTGAATTTTATGTTTGTGTGGATTTTGCAACAATTAGTCATACAATGATTGTTTTATTTTGGGATTTGGTTACATAAAATTAAGTCAAAAGTGACCAAAAGTGTTAATAAGTGTGACCATATGCTCTTTCAAGTAAAGTAAACGTGTATTTTGTGTGACTATTGTTCATCCAATGGCCACTTGAATTTTATGTTTGTGTGGCGTTTTGTAACATTTAGTTATACAACGAGTGTTTTATTTTGGGATTTGGTCACATAAAATTAAGCCGAAAGTGGCCATAGGTGTTAATAAGTGTGACCATATGCTCTTTAAAGTCAAGTAAACGTGTATTTTGTGTGACTATTGTTCATCCAATGGCCACTTTAATTTTATGTTTGTGTGGCGTTATGTAACATATAGTCACACAACGAGTGTTTTATTTTGGGATTTGGTCACATAAAATTAAACCACTACTACAAAACGTGTTAAAAAGACCGGTTAAAAAGCTTAAGTAGACCGGTTTTTGAACCGGTCTAGATGAGGGGTGGTCTACTTGCGAATTTATATATAGACCGGTTTGATACCCGGTCTCTTTGTGCCTTATATAGACCGGTTCTATGGGTTTTACCCGAGACCTTCTTTGAATCAATATAACCGGTCGCTATATCATTTTTTGTTTATTCATTTTATCTAGAAATATGTAGAAACATATATATAATAATCAAACAATAAAAAAAAATAATCAAGCTATGACATCAATAATAAGACAATGTATACATTAAAACACATTTTATTCATCAAGTCAACAACAGTAAGACGAATGATACATTATTTCTATGAAGTCAAAAAGCAACAAAACTACTATTAGAATTTCTAATGAATCCTAATAACCTACACTTCCAATTAGTTCAGCAGCTCAAAAAAATCATTAAGCATTTCCAGCGAAATCTAAATTCAGCAAGTCAATGTGTAGATCATGCCACTTGCCATAGCAAATCCTGTAAAAAGACAATTTGATCGAGTAGCCTGAAAAAGGTGAGGTTGAAACATGCATCAGTTTCAAAATAGTGAAGATTCTTGAATGATGTTTCCAATCTATGGTTTATCAATAAGTATAGTTTCAATTAGTTGGCCTTTTGTACATACCAATAGAGGAATTGCATATGAGAATTAACAAATATTTGTTTCTCTTGCACCTGAGCAATTGGAACAGCGTTCAGCTATAGTGCAGCAATACGAGTTGAATTCTGCGATTAGCAAATCCTCCAATAAGTTATTGCTCAAAAGTGTTCAACACAAGTAAACATGCGAATTCTTTTAAAGCACAATGAATTGTACAAAAAAAACTCAATAATAGTTGAACTGATAGCAAAACGATTGAACAAAACTACAACTCTATGTTTTCAAGCCCACGGGTCACAACATTAACGCCTATCGACAATCATTGTCAACGCAAAAAGTCATCGTTAGTCAAAGTCAAAACCATTTATATAAATAAAACTATAGAAAGAGAAAGAAACCTTGAGCAGAATTTTAAAAGGTCAATATTTATCATAAAGCCCGGCAAACTTGCTTCCCCTGTTCAAACACGATAATTTGTAACTGTAACACCCCCAAATTTAACAGTTTGCGGAAGCGACGTTTTGGGTGTTACTAATCAATAATCATAAGCACAAAGGATACAGTGAACGACTCTAAATGAGACGTTCGAAAAGTTATTACATTAATACATAAATAGTTTCAAAATACAAGCTCGAGTTCAAGTGAATTTCCTAGAGATTCTAATACATAACAACTAGTACAAAAGTAATGTAATAAAATCTCCAAGCTTGTAAATGCATGCGACTCGAGCTAAGTAAGCTTATCCTGCTGGGCATCCCTACTGATGCTGTGTACCTGAGAAGCATTACTAAAACGGTCAACCAAAAAGGTTGGTGAATCTCACAGGTTTGTAAGTAAGTAAACAGCTTGAACACACAAGTAGTTTTTGTAAATCATAGCCAGCCAGTAAGTAACGATCACAGGTTATGCTCATCGTTAACTTAAGTTTTAATAAGTGGTGGTTGCAGGTTATGCTAACCGTTTGATACAATTGCCATGAGCCACCATAGTTGAAGCTTAACGTACAGCAAATATAGGTACCCCCTCATGAATGTATCCAAAACATTCATACGGAACGAGTAAGAAACGCCCGTTTCTACAGGAACGGTTCGTGGTAGTGCTTGCTACCCCGGGCGGGGATTGTCAGTCCCATATGGATCCATATACTAAAACTCGCGCTTATCACATAACTAACAACTATGGTTCAGGAGGATTTCATTGGATTAGTCGTAAACTCATGCAGTTGGCGTATTCGTAATCTCATACAGTAAGTAAATCATGGCAGCAAGTAAGTTTTGTGTGTTCATGTAAAACAGTAATGCATCTCACCCCTGAGTAAAAACAGTAAAGTAGGGGCTGTAAGACTCACCTGAGTCTGGCAGATAATGCAGTAAGTAAGCAAGTAGTATCCCGAACTAGCAACCCTTAGCGTCCTAATACGCATAAGGTTTAGTAAGTAAATGGAATACTTGTAAAGTATCCATGCTAGTTGTTCCCAAACTAGTTAATGTCCGTTAGTTTGTTTGTACGTTTGTATTCGTTTGTAAATCGTAGTTTGTATAAAAGTTGTACGGTCTGTTTGTTATCAGTGTATAATAATAATTCCATCCATTCTTATTATGTATTCATAGTAGTTGTATAGTTGTAAAGTATACTCGTAAAATCGTTTGTTTGTATTACAACATGTATCGTTTGCGTAAGTTCCAATGGGCTTAAACCCCAAAGGGTACGAGTGAAACCTCGTAAGTATTCGAGTGTATGTTCGTATCAGTTAACGTGTAATCCAGCACGTAACTAGTGAGTGAACTTGTAAGTTCGTATCGGATGTAATCCCGTGTAGTTGTTCAAGTGTATGTTTGTTGGAGTGCAATCTCCTAAGTATTTCCAAGTGTAATCTCGTACGCGTGTGTGAGTGAAATCTCACGTTAGTTTAGTATAGTCTTGTACGTATTCAAGTGTTGCTGTATACTCTCGAAAGTATAGTATTTTCATGTATAAGTAGCATCGTATTTGATTTAGTAGTTGAAAAGTGATTCTAACACTTAGAGTATATTTTGTTTTCTGATCTGGGCTTTCTGCGACACAAGGCTTGTGTCGCAGACCGTATGCGACATAAGGTCTGTGTCGTATGGATTTGTTTCGGTTTGGTGTTTATGCGACACAATGGTTGTGTCGCAGACAAGGGTACGACACAATGATACGACATAGTCGTTGTGTCGCAATCAAGCGATAGGTAAACTTTGTGTCGTAGATGGTACGACATATAATGCGACATAAGCGTTGTGTCGCATACATTGCGACATAACGTGCGACATAACATGCGACATAGTGTTGTGTCGCATGAAATTTTGGTCCGATGCGACACAAGAGGTCTGTTCGGAAATTTAGTTTCCGAAAACGTATTTTCCGGTTTCCGATGGGTCTAGAACTTTTATACTAGTTTTAATATGTTATAATAAGTCCATAATAACTATTTGTAGTCGTTTTTAAGGTTTGTGGTGTCGTTTTCTTTAAAATGACCAAAACCGACATTTACGTTAACGTGTTCAAAAACGAGTTTAGATTATATATTCGGACATCATTTAGTTAGGGGAACAACATGGAAGTAAAATAAATGTAATCGGAAAAGTTTCGAGTCGCCGGAAAACTTACAAAGTTGTCGAATCAAGAAACCGAAAAGATAGGATTGTAGAGCTCGTTCTCGTGATCACTTTTCTCCAAACCGAGCCTAGCCTCCGAGGTGTTTTAATGGTGTTTTTAGGGTGTTTTAGTGTGGGTTTTAGAGAGAGAGAGAGAAACCGTAGAGAGAGAGAGGGAGAGTGATTGAGTGAGATGGTTGTGTTTGTGTGTGTACGTGAGAAAGGAAGGGAGGGGGGGGTGATGTCCCCTCCTTGTTGGCCGGTTGGTGGGGTCCACCAAGTGTGGATCTCACCACTTTTCGTATCCTCGCGTTCGCGCTCCGTGCGGTGCTCGTTTCCCCTGTCGTTTAAACGTAAAAATCATTTTATACGCGATTAAATATACGTTTTAAAATACGAAATAATATCCGATTATTAAGTCGAAGTATTTCATCAAAATACTAGTTTTCAAGTTATAAAACATAACTTAGTTTTGTTTTGTCGGTTGGTCGAGTTTTCGGAGAGTTCGGTAACGTTTTAAATCAAAACGTACGTTTTCCGTTATATTATAAACATAATATAAAGTAATAGTCAAAGTAATTAAATAATTTCACATTATTTAATAATCGTTTTACCAATGTCCGCAAGTTAGTACACTTGTTGTTTTATACGATTTGTACGAATCGTATACGCGTATATATACATATATTCCATCCATATATATATATATATATATAATAAGTAGATAATGTATATAATCCTATTTCATATTATATACACGTAATAAACACGTAATTAGGAAAATTTTAAATTGGTCCAAATTTTGGGGTTGTTACAGTAACTATAAGTTCATGGGCATGTAGTCAATGTACATTACATACATTTCTTGTATCGTATAGAAATAACATTGTACTTGTATGTTACCTTTTGTTAAGTTGAGAAGATGAATAAAACTTTCACCTTCATGGCTTCATAAGTTGATCACCATAGTTAATATAACAGTTAATCTACCCAAAAACACAAGTAAAATAGTAAAATAGGAAGGACAAAAACAATGACTTGCCTTTGGAGGAATGTGATAAGTACATATACATGTGAATGAACCTTTAATTGCCGCATGTTTGAGGAGGACGAGCCTCAACTAGAGGCAAAGCTATCGAAATAAAAGCTATAACACATCAATACAAATCGAAAACACGTTAGAGTAAAAGCCTGAAATTGTCCATAGTTTATGATAAATTGATTTACACAAGCAGTAACCAAACAAAATCATGACTAAAAAACTAAAACTTTGGTGTCCATCCTCCTTGAGCAACCTGAACTTACATAGGCAGTATACATTACCTACCACAATGCTTGATATATTGTTTTTTTTTTAAATCACTCATGAAAGGTTCATTTGCAAGCTACAACATCTCTGTTATTTGAACACATAGTATTAAACTACATTGACAAACCTACAAATTCTCTACATCGCATCAACTATATGCTCCAGATGATGTACAATAACTTTAAGGAAGCATTTTTTTCCTTGAATGTATCTATCAGTTTGTAAAGGATAAGATTCATGTATAGCAACAAAAAAAAAAATTGATCTAACTTTAGACTAGAGAAATCATAACAGATAGAGCACATAAGATCCAAATATCAAACAATTAATATAACTACAAACATACTTATGCATATAAATTTACACATATACATATATCTACCTCGTAACCCTTTTGTATCATCATCATTCAATTTTCATCATCTGATAGATTCATAGATACTTTAAACCTGAACGACACTCACATAGTCAAAGAGTGCAGTTATCCTTGTTTTTTTTTCATCGCAGTTTTGTTTAAGAGCCCTAGCAGACACAAGCAAAAAATTAAGTCATTAGAAATTCAGAATGACATTATTTTAAAAAAGATATAGAAAGAAAACTACTATCCGATGGTCTGATGCTCAATGGGACTGGAATTGACGAGGGGACTTTGAATTTGGATGTGGATTAGAAGTCTAATTGGGAATGAAAAAGAGTTCAAATATTTTGAGGGTAAGGGCGAATTGACAAGGGCGGGGTTCCTTTGAAATTTTTAGGGCAAATGGCGCGTTTAGTTTATGAAATAGAAAACCGGTCTCCATGAATTTAACCGGTCTTTATGTAATTTATTTGGGGCGCGCAGGTCTAATAGACCGGTTTCTTCTCTAACCGGTCTGGATGAGGGGGTCTACATGTGTCGATCTATAGTAGTGAACCAAAAGTGGCCATAGGTGTTAATAAGTGTGACCATATGCTCTTTAAAGTCAAGTAAACGTGTATTTTGTGTGACTATAGTTCATCCAATGGCTACTTGAATTTTATGTTTGTGTGGCATTTTGCAACATTTAGTCACACAATGATTGTTTTATTTTGGGATTTAGTTACATAAAATTAAGTCAAAAGTGACCAAAAGTGTTAATAAGTGTGACCATATGCTCTTTCAAGTAAAGTAAACGTGTATATTGTGTGACTACTGTTCATCCAATGGCCACTTTAATTTTATGTTTGTGTGACGTTTTGTAACATTTAGTCACACAACGAGTGTTTTATTTTGAGATTTGGTCACATAAAATTAAGCCAAAAGTGGCCATAGGTGTTAATAAGTGTGACCATATGCTCTTTAAAGTCAAGTAAACGTGTATTTTGTGTGACTATTGTTCATCAAATGGCCACTTGAATTTTATATTTGTGTGGCGTTATGTAACATATAGTCACACAACAAGTGTTTTATTTTGGGATTTGGTCACATAAAATTAAGCCAAAAGTGGCCATAAGTGTTAATAAGTGTGACCATATACTCTTTAAAGTCAAGTAAACGTGTAATTTGTGTGACTATTGTTCATCCAATGGCCAATTGAATTTTATGTTTGTGTAACGTTTTGTAACATTTAGTCATACAACGATTGTTTTATATTGGAGTTTGGTCACATAAAATTAAGACCAAAGTAGCCAAAAGTGTTAATAAGTGTGACCATATGCTTTTTAAAGTCAAGTAAACGTGTATTTTGTGTGACTATTGTTCATCCAATGGCCACTTGAATTTTATGTTTGTGTGGCGTTTTGTAACATTTAGACACACAACGAGTGTTTTATTTTGGGGTTTGGTCACATAAAATTAAGACAAAAGTGGCCAAAAGTGTTAATAAGTGTGACCATATGCTTTTTAAAGTCAGGTAAATGTGTATTTTGTGTGACTATTGTTCATCCAATGGCCACTTGAATTTCATGTTTGTGTAGCGTTTTATAACATTTAGTCACACAACGATTATTTTATATTGAGATTTGATCACATAAAGTTAAGACAAAAGTGACCAAAAGTGTTAATAAGTGGCACTTTTCATCTCTCACCGTAAGCCTTTCTTATTACAATCCATTTGCTTTATTTGATTTTTGTTACTCTAGCTATTGTGAAATGGCAATAAAAAACAAACTTATACTAAAAGTCATGGAACTCCAATACCATTACTTAGAATAACAGTGTTTTTCAACCATTTTCCAAAATAAATACAATCACAAGTTGAAGGAGTCTAATTTTCAAACAATACCAAACATATACTACCTTACAAAACACTAGATGGCTAAAAAAAGATTGAAACTTGATCAACAGAACAGCATCCCAGAACTTCATGCTTGACGTACATCGTGTTATCTCTTCTCTAATAAGACTAGCAATCCGTTGAAGCAAATTAATGAAAAGATCAATATGCAATTATTAATACATTACTAAAAATGAAAATAATACGTAGTAGTATATATTAATCACTAACCTACTTCTATACAAGTACATAGATCTCCCAGATTAACAAGTGCATATTATTAATACAAATAAGTGGAAGGCTCAATAGAAGACAGCAGGAGAAAGGACATTATTCTATTTCTTGGGCAAGTTATTTACATCTAAATGTCATAAACTACTTGCAGATTGCATTATAACAGTGGTTCATTAAGTTTCTTATATATACTATTGCATTTAACTACATAAAGAAAAAATGAGTAAGAAAATTAATACCACTATTATGACTTCCATCAAGTGATCTTTGGTAAACTGAAAGAGCGCTATTCGAAATAGAAGAAAATGTTTCACTAATCTGAACAATTGAAGATAAATGTGTGTCATGAGTACATGTTTAATGTGACACCCGGACAAAAACGACCCAAAATTCGCTCCGAATTTAAACTTTAAATATTCATACTCGGTATGAACTAAAACAAAAAGTAATAAATATATATGTAATCATTTAAAGTTACGTACAAACATATCGGAACGAATCCAACAAAATAAATACAAAAGTTTGTGACACAAAATAATTAATAATGAAATTATTAATTTCGAGTATTCTTACAATTATAATATGGAGATAAAACACGTTAGATATACGGTTATATATAAAACTTATTATACACGAACAGAAACAATTGTAAAACATACCCAAGGGTCAAAATATTAAAAAGTTCTATTTTTCTCATTCATTTGAAAGTATTTGGAACATTACCTCAAAATATGATTACGAAATTTAAACAAAAATTGGCACACAATTGGACCCGTACCTGAAACTAACGGGTTAAAAACCTAAACCATTAACATATCTGAAAATATCTGTCGACACCCTCAGTGTATAACCTTACCTCCAGTTGACAAAATGAGCTAAGTACCAATTTAAATATATACTCCCACCATCCCTTTTATTACACACCCACAACCCAAAATAATTGAGCTCACCAACCAAATCTCCTCTCTTCTTCTATCTGTGATCGTCAAACAACAACAACAAAGTAGCAGAGTGGTACCAAACTAACATCATCACCTTCATCGGCTTCTTCATCATCGTCATCACCATAATCTTCCTCGTCTCTCTCGGCATCACCACCGGACACCACCACCACCGAGCAACCACCACGAAGAACAAACAGTAGCAACCGAACACCATCATCATCGTCACCATCTCCATCTTCTTTGGTTCCTCACCATCAAAACCCATCCACCACCCTCGGTTGAGACTACCACAGTCACCACCCTCACCTTGGCACCACCACCCTCATGCTCGGTTCCCACCTCCACTGTGAGCACTCTCTCTTATATTTACATAGTTATAAACTCGAAACCACTGTGTATTATGGTTGTTATATTACAAACTGTTTTAAGAACATGAACATATCAGGTAATAACATGAAATGATCGCTAACTGGAACTACACCCATATGAGTGTTGGGCGATGACATAAAACCAACTCATTTTACAAACTTACCAACACATAAATATATATACTTGGTAATATATTACATATTGTAGAACATAGCTCGGTGGTTAACGATGTAGAGGTTTCGACCCCAAGGTCACAGGTTCGAGACCTGTGACCAGTTTTGACCTCCATTTATTTTTATTTTTTTTACTAAACTGTTTTAATCACATATATACATAATTTGGTAAATCATAACAGAATATAGGCAATATAGCTCACTGGTTAAGGGGTACAGTTTGATGCCAAGGGTCACGGGTTTGAGCCCCGTGACCTGTTTTTGTTTAATTTAATTATTTTGACTAACTAATATGCACATGTATATTTAAACCTAGCAAATTATCAACAATTGTAGGCAATAACCTAGTGGTAAATGATGGGTATTATGTATTGAAAGGTCATGGGTTCAATCCCTATGATGATCTTTTTATATATATATTTACTTTTTATTACTTATTATTTTTTTACACATAAATATAAATATATATATATATATATATATATATATATATATATATATATATGTATATATATATTTATACAATGATAAATAAATATGTTTTGGAACAAATGAAACGGACGCATTTATACGCTACTTACAAAATTGTATATACGTATATATAGACATACATACGCATAACTAATAACCCAACTCGCGGAATACAAACGTTTTAATTCAAGAAACACCAACGGCTAGTACCTATTTCGACTCAAACGGTCCTTCAAAACAATTAAATCATTTGTATATTTTGACAAATCGTCAAATACTCATGATAATATATCTCTTACATTTAGGACATTAGAGGATTTCGGATTGGATATTACTTGCGGTTAGAAACGCTAGCACCCACAGGTGAGTCTCACGGCCCCATTTTACTGTTTTGGGGGAGATGCATTACTTGTTTACTGAAATTACTTGTTTTACTTGAATACATGTATAAATGTATTGATTACCTACTTGTACTTACTGTATTACAAACTTATAAACAAAATGCTTTACTGATTTAGAAACTACTGATTACTACTTTGCGACCTTTGGGGTTTACTACTTTACGGAGTTACTACTCCATGAACTTACTACTTTACCGATGTACTACGGTACTACTGTACAAACCTAGTGACTCACTGTTTTACGACGTTACTAATTTACTACCTTGCTACTGTATGAACTTACAAACTTGTTGTACTACTACGATACCGAATTTACTACTTACTGGTATATCAAATTGCATGAGTTTACGTTAATCCAATGAAGGCCTCTGAAGTCATAGTAGTTAATTATTCGATAAGCGCGAGTTTTAGTATATGGATCCATATGGGACTGACAATCCCCACCTGGGGTGGTAGCGCCACCACGAACCGTTACTCGTATAAACATGTGTTTTCTACTCGTTTCATATGAGTGATTTTGGGTTGCACTCACGAGGGGCAAAAATTACGGTTAAGCTTCGACTATGATGGCTCATGGCAAGATAGACCGACCTTACTTACTTAATTACCCGAGTGTAATTGAAATTACTTACTTAATTACCTGAGCGTAATTGATACTTACTACTTAATTTCTTGAATGAAATTGTTGCGTACTTACTGAATTGCTTGTTTATAAACGCTATTTACTTACTGTTGCTGTACCAAACTTTATAATACTATTTACTACAAACCTATGAGATTCACCAACCTTTTGGTTGACGCTTTTAGTGATGCATTCTCAGGTACGCATCAACAGTAGGGATGCCCAGCAGGACTGCTTGATAGCTTGAGTCGCATGCATACATATTTGAAGATTTTATTGCATTACTTTTGTACTAACTGTTATGTTTTAAAATCTCTAGATACTAATAGACGAACTCCAAGCTATGTCAACTTTTGAAAACTTATGTATTGTACTGTATTGTAATGTATTTTTCTAAAACGTCTCATTTAGAGTCATTTACTATATATCTTGTGCTTTGGTTATTGATAAGTCACGCCCCGACCCGATTCGCTTCCGCAACCCGAATTAGGGGGTGTGACATTTAATATATAAGAATGCAATGTTTGGTTATATATGTACCTCTATATTCAAATTGTTAAGAACTCCACCCATATTTGCATTTGGGATGTGTTGTTGGAAGAATCAGTGATGAAGCACCATTCTCCTGTATAGTCGATCAGCATCCTTCCAATGCAACAAATGATATTCAGAATATACATTACCACAACTTGTGCAGCCTTGCCCTTGTCATCCACAATACTTCTATTGTTACGAGTGTGGCTTTTTAGGTATATTTCTAACCTTGTTGGGTACACGCCATTGTTCTTTAATGCCTATATCGATAATAATAGTCTTTTAAGGCTACTAAAGATATTACACACCAAAACATTGATAAAACTTAAACCACGTAAGTACCAACCTCTTCACAAGCAAGCCAAGCGAATGCTTTTGTACCAATCACGCAAGGGTCTTGAATTTTTAAGCGACTTACTCTCCTTACAGCACATGTACTCTATGGATTTAGAATAGTCAATGATTTTAATGAACCTTTCCAAGTCCTTGACATTTCAACCATGCTTTTTACCTAAATAAAAGAATACTAAAACTAAGGCCTTAGACTCACATACCTTGTTCTTGAGTTTAAGCAGGCTGGTCGTTAATCGAGTCTCGATTTGGGTGGTCACTTTGAGTCTCGATTTGCTCTTGTGTTTCCGTATGTTGTTGTTATTTGAGTCATCAGTGGTAGAGATGATACGTAATCGCTTGCGCCTACCCATCCTGGTAGTTGTAAGACAAAAAAATACAGTTAAGATTATATTGGTATAGGAGGAGGAAGAAAAGAAAGTGGAGGGGTTAAAATGTAAAAATCAAAATAGTGGAAGGGTTGTGGGGTGAACTTTTTTGTTATGTTTTTTTGTTAACTTTTAACCCTATTTTTCAAACTAATTACAAAAATGTCATCCTTTATAACAATTGATCCAAACCACGTGATTATCAAATGGCCACAATTAATCTTTTCCTCCTTCTCCTCGAATACCTTCTTCCATTATGATCCTCCATCTTATTTTATTTAACTATTACTTATTTTATTTATTTACTTTTGAAATTAAAAAAGTATGTGAGATTGTGAGAACTTAATAAACAGTTTAACTTTATTATAAAAGTAATAACAAGTGGGTTTTGGCCCATTTGTATTATCTCATCAACTTTGATTTGTCTTAAGCAGTGTTTTAAAAATCGGTTTTTTTTTCAACTCGGATTGCTGACCGATCCCGGTTTAATCCGGTCCGACCAGACTCCTTTCCGGTTGAACCGGGAATATTACACTACGTTTGTTGAACTGCTTTTGTTGCCGATTCCGGTTTAACCGGTTGAACTGGCCGAGTTAAACCGGTTTTTAAAACACTGGTCTTAAGCCCAGCAGTAGTTAGCCCATTTTATCTATTAATGATTTGTCATAACTTTTCGGCCCCACACTATAGTTTATAATTTTCATAAATTCCATATTTTTGAATAGTGATTGGTACATCACTATTTTTTCTCCGTAGAGTCATACACCACTAAGCATAGTCTAAATTGTTGTACCGTATAACAGTTTAAATCATCATCCTATTTATCTAGGTATAAAAATTCACATGATATAGTCAAGCATTTAGTATAGATGGAAAATGTAGACCATAAAATATCTCTAACATACAATCAAGGATGATATATTAATTTCTTCTTCGTCAACTATTACTATTTCATTTTTGAAGTTTTCTCCACGGAACTAGAATTGAACATACAAAAATGATGACATTACATATGGTATTCAACGCGCCTCACAAGGAGAAACATAATATATAGTACATGACTACATTCTCTATGTAAAGAGTGTTCTAGTTATAAAAGATTAAAAGGTTTTCATATAATTAATAATCTTTTTTTTCTTAGAAAATGAAAAGTTTTTTTATCTTCAGAAATGTTCATAATATTTTATTCTTTTTATAAAATTTAATACTAAATGTTCACAATTAGATAACCTAAAATTTAAAAAAATGTATAATCAGTACATTGCATAAGAGAAAAAATGATACTCTTACCATTATTTTTTACACCGTGTTCTATGAATCAGTTTGAGACGGATGAATATTTATGTTTATTTTGGAATGGAGACACTAGCATTTTTCATTCTAGAATATGGGGACCATGTGAGTAGAAAACGTAGATAATTCGAAATCAAGATATTCCAAATTGTAGTTGCATATTGAAAAGTAGAGTATCCATTTTCAGCTTTTGTTTTTATTCAGGAAGCAATTAATTTGGACAATTTTATAATACTTACATAAATAAATTTCTATTCAAAAATATTCATTTTTCCACTAGTACCATACCTTAAAATTTTAAGACAACATGCTTCTTTCATCATGAACCGCCGAACAACAAGCTCACCACACGCCACTCTTAATGGTGACGTGTGTAGCGAGTGGTTGAACGAGCCTCATGGATAGAGGAATGTGTTTAAAGTCACATGTTTATAGTGCATATAACGAGTTTCCAAAGAGCATCCCTAAAAAAAATGTTTAATACACATAAAATGATTTTGAATGTAGGAATTTGTTAATCATGTACTTTGAGCACGTATAATTGTTAAACATGCTAATATGTAATATTAGTATAAAAAGTAGGGTCCAGATCAGAGGGGAACCCTCCCTTTTGAGCGGGAGGGAGCACACTTTCAAAATTACTCCCTCCACCTTTCCAAATTTACATTTAGCTACCTTTAACTTCCATAACCCACACTCCTCCTACTCATTACCCCACACCACCTCCCCTTTTCCATCTCTTTCTCTCACAAAAACACACACTACTCTTTAATTCTCTCTCACCTTATACAAAACACACAAACCCTAACTAACCACCACCACCACCATTCACGCCGCCACCACCACCGTTTATCGTCACCACCACCACCGCCGTTCACCAACACCGCCACAACCACCGTTCAACTCCGCTGCCACCTCTTTTACCGTTCGTCGCGGTCACCGCACCACCGCCGTTACATCGTTTTTGTGTTCGTGATCGGAGAAAATATGCGGAAAACGTGGTGTATTTTATGGCCGGAGAGTTTAAGGTGCGAACCATCACCGTTGGTGAACCGGCCTCCACCGAACGTAACCAACCGCGATGTTTCTCCACTTCCTCCGCCACCACCGCCACCACCGCTTTCATCATCATCTTGACAACACCACTACTTTGTAAAACTTTTTGATCTAAGATGAAATAGATCTTTGAAATTCGTAGATCTGAGATGTAAAAAGTAGATCTGAAAAGTAGATCTACTTTTTAGACCTAGATCTGCTTTTTAGATCTACAAAATAAATTCAACTGCATCTTGCATTTTTTACTGCATCTTGTGTTACTGCATCTTGCGTTCAATTAATGTATCTATGTAGTAGTATTTATTTACTGCATCTTACGTTTTTTAGAACTTTAATGTTTTTGTAAATTTTAGTTTTATTTTCAAATTCATTAAGTTAGTATTACTTGTTTACTGCATGTTGTATATTAGTTACTGCATCTTATGATTTGTAGTGATTTTATGTTTTTCTGCAAGTTTAATTTTATTTTTGTACTTAGAAAAATTGTTAACACCTTTTTTACTGCATCTTGTTTATTGTTACTGCATGTTATGTTTGTTTTTAGCTTTTTATGTGTTGAAGTAAAAAAAACTGCTTATACTTATTTTACTGCATCTTATGTAAATCATGGTTTTATTCTTGAATCTAAAAAATTAATATTACATGTTTACTGAATCTTATGTTGTTTTAGTTTTTTATGTGTTCAAATAAAAAAACTAATTATACTTATTTTACTGCATCTTAAGTAAATCTTGGTTTTATTAATACTACATGTTTACTGCATCGTGTATTTTGCTACTGCATCTTATGTTGTTTTAGCATTTTATGTGTTCAAATAAAAAAAACTACTTACACTTATTATACTGCATCTTATTAAAAGTATGATTTAGTGGTTTTACATTGTCATGAAACATGATGCAGTGATTCTAATTAAACATGATGCAGTAGTTTTAATTTGATGCAGTGTATTAATTTAAAATCAAGATGCATGGTTTTAATTTAAACAAAAGTTGCATTGGTTTTAAAAGTATTATTCAGTAGTTTTACATTGTAATGAAACATGATGCAGTGATTCAATTTAAACACAAGATGTAGTGGTTTTAAAAGTATGATTAAGTGGTTTTACATTGTCATGAAACATGATGCAGTGATTCTAATTAAACATGATGCAGTGTATTAATTTAAAATGGAGATGCAGTGTTTCTGATTAAAAAGTATGATGCAGTGGTTTAAAATTAAAAACGTGATGCAGTGACTTTAAAAGTGTAATTTAAAAAAAAAAAATTTTAAAAAAAAATTTTTTTATAAAAAAAAAAAAAATTCGCCGGAATCGCTGCCGGTCGCCGGAATCCGCCGCCGGCCGTCGGAATCTGACAGCGACGGCCGGATTCCGGCAGCAGCTAGGTGGGGGTGGTGGGGTAGGGTGGGGAATAAGATGGAAGGAGGTGAGAGAAGAAAGTGGAGGGGTAAAAAAGAAATGGAAGGAAATGTGGAAGGGGTGTAAATATAAAATAAATGTTATGTTTTTTTCTTAACTTAAAACCTCACTTTTCATTTTAATTACAAAAGTGCCACTCTACCCCCTTTTTTTGTTGGTGCCCTTGGTTCCCTCCTAAAAGAGGGTTCCCTCTGATCCCAAACCTAAAAAGTATTTCAACTCTATACTTTACTATAATATTCAATTCCTTTCCTAATTAACGATAGTGATAATGATAATTAAATTATGTTATATTTAGATTGGGGATCATGGGGGAAGGGATCATATGATTTGTGGTCATTGGATGATCTTTTGGGTTGGTTCAATGGTTAAAAAGGGTGGCAATTTTGTAATTACTTTCAAAAATAAGGGTATTAGTTAACAAAAAAAAAAACATAACCTTAACTTTCACTCCACACCCCTTCCACTATTTAGACTTTTACATTTTAACCATTCCACTTTATTTTCTTCCCCCTCTTACCTTCTTCTTCCTCCAACCCCACCTACCACCACCCCCACCACTTGCTGCCATCACCTGACTGCCGCCAGCCGCCGTCGGATTCCGGCCGCTGGAAAAATAAATTTCAAAATATTTTTTTTTTTCAAAAAAAAAAAAATTTTTCCAAAATTTTTTTTTTCAAATTTTTTTTTTTCAAATTTTTTTCCCATAAATCTTTTATTAGATATAGTATTCCTTTTCATACTGCATTTTTAATAAAACTATACGTTTTTTTCACTGCATTTTGTATAATATTGTTAATTAACTAAAACTTTTATATATTTTACAGCATATTCTATACCCGACGTCAACAAAATACCGTACAAATGGATTATATATATAATCTAAAATGCAGTAAAAAGAGAACAATATGTCCTAAATGATGTATATGCAAAATGCAATAAAAACAACAATATGTATTATACTTTAATACAAAATGCAATACAAATAGATAATATGTAAAATACAAAATGCAGTACAAATCGATAATATGTAAAATACAAAATGCAGTGAATAACAAACAATATATAATGAATGAAATATATGAAAAATACAGCAAAAATAACAAAATGTAGTGAAAATAACAAAATGCAGTACAAATAGATTATGTATAATATAAAATGCAGTGAAAATAACAAAATGCAGTAAAAAACAAAATGCGGTACAAATAGATTATATATACTATAAAATGCAGTAAAATGAACAATGTGTACTAAATAAATATATGCAAAATGCAGCAAAAACAGTAGTATGTATTATACTTTCATACAAAATGCAGTAAAAATGGATCATATGTATAATATAAAATGCAGTAAAAATAAACAATATGTAATATATGAAATATATGCAAAATGCAGTGAATAATAATAAAATGCAGTGTAATTTTAACAAAATGCAGTAAAAAATATATTATGTATAACTTAAAATGCAGTAAAAAACAAACAATATATATAAGATTGAGGTGTATAAATAAAATGCAGTAAACAAATCAAAAGAATTTTGTGTAAAATACAAAAATGCAATAAAAACCAATAATATCTACTAAACATATATGTTGGGATCTGAGCAGATTTGATCAAGTGTTGAATGGAATGCTAGCCACTGTTTGTGTTAATGCTTGTCGCGGTTAGAAGAGTTGAAGGCTAGCCACTGCTAGTTTGTTTGAGTTGCTGCCACTGTTTTTAGTATATACTTAGAATTAGTAAAGTATATTGTGTAGCCACTGTTAGTGGAAAATACATGTAGCCACTGTTAATGTAATTAATGAGTCGGTTAGTTTGTTAGAGTTATTTATGGGATAAGTACGTATACCATAATGACTACAGATTGTATAGGACTCTATGATTTATAAATAGAGATCCTGGTAGCCTAAGATAGATATACAATATAGGTTACGATTAGCTTCAAGGTGAAAACCCTAATACTCAAGTGTATTCGTATTATTCTCATAATAATATTGAAGCTTTTGGTGATAATTGTTTTATGTGCATGTTACATAAACAATCTTCTTGATAGTTGTTAATAGTTATTCCGCAACATATTAACAATTTAATTCAAAACAATATTACAAAGATCGTTAAGGGATTGTCAAGTGGTATCAGAGCAAGTTTTTGTTTTGATATTCAAGAAGGTTGAAGTTTGAAGTTTTCTGTTCAAGTTATCGCTATGGCAACAGAGAATAATGATGGTATTTAGGCAACGAAGATTCCAATGCTTAAGCCTGATGAATTTGACTTGTGGAAAGTCAGAATCAACCAATATATGCTTCTGGTTGATTACCAGATGTAGGATATTGTTGTCAATGATCCAGACTATCCAGTTGATGGTGATGGTGTCAGACAAAAGAGACCACCACCAACATCTGATGCAGAACGCAAAGTTAGATCTACAGAATGCAAAGCACTTAGCACTTTACTTCTTTCTATTCCCAATGAATATCAAAGAAGATTTGAAAATTGTGAAGATGCTAAGGTATTAATGGAGGCCATTCAGAAGAGATTTGGTGGTAATGCTAGCACCAAGAAGAATAAAAGATCTCTTCTTAAACAACAGTATGAGAACTTTGGTTCTGTGAAGTCTGAAACCTTGACTCAGACTTTTGATAGGTTTACAAAGCTTGTTGGTGAATTAGAAAATCATGGTGTTAAGATTGATCAGGATGATCTTAACAGAAAGTTTCTAAGGTCATTAAGTGAAGAGTGGACAATCTATACGGTTGGCTTAAGGCAAAGTGCAGACTTGGACACAAAGGAGTTGGAAGATATATATAATGACCTGAGAAATTATGAACCAGAGATAGATAGTAAGAAGCAGACGTCTGGATATAGTCACAATGCTGCTTTCATGTCTGTGGATGGAACAAAAGTAGAGTCAAGTCATAAAAGCTCTACTTATGTTTCTGGAGGAGGTGGATCATCATCAAATAGCTCTAATGATCAGATGTTAGAATCTTTCTTTGCTAGTAATGTGAATTCTTCACTTACTAATGAAGACTTAGACCAATTTGATGGAGATGATCTAGAGGAGATGGATATTAAGTTCCAGATTGCTTTGATCACTCAGAGGGCAAAGAGATTCATAAAGAGAACTGGGAGAAACAACTTTGCATACAAGAGGAATGATGCAAGTTGGTTTGATAAGAGTAAAATAGAGTGCTTCAATTGTCATAAGATGGGGCACTTTGCAAGGGAATGTAGAAGTCCAAGACAAGAGCAGAATGTGCAGAGGAGAAACATACCAGTTCAAGGAGGCACATCTAATGCATTGGTGTCTCAAGATGGACTAGGATTTGACTGGAGTGATCAAGAGGAACATGTGGAGAAGAATCATTGTCTAATGGCCATTGCTGAATCTGACAAGAAGTCAGATGTTCCTTATGAGGTACAAGTTAAATTATGTTCTGTTGTTTGTAAACAAACTGTTAAACATTACAGGGATCATAATTTAAGAGTGTGTGATGAACTTAAACAATGGGAAATCAAAAATAAACACACTATAGCAGTCATTGAAAATCTGGAAAATCAAATAAAGGCATATGAAGTCAATGCAACACAGTTTAAATATGACATTGATTATGCTAGGTGGGAGAGAGACACTTTTAAATATAAAGTAGAATTGTTGTCTAAGAAATTTACTGAGGTCACATATGAAAGAGATAGTATAAGACCTGATGTAAGTAAATTAGAACATGCTTCTAAAAGTGTAAACAAACTAATTGATTCACATATTCATGATAAAGTTAAGACTGGAATAGGGTACAACAATGTACCTCCACCTTATAATCACACCTACTTTCCTCCTAAAAGTGAAATTGATGTCAATTCACTTAAAACAGGAATGATAGATGAGGTTAAAAAGGCTGATCCAATCAAAAGTTTATCTGATGATGAGATGTTTGTTGAAGGTGAAGTTAGTGATTGGACTGAAGAAGATGATCAGTGTGATAGAACATCTGAGAGTGAGAGTAGTGTAAAATCTGAATCATCTAATTCATCATGTGAGGTTAAGAAAAGAGTAACTAGTCTAGTTTCAGAGCTAAATGGTGAAAAACTAGAAGAGGGTAAGAAGATGTTTGAAGAAAAAGCTAAGCAACAGATAGAACATGTGAGCAAATCTAATAAATCTAGGAATGGTTGTTGTGCACGCACCGTGTCGTTGTTTTTCAAAAGATAGTGCGAGCGCAGCAGGGGTTTTTAAATTTATATTTTGCGGGGCTTAAATTATACGTACTACCTACTCTGGTTAGTAAGCGGTAAGTATGACCTAAGATCGTTCTACGAATCCAAATGTGTGGGTGATTAAAGTTAACACTTTCAGTAGGGAAGTATTTAGGATGGTACAAAGTAGGTAGGTTTTTTGGGATTTAAAATACAGAAAAGTAAATTGCAGGAAATTAAAATGCAGGAAAACAGATAAAGATAAAGATGTGATTGCTGAGATTTCGATAACTAGTATTTCAGGATGACAGAACGAATAGGGTTGATACTAATGTGGTCAATAAACTACTAGGTGTAAACTCTAGAACCCTACCAACTCAGTTTCCCATTGGCATGTCACATGGAACTAGGTTATCGTGATTCTGGTCGGAGCAATACGCAAACTTCCAATACTCATCTAGTTGAAAGATGAACAACCCATCTTGGTTTAAACAGAGGCGCATGAATCAGTAGCGTATCGTCTCATAGGTTCGACCGTTCTTGACCCCTAAGGTAGTTTACTACACTATTAGCACGAAGATTATTAACTTTGCATGTTTAGACCGTCGATTATGTAAAACTTAGGGTTTTAAGGTTTATAGGTCACCAGGGTTTTACTCCTATTCCTAAGTCTTGTTTTCGTTCAATTAAGCTTTAATTACTTCGACTTATGATTTAAGTTCTCCTTTTCAAACAGTTATACATCCCCAGGTTATTCGCAGTTTGTTAAAACATGTTTCATACGAGGACCATGCCTTTCGATAATAAACAGTGTACTTTGCATGAGATTTCCACTGCTTCTTATATCCAACACGCGGTCAAGAGTAATTGACGGTGAAAGTGACACTCTAACTAATTAAATGTAAAGCAGTGCAGGAAAGTAAACCTAATATATACAATGAGTGATTTCACTGTGTCTTACTTATTGCATGTCATGGGCACAGATAACTACTTACCATAATTAAGGTTGATCAGGTCCTAATTACTAGGTTATAGTCACGTGGATAACTGGAAAGGGTACTCCATAAACTAGACTTAAAATTCATAAAGTCTAAACAGTGCAAGGGTTATTATCTCCTATTTTATCTGAACGTATTTAACGAACATTATTTTGTAATGCATTGATTCTCATAGGATATACCAGTTAGTTGTGAAGTTGTATTATCCTTACGGAATTCCAACTGTTAAACCAGAGCTGATTCCAATGATATAACTACCTTCGGTCGTTTACCGGCTTCCGTACGTTTGTACTTTGCATAACGCATTTCCAGCACTATACCGAGTAACAGTCGAATAGGGGCCGTCATACCACTTTACGATTATCGTACATTAGTTATGTAATGACATCTTTACTTATAATTATCTACATCCACAGCAATCACAATAATAAACTACTCGCAATTCATGGCAACAAATAAATCACATACCAGGCAATAATACATATTCAAATATGAAATTAGACAAGTATAATAATGGTTTAGAAATCACCCGGAATTAAATGCGTAGCAGCGTATTATTATAATTGACAAACTCTTTCACACGTACAAAGATTGATCTCCGAATCTCTAGCGTTCGCCCTAGCTTCTATGTTAGTCCGTGGACTAATTACAATATTCCTAGAATGAGAAAGACTAAAAGACTACGAAAGATTATCTAGTGAGAAAGAAAGAGTGAAATATGCTAGAATGTGTGCATATGAGGTGTGTGTTTCAAATGAACCCAAACAACCTATTTATAGGTGAGTCTTGGCTCATTTTAGCATCATGAAGCCTTGAGGTGCATGTTAGAAAGACTAGCTAAAAGTGGATCGTACAACGCGAAAAGTGACCGCACCGGGTACTGTACAACGCGAAAAGTGACCGCACCAGGTACCAAAACTTGCCAAAAACGGAAACCGGGAAGGGGGAAGGGTGGCCGGCGGCGCCAGCCCTGTGGCCGGCGGCGGTGGGCTGGTGGCCGGCGGCGGTGGGCCCTGCCCCGTTGCGCGATTTGTTGCTTCGTTTCTTGATTCGTGCGTGTTTTCTTTGTTATACGTCCGTTTGAGTTGATTCTTTTTTTGTTGGATTCGTAATTCAAAAACGAAGATTTTGACATAGGATATGCCTGAAAATGAGGTCCATAGCTCCAGATATTGCGTACGGATCATTTGGATCTTCCGGCGGGCGCGAAATCTTCATTCTTTGCCCGTTTTGGCTGATTTTTCTTCTGTTAGATTCGTATTTTGAAAACGAACATCTTGAAAATAATGGATACTGATGGAGGGCATTTTGGTCTTGAAATCTCGATTTTGTGCCTTGAATCTTCAAACGTGTGTGGAATCTTCAGTTTACATCCGTTTTTCTTGATTTTTCTCGTGCAACCTTGTTTCAATCATCTTGGCATAATGTTACTGATTTGTAATGTTTTTGAGTCAATATGCCAAGAATCGTTTCAGAATGAGATAGATATCGGTGGTAAAAACGTGACTTTTTACGCGATATCAAGTATCCCACACTTAGAACTTTGCTTGTCCTCAAGCAAACTCATTCATAAAAATTTCTGGAAGGATTCTAATCGCATCAGTTGTTAGAAAACACTATTTTTAGAAGATATAAACTATGGTTATGAAAGAGTTTTTACTGGAAACTATGAGTTTATAGAATTTCGATACCTTCTTCGGGCAACTTATATGATGATCATGACTAAGCAATCCTTACAAGTGGGTCACTCAAATCACTCAAAGTGTTTAGGGTTTCCTACTTACTAGTGTCAATCACTCGGATAGCCAGTCATGCAGCATTCTCGTCATAGGCTTGATCGAGAATCAGATTTCCATCACTTTTGATGAGGACGATACTAACCTGTCGAGATAACTTGGAAGGAATCGGGTTTTTGGTTTTAAGAATGTAAGTGGTTGTTGGTGCATTTAGTGTGTCAGTCAGTTGGTCAAACTATTGTAATTGTCAAAGTCAATTAGTCTACGAATGTATAGTGTTTAGAGTGTGTATTCGAGTCTGTAAATGAAATATACATAGAATGGTGACGTTGTAATTGGGCCTGCGACGACATGGGCTACGTCGCATTGGGCCTGGCCTGCGACGTTGGGCCTAACGTCGCAGGGCCCAGTAGGTCGATATATATAGTGAGTTAAACCTCAGATTTAGGGTTAGCGTGTTGGACGAAGTGAGGGTGTGTGTGAGCCGTTTTTGTGAGTGCAGAGAGGAGAGAACGAGGGTTTGAGTTTGTATCTGTAATCGTTATATTATCAATTGTTAATATATACAAAAGATTATAGAGAAAACGTTTGTGTTTCGTTTGTTTGGATTCCGCACAAGCAATTAATCATACGATCTGATTAGATCCAAGGCAAGCAAGGGACTATCAACTGGTATCAGAGCCGTAGAATCAAGGATTCGTCGGTTTCGGATCGTGCTTTAGAACGTTTTCGGTTTGATTCGCGAAGGTTTTATTGATTAATCTTCGTTTCTGGGTTAGGTTACTTGAAGATTCCGTTTTCTGAAGAGTTTTTCTGGGTTTGTTCGTCGTTCGGTTTTCGAAATTCGTTAGGGTTTCGAAAATTTTCGATTTTTGGGGTTTTTGGTCGCTGCAGCCCGACTGTGCGACGTAGCCTGCGACGTCAGCTGCGACGTCGCGTGCGACGTAGTGATTTGGACTTTAATTAGTCCGTGCGACGTACCGTTGCGACGTCATCCGCGACGTCGCTATTTTGACTTTAATTAGTCTTTGCGACGTAGGCTGCGACGTCGCTAGGCTCTGCGACGTTGGACTGCGACGTAGGACGCTACGTCGCATTTTCGATTCTTAATTGAGTCATCGGACTTCTGCGACGTTGCTATTTTTCTCCGACATTAACCTCGTTCTAGATTCGTAAAAAAAAAAAAAAAAAAAAAAAAAAAAATCACTCAAAGTGTTTAGGGTTTCCTACTTACTAGTGTCAATCACTCGGATAGCCAGTCATGCAGCATTCTCGTCATAGGCTTGATCGAGAATCAGATCTCCATCACTTTTGATGAGGACGATACTAACCTGTCGAGATAACTTGGAAGGAATCGGGTTTTTGGTTTTAAGAATGTAAGTGGTTGTTGGTGCATTTAGTGTGTCAGTCAGTTGGTCAAACTATTGTAATTGTCAAAGTCAATTAGTCTACGAATGTATAGTGTTTAGAGTGTGTATTCGAGTCTGTAAATGAAATATACATAGAATGGTGACGTTGTAATTGGGCCTGCGACGACATGGGCTACGTCGCATTGGGCCTGGCCTGCGACGTTGGGCCTAACGTCGCAGGGCCCAGTAGGTCGATATATATAGTGAGTTAAACCTCAGATTTAGGGTTAGCGTGTTGGACGAAGTGAGGGTGTGTGTGAGCCGTTTTTGTGAGTGCAGAGAGGAGAGAACGAGGGTTTGAGTTTGTATCTGTAATCGTTATATTATCAATTGTTAATATATACAAAAGATTATAGAGAAAACGTTTGTGTTTCGTTTGTTTGGATTCCGCACAAGCAATTAATCATACGATCTGATTAGATCCAAGGCAAGCAAGGGACTATCAACTGGTATCAGAGCCGTAGAATCAAGGATTCGTCGGTTTCGGATCGTGCTTTAGAACGTTTTCGGTTTGATTCGCGAAGGTTTTATTGATTAATCTTCGTTTCTGGGTTAGGTTACTTGAAGATTCCGTTTTCTGAAGAGTTTTTCTGGGTTTGTTCGTCGTTCGGTTTTCGAAATTCGTTAGGGTTTCGAAAATTTTCGATTTTTGGGGTTTTTGGTCGCTGCAGCCCGACTGTGCGACGTAGCCTGCGACGTCAGCTGCGACGTCGCGTGCGACGTAGTGATTTGGACTTTAATTAGTCCGTGCGACGTACCGTTGCGACGTCATCCGCGACGTCGCTATTTTGACTTTAATTAGTCTTTGCGACGTAGGCTGCGACGTCGCTAGGCTCTGCGACGTTGGACTGCGACGTAGGACGCTACGTCGCATTTTCGATTCTTAATTGAGTCATCGGACTTCTACGACGTTGCTATTTTTCTCCGACATTAACCTCGTTCTAGATTCGTAAAAAAAAAAAAAAAAAAAAAAAAAAAAAATCACTCAAAGTGTTTAGGGTTTCCTACTTACTAGTGTCAATCACTCGGATAGCCAGTCATGCAGCATTCTCGTCATAGGCTTGATCGAGAATCAGATCTCCATCACTTTTGATGAGGACGATACTAACCTGTCGAGATAACTTGGAAGGAATCGGGTTTTTGGTTTTAAGAATGTAAGTGGTTGTTGGTGCATTTAGTGTGTCAGTCAGTTGGTCAAACTATTGTAATTGTCAAAGTCAATTAGTCTACGAATGTATAGTGTTTAGAGTGTGTATTCGAGTCTGTAAATGAAATATACATAGAATGGTGACGTTGTAATTGGGCCTGCGACGACATGGGCTACGTCGCATTGGGCCTGGCCTGCGACGTTGGGCCTAACGTCGCAGGGCCCAGTAGGTCGATATATATAGTGAGTTAAACCTCAGATTTAGGGTTAGCGTGTTGGACGAAGTGAGGGTGTGTGTGAGCCGTTTTTGTGAGTGCAGAGAGGAGAGAACGAGGGTTTGAGTTTGTATCTGTAATCGTTATATTATCAATTGTTAATATATACAAAAGATTATAGAGAAAACATTTGTGTTTCGTTTGTTTGGATTCCGCACAAGCAATTAATCATACGATCTGATTAGATCCAAGGCAAGCAAGGGACTATCAACTGGTATCAGAGCCGTAGAATCAAGGATTCGTCGGTTTCGGATCGTGCTTTAGAACGTTTTCGGTTTGATTCGCGAAGGTTTTATTGATTAATCTTCGTTTCTGGGTTAGGTTACTTGAAGATTCCGTTTTCTGAAGAGTTTTTCTGGGTTTGTTCGTCGTTCGGTTTTCGAAATTCGTTAGGGTTTCGAAAATTTTCGATTTTTGGGGTTTTTGGTCGCTGCAGCCCGACTGTGCGACGTAGCCTGCGACGTCAGCTGCGACGTCGCGTGCGACGTAGTGATTTGGACTTTAATTAGTCCGTGCGACGTACCGTTGCGACGTCATCCGCGACGTCGCTATTTTGACTTTAATTAGTCTTTGCGACGTAGGCTGCGACGTCGCTAGGCTCTGCGACGTTGGACTGCGACGTAGGACGCTACGTCGCATTTTCGATTCTTAATTGAGTCATCGGACTTCTGCGACGTTGCTATTTTTCTCCGACATTAACCTCGTTCTAGATTCGTAAAAAAAAAAAAAAAAAAAAAAAAAAAATCACTCAAAGTGTTTAGGGTTTCCTACTTACTAGTGTCAATCACTCGGATAGCCAGTCATGCAGCATTCTCGTCATAGGCTTGATCGAGAATCAGATCTCCATCACTTTTGATGAGGACGATACTAACCTGTCGAGATAACTTGGAAGGAATCGGGTTTTTGGTTTTAAGAATGTAAGTGGTTGTTGGTGCATTTAGTGTGTCAGTCAGTTGGTCAAACTATTGTAATTGTCAAAGTCAATTAGTCTACGAATGTATAGTGTTTAGAGTGTGTATTCGAGTCTGTAAATGAAATATACATAGAATGGTGACGTTGTAATTGGGCCTGCGACGACATGGGCTACGTCGCATTGGGCCTGGCCTGCGACGTTGGGCCTAACGTCGCAGGGCCCAGTAGGTCGATATATATAGTGAGTTAAACCTCAGATTTAGGGTTAGCGTGTTGGACGAAGTGAGGGTGTGTGTGAGCCGTTTTTGTGAGTGCAGAGAGGAGAGAACGAGGGTTTGAGTTTGTATCTGTAATCGTTATATTATCAATTGTTAATATATACAAAAGATTATAGAGAAAACATTTGTGTTTCGTTTGTTTGGATTCCGCACAAGCAATTAATCATACGATCTGATTAGATCCAAGGCAAGCAAGGGACTATCAACTGGTATCAGAGCCGTAGAATCAAGGATTCGTCGGTTTCGGATCGTGCTTTAGAACGTTTTCGGTTTGATTCGCGAAGGTTTTATTGATTAATCTTCGTTTCTGGGTTAGGTTACTTGAAGATTCCGTTTTCTGAAGAGTTTTTCTGGGTTTGTTCGTCGTTCGGTTTTCGAAATTCGTTAGGGTTTCGAAAATTTTCGATTTTTGGGGTTTTTGGTCGCTGCAGCCCGACTGTGCGACGTAGCCTGCGACGTCAGCTGCGACGTCGCGTGCGACGTAGTGATTTGGACTTTAATTAGTCCGTGCGACGTACCGTTGCGACGTCATCCGCGACGTCGCTATTTTGACTTTAATTAGTCTTTGCGACGTAGGCTGCGACGTCGCTAGGCTCTGCGACGTTGGACTGCGACGTAGGACGCTACGTCGCATTTTCGATTCTTAATTGAGTCATCAGACTTCTGCGACGTTGCTATTTTTCTCCGACATTAACCTCGTTCTAGATTCGTAAAAAAAAAAAAAAAAAAAAAAAAAAAAAATCACTCAAAGTGTTTAGGGTTTCCTACTTACTAGTGTCAATCACTCGGATAGCCAGTCATGCAGCATTCTCGTCATAGGCTTGATCGAGAATCAGATCTCCATCACTTTTGATGAGGACGATACTAACCTGTCGAGATAACTTGGAAGGAATCGGGTTTTTGGTTTTAAGAATGTAAGTGGTTGTTGGTGCATTTAGTGTGTCAGTCAGTTGGTCAAACTATTGTAATTGTCAAAGTCAATTAGTCTACGAATGTATAGTGTTTAGAGTGTGTATTCGAGTCTGTAAATGAAATATACATAGAATGGTGACGTTGTAATTGGGCCTGCGACGACATGGGCTACGTCGCATTGGGCCTGGCCTGCGACGTTGGGCCTAACGTCGCAGGGCCCAGTAGGTCGATATATATAGTGAGTTAAACCTCAGATTTAGGGTTAGCGTGTTGGACGAAGTGAGGGTGTGTGTGAGCCGTTTTTGTGAGTGCAGAGAGGAGAGAACGAGGGTTTGAGTTTGTATCTGTAATCGTTATATTATCAATTGTTAATATATACAAAAGATTATAGAGAAAACATTTGTGTTTCGTTTGTTTGGATTCCGCACAAGCAATTAATCATACGATCTGATTAGATCCAAGGCAAGCAAGGGACTATCAACTGGTATCAGAGCCGTAGAATCAAGGATTCGTCGGTTTCGGATCGTGCTTTAGAACGTTTTCGGTTTGATTCGCGAAGGTTTTATTGATTAATCTTCGTTTCTGGGTTAGGTTACTTGAAGATTCCGTTTTCTGAAGAGTTTTTCTGGGTTTGTTCGTCGTTCGGTTTTCGAAATTCGTTAGGGTTTCGAAAATTTTCGATTTTTGGGGTTTTTGGTCGCTGCAGCCCGACTGTGCGACGTAGCCTGCGACGTCAGCTGCGACGTCGCGTGCGACGTAGTGATTTGGACTTTAATTAGTCCGTGCGACGTACCGTTGCGACGTCATCCGCGACGTCGCTATTTTGACTTTAATTAGTCTTTGCGACGTAGGCTGCGACGTCGCTAGGCTCTGCGACGTTGGACTGCGACGTAGGACGCTACGTCGCATTTTCGATTCTTAATTGAGTCATCGGACTTCTGCGACGTTGCTATTTTTCTCCGACATTAACCTCGTTCTAGATTCGTAAAAAAAAAAAAAAAAAAAAAAAAAAAAAATCACTCAAAGTGTTTAGGGTTTCCTACTTACTAGTGTCAATCACTCGGATAGCCAGTCATGCAGCATTCTCGTCATAGGCTTGATCGAGAATCAGATCTCCATCACTTTTGATGAGGACGATACTAACCTGTCGAGATAACTTGGAAGGAATCGGGTTTTTGGTTTTAAGAATGTAAGTGGTTGTTGGTGCATTTAGTGTGTCAGTCAGTTGGTCAAACTATTGTAATTGTCAAAGTCAATTAGTCTACGAATGTATAGTGTTTAGAGTGTGTATTCGAGTCTGTAAATGAAATATACATAGAATGGTGACGTTGTAATTGGGCCTGCGACGACATGGGCTACGTCGCATTGGGCCTGGCCTGCGACGTTGGGCCTAACGTCGCAGGGCCCAGTAGGTCGATATATATAGTGAGTTAAACCTCAGATTTAGGGTTAGCGTGTTGGACGAAGTGAGGGTGTGTGTGAGCCGTTTTTGTGAGTGCAGAGAGGAGAGAACGAGGGTTTGAGTTTGTATCTGTAATCGTTATATTATCAATTGTTAATATATACAAAAGATTATAGAGAAAACATTTGTGTTTCGTTTGTTTGGATTCCGCACAAGCAATTAATCATACGATCTGATTAGATCCAAGGCAAGCAAGGGACTATCAACTGGTATCAGAGCCGTAGAATCAAGGATTCGTCGGTTTCGGATCGTGCTTTAGAACGTTTTCGGTTTGATTCGCGAAGGTTTTATTGATTAATCTTCGTTTCTGGGTTAGGTTACTTGAAGATTCCGTTTTCTGAAGAGTTTTTCTGGGTTTGTTCGTCGTTCGGTTTTCGAAATTCGTTAGGGTTTCGAAAATTTTCGATTTTTGGGGTTTTTGGTCGCTGCAGCCCGACTGTGCGACGTAGCCTGCGACGTCAGCTGCGACGTCGCGTGCGACGTAGTGATTTGGACTTTAATTAGTCCGTGCGACGTACCGTTGCGACGTCATCCGCGACGTCGCTATTTTGACTTTAATTAGTCTTTGCGACGTAGGCTGCGACGTCGCTAGGCTCTGCGACGTTGGACTGCGACGTAGGACGCTACGTCGCATTTTCGATTCTTAATTGAGTCATCGGACTTCTGCGACGTTGCTATTTTTCTCCGACATTAACCTCGTTCTAGATTCGTAAAAAAAAAAAAAAAAAAAAAAAAAAAAAATCACTCAAAGTGTTTAGGGTTTCCTACTTACTAGTGTCAATCACTCGGATAGCCAGTCATGCAGCATTCTCGTCATAGGCTTGATCGAGAATCAGATCTCCATCACTTTTGATGAGGACGATACTAACCTGTCGAGATAACTTGGAAGGAATCGGGTTTTTGGTTTTAAGAATGTAAGTGGTTGTTGGTGCATTTAGTGTGTCAGTCAGTTGGTCAAACTATTGTAATTGTCAAAGTCAATTAGTCTACGAATGTATAGTGTTTAGAGTGTGTATTCGAGTCTGTAAATGAAATATACATAGAATGGTGACGTTGTAATTGGGCCTGCGACGACATGGGCTACGTCGCATTGGGCCTGGCCTGCGACGTTGGGCCTAACGTCGCAGGGCCCAGTAGGTCGATATATATAGTGAGTTAAACCTCAGATTTAGGGTTAGCGTGTTGGACGAAGTGAGGGTGTGTGTGAGCCGTTTTTGTGAGTGCAGAGAGGAGAGAACGAGGGTTTGAGTTTGTATCTGTAATCGTTATATTATCAATTGTTAATATATACAAAAGATTATAGAGAAAACATTTGTGTTTCGTTTGTTTGGATTCCGCACAAGCAATTAATCATACGATCTGATTAGATCCAAGGCAAGCAAGGGACTATCAACTGGTATCAGAGCCGTAGAATCAAGGATTCGTCGGTTTCGGATCGTGCTTTAGAACGTTTTCGGTTTGATTCGCGAAGGTTTTATTGATTAATCTTCGTTTCTGGGTTAGGTTACTTGAAGATTCCGTTTTCTGAAGAGTTTTTCTGGGTTTGTTCGTCGTTCGGTTTTCGAAATTCGTTAGGGTTTCGAAAATTTTCGATTTTTGGGGTTTTTGGTCGCTGCAGCCCGACTGTGCGACGTAGCCTGCGACGTCAGCTGCGACGTCGCGTGCGACGTAGTGATTTGGACTTTAATTAGTCCGTGCGACGTACCGTTGCGACGTCATCCGCGACGTCGCTATTTTGACTTTAATTAGTCTTTGCGACGTAGGCTGCGACGTCGCTAGGCTCTGCGACGTTGGACTGCGACGTAGGACGCTACGTCGCATTTTCGATTCTTAATTGAGTCATCGGACTTCTGCGACGTTGCTATTTTTCTCCGACATTAACCTCGTTCTAGATTCGTAAAAAAAAAAAAAAAAAAAAAAAAAAAAAATCACTCAAAGTGTTTAGGGTTTCCTACTTACTAGTGTCAATCACTCGGATAGCCAGTCATGCAGCATTCTCGTCATAGGCTTGATCGAGAATCAGATCTCCATCACTTTTGATGAGGACGATACTAACCTGTCGAGATAACTTGGAAGGAATCGGGTTTTTGGTTTTAAGAATGTAAGTGGTTGTTGGTGCATTTAGTGTGTCAGTCAGTTGGTCAAACTATTGTAATTGTCAAAGTCAATTAGTCTACGAATGTATAGTGTTTAGAGTGTGTATTCGAGTCTGTAAATGAAATATACATAGAATGGTGACGTTGTAATTGGGCCTGCGACGACATGGGCTACGTCGCATTGGGCCTGGCCTGCGACGTTGGGCCTAACGTCGCAGGGCCCAGTAGGTCGATATATATAGTGAGTTAAACCTCAGATTTAGGGTTAGCGTGTTGGACGAAGTGAGGGTGTGTGTGAGCCGTTTTTGTGAGTGCAGAGAGGAGAGAACGAGGGTTTGAGTTTGTATCTGTAATCGTTATATTATCAATTGTTAATATATACAAAAGATTATAGAGAAAACATTTGTGTTTCGTTTGTTTGGATTCCGCACAAGCAATTAATCATACGATCTGATTAGATCCAAGGCAAGCAAGGGACTATCAACTGGTATCAGAGCCGTAGAATCAAGGATTCGTCGGTTTCGGATCGTGCTTTAGAACGTTTTCGGTTTGATTCGCGAAGGTTTTATTGATTAATCTTCGTTTCTGGGTTAGGTTACTTGAAGATTCCGTTTTCTGAAGAGTTTTTCTGGGTTTGTTCGTCGTTCGGTTTTCGAAATTCGTTAGGGTTTCGAAAATTTTCGATTTTTGGGGTTTTTGGTCGCTGCAGCCCGACTGTGCGACGTAGCCTGCGACGTCAGCTGCGACGTCGCGTGCGACGTAGTGATTTGGACTTTAATTAGTCCGTGCGACGTACCGTTGCGACGTCATCCGCGACGTCGCTATTTTGACTTTAATTAGTCTTTGCGACGTAGGCTGCGACGTCGCTAGGCTCTGCGACGTTGGACTGCGACGTAGGACGCTACGTCGCATTTTCGATTCTTAATTGAGTCATCGGACTTCTGCGACGTTGCTATTTTTCTCCGACATTAACCTCGTTCTAGATTCGTAAAAAAAAAAAAAAAAAAAAAAAAAAAAAAAAATCACTCAAAGTGTTTAGGGTTTCCTACTTACTAGTGTCAATCACTCGGATAGCCAGTCATGCAGCATTCTCGTCATAGGCTTGATCGAGAATCAGATCTCCATCACTTTTGATGAGGACGATACTAACCTGTCGAGATAACTTGGAAGGAATCGGGTTTTTGGTTTTAAGAATGTAAGTGGTTGTTGGTGCATTTAGTGTGTCAGTCAGTTGGTCAAACTATTGTAATTGTCAAAGTCAATTAGTCTACGAATGTATAGTGTTTAGAGTGTGTATTCGAGTCTGTAAATGAAATATACATAGAATGGTGACGTTGTAATTGGGCCTGCGACGACATGGGCTACGTCGCATTGGGCCTGGCCTGCGACGTTGGGCCTAACGTCGCAGGGCCCAGTAGGTCGATATATATAGTGAGTTAAACCTCAGATTTAGGGTTAGCGTGTTGGACGAAGTGAGGGTGTGTGTGAGCCGTTTTTGTGAGTGCAGAGAGGAGAGAACGAGGGTTTGAGTTTGTATCTGTAATCGTTATATTATCAATTGTTAATATATACAAAAGATTATAGAGAAAACGTTTGTGTTTCGTTTGTTTGGATTCCGCACAAGCAATTAATCATACGATCTGATTAGATCCAAGGCAAGCAAGGGACTATCAGTGGTGATGGTTTTTCCTTGTATTTTCTTGAAGCTTTCATTTGAAATTCCTTAGGTTTTTGGAAGGATTACATAACCTTCCTTCTTTGGATCCTTCCTTTTCCTTGGCCCTTTTCATAGTTGTGTCGGCGTGATTGGTTTGATTTCTTTTCTTCTACTTCGCCGATCTTGATAATGTACTTTGCGGCCTGGAAGGTTTCTAATGATCTTGAGTTATGTTGGCTTTTATTTGCAAAGGTTTTGGGAATTTGGGAGTGTCTCTAATGGTTTATGAGACTCTTGAGGTTCGAGACAAATGACAGGAAATCTCTAGTGAGTGTGAAGAGTAGGTGTTGAGTGGGTGGATGTTTGATGGTGGAAAGGTGTTTTGGATTCCTTGGAAGCTGTCAAGATAGGTTGTATCTATGCCACGTGTGGCACTCATTGATGTGATCTCGAAATGTATTACAAGAGCAAGTTCTAGTTCAAATGCATACATCGGCACACACATGAAACGAAAAGTGAAGCATTAAAGATGAATGCTAATTATGGGCTCAATCCTCACGAATCGAATGTTTTGGTCAGTATGTGCCTAGCCATGTGTTGCCTTTTTCGTCCGTATCTTACCCTAAAATAATTTCGTTTCTTTGTTAAAACTCGTTTCTAGCTATAGTTCATAGTTTTGAAAGATAGGATTTCCAGAAAACAATGTTTTTGAATCCGAAAATTTTTCCATTTTTAGCCTTTTGATGAAAATATTGTTTTGCTTACGGACAAGAGGTAAAACTTGCGGTTGTAGACCGAATATCCCACACTTAGAGGAACATTGTCCCTAATGTTCGAATCTATTTGTTGAGCACCTCTTGACGAAGTATCCCACACTTAGAGATTCTACTTATCTTTGGATTGTTTCATAAGTGTTATGTGGTATGAGGTATCCCACACTTAGTGTTGGAATATTGGGCGAGATAATCAAACCTTTAACGGATAAGGGTTTTTGGAACGGTGTACCGCTTTTGCTGTACGCGTTGTTTACTGTGTGTTAGAAGTTTGCTGGTCCGCGGCTTGTAGCTTACGTCTCTCCGTGTTCTCCATCGTGGGGTCCGTTGCTTCCTTTGATTTGGTCTCCGATAAATAGTCGTTTTGGTTCAACAAACAATCCACTCAATCATTTAAATAATAGCTGCTAATAAGAAAAAGTAAAGTGAAAGCATAATAAAATAGTAAATAGATAAATGTGATGTCGAAGCATCAATCGTACATCAATACAGACAATAATAGTAAAGAGTTTTGGTAGAAAGTAGAAAGAAGTCAGAAAGAGGAGCAATCCATTGCACTGCTCATGGTCATATTGCTGCTGTAGATGTAGTGGGTCCAGGAGAAGTCTCATATGATGAGGAGTCATCATACTGATCATTGGTGCCTTCGTTTGATGCATCATGATTAGCTCCTTCGTCTGGCATGCCAATGGTAAAAGCTCCTTGGTCTACTAGCTGATCGCTAAGTGGTCCGGATGGTATCTCGAAACTACCGAACGGGAACATGGCTGACCCTTGATGTGTGTTGTCCTGGAAGAGATCTGTTTGCCTGTGAGAGGAGACTGGAATAGGTACGGTAGCTGAAGGGATGGTCTGTCTGCCAGTTCTGGGGCTCTGAACTGTGACAGCCCGTGCCGATACTCTAGATGTCCTACTTCCTCTTGATGTGTGGACTCTGAATGAACCAACAACTGACGGAATGGTTTGTCCGGTGACTGGGATCTGCACTGGGGGTGGCTGAGGTCTAGGAATGATAACCCGTGGTGGCATAACATGCCTACGGCCCGGTGGTGGTCGAGGTGCTGGAGTAGGAACTACATTTGGATACAGGTGTGGTGGTGCTCGACCCATTCCACATGGTAAGTGTGGCAGTGGGGTCATGGGTATACCAGCTGCCTGCTGTTGCAATGCTGTATAGATCCTAGTCTGCATCTGCGTATTCCAGTACCAGTAATCGGGACCTGTAGGCGCCCCGTAGTGATAGATGAATGAAGGCCCTTTCGGTCTTGGGGCAGGAGTAGAAGGTCCTGCCCTAGTACGTGGTGGTTCTACTCGTGGTGGTGGCGGTATGTCATCATCTTCATCGTCATTCTTGTCATCACTGTCATCCTCATCGGTATCTGACTTACTAGGCCCTTGCTGTCGTTTCCTTTTCTTTGTCTCTCTTGGTAGGACCAAATCTGGTGTTAAAATGTCCACACTATCAGGATCTGCTGCCCGTGCTTTGATGTAGACTGTACCATCTGCCGTGATCCGGAGTATACCCATACTCCTAAGAAATTGGTAGTCAAGTGGCTAGGAGCTCCATCCTGCCTTGAATCTTTCAACATCCGCTGTTCGAAGCAATCTCATATTTCGGATCAGGCGAGTAATTACTGCTCCCAGGTATGATCTTCTCTTGCCAAAATCCTTTTCCTGTAGAAGCCTCTAAGCGACTAAATAGGCAACCTGTATGTTTCGCTTTTCAAGAATGCTCGCCATGAGAGCGACATCGAATCCGGAGACTCGTCCGCTGGTGGTGTGTTTCCCGTCAAAGGAACAAGCTATGAGCTTGTGAAGAATCTGGAGAACTGGGTCCTTGAGTCGGGCTGCCTTGATTCCTGAAAAATACGGTGTGGGGGACCATTGGCTCCATATTTCAATGCAACTGGTGGTGACAGAAACAGAGGTGGCTCCTGTGGTGAATAAAGGCGACTGTATCTCCTCAGGTGTGTACAGGCCTATGTGGAGTGAGAACTGGGCGAGTGACAGAGTGTGCGGGTTGCCCAAATACTGAAATGATAATGAACAATCTTCAATCCTCCCTCTTTCCTGAAAACTGAAGGTGGTCATGAATTCCGTAACCATTTCCACATATACGGGCTCATCAATGCTAAATAATCTCTTCAAGGGCTCGAACTGCTGCCCATTCACTGTGTAGCTAAGCAGGTCTTCGAGTCGCTGCTTGAGTCCTAAAGCTTGCATAACGTCCCAATCAATGTGCCTGAGACGCCCGAACTTTTTATCCCTCCATATACGGGCCATCTTGTCATAAGCTGGCGTGGCACTCATATATGCTAAAGATCCTGCAAGGGGTCGTGCTGGATTTAATTTCTTCTTGCGTGTCATTGTACCTGAGAACATTTAAAGTAATGGATTCTCTAAGAAAGAGAAATTCAAAGCACGCTTCGGGGAATTTCGAAGTGAGGGCTTTAATTTCTAGACAATCTAAAGATTTCATTGAACGTATAATGCTCCCATGTAACAAACAGTTAATCGTCAAGGTAATATCATTACTCAGGAAAGTATAGTCATGGAATGGCAATCTTTTTACTGTGAAGTGCTTGTCATTTACAAAGTTTGGTGCAGACCAAGTTTGAAATGATGAGAATTCACGAATAACATCATTATTGGTAAGGTTCAACTTTGGAAGTGCAAGTTGAAGTAAGGTTTTTGAATAAAAGATTTTGTCTTAAAATAAATTCAATACTTCAAGTTGACTTTTAGGTCAAAGCTTTTAAATGATATTTTCGAATGCCATAATTTTAACCTATTCATGCATGCATATTCTAATTCATTTTAAGCATTTCCTATTTGATAAGCAAACTAAGTTATGCATAAAAGAGGTTATCATGCCCATGTATTTGGTGTGGTCCAAGTCTTTTTATTCAAGAGTGATGATTCTCTAGTTATTGCCTAATTTGACTAGTCAAAACAAGTACAATATGGTCATGCAATTTTCAACTTATCATATTTTTCATGCAAGCTAGTCACTTTTTTGTTGATTTTCAAAAGCCAAAATTGCTAAACCTAACTTGTGCACATAGAGCAACTAACAAATGGATTATGCAAAGCACCACAATTACTAGGCACTTGGAATACTAACACTTAATTAAGCAAAGTTCTAAGCTAGATCAATTGATCAAGGTTTAGAACGTGGAGGTTTGCATGTATTAGTGGTAGGAACGTGTAGTAATAGAGCATTTAACCAAGGAAAACACTATTTCCTAGCTACTATCCTATATAACTACAAGAAACAAGTTCCTAAAAGTTCAAAGTGGGTTTTGTGATCATACCTTGCTTAGAGCGAATGAAATGCAAAAACGAAAGTACAACCGAGAAGTATATGCGACGAGGGGCTCGAAAGGACAAGAGATTAAGTGATTTGATGGAGTTTTGATGGTGGATTCATGGTGGACTCATGGTGGCCGGTTTTTAGAGAGGGAGGAGGAGGAAGATGAAGTTTGTTGAATGATTTGAATTATGGGTAGTTAAGGAGGTTCATAGTGGTCCATTAGGGTACATGTACTCACCTTAAGTACTATGGTACTCATATGGTCCCTAAGATAAATTAAATGTCAAGTACTAATATCTCAAATTAATTTCCAATGTCCACTAATAATGGGGGTGAATCTTAAATATATTACTTGTAACTAGTTACTTGTTAGTTTCTTGTTAAGTCGCAAATATTTTAAGAAACGCGCAAAATTTTGCGGAACACTTAAAATCAACTTTTAAACATTAAACTTAAACTATTTTTGTTGTTTAAAAATCTTTGTCTGTCGTGGACTTGTTGAGTGTATCCGTTTAAGTAGAATTCCCAAAATGTTTTCACATTCTTTCAGTCACGCACGTGTTTCCAGACAAACATTTAAAAGCGTTTTTTCTTTTAAGGGAAACTTTCAAAAATTTATTATATTATATATGTATACTTAAAACTGGCTCACTTAAGGTTGCGAGCCATGCCCTTTTTCAGAAAGAATTGTTTTATGATCCGTTCCGATCCCTCCAAAGGGAAAGGGTCGAGATTTTCTCCCTTAATTGAACATTTTTCGGTACAAAACACTTTGATAGCTCCCAGATGACATTGTAAACTAGAAAATGACGATCTTCTGGACCCGTTAGGATTTCTCGTTCCTCATACCCTAGATTGACAAGATCGTTAATCAACTTATTGTACGCCTTTCTTATCTTCTTGGGATTTGATAGACCGTCGCGTTCTCCTTTGTTTTTGTAGTTCAGATTGTGAGTAAGTTTATTCACTGCTTCTATAAACGCATTCTCCTCCGTGGAATCGGGTTCTCCGGTTGTAAGTTTAACTAGTTTACCGAGTTCACTGATTCCGGCTTTTTGAGTGGAAGTGAAGGGATACTTGGTGAAGGTGAAGATTTGAACAAGCTTGACGTGGAGGTCTTTTCTTTTTTCAAAGAAGCTTGTGTTGACTTTATCCTTTGTGGAATTAGGGAAAACTTCTCGCAATTTTGAGATTAGGTAAGAAGCGGGGTCAACAATGAATGAAATTTTACCAAGAAAGGTGATCGGGTTTTGTTCTGTCCAGAACTCAAGTTTGTCGATCATTGCGGCGACATTGTGATTTATTAATATCATAGATATTAGAAGGTAATCCATGTCGGCAAATGATTCGAGGAGTAGATCTAAATCTGCTACAAACTTTAGTTCTTGGTCTCTGAAACTTGTGGAGGGGTTTTCGCATTCTTTATTTGAGAGATGAAGAAGAAGATCCACTTGTTTTTCTAATGCAGTAATCGTTTCTCGTTGGTCGAAAGAAAATGGGAGGTTGGCATAGGTCAATTGTTTGACGAATGCTTTATAAACGTCCGCCCTACGGGAAGGATTGAAAGATGCGCCTAGGGTGCGTTCTTCAAAACAAGGGTTTTCTGGCTTAGCTGATGGAACTTTGTCCACCACTCGGTAAATGGTGTATTTAGGTTCGTATGAAGAGAATGGAAAGATACCGTCATTGTGAGAATCAGATATGGTTTGGGTATATACCGATGTTTCAGGAATGAGGGTAATTAAGTCATATGTTTTCGGAGGCTTTACTTCATGATTTTCTTCGGGAAGATAATCCAAGTGGACAGATTTCGACAATTCAGGCATGTGCAAAGTTGGAGAGTGATCTTCTGGAGATGATGCCAAGTCAGGTAGTCGATCCGTGTCATCAAAATTCAGGAAATGGTTTGGAATGGGATGTGGGATCCTAAATTCTTCTAGGGAAGCATACAATTCATCCCTTGAAGTACAACTAGAAGTGGGTTTTCGAGACGTCATATTTAAACTAATATTATCCTAATTAACCAGTATTAACTTAATCGTGAACTAAAACTAAAATTATGCAAATTAACTTTCGAAGGATTTCTAGGAAGATTTCAATCGGAAGGATCTCCTAAATACAACTACTTAAGGTGGCTTTAAATCTACGTTTGAGATTCCCCGGCAGCGGCGCCAAAAACTTGTTGTGCACGCACCGTGTCGTTGTTTTTCAAAAGATGGTGCGAGCGCAGCAGGGGTTTTTAAATTTATATTTTGCGGGGCTTAAATTATACGTACTACCTACTCTGGTTAGTAAGCGGTAAGTATGACCTAAGATCGTTCTACGAATCCAAACGTGTGGGTGATTAAAGTTAACACTTTCAGTAGGGAAGTATTTAGGATGGCACAAAGTAGGTAGGTTTTTTGGGATTTAAAATACAGAAAAGTAAATTGCAGGAAATTAAAATGCAGGAAAACAGATAAAGATAAAGATGTGATTGCTGAGATTTCGATAACTAGTATTTCAGGATGATAGAACGAATAGGGTTGATACTAATGTGGTCAATAAACTACTAGGTGTAAACTCTAGAACCCTACCAACTCAGTTTCCCATTGGCATGTCACATGGAACTAGGTTATCGTGATTCTGGTCGGAGCAATACGCAAACTTCCAATACTCATCTAGTTGAAAGATGAACAACCCATCTTGGTTTAAACCGAGGCGCATGAATCAGTAGCGTATCGTCTCATAGGTCCGACCGTTCTTGACCCCTAAGGTAGTTTACTACACTATTAGCACGAAGATTATTAACTTTGCATGTTTAGACCGTCGATTATGTAAAACTTAGGGTTTTAAGGTTTATAGGTCACCAGGGTTTTACTCCTATTCCTAAGTCTTGTTTTCGTTCAATTAAGCTTTAATTACTTCGACTTATGATTTAAGTTCTCCTTTTCAAACAGTTATACATCCCCAGGTTATTCGCAGTTTGTTAAAACATGTTTCATACGAGGACCATGCCTTTCAATAATAGACAGTGTACTTTGCATGAGATTTCCACTGCTTCTTATATCCAACACGCGGTCAAGAGTAATTGACGGTGAAAGTGACACTCTAACTAATTAAATGTAAAGCAGTGCAGGAAAGTAAACCTAATATATACAACGAGTGATTTCACTGTGTCTTACTTATTGCATGTCATGGGCACAGATAACTACTTACCATAATTAAGGTTGATCAGGTCCTAATTACTAGGTTATAGTCACGTGGATAACTGGAAAGGGTACTCCATAAACTAGACTTAAAATTCATAAAGTCTAAACAGTGCAAGGGTTATTATCTCCTATTTTATCTGAACGTATTTAACGAACATTATTTTGTAATGCATTGATTCTCGTAGGATATACCAGTTAGTTGTGAAGTTGTATTATCCTTACGGAATTCCAACTGTTAAACCAGAGCTGATTCCAATGATATAACTACCTTCGGTCGTTTACCGTGTCACACCCCCAAAATCGGTAATTGTGTTTATTTAATGTTTAGCGGAAGCAAGTTAAGATTTAGCGGAAGCATCTTGTTTCAACAGTTTAACAACGGGGGTGATGACGTTACAATTGTGCATTCATCGTATCAGAGCATATGATCATACAGAACATAATATATTAAGGATGCCAGTCAAATAGTTATTACAAAAGTAGTACGACTGTGTAAGTCGTACAGTAGTAATAAAGTTTAAAACATTTAAGTTTTACAATACATATGTTAAAATAAGATTTCATGAGTATAACTGCAATGTCTGCAGTAATACAGAGGAAATCCTCAAAAGCTGTCCCATAAAGTATGGCATCCTAAGTAGTCCAGGGTTGTCATCCTGAATGCATGCGATCCTTACTTACATAGCTAATTTCCTGTAAAACATAGAAAGAAAGTCGTCAACAAATATGTTGAGTGAATTCACAGGTTTGTATAAATATGTGGTATGTTAACCAATTTATGTTAAAGTTATTGAAATGTTATTCAATAAATAAATGTTTGCAGGTTTTGCAATTTGTAAGATGTTAGGGATAATTACCCTGAAGTATAGTTTTATGTGGGTTGTTACCCAAAATGTATGTCTGGTTGTTTACCAGTATATGAATATAATCAGTAAGTATACTGACATAAAACAGTTGTAGGATATGTTTATCCTAAATAATATGTGTGGGAATACTTAGACTATAATCCCCTGAAAGGTGAGCTAAACCTCGCAAGTTAAAGTAACGCGACCTAACCCTATAACCAAACCACAACCAAATCTTATGTTTCTTGCCTGAAGGACAGTTAAGTATACGCTCCATCCATAGGAGGGTCGTCACGGCAATAGTACTATTCGTATACTCAGTGGCTAGAGTCACCTAGCTAATGGTTATAGTCTGCATGACATAAGGTCTTTCATGCACACATTTCAAGTCTGGTCCGTACTAGGATTTGTTGTCTAATTCCCAAAACAGTTGTGAAATAATATTTCATGTCAAACAGTTATATAAAGCAATAAAGCATTTATATAATTTGCTGCATGTGTTCGCATGCAGTTTCTATGTTTACACCCCTATGTATTCAAAAGCATAAAACATTTGCAAAGTAGGGGCTGTGAACTCACTGTAGTTTGCTCGGTAGGAAAGCTAGCAGCCAAACAGATAAAAGCCCAAGGTATGTTAACCTATACAATAAATATATTAACATAAGTACGCTTGATTTGTTTGAAGAAGTGGTTGATTTCTTAAGAATATAAGTTATTAATTTTATTAATGACATTGCGTTGAAATATTGTTATTATTTCTTTCATCGTATACTTGGTTAAGTATATAAACCAATATGTAATTGTCTATTTAACGGAAGGTCGTTTTGTTTCATTTGTACATATACTTTGTTTACAGTCGTACGTATGTTATTCAAAAATCATTGTAAGTACATATATTTGTTTTATATATGTCTACTTAAGTAATATACTTGTTGTATATTATTAGATTATACGTTGGTTAAACGTGTAGTTTATTGTGTACATATATATATTTGTGAATATATATTCCTTAAGTGTCGTATATATTCATTTAATCAATACGTTGTTCTCGTATATTAAAATATATATAAGTTTCCATTTGTTTAAGAAAACGTATACGTTTGTGTCTATATATATCGTGTGTCCTCGAATATATGTATATATATTGTAATACGTTGTTTCGGATTTAAAACGTGTCGAGTTTTATTTGTTATATAAAACTTGATAATATATTTATTCCGTTTAATAAATATCATTTGCCTTTAATATTGTTACGTTTGTTTAATAAGTGTTAAAAAGTTTAAATGTCCCGATTGTGTAATCGTATTCAAATCGTATAATTTACAAAATTCGTATATATATATATATATATATATTATATACGTGTTCATTCCCATATCGTTTGTTTGTACGAAATAAATAAGTCCAAAGTCCGTGTCTCGGATATACCACATTAATGTATTATCAATAGTTTACAATGTCTCGTAAATGTCTACTAATAATTTTAATCGTTAACGAAATCGTTTGTATTTAAAAATAAAAGTCAAGTTGTTGACCAGATGGGGAATCCGCCGGATTCTAATTGAATCCGCCGGATTCTGATTAAATGAAAAGGTGTTGCCGGATCTTCGGATCAAGCCGTCGGGTCGGGTCAAGAATAGGTGAATCCGCCGGATTTAATTGAATCCGCCGGATTCTTTTGTGTTCACAGATCGTTCCAGTGAAGCTTTGGGAATCCGCCGGATTCAAGTGAATCCGCCGGATTCGAGCGTGTCTTTTACTCGTTCACAAGGTGTAAACCGATTACGGGGTGTGCGAGTTTCGTGGGGGAATCCGCCGGATTCATCATGAATCCGCCGGATTCATGCTGTTCACAGAACCTGTTCGTAACAGAGCAATCATAGGCTCGAAAATTTTGGTTCCAAATTCTTTACATTGTTTAACCAAATCGTTTATACAGTCCACATATATCATTTTAACCACTTATTACATCATTATAACACGTTTTCACGTATTGATTTTAGATTTATAGTTTTGGGTTTTGTAAACATTTTCATGATCAAACCTTCAATCCTTCATATATATATGTTATATGCATAGATTAAGTTATATAAACATGTTAGAACACGAATTTAAAGTAAAGAAATCAAAGGTTTGTAGTTTTTCTTACAAACGAAAATGGTGGAGATGATGATGAACGGATGATGATGAAGATGATGATCTTGGTGATGCCCTTGATTCCTGATGTTGTTGTTGTTGTCAAGATGATCAAAGAAGAAGGAGATTGAAGGTGAGATTTTTGTTGAAAGAATTATTGGAGGTGTGTGTGAGTATGTCGATGGATCACAGAGAGAAATGGGAGGGAGTATGGCTTCAAATAGCCTGCTTCCTCAATTATTTGAGTTAGGTGCCCATTTTGGGTACCTCAATTTCGAGTACGGGTATAATTATAGCAATATAAAAATCAACAATTTATATTTCTATTATGTAGGTGTTCTCCTGGTTCGTAATTTATAGTCAGTATAATGATGTTATCATTATTTTAAAGAGATGTACAATTTTGTACATTTTACTGCGCGCAGTTAATTAAGCGCCAAATTTCAGTAAATTTAGGATTTCATATTTTGAGGTAATGTTCTAATCACTTTCAAATGAATCACAAAATTGGAATTTTTAGGATTTGACTTCGTATGCGCGTTTTAGAATTGTTTCTGTTCGTTATTAATACATTTTATGTTAAACGCATAATTAGACCTTTGTATCTATTTGTTATAGATATATAAATACTCGTAATTAATAATTGAGTTATTAATAAAGTTTGTATCACGAAACTTTTGTTATTTATTTTTGTCGGGTTCGTTCCGATATATTTGTATGTAACTTTAAATACTCACGTATTATGTATTACTTTTTGTTTAAAAGTACTGGGCTTGCTAGGCTTACATCACATCAAATAGTTTTGTTAAAACTTAACCAGGAAATTAGCGTAAGAATGCACATGCTTAAATGTAAATTAATACCTAATTTGGAGAGTTGTCACATTCTCCCCCCGTTAGGGAAATCTCGTCCCGAGATTTAATTTGTGTCGTGAGTCGTGGTTACGGGTTTAAATAGTTGAGGATATTTCTTGCGCATTTCATCCTCACGTTCCCAGGTGAACTCTGGGCCTCTTTTCGAGTTCCATCGAATCTTGACAAGTTTGATCCGACTGTTTCGGAGTTTCTGTGTTTTCGTATCCATTACTTCAAGCGGTTCCTCCACGAAGTTGAGTTTTGAGTCGACATAAATTTCGTCGGGAGGTATGATTAACGCTTCGTCAGATAGACACTTCTTAAGGTTACTCACGTGAAACGTGTCGTGAATATTACTAAGTTCTTGCGGGAGTTTAAGCTTATAAGCTACAGGACCAATCCTTGCTAGGATCTCAAAAGGTCCAATGTAACGTGGGTTTAGCTTACCGCGTTTTCCAAATCGTACAACTCCTTTCCAAGGAGATACTTTGAGTAGGACTTTGTCACCTACTTGAAATTCCAAAGGTTTTCGTCTATTGTCTGCATAACTCTTTTGTCGGTCTCGTGCTGTTTTCAATCGATTAAGCACTTGAGATATCTTGTCCGTTGTCTCTTGGACTATCTCAGGACCTGATAACTGTCTGTCATCCATTTCTGCCCAACAAAGTGGGGATCGGCACTTGCGTCCGTACAACGCCTCGAAAGGTGTCATTTGTATGCTCGTATGATAACTATTGTTATACGAGAATTCGGCTAAAGGGAGATGAACATCCCAGTTTCCTCCAAAATCAATCACGCAGGCTCGTAGCAAGTCCTCGAGCGTTTGTATCGTTCGCTCACTTTGACCATCGGTTTGTGGATGATAGGCTGTACTCATGTCGAGTCTAGTGCCTAAAGCTTGTTGCAGTGTTTGCCAGAAGCGAGAGGTGAAACGTGCATCTCTGTCAGAGATGATAGATAATGGAACTCCATGTCTAGAAACAACTTCTTTTATGTAGATTCTAGCCAGCTTTTCCATCTTATCTGTCTCTTTGATGGCTAGAAAGTGAGATGATTTCGTCAGTCGGTCGACAATCACCCATATGGAGTCCATCCCAGATGATGTTTTCGGTAGTTTCGTGATGAAATCCATCGTGATGTGTTCCCATTTCCATTTGGGCAACTCTGGTTGTTGCAAAAGTCCGGATGGCTTTTGGTACTCAGTCTTAACTTTTGCACAAGTCAGACATCTACTAACATAGGTGGCAATGTTTCTTTTCATGCCAGGCCACCAGTAAAATCCTTTCAGATCGTGGTACATCTTATCTGCACCAGGATGTATCGAGTAATTAGACTTATGAGCTTCGTCCAATACTAGGCTACGTAGCTCATCAACACAAGGAATCCAAATTCGATTCATGAAGTACAATACTCCATTTTCCTTAGACTCCAGTTGTTTCTCCATCCCTTTGAGGGATTCGTCCTTCATACGTTCTGGAGTAAAGGCTGCTTGTTGAGCATCACGAATTTGGGAAATCAGATCCAAGTGGATTGTCAGTCCTAACGCTCGAACTCTTCGAGGTTTCACTCTTTCCTTACGACTCAAGGCATCCGCTACTACATTAGCTTTGCCTGGATGGTACTTGATTTCACAGTCGTAATCATTCAACAATTCAACCCAACGTCTCTGTCTCATGTTGAGTTCTTTCTGGTCAAATATGTGTTGGAGACTTTTGTGATCGGTAAAGATTGTACACTTTGTACCGTATAGATAGTGTCTCCAAATCTTAAGTGCAAAAACGACTGCTCCCAGCTCTAAGTCATGCGTAGTATAGTTTTTCTCGTGAATCTTCAATTGACGAGACGCATATGCAATGACCTTGTCGTTTTGCATCAACACGCAACCTAATCCTTGATGTGAAGCATCACAGTAGACAACAAAGTTTTCTACTCCTTCTGGTAAGGATAGGATAGGTGCGGTGCTCAATTTCTCTTTCAGCATTTGAAAAGCATTCTCTTGCTTCTCGCCCCAATCAAACTTCTTGTCTTTTTGCGTTAGGGCGGTAAGTGGCTGAGCTATCTTCGAGAAATTCCCAATGAACCTTCGGTAGTAACCGGCTAACCCAAGAAATTGTCGTATCTCAGTTGGGGTCTTTGGGGCTTCCCAATTTTTAATCGCCTCAATTTTGGATGGGTCCACGTGAATTCCTTTGTTATTGATCACGTGACCCAGGAAATGAACCTCACGCATCCAAAACTCGCATTTAGAGAACTTTGCATAAAGCTTCTCTTTCTCCAGTAATTCAAGAATCAGCCTCAGATGTCGTTCATGGTCTTCCTTCGTTCTCGAGTATATCAAGATATCGTCAATGAACACTATGACGAACTTATCCAGATAAGGTTTACACACTCTATTCATTAGATCCATGAACACTGCTGGCGCATTCGTTAGCCCGAATGGCATAACCAGGAACTCGTAATGACCATATCGAGTCCTAAACGCAGTCTTAGGGATATCTTCATCCCGTACCTTCAGTTGATGGTAACCCGATCTCAAGTCGATCTTTGAGTAATAACTTGACCCTTGCAGCTGGTCAAACAAATCGTCGATGCGTGGCAATGGGTATCGGTTCTTAATCGTCACTTTGTTCAGTTCTCGATAATCGATACACATCCGCATTGATCCATCCTTCTTTTTGACGAACAACACCGGAGCTCCCCACGGTGAAAAGCTCGGTCGGATGAATCCTAAATCCAACAGTTCTTGCAACTGTGCAGACAGTTCCTGCATTTCTGATGGAGCTAAACGGTAAGGCGCACGAGCAATCGGTGCAGCTCCCGGCACTAGGTCGATATGGAATTCAACCTGCCGAGGAGGTGGTATCCCTGGTAGCTCGTCAGGAAATACTCCTGGGTAGTCGCGTACTACGGCCACGTCGTCCATGCGTCGCTCCTCGGGTTTCTTATTCACAACATGTACCAAAAATGCTTGGTACCCTTTTCGTAGATACTTATTTGCCTTCATGCATGTAATCGTTTTCACCACACGATTACTCTTTTCTCCTTGAACCATCAACATTTCTCCTGACGGTAGAGGTAACCGTACAATCTTCTCATGACAGATGATCTCTGCGCGGTTCAGTGATAACCAATCCATGCCAACCACTATATCGAAGCTCCCTAATTCTACCGGTAGTAAGTCTATTTTGAAAGAATGACCTTCTAAAGTTAAGGAACATCCTGGTACTATTTCTCCTGATTCAATCAACTTACCATCAGCTAGCTCTACTGTGTATTTGTTATCTAGCTTAAGGGATTCGATCTCTAATAGTGGTCTAAACTCAGTGGACACAAAGCTTAAATCAGCACCGGAATCAATTAACACAGAAGCAAAATGGTTGTTTACAAGAAACGTACCAATGACTGTGTTAGGATCCTGACGTGCCTCTGGTGCTCCTAACATGAACACGCGTCCACGAGCTGGCTGATTGTTGTTGTTGTTAGCATTGTTGTTGTTGGTTCGGTTGTTGTTGTTACCGCGGTTGTTTCCATTGTTGTTGCGGTTACGAGCGTTGTTGGCGTTACGGTTTTGGTTATTGAGTCGAGGGCATCGGTTTCGATAGTGCCTCGTGTCGCCACACTCAAAACATCCTTGGTTCTGGCGAGCAGTGTTTCCCTTAGGGGCAGGGTTTACCTTACAGTTTTGGGTTTTGTGACCCCATCCCTTACAGCTGTCGCAAAACCAACACTCACCCTCGTGGTGTTTGCTACACTTATCACACTTAGGTTTGTTACCCAAGTATGGCTTCGATTCCACAATGGTGGCAGCGTAAGACTTTGGATTTCCATATCCTTTCTTGTTGGATTGACCCTGACGGTCATTCCACTTACGCTTCTTACCTCCAGAACTACCAGCTTCAGCACTGCTCTGCTCAACCTTAACCGACACAGTCTTCTTGGTCAGTGTCCCCATTCTAACTGCTTCATCAGTCAAACTCTGCGCTAAGGTAACAGCGCTCCTGAAAGTGTCAGGTTTGGAGGACGTAACTAAACTCCTGATCTGTGGTGCCAGTCCATACACATAGCGTTCAATACGCTTATACTCAGGCGTTACCATATGTGGCACAAGACGAGCTAGTTCTTGGAACCTAGTTGTGTAACCAGTGATATCAGCACCAATCATAGCAATGTTCCACAGCTCAGTCTCAATTTTCTGCATCTCACTGCGAGGGCAGAATTCTTCCATCATTATACTCTTCAATGTTTCCCATGTCATGGAATAAGCAGCTGGTCGTCCCATCGACTGAACTTGACTGTTCCACCAAGTCAAAGCTTTATCAGCTAGTGTGCAGGCAACATACTTCACTGCAGTGTCTGGTAGACAATCACTGATGTCCAACACAGAATCCATCTTTTCTATCCAGTGTATAATACCAATAGCACCTTCGGTGCCACAGAAAGATGGTGGTTTACATGCCTGAAATGTCTTATATGAACACCCTTTGCGGTTATTCACAACAGTCTCAGCAATAACAGGGGTCGATCCACTGTTATTAATCCCAGTCTCACGGTTTCGGCTTGCCTCATACTCGGCAATACCTTCAGCTATGCGTCTAGCTATTAACTGCTCAGTAGTTTCCTCAGTGTTAGGTGGTGGAATGGTTTCAGATGTAGGAGGTACAGTTGTTTTCTAACTGTTCCTAGTAATTCGTCGTTTTGGCGGCATAGTTCAGTTCTGCGATGAATAAAATGCAGAAGTCAATGCCAAGATAATGAATGTGATGAACAAGATTTCACATTGTCTATCAAATGAATAGTATGGAGAATTTGAGAGAATAATGTTTCACATTGTATATCGCACGACTTTGAAACACCCATATGTACTTTGTACAATATAATCACGTTGGCCAGGCGTCATTATATAATGCCAAATACATATTTCTTTTCATCATCGTTTAAGTGCAATCAATGTTTTATGGAATTCAAGATAAGATAAATAATTCATAGTATGGTAGGTTTTCAAAGTTTGCAAGAAATGGTTTCAACAATTATTACGTGATAACTTTTCTATCACTTGTATATGGAGATGAATATAATTCGCACGAAATTTCGAATCGAACCTAAGTTATATTATACATTAACTAGAACGTTCTTACATCGTTTCATTACAAAACTTGATGATATCTCCTATATCCATCAAGAGTGATTTCCAATACTACACGAGTTGCTACAGTACTAATTAAACTAAACTTAGCTATACTTAGATCCTAACAAAATGATTATATTCCTACGACAGTTCTTCATCAGTTCTTTATTAAGCTATCTTTAGCTATGTTCTCTGTCGTAGTGCAGTTCTTTTTCTTTCACTCCTGGTCCAGGTTAGGAGAGGAGTAATGCCTTTCTAGCATAGTCTTGTATCGTAGAGTTGGATAATAGTCCAGATCATTCTCAGTTGAGCATTTGCTCAGACGTTTAATCCAAGTCTTGACTCTCTTCTTACGATCACTAGCTACTTTCTTCCAGAAGCGAATTCTATCCCTAACTCGGACAGACATAGGCCTCTTTAGGATTCTCAACTCAGTTTCATAGTTCTTGCATTTAGATGCAAGTTCCCAGTTTTGACCATCTAGCTCTTCAGCTTGGTCTCTAACTCTCTCATATTCCTCTATGTCAATCAATCCAAAGTGGTGGTTCTCAATCTCTTCTTCCACCAGTTCCACTATCGGAATTGTTTCTGTATCGACATATTCATATTGTATCTGCTCGTCGATGGTTATGTCATCATCTGATGAATATTCACTTATGACAGGTTCTGCCATTTTTCCAGTTTCAAGAGATCTATAGGTTACAAAGACATATTTCAGTATCCACAGTTATGTAGTCTATATTGTCAATATATAATCCAATCACAACGCACAGTAATATAAACAATAATAATAAACCAAATACATACGTCATATCATATAATTGATTATAGTTAGTTCACAAGTTTTTATACAAAACATGATGGATCTATCCTAGATATCCATCGATCCAAAGACTAATCAAAGCATGACGGGTCTGTCTACACACCGTCGATCCAAATGATATACAAAACATGACAGGTCTGTCTATACCCGTCGAACCAAAGTTCCAAGTTTAATACATAGTATATATACAATCCTAAGTAGGCACATCCCGCCCTACATAGGTCTAACGGAAATACGGTAGAAATGATCCCACGGCTGTCCTCAACACAGCCATCACCACACAAGTACCAACCACAAGCCCTGCAATCCTAACATGTCTCTCAAGTGTCCTCACACGAGCACGTGCTGACTCGGCTATCTCCTGAGCAGTAAACACATGGTTCAACAGAAAATGATGATGCTCATGCATACCAGCCATGTCCCCATACAGACGGGAGACCTCATCCTGTACCTGTCCAAGGTAAGAACTCCTGCTAGAAGAAATACAGAACAAAGTATGCATAACAGCGACTAATGTAGGGAGAGTCTGCTCTATCGGCTCTCCAGTGGTAGGCAGTGATGCTGGGGGTCGTGAGGACTCTCCTGTCTCAAATGTGGAGGGAAAACCCTCTAATGACCTCCAATGCCTCAACAGAGGAGTCATCCACTCTAGATGAGCAAACCTGGGTGCCCTCTGTGGAGACTCAACAGAATCGTCCGCTGGTGCTAACGGACCAATAGGAAGATCTCGGACACACATCCTCGGTGTCCTCCTATATACAGGCCTGCGAGAAGTCTCACCGGCCTGATGGTGAATACCTGTAGTAGTAGGGATAACCTCAGGTGCTGTCGGTGGTGGCGCAATGTAAGCGTCACTAGTGTCATCTGACATGTCTCTCAAATGAACAGATGACTCATCCCCTACAGTGATCGCGGGACCCTTAAATGTAGCCTCTGTCGGCTCCTCATCCGAAGCATAAACATGAATGAGTGATTGACTAGACATACTGTGACAAAAGAATTTGTGTGTGACGTGTCAGTCGTATGTTAGATATATGCACACGTATGTATGTATGAATGCATGAATGTTCTAGCCAAGGCTATAGTCTAGGTCTCTAAGGTTTTCAGTCACCTAAAGACTTCTAGTTCGCTATAACCAATGGCTTTGATACCAAGTCTGTCACACCCCCAAAATCGGTAATTGTGTTTATTTAATGTTTAGCGGAAGCAAGTTAAGATTTAGCGGAAGCATCTTGTTTCAACAGTTTAACAACGGGGGTGATGACGTTACAATTGTGCATTCATCGTATCAGAGCATATGATCATACAGAACATAATATATTAAGGATGCCAGTCAAATAGTTATTACAAAAGTAGTACGACTGTGTAAGTCGTACAGTAGTAATAAAGTTTAAAACATTTAAGTTTTACAATACATATGTTAAAATAAGATTTCATGAGTATAACTGCAATGTCTGCAGTAATACAGAGGAAATCCTCAAAAGCTGTCCCATAAAGTATGGCATCCTAAGTAGTCCAGGGTTGTCATCCTGAATGCATGCGATCCTTACTTACATAACTAATTTCCTGTAAAACATAGAAAGAAAGTCGTCAACAAATATGTTGAGTGAATTCACAGGTTTGTATAAATATGTGGTATGTTAACCAATTTATGTTAAAGTTATTGAAATGTTATTCAATAAATAAATGTTTGCAGGTTTTGCAATTTGTAAGATGTTAGGGATAATTACCCTGAAGTATAGTTTTATGTGGGTTGTTACCCAAAATGTATGTCTGGTTGTTTACCAGTATATGAATATAATCAGTAAGTATACTGACATAAAACAGTTGTAGGATATGTTTATCCTAAATAATATGTGTGGGAATACTTAGACTATAATCCCCTGAAAGGTGAGCTAAACCTCGCAAGTTAAAGTAACGCGACCTAACCCTATAACCAAACCACAACCAAATCTTATGTTTCTTGCCTGAAGGACAGTTAAGTATACGCTCCATCCATAGGAGGGTCGTCACGGCAATAGTACTATTCGTATACTCAGTGGCTAGAGTCACCTAGCTAATGGTTATAGTCTGCATGACATAAGGTCTTTCATGCACACATTTCAAGTCTGGTCCGTACTAGGATTTGTTGTCTAATTCCCAAAACAGTTGTGAAATAATATTTCATGTCAAACAGTTATATAAAGCAATAAAGCATTTATATAATTTGCTGCATGTGTTCGCATGCAGTTTCTATGTTTACACCCCTATGTATTCAAAAGCATAAAACATTTGCAAAGTAGGGGCTGTGAACTCACTGTAGTTTGCTCGGTAGGAAAGCTAGCAGCCAAACAGATAAAAGCCCAAGGTATGTTAACCTATACAATAAATATATTAACATAAGTACGCTTGATTTGTTTGAAGAAGTGGTTGATTTCTTAAGAATATAAGTTATTAATTTTATTAATGACATTGCGTTGAAATATTGTTATTATTTCTTTCATCGTATACTTGGTTAAGTATATAAACCAATATGTAATTGTCTATTTAACGGAAGGTCGTTTTGTTTCATTTGTACATATACTTTGTTTACAGTCGTACGTATGTTATTCAAAAATCATTGTAAGTACATATATTTGTTTTATATATGTCTACTTAAGTAATATACTTGTTGTATATTATTAGATTATACGTTGGTTAAACGTGTAGTTTATTGTGTACATATATATATTTGTGAATATATATTCCTTAAGTGTCGTATATATTCATTTAATCAATACGTTGTTCTCGTATATTAAAATATATATAAGTTTCCATTTGTTTAAGAAAACGTATACGTTTGTGTCTATATATATCGTGTGTCCTCGAATATATGTATATATATTGTAATACGTTGTTTCGGATTTAAAACGTGTCGAGTTTTATTTGTTATATAAAACTTGATAATATATTTATTCCGTTTAATAAATATCATTTGCCTTTAATATTGTTACGTTTGTTTAATAAGTGTTAAAAAGTTTAAATGTCCCGATTGTGTAATCGTATTCAAATCGTATAATTTACAAAATTCGTATATATATATATATATATATATATATATATATTATATACGTGTTCATTCCCATATCGTTTGTTTGTACGAAATAAATAAGTCCAAAGTCCGTGTCTCGGATATACCACATTAATGTATTATCAATAGTTTACAATGTCTCGTAAATGTCTACTAATAATTTTAATCGTTAACGAAATCGTTTGTATTTAAAAATAAAAGTCAAGTTGTTGACCAGATGGGGAATCCGCCGGATTCTAATTGAATCCGCCGGATTCTGATTAAATGAAAAGGTGTTGCCGGATCTTCGGATCAAGCCGTCGGGTCGGGTCAAGAATAGGTGAATCCGCCGGATTTAATTGAATCCGCCGGATTCTTTTGTGTTCACAGATCGTTCCAGTGAAGCTTTGGGAATCCGCCGGATTCAAGTGAATCCGCCGGATTCGAGCGTGTCTTTTACTCGTTCACAAGGTGTAAACCGATTACGGGGTGTGCGAGTTTCGTGGGGGAATCCGCCGGATTCATCATGAATCCGCCGGATTCATGCTGTTCACAGAACCTGTTCGTAACAGAGCAATCATAGGCTCGAAAATTTTGGTTCCAAATTCTTTACATTGTTTAACCAAATCGTTTATACAGTCCACATATATCATTTTAACCACTTATTACATCATTATAACACGTTTTCACGTATTGATTTTAGATTTATAGTTTTGGGTTTTGTAAACATTTTCATGATCAAACCTTCAATCCTTCATATATATATGTTATATGCATAGATTAAGTTATATAAACATGTTAGAACACGAATTTAAAGTAAAGAAATCAAAGGTTTGTAATTTTTCTTACAAACGAAAATGGTGGAGATGATGATGAACGGATGATGATGAAGATGATGATCTTGGTGATGCCCTTGATTCCTGATGTTGTTGTTGTTGTCAAGATGATCAAAGAAGAAGGAGATTGAAGGTGAGATTTTTGTTGAAAGAATTATTGGAGGTGTGTGTGAGTATGTCGATGGATCACAGAGAGAAATGGGAGGGAGTATGGCTTCAAATAGCCTGCTTCCTCAATTATTTGAGTTAGGTGCCCATTTTGGGTACCTCAATTTCGAGTACGGGTATAATTATAGCAATATAAAAATCAACAATTTATATTTCTATTATGTAGGTGTTCTCCTGGTTCGTAATTTATAGTCAGTATAATGATGTTATCATTATTTTAAAGAGATGTACAATTTTGTACATTTTACTGCGCGCAGTTAATTAAGCGCCAAATTTCAGTAAATTTAGGATTTCATATTTTGAGGTAATGTTCTAATCACTTTCAAATGAATCACAAAATTGGAATTTTTAGGATTTGACTTCGTATGCGCGTTTTAGAATTGTTTCTGTTCGTTATTAATACATTTTATGTTAAACGCATAATTAGACCTTTGTATCTATTTGTTATAGATATATAAATACTCGTAATTAATAATTGAGTTATTAATAAAGTTTGTATCACGAAACTTTTGTTATTTATTTTTGTCGGGTTCGTTCCGATATATTTGTATGTAACTTTAAATACTCACGTATTATGTATTACTTTTTGTTTAAAAGTACTGGGCTTGCTAGGCTTACATCACATCAAATAGTTTTGTTAAAACTTAACCAGGAAATTAGCGTAAGAATGCACATGCTTAAATGTAAATTAATACCTAATTTGGAGAGTTGTCACATACCGGCTTCCGTACGTTTGTACTTTGCATAACGCATTTCCAGCACTATACCGAGTAACAGTCGAATAGGGGCCGTCATACCACTTTACGATTATCGTACATTAGTTATGTAATGACATCCTTACTTATAATTATCTACATCCACAGCAATCACAATAATAAACTACTCGCAATTCATGGTAACAAATAAATCACATACCAGGCAATAATACATATTCAAATATGAAATTAGACAAGTATAATAATGGTTTAGAAATCACCCGGAATTAAATGCGTAGCAGCGTATTATTATAATTGACAAACTCTTTCACACGTACAAAGATTGATCTCCGAATCTCTAGCGTTCGCCCTAGCTTCTATGTTAGTCCGTGGACTAATTACAATATTCCTAGAATGAGAAAGACTAAAAGACTACGAAAGATTATCTGGTGAGAAAGAAAGAGTGAAATATGCTAGAATGTGTGCATATGAGGTGTGTGTTTCAAATGAACCCAAACAACCTATTTATAGGTGAGTCTTGGCTCATTTTAGCATCATGAAGCCTTGAGGTGCATGTTAGAAAGACTAGCTAAAAGTGGATCGTACAACGCGAAAAGTGACTGCACCGGGTACTGTACAACGCGAAAAGTGACCGCACCAGGTACCAAAACTTGCCAAAAACGGAAACTGGGACGGGGGAAGGGTGGCCGGCGGCGCCAGCCCTGTGGCCGGCGGCGGTGGGCTGGTGGCCGGCGGCGGTGGGCCCTGCCCCATTGCGCGATTTGTTGCTTCGTTTCTTGATTCGTGCGTGTTTTCTTCGTTATACGTCCGTTTGAGTTGATTCTTTTTTTGTTGGATTCGTAATTCAAAAACAAAGATTTTGACATAGGATATGCCTGAAAATGAGGTCCATAGCTCCAGATATTGCGTACGGATCATTTGGATCTTCCGGCGGGCGCGAAATCTTCATTCTTTGCCCGTTGTGGTTGATTCTTCTTCTGTTAGATTCGTATTTTGAAAACGAACATCTTGAAAATAATGGATACTGATGGAGGGCATTTTGGTCTTGAAATCTCGATTTTGTGCCTTGAATCTTCAAACGTGTGTGGAATCTTCATTTTACATCCGTTTTGCTTGATTTTTCTCGTGCAACCTTGTTTCAATCATCTTGGCATAATGTTACTGATTTGTAATGTTTTTGAGTCAATATGCCAAGAATCGTTCCAGAATGAGATAGATATCGGTGGTAAAAACGTGACTTTTTACGCGATATCAATGGTCTAGGTTATATTAGAAAAACAGTTAAAAAAGAATCTAAGATTGTGAAAGATAATTGTGTTAATTGTGCTTGCAAAACTAGATTTTCTGAATCAAAACCATTTAATAGAACTGCACCAAGAGGTAATCAAAGAAACTGGAACCAAATGGTTTCACAAAGATTGGGGCAGAATTTTCAGATGGTCAAAGAAAAATCTTGTTATATCTGTGGAAAAACTAATCATCTTCAACATGATTGTCATCATAATCCTAAGAATTTTAATAGGATTGTAAAACCATTGTGGACAGCAGCTAACATGATTAATAAACAAAATTTTAAATCAAAAGTTAATCATGTAGCCACTGTCAAGAAGATGAACAAGACTAACAGTGGTACAACTGCAGCCACTGCTACTTATGCTGCAGTGGTACCACCAAACAAAGCCAACAGCGGCATCAAGACTAAAACAGTGGGACGGGTTACCACTGTTAAGCATGGTGGCACTGCTAGAGTGAAAAATTCTAAAATGTTTAAACCAAGGCAGGCTACCACTGCTAGAGTAATTAACACAGGACTAAAGGTAACCACTGTTAGGCCTATAACCACTGTTAAGTCTGATATCAGTTGGATATGAAAACCAAAGAACACACATGAATCCAAAGTTTCCAAATCCAACAGTGCATCAAAATCAATTGTCTTTCAGAAAGTTGATTTTCATGATGCATGTGGGAAACCCAAAACCAAATTGGTTTGGGTTCCCAAGAGAAACTAATTATCTTTTTGATTATTTGTGCAGAGCAAGCCAAAGAGCTTATGGCATGTGGATAGTGGCTACTCAAGGCACATGACTGGTGACAAGGAAAAGCTACAGGACTTCAAATCTTTTGATGGTGGATATGTAGCATTTGGAAGCAATCCAAAAGGAGGGAAGATAACAGGCAAAGGAACAGTTCAGAGTGAAAAGCTAAGTTTTGATAATGTTTATTTTGTGGAACAACTGAGGTATAATTTGCTAAGTGTAAGTCAAATTACAGATAAAAAGAACCCAGTTCATTTTACTGACACTGAATGCCTTATCTTGTCCAAGGAATTTAAAATACCAGAAAACATGATTTTAATGAGAATTCCAAGGCAAGATAATGTATATAAGTGTGACTTAGCAAATATGTCACCTCAACCTGATTTAAACTGTCTGATTTCTAAAGCTAGTGTGACTGAATCTGAACTGTGGCATAGAAGAATGTGTCACATGAACTACAAAACCATTAATAAACTTGCTAAAAACAAGCTTGTTAGAGGTTTACCTGAAAAGGTGTATTCATGTGATGATCATTGTGTTGCATGTCAAAAAGGCAAACAGCACAAGTCCTCTTTTAAGCCCAAAAGTGTGAATACCAACTGTACACCCTTTTACTTATTGCATATGGATTTATTTGGACCAACCAACATAAGTAGCATGGGTAAAATGTCTTATTGCCTTGTAGTAATTGATGATTATACCAGGTTTACATGGGTTTTCTTTCTTAGAACAAAAGATGAGACAGGTGGAATACTTAGATCATTTATAACTAAGATGGAAAATCAATTGGATAAAAAGGTTAAAATCATCAAGAGTGATAATGGAACAGATATTAAAAATTATGAGATGGATAAGTTCTGTGAAGCTAAAGGTAGTAAGAGAGAGTTTAGTGCACCTAGAACTCCACAACAAAATGGAGTAGCTGAAAGGAGGAATAGGACACTAATTGAGGCAGCTAGAACTATGCTATCTGATGCAAAATTACCTATGTCTTTTTGGGCAGAGGCAGTTAGCACAGCTTGCTATGTTCAGAACAGGGTCTTAGTTGTTAAGCCTCATAACAAGACACCATATGAACTTTTGTTTAATAGGAAACCTCTTGTTAGTTTCTTAAAATCTTTTGGGTATCCTTGTACTATCTTAAATACCAAAGATCACTTAGGAAAGTTTGAAAGCAAGGCAGATGAGGGTATATTTGTTGGTTACTCTATTCAAAGCAAGGCTTATAGGGTATTCAATCAAAGGACCAGGATCATAGAAGAGACCATGAACATAACCTTCAATGAGAATACATCTAATCCTGATGGGAAAGGTTCTAAGTCTTTGTTTGATATTGATGCACTTAACACTGCTTTTAGATATCCAAATGTAGATTCAAGTGCAGGTACAAGTACAGGTACAAATGGAAGTGAAAAGGATGAACAAGTTACAACAGCTACAGGAGTGTCATCTGGAAAGAAGAATGATTCATTGGAATACATCTTATTTCCAATATGGTCTCCAGATCCCCCAGAAGTGTTTGCAACTGATCCATCAATATCATCCAAGAGTTCAGAGGGTGATGAATCTGATGGGAATCCTTTCATAAGTATCTTTGAATCTGATGAACAGAGTGATGAACAGAGTAATGATCAGGGTAAAGAACAGTGTGATAAGAGTCCAGAATAGCAACTTTTAAAGAATCTGAACAATTTCACTGAGAATACTAGACATGTTGTTGATTCTATTACAACTGATGTGTCTAAAATTCTGAGTGATGAGGTTCCTGAACAGACTCCAACTAAGCATATTGATAAGGAGGCTAGGCTGGATTATTTACAGTTCATGAGCACAACTCCATTGTCAAAAAGGATTTCAAAAGAAAGGTCAAGTGAAACTTCTGATCATGATGAGAATTATACAAACCTGGAAACTGGATTACATGAAACATCTACATCTAATTATATTGTTCATAGAGATCATCCTCTTGAACAAGTAATTGGTGATGTTGGTTCTGCTGTACAAACTAGACAGCAAACAAAGATCAGTGAAGAGGAACTCCATACCTCTTTATATGTATGTTTTCTATCTCAAGTTGAACCAAAGAAGGCAGTGGAAGCTCTTAAAGATCTCAGTTGGATTGAAGCAATGCATGAGGAGTTGTTGCAGTTTAAGATTCAGAATGTGTGGACTTTAGTTGATTTACCAAAAGGAAAAAAGGCAATTGGAACAAAGTGGATCTTCAAGAATAAGAAGGATGAGAGAGGAATAGTGATTAAGAACAAAGAAAGATTGGTGGCACAAGGGTATATTCAGGAGGAAGGCATTGATTATGATGATGTCTTTGCTCCTGTAGCAAGAATAGAAGCAATCAAGTTATTCTTGGCATATGCATCATACCAAGGCTTCAAAGTCTATCAAATGGATGTCAAGAGTGCATTTCTGTATGGCACAATTGATGATGAAGTATATGTTTGCCAACCACCAGGTTTTGAAGACCCCAAGTATAACGCCCCAAAATTTACAACTGTTTTTTTTTTTTTTTTAACAATGCGGAAGCTCAAGTCCCTAAACATATATATATACATAAAATGACAGGTCGTCATCTTCCCTTACCTAAGTTCTAAGTATTGATTATTAACGTTTACAAAACAATCCTATATATCCTGGGCATTATATAAACACACATTTAAAACTGTATTAAATAAATCAGAGGAATCCTAGTCAAACATTCTTCAGTTACTCCTTGACCCGCCCATAACAATAGATATTAACCTGCAAGGAGTAAACAACGAGGGATTAGCACGAAGCTAAGTGAGTTAACTCATCACTAACAATACAACTTAGTTTAACACTATGAGTTCACCACATTTAACACTTTGACTCAACATCACCAGAGGATCGGTGGCCCTTGTGGCGCCCTCAGCCGCGGTGGCCCACCAAGCGACACTTACACCAACTGCAGGCCAATACAGTGGTTAACCGATAACTGTTTATTACCTTTAGTCAACACAAGCCTTACTTACAACGAATGTTCACAACCCTTGTGTTGACTAACCTGTAACAACACAGTCCAACATAGTTGACCTCTATATAACACAGTTACCATATAGGTCACTTAACACTTTAACACTTTAACACAATTCAACTTAACACAGGAATAACACTTAACACTTGAAGTAACCACAATAGTGATCACTAAATTATAGTGAGAGATCAAAGTCCACTCACCGACTACCATAGTCGCCCACTCAGTAGTCTAATATCACTGAGTCTTCTCCATATCTGGAAATACAACAAAATACACAAATCAGTTACTTGTATCAAATCTACATAACAATACTCCAATAGATTTACATCAACAAATCCAAATTACTCAAATCATAACGATTTAGCACAATTATTAAAATTCTCAATATTCAATCCATACCTTTATGGATTTACATCATATTTCTCAAATCATCATCTAATCATGATTAACTATCATGATAATCACTTTTTGTTTACAATTCAATCAACTTATCACCAACTTGATTTAATTCCATATTTATCATCATTAATTCACAATCACTATCAACTATGAACATAAAATCACATTAATTCACCACTAGTTGTCACTAACCAACATGATCCTCTTAGTTTCAATGATTAACAATTTCATATAATAACTCACTTTCACTAATAACACTATAACAACCTTTTGTTATTATCAATCAAGGTGATTAACACCTAATCATCACACTTTCACCAAAATCCACTTGAATTATAATTCACACAATTTGATTAATTCATTATTAGGTTAGATTAAAGCTACTAACCTTCATACTAACACATATTAACACCATTTCCACTAATATCAATCATTAATTTATAATAATCACCATTAACCCATCAAAATCATCAAATTTCCTATAAAACTCATGAACCCTAATTCAAACCTATAACTTAAGCATGAATCATGTTAGATATCAACAACAATAAGCTTAACTAACATCATTTTAACAACTTCAAGCCCTAATTTCGAATTTACACCTTTCAATTTACAAAAACCCCAAAATATCATTTCTAGGTTTATAAAATTAGAGAAACAAAACTTACCAAGCAATTAGAAAGGTTGAAGGATGATTAATCTATGTGTTTGAAGCTTGAATCCGAATTATAAAGCTCCGATTTTGATGATTTCTTCTTGTTTTTGAGTTAGGGTTTAATGTGTGTGTGTATATGTATGAATACGTACGTATGTATGTATGTGTGAGGAAATAAAACCCGATCCAATCCATATAATATACTCTATAAGTGTTAATTTTCATTCCCCGTATTTATTATTGTCTGGAACTTAAAAATCATTTGCGAGGAAAACTATTTTATTTTACCGTCAACTAAATAAATTTAAAACAATCAATATTTCACTAGTCACAATATTTCCTGAGGCTTATCGACCTATTAATTTTACACTCAAACACATATAACAATTTTAAATCGCATTTAAAATTTTCAAGAAATACCTATTACTTCTAAGCCCAATTTGAGGATGTTACAAATCTCTCCCCCTTAAAGAGATTTCGTCCTCGAAATCTAATCAACCTTAATTATTCTAAAGAACTCAATCACGTGACATCTCTCATTCCTTAAATGAGATTCTAATATCACAATATTTCCAGTTTATTAATATTGTACTCTTCGTACTACTCCAACATCGTAATTACTCTTCACTATATTTATCTAAAGTGTGTACACAACTTAAATTACCTATGCATGACATGCTTATGCATACATTTCACTACACACTCCATGTACCTACATATATATTATTTCATCAACTCACACACGACTAGTGTGTATCTCAATTAGATTCACGAAAACATATAATTTATGTCTCATACTCAATTTAACTTGCAATACTATACAACAAGTGTGATATTTATCACTTAAAATAGTTACTCCCTTGAGCAACTCTTAATTATATGCACACAATTTAAATTCTATCTACATATACATATCCACATGTACATGTTTCTATTTCTTACCTTAACATATGATATGTATCTAAATCATATTTTCATGCATACTATGATCACTTAAGGAAATTATTCCCAATTAATCACTTTAAACAAGTAATCACTTGACGTAAGTGGATAACATCATCATGTACATAACATACTTTTAACACTAGAAACTAACGACGTGCTAGAATCTTTAAAATAGATATATGATTTATACCCCTTTTAACAGCAAAACAATGATTATGAAAATCACAATACACCCAACAACCATGAAATTTAAATTTCAATTCATAACTAACATTTGTGCTAGTACCACATATCACTACTGTATTTGATAATCTTTTATTTAAAAGTATCTCAAACTCATATAACACTATTCACATATTAACAAGCAAAATACAAGTCAATTCTTCATAGTTAACACTATCATCACTTAATCACCAAGTCACTTAATACCAATTCAAATTGAATAATTACCAAGTTTTTCCATCAACAGGTACATTGCCATTCAAGCGCAAGTACCACTCCATCAAAATGTGATAACCACACACACATTTTTCATCAACATTTCATCAATCAATTCTATCTCGTTAGTCTCTTCATAATATTATTTCATATTTCCATCATTTCTATACGCAACCTATCATTTCACTTTGATATTATGCATATAATAACAATCAAGTTTCACAAAATTCTCTATTAACGATAATATAACTATAAATTTTCACAATTTCAATCAAAAGGCTCTCTATATATATATATATATATTTATATATAACTATCTCAATGTCAACATCGAAAACCTACAATTTTTTTTTTAAGGTCACCTCAATTTCTTTGGTACTTGGTAGCCTCAATACTCCATGTGAAATGGCATAATATAAATACGTTGGCCAGACGTCGTCATATTATGTCAGTCACACTTAATTCTCAGGCCACTTCATACCATCAATCTCTAAAATGATTAACTTTTACTCTCACATATATCACAATGCTAAAATCAACAATTATCACACCTTTAATAGCACTCAGAATAGATTTATGACCAAGTGTTAGCTGGTTACTCTTTTTCCTTTATCACTTGAATGTGAAACTACTCACAAATTAAGTAAACATAACAATTCAATCGTCTAACACATTCCTCATTATCTCATTAACACATGTGTAAGTTTTAACACAACTAAATCAATTTAACATCATCTCTACACGATTCAATATCAATCACTTAACACTTTAATTATCAAGTATAATACTCTATATAACATTTAACACTAAGTACCTTGTTAAAATACCAGGCCATATTCCACATATATTCATCAATATATAATTTCTAAGTTTATTAATAATTAATCTTCCATATTTAGTTATTAAACAAAAGTAAACTCCTACAATACTCTTCAACTCTTACAAACACTTATTAAATCATATTAAGTATTTCACATAATGTAATTAACATGATTACATAATCAATATTTATTTACCCTAACAAGTAACAATCAACCATACCCTTACTGGTATACTATGCAGTTAAATAATATGCCTACAAACAACTCCTACACATAGAACCATATAGACCTCTTAAAACAACTTTTAATATTGCATATAGTCATAGGAATGATCTCTGGGCTCAAAGAAACAAAAGCCCAATACAAATCATAAGCCAAAAGTCCGAAATAATGTCCGAAAAATAGTAAAACGCGATTTTCGGGCCCCAAACGACCCCGAAGTGCCGAAAACTGACAGGGCTCATGGCGAAACTATGAGCTTTGACCGTTGGCCCGTTTTTGAGTGGACATGTAAATTTCATCTTAATCGGACACCGAAATTTTCTAACGGAAATTCTACGTCCAACGTTACGTCGAACGTCGAAATTTACAAATTTTCATATTAAATTCACTTAATATAACACATAACACAAGAAAAGTCTCAAAACAAGGGAATACGTTCGTATTCAAGGGAATACGTCCGTATTCATGGGAATACGCCCGTATTCATGGGAATACGCCGTATTCCCGCCAACATTTTCAACCAGAAAGCTTTTTAAGGAATACGCCCAAGGAATACGTCCGTATTCATGGGAATACGTACGTATTCAATGGAATACGACCGGATTCAACATGCTGCAGCAACTCAGAAATTTTAGTGCAAAAACACGAAATTCAAATGCGCATATCTCCTAAACCGTAAAGAGTTAGACTCTGAAATTTTGCAGGCACTCTCATATAATCAAAATGCAACTTTCCATTTTTCCACTTTTTCAAATTACACATTTTACGAGAAAATGGACGTATGAGTCAATTTAGACCATTTTCGACCGTTTAGTTGACACACCATATTCCAAATGGCTAGGTTTCTGACTTCAACCCTTTGCTAACATGTTTCTACATATATTTATGACGTGTGGGCACATATACATCACCTTCCTATACTCATTTTATCATGTTTTAACTAGTCAACCCGTTTAGGGGTCCAATTGGGCAATTTTAATAAGAACAACCACTTTGACTACCCAAAACACTTTCAACACACATTTTCACCATATGAAAGTCTTAAAGTAACTTTAATACTCTTTACACTCGAACCAACAAGTATTTTAACCACTTTACCAATAAGTGACCCATTTGGGCACTTAAATGACCCGTTTGGGTTTACGACCATATGATCACCATTCCAACACCCAACCCACACTTCTCTGACTATTCCAAGTCAAATTATCCCACTTTCATTATTAGTTTCATATTATCACCCTAAAACATCAAGTTCACAAAATTTCATCATATAAGTACCAATTTCAACATATAATTTCAAATTTGACTTTTCACAAACTTGTCATAGCACATTTAGACTCATTAACCGCTTTGACTTTCTTACTACACTATTAGTAATACAAAGATCATAATTCACCCTAATCATGATCAATGCTAAACATTTAAACTTCTAGTCACATTCCTCACTTCATAGCATGGCATTTATCGAGTTTGACACAATTACATTCAACATTGACCTTTCCAAGTCAATAGCATATATTTCAACAAATAGACACATTCTAAGTCACACAACAATACAACTCATTGATTTCATTATAGCCAGTCACACCTTGCATTTATCGACTTATATTCACACACTGTATTTTCACATTGCATATACACTTAATTCCACATAACACAACTGTTACACCCTATTCACCAATGTATCTTCACACTGTTTTTAACACTTTTCTGAAATTACTATTTCCGTCTTAATTACCTATTAATATCTCTATCACCTTGTTAACACTTAATAATCATCAAAATTTCAATTTACTTTACTAACAATCATAACATAGTAAAGTAAAACAATTAAAATTTATTAAAATTCACCAAGTTTATCAGAAATTACCTGGCACATCTAGGCCCACGAGTGTTGAGGATTGAGAATACCAATCGGTTCCTCACTATCCTCCGTCTCTGCACTCAAAACAACAATCTAACATCTTGTTATAGATTAGTTCACATTTAACAACAACTTGCTCATACCAACACTAATCCCACACCTCGGAATGTTTGACCACTATCACTAGGCTTGGGATTGAACAATTTAACCATTATTCAATTCGCCCAAACCTATGCTCTGATACCAACTTATAACGCCCCAAAATTTACAACTGTTTTTTTTTTTTTTTTTTTAACAATGCGGAAGCTCAAGTCCCTAAACATATATATATACATAAAATGACATGTCGTCATCTTCCCTTACCTAAGTTCTAAGTATTGATTATTAACGTTTACAAAACAATCCTATATATCCTGGGCATTATATAAACACACATTTAAAACTGTATTAAATAAATCAGAGGAATCCTAGTCAAACATTCTTCAGTTACTCCTTGACCCGCCCATAACAATAGATATTAACCTGCAAGGAGTAAACAACGAGGGATTAGCACGAAGCTAAGTGAGTTAACTCATCACTAACAATACAACTTAGTTTAACACTATGAGTTCACCACATTTAACACTTTGACTCAACATCACCAGAGGATCGGTGGCCCTTGTGGCGCCCTCAGCCGCGGTGGCCCAACAAGCGACACTTACACCAACTGCAGGCCAATACAGTGGTTAACCGATAACTGTTTATTACCTTTAGTCAACACAAGCCTTACTTACAACGAATGTTCACAACCCTTGTGTTGACTAACCTGTAACAACACAGTCCAACATAGTTGACCTCTATATAACACAGTTACCATATAGGTCACTTAACACTTTAACACTTTAACACAATTCAACTTAACACAGGAATAACACTTAACACTTGAAGTAACCACAATAGTGATCACTAAATTATAGTGAGAGATCAAAGTCCACTCACCGACTACCATAGTCGCCCACTCAGTAGTCTAATATCACTGAGTCTTCTCCATATCTGGAAATACAACAAAATACACAAATCAGTTACTTGTATCAAATCTACATAACAATACTCCAATAGATTTACATCAACAAATCCAAATTACTCAAATCATTAAGATTTAGCACAATTATTAAAATTCTCAATATTCAATCCATACCTTTATGGATTTACATCATATTTCTCAAATCATCATCTAATCATGATTAACTATCATGATAATCACTTTTTGTTTACAATTCAATCAACTTATCACCAACTTGATTTAATTCCATATTTATCATCATTAATTCACAATCACTATCAACTATGAACATAAAATCACTTTAATTTTACCACTAGTTGTCACTAACCAACATGATCCTCTTAGTTTCAATGATTAACAATTTCATATAATAACTCACTTTCACTAATAACACTATAACAACCTTTTGTTATTATCAATCAAGGTGATTAACACCTAATCATCACACTTTCACCAAAATCCACTTGAATTATAATTCACACAATTTGATTAATTCATTATTAGGTTAGATTAAAGCTACTAACCTTCATACTAACACATATTAACACCATTTCCACTAATATCAATCATTAATTTATAATAATCACCATTAACCCATCAAAATCATCAAATTTCCTATAAAACTCATGAACCCTAATTCAAACCTATAACTTAAGCATGAATCATGTTAGATATCAACAACAATAAGCTTAACTAACATCATTTTAACAACTTCAAGCCCTAATTTCGAATTTACACCTTTCAATTTACAAAAACCCCAAAATATCATTTCTAGGTTTATAAAATTAGAGAAACAAAACTTACCAAGCAATTAGAAAGGTTGAAGGATGATTAATCTATGTGTTTGAAGCTTGAATCCGAATTATAAAGCTCCGATTTTGATGATTTTTTCTTGTTTTTGAGTTAGGGTTTAATGTGTGTGTGTATATGTATGAATACGTACGTATGTATGTATGTGTGAGGAAATAAAACCCGATCCAATCCATATAATATACTCTATAAGTGTTAATTTTCATTCCCCGTATTTATTATTGTCTGGAACTTAAAAATCATTTGCGAGGAAAACTATTTTATTTTACCGTCAACTAAATAAATTTAAAACAATCAATATTTCACTAGTCACAATATTTCCTGAGGCTTATCGACCTATTAATTTTACACTCAAACACATATAACAATTTTAAATCGCATTTAAAATTTTCAAGAAATACCTATTACTTCTAGGCCCAATTTGAGGATGTTACACCAAGTATCCAGATAGAGTATGCAGATTGGATAAGGCTCTTTATGGCTTGCATCAAGCACCTAGAGCCTGGTATGAAACTTTATCTATTTACTTATTGGAAAATGGTTTTAAAAGAGGTACCATTGACAAGACACTGTTTACCAAAAGGATTCACAATGATATCCTATTGGTACAAGTGTATGTTGATGATATTATATTTGGGTCTACTAAAGATTCCTTGTGTAAGGAGTTTGAGAAACTAATGCATCAGAATTTCAAGATGAGTTCTATGGGTGAACTTACTTTCTTTTTGGGACTTCAAGTCAAGCAGAGGTCAGATGGTATCTTTATCAATCAGGGCAAATATGTTAAAGACATACTGGATAGATTTGGCTACAAAGATGCTAAAATAGCTAGCACACCCATGGAGACGCACAAGGCATTACATGCAGATCTTGAGGGGGAGGATGTAGATGTACATCTCTATAGGTTCATGATTGGTTCTCTCATGTATCTCACCTCTTCCAGACCAGATATTATGTTTGCTGTATGTGTGTGTGCTAGATATCAAGCCAATCCTAAGCAATCACATCTGTATGCAGTGAAAAGGATTTTTAGATATTTAAAGGGTCAACCACAATTGGGCCTTTGGTATCCAAAGAGTTCTTCTTTTGAACTCATGGCTTTCACAGATAGTGATTATGGTGGAGAGAATTTGGACAGAAAGTCTACCTCAGGAGGGTGTCAATTTCTAGGAGAAAGATTGGTGTCATGACAATGCAAGAAGTAGACCACTGTATCCACTTCAACAGCAGAGGCAGAGTATGTTGCTGCATCAAGCTGCTGTGCTCAAGTACTTTGGATTCAGAATCAGATGCTGGATTATGGTCTGACTTTTCTAAATACTCCTATTTATATTGATAATAACTCTACAATTAGTATCATTAACAATCCTGTTAAGCATTCTAAGACCAAACATATTGAAATTAGATATCACTTCATTAGAGATTATAATGAAAAGAGATTGATCCAAATTTTTAAAATTCATACTGATAATCAATATGCAGATCTTTTCACAAAGGCTTTCGATGTGGGAAGGTTTACATTTTTTGTTACCAGTATAGGAATGATCAATCTAACTTAAACTATGTTTGGAATTAGAATTGATACTAATAGTGGTTCTTTATAAAGAATAGTGCTTTATGTTCCAAGTGTCTACCACTGTTAGCTTCAATGTGCTTTCAGTTGGTACCACTGTTAGAACATTTGTGCCACTGTCTTTATAAAACTGCCACTGCTTGTAAACTTGTGTAAAGTTATCGCCACTGTTTTTGTTTTTAGCTAACCACTGTGCAGGTTCCTAGCCACTGTCAGAAGACATTGCTACTGCTGGAACTAACGTTTTATTTTTTTTATTATTATTATTTTATTTGGTGATAAAAAAAAAATCAACTTATAAAGCTAAGTGTTTGGCACTGCTAGTACTAAGTTTTGGTTACCTTGGTCGGTTGCCTCTGCTAGTTCTAGTAGCTGTTGTTAGCTTTATAAGTATTATTGTTTGAAAAATTGTTCAAGTGTCTTCCACTGTTAGGTATTTCTTATACCTTCCCACTGTCAGTTATATCGGACAGTGCCACTGTTGGTTCTATTTTCTAGGGCTTGGCACTGCTCTTATAACTAACAGTATTTAGACCTAAAACACTTCAATTTTTCATTACGTTTTCATTTTTCTCTTCTAACCACTGCAATTACAAACACATCACTTCTTTTTCGATAATCAATCTACGTTCATGGCGTCTTCTTCTTCGTCTGATTTAACTCTGAGTGTTTATGAGGAACACAATATGATTGCTTTTCTGATGAAACCCTCAAGTGTGAATTTCATACAAATTGTTGATTTTCTTCGTTCAAGTTATATTTTTCATGCACTTACCGTATCTCCAAGGGTTTCAAGGGGTCATTTAAATGAGTTTTGGAAGAATGCCAATTTGGAAGTGGTGTCTGGAAAAGATCAAATAGTTTCAAAGGTTCAAGAAACTAAGGTGGTGGTTACAGAGGACGTTTTACGAGAAGTTCTTCTTCTTGATGATGCCACAGGTATATCTTCTTTAGATGACACGGTTTTGTATGATAATTAACGATTAATGGGGTATGAAGGTGATTATTCACGTTTTACATTTTTTAAATCATTCTTTAGTCCTCAATGGAAATTTTTAATTCATACAATTCTTCACTGTGTGTCATCTAAGAGAACTGCATATAATGAATTTGGAACACAAATAGCCTATGCACTTGTGTGCTTGGCTACGGGACAAAAATATAATTTTTCCAAATACATACTTGATGGCATGATTCGAAATATAACAAAGAGAAAGAATGATATGTTTATAATGTATCCAAGATTTGTGCAACTTGTTTTGAATAAACAAGTTACTGATTTGGTTGCACAATCTTCTGTTATTGGTGTTGGTACTCTTTCTGCAAGAACCTTTATAGAAATGAGTAAAAATACCAATAAGAGATTTTCTGGGAAGGAAACAGCATTTTTTTCTACAATGCTTCCTGCTCCTTCCACCACAGATGTAGTACCACCAACTACATCTGAACCACTTGGTGACAGGCCAGTAGACCCAACTGAGCCTGAACACACACCTAGTGGGGGTACCAAACGAAAACAAGGGACCACACAGCCTATCCAATATAAATCAAAGAAAAAGAAATTGAAACAGGCAAATGAGGCTCCTACTGCTCATTTATCTCAGTCAACTGTAACACCACAGCAGGTGACCATTGAGGAGATGATTGGTCATTCTGGAAGGGCTGCCACTACTCCTACTAGTCCACTGACAAAGGAGGGCAGTGGTAACATAAATAAGACCCAACCAGAGGCAACTTCTAATGCTGAACCTACGGCTAATGAAGTAGGTGAAGGTCCCAGTACCAAGAAAAAAGGGACTTCTGTTGATCATGCTAGGCATGAGGCAGATGATGATTTTGTCAATGATTCATCTAGGAGGTCACACTCTAATGATGATGAGGCTAGAACTACTATTGAATTGACGAATGTACAATTGACAGAGGCTGTGGATTTGTTATGGAATAGATTGCTCAGAGAGAAAAGGATCAAAAGACCTTATGGTTAAAACTCTCTAGACGTCTACATATTTGTGCACACTATTTTCCTACACGCCTATATCTCTTTATATACTAGAGATATTAGGGTTTACAAGAAGACCTAATTGTAGTAGGAAACTAATTTAAACAATCTTCACTTTTAGTCCCTTATCTTTAATTATTTTGTATCATCAAATCAATAATTCCCTACAATCTTCCCCTATTTGATGATGACAAAATATCAATCTTCTTGCACAAACTTCCCCTTAACTCTTGATTTCTTTTAGACCATGCCATGCATAATAACAAGCTGCAAATCTTGATCTTCAATTCTTTTATATACTGAGGATCAATAAATCTCAGGATGCAAAGCTAGCAGAGCAGGCTGCTAAGATTGTGGAACAGGGGCAAGTGATTGAAGATTTAAAGGACAGAATTATTGTTTTGGAGAATGTAGTGGTGACCTTTTTGAAGGACAATAAGGTTGATGGGAGTGTTGATAACCCTTCCAACAAGGGGGAGAAAAGTAGAGATGATGCAGATGTATTTATGGCTGACTTGAGTGATCATGCAAATGATAACAGTGAGAAGGTTGATGAGACTAATAAGAATGCAGAGGTGTTGAAGGATGATGTGCAGAAGGTTGATGTTGAAAGTGTTGTTCAACAACAGGAAAAGGTAGCAAGTGTGGAAATTGAATATGAAGGTGTGATTCCAGTGGATGATGATGATGCTAAGACTGAGGGGGAGTCAATTTTTGTCAAGCAAGAGACTGAAGTTGAGAAACCAAAGGTGACAATGGGGAGGAAAAAGTCAATTCCATTGACTAGTTTGAAAGTTGCAAGTTTTGAGTCACCGAAGAAACCTAAGTCAAAAAGAGCTAAATCTGTAACTCCCACTGTTAGGCATAAGATTCTACCTACTTCTACTGCAAAATCTACACCTGCCACTGCTAGTTGTGTTCAAAGCACTGCTAGTAGTAAACCTAAGCTTGCCACTGTTAACCCAAATCAAACCACAACCACTGCTCCAACCACTGTTACATCAAATACTACCACTGCTACAGAACCTACCACTGTTACTGCAAAACCTCAAGCCACTGCTACCCCTGAATCTCAAACCACTGCTACAACTCAACCAACCACTGTTCAAAGACCTCCCACTGATAGAAGAATTGAGGTACCATTCACAATTAGAGAAACTTTTGATTTGCCTAAATCTGATTCTAAACTTCCTAAGATTGATCCAAAAGATAAAGGTAATGGTAAATTGGAAGAAAAGCCAAAGAAGAAGGAGAAGAAAGTACCACAGAGTGTTGAGTATGATCATGAGGTGGCTTTAAGATTGCAGGCAAAACTTGATGAACAGGAAAGAGTTAAAGCTGAAAAGAGAAGTGCAGCTGAGAAGGAAAGATCTGTGCCTATTCATACATCTGTTCTAGAAATTGATGAAGTAGATGTATTGCTTACATCTGGACAGGTGGTGAAAATGACAAAAGAAGCAAGCAGAATTTATGCAGAGATGAAAGCTAAAGGCTTGGAAGATGATTCTGTGTATAATGCATATATTGAAAAGAAGAAAGGCAATCCTCTGCAAGTATCATTGAAACAGATCATTGAAAGAGGTAAGAGAGAGAAGAGAGAAAAAGAAACTGCTAAAAGAAAAGAAAAGAAACCAACAAGGGCAGAATTGAAAAATTCATTGGTATGTAAATTGAGAGGAGATAGGATTTCTACTATGAGATTAAGGAAAATGTCTTTGGAAGAATTACAGGAAATGTATGATAATGATCCATTGGTGAATCCTAAAGCAAGAGAGAGGTTGGAAAAGAAGAGGAAAGAAGATGAAGAAATACAGAAAATGTTAAAAGAAAGATATGCTTTGATAGATGAAGAGCTAGAAAAGGAGAAAGAGGAAAAAATAAAGGCTGAAGAGTTTAGAGTGAGAGTTGAAAGTCATAGGAGAACTTTTCAGATGATCCAAAGTTCAGATGATCAAGTGATTGATTTAGACAGAGATGAGGAGATTTTGAATCAGATGTTAATGGAAAAACCTGATAGATCTGAGAACATAAATATGGGTGATGAAGAGTATTCAGAAATTATTAAATGGGAAGGAATTTGTTTGAGAACTCCTGAAGTGTCATATGAAATCAGAATTGAAAGGAGAAATGGAGTTGTAACATTTCATAAATCAATGGGAGAGATTCTGAAAAGAATAAATAACTTTGATGTGTATGATATGTACAAAATAGCTTTGGAAAAGGATGTGAAGCTGATTACAGTTGATATTGAAAGAAATGTGTGGGAATGGTTGAGAATGATGTTTGAGCCTGAACTTTTTGGAGAAATATTTATGTGCTCTGAGATGATTGTCAGCTGGAGACACTATGCTAGAGCAGGGGTATACTGTATAGCAGTGAAAAATGGGAAATACTTGTATATGCTGGAAGAAAGAGACTATGTTCTGAGTTTAGCACTTTTGGAACATTTAGTCAAAAAGAAATTACAAGTGGCTGTGAAGACTGATAAGGGCAAGGACATAGTGTATAAGATTTTGAATCAGTATCACAAAAGGTGTCAATCAAACAAGAAAGGGTCCAAGTCTCCTACAAAAGATTGAAGAAAACTGAAGAAACTTAATACAATGCAAGATTGATTAAGTTTAGGGGGAGATTGTTGGGATCTGAGCAGATTTGATCAAGTGTTGAATGGAATGCTAGCCACTGTTTGTGTTAATGCTTGCCACGGTTAGAAGAGTTGAAGGCTAGCCACTGCTAGTTTGTTTGAGTTGCTGCCACTGTTTAGTATATACTTAGAATTAGTAAAGTATATTGTGTAGCCACTGTTAGTGGAAAATACATGTAGCCACTGTTAATGTAATTAATGAGTCGGTTAGTTTGTTAGAGTTATTTATGGGATAAGTACGTATACCATAATGACTACAGATTGTATAGGACTCTATGATTTATGTTGAGTCACTGGTCGCTGACCATGATAAAGTCACTGGTCGCTGACCAACTCAACTGTTCACTACTCGATGAAGAAATGGATTGTATCGAAGCTGCTGTTGCTAATGATAAGTTTCGCTGATCGTCATTTATTCCGTTCGATATGCTGAGGAAGATTTAAAGCTCAAACTTGGTGTGTCGCTGATCAATGTCAGCGAGAGCCTTACTTCTTCAAATCAATAAAGGCAAAAGTCACTGCCAGAATAACAGCTAGTCACTGAAGATCTTTAGTTCAATTCATTCTACAAGAGCATGTTAGCTCGCAGTGAGTGAGGAGGATTGCTGCATCTTCAGGGACTATTCAATAAAGCCTCTCAATCATCAAGTACTAAAAAGTACTGTACTTATCTATATATCAGCAAGAGTGTTCCAGTTCGAAGTATGTCCTTCCAAGATCCTATTTTGTAGGCGATATTTTAGGAACTCTTGTAGTATAAATAGTTCAGTGTTTTGTACTATTGAGGCTAGTCGTTCAATTCGTGTTAATCACTTGTGTGTCAGTGAGTAGTTTGTCTAAGCACGATTTAGCGATTCATAGAGTGAACAGTCAGCGTGTTTGTCCACTGCTGTTCATCTCGATTGTAATAGTTTAGCTAAGTGTTTGAATTGGATTAACTTTGGTTAATCCTTTCCGCATTCAACACTTGTGAATTTTATGATCAATACAATTCACCATTTCAGCTACTATTACATTGTTCTTTGATATTGTCATATATGTTATCTGATATACTCTGTTTCTGTTATAATAATTAAGAACTTTCAATTAACTTAGTTAAAATCAGAAAAAGTTTTTAATTGTATTCAACCCCCCCTTCTACAATTAAACTTTACACTTTGCGATTCCAAATCACTAATCAATAGTGATTACGGGACTCTCAATTTATAAATAGAGATCCTGGTAGCCTAAGATAGATATACAATATAGGTTACGATTAGCTTCAAGGTGAAAACCCTAATACTCAAGTGTATTCGTATTATTCTCATAATAATATTGAAGCTTTTGGTGATAATTGTTTTACGTGCATGTTACATAAACAATCTTCTTGATAGTTGTTAATTGTTATTCTGCAACATATTAACAATTTAATTCAAAACAATATTACAAAGATCGTTAAGGGATTGTCAATATATACAAAATGCAATAAAAATAATAAAATGCAGTACAAAGTGATAATATGTAAAAAAAATGGAAAAAAAAATTATGAAAAAAAAATTTTAAAATTTTTTTTTAAAAAAATTTAAAAAAAGTTGAATTTTTTTTTTCCGACGACCGATGGCGGCGGGTGGCAGCAACTAGTGGTGGGTGGTTGTGGGTGGTGGAGGGGAGGGGTGGGTAGGAAGAAAGTAGGAGGGAGTAGTGTACACTATTAAAAAGGTGGAGGGGGTAAAAATGAAAATTTAAAAATTATTCTCCTCCTTCTCCTCAAATAATACCTTCTACTCTGAACCTGTAACACCTCGCAAAATTAATCGCGATTATTAACGTTAATCACTTGCATTATTAGGCTAATTCCCTACTTGAGTGAATTCACAACTACTTTTAGAGGTAAGTCTAGCAAAGCCCAACTAGTTAATACGCGTAGTGTTACATTTCGTAATCTGTTGTAATTAGGTACTTAAACAATTGGAACAAACACGACAAAAATATACGACTGTTGGTGAACAAAATTATTTAATAAAACGGAATTATTAAATAACGTTATTAACTATTAAATATTATGTCGATAATATTTACAAAGTATTTCGCAAACTAAAACAACTCGAAACATTTATGACAAAACGAAACAAAATAAACTTTTAAATTTTTATAACTTAACAAAAACATCTTTATAAAATATCTCAACTAAAAATAAATTCGAATACATATTTAAAAAGTTACCAAATTAAAATAGTATAACATTTAACGATCGGGTAAACAAACACGGGACGCAAACACGGGAGACGAAAAATGGAACAAAACCCACCTCCCACCTCCTTTTCTTCCATTTTCACTCTTTCATTTCTCTCTCTCCATTCTCTTTTCTCTCATCTCTCTCTCTCTAAACTCAACCAAAAACCACAAAAATCATACCAAAACTACATCAAAAACGCGCCGAATTATCTAGCCCATTTAGAGAAAAACGATCACGGGATCACGATCTACACTTCTACCTTTTCGGATTTCAAAACCGACACGCGTAAATTTCCGACATTTCCCGTAAATCCTTAGATTTCGAAGTTTTCTTTGATATTTCATGTTTAATATACTTAATATAACATGTTTTAGTGTTCTTAACAACCGAAAATGTCCAAAATCGACCCAAAACTCGTTTTTCCCAATCTGTTCGTCGAACAGTTGGAAGTGTCGCTATGTGCCAAAAACAGTGCTAGCGACACTAGCTAAGTGTTGCTATGCCTAAGTGTCGCCCCTATAGCGACACTACTTAAGTGTCGCTGAAATCCTTAACCAGATTCATCCTAGCGACACTATCTTAGTGACGCCACAATTGAACTAGTGTCGCCTAAAGCGACACTAACCAAGTGTCGCTACCCAATTAAAAATCAGGAATCTAGCGACACTCATCTAGTGTCGCCTAACTAGTGTCGCCTATAGCGACACTAGCCCAGTGTCGCCAAAAACAGAAAGTTTACAATTTTTTCACTAAGTGTTGAGACTGAGATTTTACCACCTGATTTTACCCCGAAATGAAGTTTCGAATATGTTTTTACTACAGCAACATAGCAGAAATAAAAATTTTCCAAGCTGACTTGGAAGCTCGACCCCAACCAGGGGCTCTGCCCCTTGGACCCCGCCAGGGGTTGCCACCCCTTGGACCCCGCTACCAGGGGCGCTGCCCCCGGACCCCCGTACACAATTTCATACTTTATAAAAATACAACGAAACAAACATAATTATGCTTCTGAAGTTATGATTTTCAAACTATCACCAACGAGTCGTATACTCCTTCACAACAACGAGATACAAACTTAAACGTTTAACAAACACTTTGGACATAACTGGGTTGTAAGAACACTAGCATGGATGATTAGCTTAGACATCCACATACTTATTAAATCTCATACGTTTAAGATGTTAGGAGATTTCGGACTGTACTTGGGCTTAGGTTTGCTAGCGCTCACCCACAACTTTACTCGACAGGTGAGTTCACAGCCCCTACTTTTACTGTTTTAACTGCTTTGAACAGGGGTAGAAAACATAGTCAAACACTTTTATTACATGATAGTATACTTGCTTTACTCGAACGTATAGAGTACTTGGAACAGTTGAACATTTACAACGAAACAATTAACTATGAAATAGTGTTTTCATACGACAAACTATTACAAACGGGATAAACTATACTGGATAAACCGGAGAACGACCGGTACTGTTTTGAAAACGTTGGAGAACGACCAGCAACACTTTTTACTTAACTGATTGAGCAACTGAAAAGTCCCTACTGACATGGGCGCTGACCGTTGAAAAGTCCCTTCTGACATGGGCACTAGATCCTGCGAACATGGGTCTACTATTGTTGATACTATGTTGAAAAGTCCCTTCTGACATGGGCATTAGATCCTGCGAACATGGGTCTACTATTGTTGATACTATGTTGAAAAGTCCCTCCTAACATGGGCACTAGATCCTGCGAACATGGGTCTACTATTGTTGATACTATGTTGAAAAGTCCCTTCTGACATGGGCACTAGATCCTGCGAACATGAGTCTACTATTGTTATTAAACCGTTGAAAAGTCCCTACTGACATGGGCACTGGGTTCCTACTGACATGGACCCACCAAACGATTAGGATACTGACATTCCTAAGAAACACAACTATTAGGATACTGACATTCCTACGATTATCTAATAGGATACCTACATTCCTACTATAACTTGAAATATACTTTTGGGCAACATCTCAACGAAACATACCTACTACTAGGATACGTATATCCCTACAGAACATACTTGGAAATAGGATACTGCTTTCCTACAACTACTAGGATACGAACTTTCCTACAAACTACTATTTGGAAACGTATTTGGTTTTACGAATTACACTTTTGGGTGACATCCCATCGATACTGTATAAACAACAAGTGGGTTACTAACTGTACTTGCAAACATAAAACCTGTGAATTCACTCAACCTCGTTGTGGACTCTTACTATGTTTTTCAGGGAATTAGCTGCACACGTAAGGACCGCCTGCACAAATGGAAATCTAGGCGACCCTTGAAGATTTAGGATGCCAACTTTTTGAAACAAATGGATTTCTTTTGTATAACTAATATGTTTTAGTCATATTTACGAAATCCACTTTTGTACAACTTAACTACTTATACGATTCATTGAATCGTAAACTTTGTAACTAATACTTTTGGCATCTTAATATATATGTTTGATTGTAATCATAAGCTCTGATACGTATGCATGTACCGTGTATTGTGGCACTCCCCATACTTAAACAAATGCTTCCGCTAAACAAAATCAACGAATTTGGGGGTGTTACAGAACCTCATCCTATGAAAAATTAAGAATTTATTAAAATAATAATATTTACTTAAACAAATATGATATACAGTATTACAATCATTTAGAGAATCCATTAAAATAATATTACTTCTATATTGTAAAAAATGAGTTAAATTATTAAATGAATTAAGGATGTATTAACAAAAATGACCAGAAGTTATCTAGTTGATTAAAGGGTCACTAAAAAAATAGAAAGCAAATTTACGATGTCATCAATAAATCATATTCAACTAATCAATTAGATCTCTCAAACTATTCTAATTAAACAATCAACACTCCGTGTATTTACACGAGTTTAAAATCTGGTATATTAATAAACCTCCCTCCATCCCAAATTATTTTTATCAAACTAAAAACGTACACCAATAAAATTTAATACCGTTGATTACCAATAAAATTTCATCTTTACCATTTTAGTATTTTAATTGGTTAATTTTGAAAACCGACAGTTATTTTAAAAGATAAATGTGGATAATAATATCGGTAGCAATTGTATTTCCGTTTATATCCACCAATCCTCTAATCAAATCTCTAGAAACATGGAAACATCAACTAAAAAATATATTCCTTTCATACTCATTTAGCAACTTATCAAATTTTTTAAATTAATTAATTAAGCATTCTAGAACTCCTAATCACACTTTTTGACTTTGACCAGTCAAGACAAATTCCCCGTCGGTCCTCCCAACATAACGGCCACCCTCCGCCGTGAAACCTCCGGCCGTTCCTCTAAAATACCAAAAATACCCTTCACCTAATTAAACAACTCCATTTAATACACCACCTAGAATAGTAAATTCACCCCAACTAACACGTTCCATTATTTATAATAATATATATAATATATAGAGTAAGGTTCAAATGAGTACAGCAATTTTGAGTGAGAATGAGGGAACCAACATATTTCTGCCATGTGTCACTTTATTCTCTCTCCTCCACACTTTATTCTCTCTCCTCCACATTTTTAAAAATTAAATATCTCACAAACAATAAGTCGAAAAATCATGAAAATTGCACCATAAAATTCAGCGTTTTCTCCTCTTCGATTTGCCGTCCCTCAAGGCATACTTTTGACAACTTTTTTTTTTCTCATTTTTTGGTGGGTTTCATAAATTAGTAACACATGTGTTAGTGATTAGTTGTACATTTAGTTTGTGGTTAAGGTTAGGGTTTAGGGTTAGGTTTATGGTTTAGTAGGGTTTATGGTTTAGGGTTTATAAAGGTTTAGGGTTTAGAAGGGGTTCAAGATTTAGGGTTTAGAAAGATTTAGGGTTTATCGTTTTGTAAAGCGTTTAGGGTTTAGGGTTTAGGGTTTAGGGGTTAGGGTTTAGGGTTTAGGGGTTAGGGTTTAGGGTTTAGGGTTTGAGGTTTGGGGTTTCAGGGAGAAACCCCAAACCTCAAACCCTAAACCCTAACCCCTAAACCCCAAACCCTAAACCTTAAACGCAACACTTTAACACATGTGTTAGTAAATGTGAAACCCACCAAAAAAATGAAAAAAAAAAAAAAAACTTTTCGAAAGTATGTCTTGAGGGACGGCAAATCGAAGAGGAGAAAACGACGAATTTAATGGTGCAATTTTCATAATTTTTCGATTTGTCGTTTGTGAGATAATTGATGTTGGGGGTAAATGGGTTTTTTACATGTGGAACATTCTCTTTGTACACATGGCTTGATATCATTGGTTCCCTCATTCTTACACAAATTCCTATTCTCATTTGAACCCTACCCATAATATATAATATATAATATAATTAATATGATATATGTATGATTTATTTATAGTATATATATAGCTTTAAGTACATTTGCAGTTCTCTGCGTTGAAATCATTGAAGATTGAAATGGAATCAAACAAAATTGATGAAATGAAAACATCAGATGAAGCTGAAAACAAGCTCAAAAACAAGAAGAAGAGATCATTGATTGTGCAGAAATTGAGTTGTTTTAGATCACCGGATTATGGATTTCCAACAATCGATGAAGTTGACGGTAACGGTAACGTTGATATGACGTCAGCTTCCACCGATAAAAAACACTCTCCGATTCACCTTGTTGTTATGGTTAACGGCTTGATCGGCAGGTTTGTGCGTGTTTGTGTATACATACATACATATACATATGTGTGTGTTTTAGATATTGTTTTTATTAATTTAGTTTAAGTAAATTGATTGATAGTGTAGCTTGTAGGTAACGGTGAATTGGAGCTAATTAAATTGTAAGGATCTACGGTAGGATTTTAGAGTTAAATTATAAAAAATGTTATAACTTATGAGTAATTGAGATTATTCTGGATTTTAATAGGACTAATTATTAGGAAATATAAGTACATGTGGTTTATATCTTTATATTTTATGGTAATTAACTAATTATGTATGAATTTACTTTGTTGCAGTGCTAATAATTGGAGATTTGCTGCAAAACAGTTCTTAAAGAACTATCCTGAGGATCTTATTGTTCATTGTAAGCATTTATTTGCTGATTAATTAATGTTTATTATTTGTATTTTTATATAATCGTGTGTGGTTAAGCCTAAGAACAATGAAAAGATGTGCATGAAGAACTGATGAAATTTTAACAAATTTAAGTTGGTAGGAAATCGTGATATAGACTTGCAACAAACTGCAATTGAATTAAAGCTATCGAACAAATGCGTTAAGGTGTAGTGAGGGCACAAGTGCCAGCCTTTTAGACTATCGTTGGCGACAAATGATTTAGTGTTTGATCAAATTTTGAGTTGATACCGTGTAATTCTCTTCTATATATGCTACATTGTAACACCATATTGTTTTGGATGGATGTGCTATGTACAGGCAGCAAACGCAACTCTTCGTTGTTGACATTTAATGGTGTTGATGTAATGGGAAACAGATTAACCAATGAGGTTCGCCATCTTTTTGTTTTTTTAAATGAAAGTGTAATTTTGTTTTCTTCCAAAGAAATGGCTTTTGCCTGCACCTATGATAAGTCTTCTCTATTGTGTTGATCCTTCATTAATCCATCAAAACTAATAACTACAACTTTTGAATTCTGCCTGATATCGTCCCTTTAGTGACCTTAAGTTTTTTTTTTTTTTTTTTCAGGTCATGTCTGTTATAAAACGAAATCCTAATCTTCAGAAGATATCTTTTATAGGTCACTCGCTTGGTGGCCTGATAGCTAGATATGCTATTGCTAAACTTTACACACTAGATTCAACAAATAATAACTGCTCAGAGTGTATCTCCAACGAAAGAATTGCTGGATTAGTGCCAATAAACTTTATCACTATTGCAACTCCACATCTTGGTTCAGGAGGACATCGACAGGTGAATTTGAAATTTGTATTTCAATTCGCTGATTTGGATATAATGTCTCTTTATAACACTTGCCCTTTGCTAGTCATTACATTATATAACCCCTTATTTACATTATCACTAGGCGAGTTGAAATTTGTGTATAATGTCTCTTTATAACACTTGCCCTTATGCTAGTCATTACATTATATCACCCCTTATTTACATTATCACTAGGTATGCTTCTGTCTTTTGTAACAGCGTCCAATGTTTCAAATTTCAACTGTTTTTTAATAAGTCTGCAGGTCCCAATGTTTGGCGGATCTAATACTGCTGAGAAAGTTGCTAACCAAATATCATGGGTTCTTGGAAGAACAGGGAGACACTTATTTTTGACTGATAATAAAGCTCACAGACAGCCCCCTCTATTGCTTCAGATGGTCAATGATTCTGAAGACTTAAAATTTTTGTGAGCACATCTATATGAAGTGTATGTTAGCATAGTTTTTACTAAAACTAACCTTACCTTAATACTTTTGTTTCCTTGTTATATGCAGTTCTGCATTGAAGTCATTCAGGCGCCATGTGGTCTATGCAAATGCCCATTTTGACTGTATCCTATTTCTTACATACATGTCATAAAGAACAATTAAAAAATAACTGCCTCTTGTTGCCGAATATGATGCATGAACATAGTCTTATCCCTTATTAACCGTTCGAAAGTAAATTCTTTTTTCTTAACTCAAATTATAGATATTGTGGGATGGAGCACATCATCTATTAGGCGTCGAAACGAGCTGCCCCAGGTATTTTACTAGTGCTTTGATATCACAGATTATACTCCGTATAATACATGCACATTTCATACTTACTTATATATACCCTTCCCCTTGTTTCAGCGTAAAGACCTTGTTAGAAGTAGTAAATACCCCCATATTTTAGTCGGAGACTCAACAAATACCAATAAACAAGGAAAACCTATCAAATTTAAAGTCAATAGTTTCAAGACAGCCAGAGCCTCCATGGAAGGTAATCCAGTCACAAAGAGTCCTTTTGTTCATTTTTTATTCCACTTAGTATTCTATGCTATTTTATTAAACATGCTGAAGTCGGTATAAATGTTCATTAGTTGTAACTTCTGACCATATTCACTACTATTTGCTACTGCAGAAACAATGATCAGAGGCTTGACTAAAATAAGATGGGAAAGAATTGATGTTAGCTTCAAAGGAAGTAAACAAAGATATTTTGCCCATAACACAATCCAGGCAAGTATATTAGCCCATATCCAATATCAATAGGTTGCACATGTGACATGTTCAGTATTTAATTCTCCGTACCTATTAACTGATTTTATTTAGTCCAGAGGTGCCAAAATGGGCGGTTAAGGTAACAACAGAATGCTGCTAGCTTTTTACATGACTGATTTTTTAATTGTTACTTATGGTGACAGGTAAACACTCCTTGGATGAATTCAGACGGTGCCGACATCATACAACATCTTGTTGACAATTTCCGTCTGTAACATTATCTAACCTTGAAGAGATAACTCAGATAACTCATCTCTCACGGTTACGTGTTGTTTTAGAATAGAAGACCAAATTCATTTATCAAATTATTGGGCTCGTATATATAGAAGCTGCCAATTTTGTAATCCTCATTGTTGTTGTATTAACTCTTATTATAGTTGAAAAATAAAAGCTTTCAACTAAGATTCGATATCCGAATTTTGTTGACCACTTGCGTGTTTTCTGGATGGTCATGGATTCAAATGAATCAAATGATCAAATCTACTTTTCAAAGGTCAAATTTGTTAAGAACTTGAGATTTCTCTGCTATTGGAGTTGACTTTTATTTATTTATTTTTTGGTTTATTTATAGAATTTTTTAGATTAGATTTGAGTAGGTCTGAGAATTGGAATAAGGACAAATGATGTTTATTATTGAGGGTGGCAGATGGCATTGTTTCTGATGGTGCCTGCTTTCTGGTTGGATCTGAATCAGTTCCCAGAAGAGGGTAAGATAGACCTCAAATATATACTGTTTGAAGTGATGGGGGATCTAATTGCATATTTACAAATATTAACAAAACATGATTTAGTAGTGGTGATTTGTACCCGTATCTTTACATTTTCAATTCAGTGTTCAATTAAACATCGAGAAAGAACATCAAGACTGAAATGTTTTATGTCTAAACAAATTCGAATAATATAATAGATTCTAAAACAAATTACACCACAAAAATAAAATAGAATTGTTGGGCTTCAAATATTATAAGTTTTTAACTATAAAAGTTAATAGATTTAAAACAAACAGCATTAATTATTGGGCTTCAAATATTAGAAGAAGTCTCAAGTGATTTTGGCCTCATAATACCAGCCCCAACAAAATACGTCTATCATCTTTTTCGCATAGACCTCTCGTCGACCGAACGCCAAGCTAAAACTGAAACTCATATTAGTTTTATGCTCCAAATATGCGAGTATTAAATCATTAATTCGCAATTAGTTAAAAGGAAAAGAATAAAAGAAAAAGAGGGAATTGAAGAACACAAATGATCTTTCCCGCACGTTGCTCGTGAACGCCGATAGTAAATGTCGAAATCTGGTGTTTAAGTTGTTGAACGGTGATGCTTGTCTTCGCCACTCCTATGCTCTTATAGCACGTAGAGTGGTTATTCTTGTACTCAGTATTCAGTTCAATGTGAAAAATACATTCAGACTGAAATTAAAGACATTAGAAACACCGAGTTTTCAAAGTTCTTTAGTTTTTCCTTTTTTATTTTAATTTACATATAAATAACACAACAAACAATTTAAAACAAAATATATTAAATAATAGTCCTAAACATATTGGACTAATATAAGAGTAAGGTTCAAATGAGAATAAGAATTTCGGTGAGAATGAAGGAATCAATAAGAATGCGTCATGTGTAATTTTTCACATGGTATACTTTCGACGGGTTTTTTTATGGATTTTACAAATTATACAATAAAGCATCTCCAATGTACTCACCATATGTACCTTTTTGCACTATACTAGTGCAAAAGTGTGAAAAACTCACTCTAGTGTTAGCACTAAACACTACACTATTTTAGTGCAAAGGCAAATAGTGTTTAGCGCAACACACTATTCACATTAAATAATAATATATATAATTAAAAAAATGTTTTAATATGATGTGCTTATTATAAATTTTGTGATAATTATTTTTTATAACTAAATGTAATGTTTGCTATTATATTTATTAGTAAAACTCTACGATTTTTATATAATTTAAATTTATATTTTTAAAATTTCTAAATACAATGATTGTTATAACATTTATCAAAACAATATAGTGGTTATATAAAAAATATATTATTATACGGTTGAGTTGTGTATTTGTAAAGATTTAGTGCGACATATTGGAGCAACTTTTTTTTAGTGTAAGCATATTCTTAAAAGTTTCTCTTTTTCACTAAAACAGTGCAATTTTGTGCACTAAAATAGCCGTTGGAGATGCTCTTAGTATCACATGTGTTACTCGCTTGTATCACATATATTAGTTTTTTTCTAAACCCACTAAAAAAACGAGAAAAAAAAATAATCGTCGAAAGTATACCTTAATCAAAGAGAGAAAAAAACGCTGATTTTTATAGTGCAATTTTTATGATTTTTCGACTTTTCGTTTGTGAAATATTTATTTTTTATAAATGTGGAGAAGAGTGTGTTTAGTAACACGTGACGTATTCTTATTAGTTCTTTCATTCTCACTAAATGTTGTTGTATTCATTTGAACCACTTTCAATAAAATAATTTTTTTGATAAATAATATTTATAATATGCTCATTCATCATAAAGAATTTTTATTTCCCCCCCTAAGTTTTCAACTAATGTTTATCCTAATCTTTAATTATATCACATATCAAGAACTTTTTTTTACCGTGCTAACTCTTACTCCCTCCGTCCCAATTTTATTGTCACCAGACAAAAAGACACGCAGTTTAAGAAAATATAACTATCTCTCTCTTACTTTTTGATAAAATGACAGTTTTACCCTCTACTTTTTACCTATTTTTTTTGTCTTATATATATACACTAGGGGTAAAAAAGAACTTTATTTCCTTAAACTTTCTATTTATGGAAGTGGACAATTAATTTGGTACACCCCAAAATGGAAATAATGGACAATAGAAATGGGACGGAGGGAGTATCATAATTGAATTTCTCGAATTCGGTTTTTGGTTTTGAATTTCTCGGTTTTGAATTTCTCGAATTCTGTTAAACCAAACACTGAATTCAAAACCGAATTCGATTTAATAAATACATTATTATTTAAATTTTAATTTATATATGTGATTTTTCGAATTCGATTGAAGACTTGAAGAGTTTAACATTTTGAAAACTTAAAATTTTTAACTACAATGTGTTTGTGAAAAATAAAGGGATTAAACACAAATTTTTCAGCCATTGGTTTCATATGACACCTCACACCTAGTCTCTAATGTATGATCATTTATGTAATATAATCGACTCTTTCAAAAGTTTATGTATATTGAAAGTTGAAACAGGACACCTTTTTAATTCATGGAAAAATAGCATGGTTCATAATAAAAGATGATGATAACACTAACAAACCTCAAAGCAAAAAACACCCGTGTTGTATGTAGTTGAGAGATATTTCATAAGAATCTGTCAACTACAATTATTGTGTCTTTCGTTCAACAGAAATCAGATGTATCATTCTTGTGCTCATCCACGTCTCCTTTCACCAATAAATATGAAAGAAACAATACTCAATACAAGCTTTAAAGTCCTTGAGGCTTAGCTCACTTGGTTGAGCAAAGTGGTTTTATACCATAGGTCATGGGTTCAATCCCAATCAAGGACATGGAAATTCCATTGGGGTCTTGGCCTAGTGGTCAGGGAGTTTTCTATAATGGTTTCTTCCTGGGGGTGATGAATTCGAGCCTTGTTGTGAGGGGGACTCCTGCGACGCTATACCCATCCAAGACATGGGAGAGCAACCCCTATAGGGCGTCGCCTTGGCTTCGAATTCAGGGGCGGTTACTCGATTCAGGGGAGTAACCGTTTGTGAAGATGATCGGGTGGGCCAAAGGTCCGTCAGTGATTCCACTACTGCCTTTCAAAAAAAAAAAAAAAAATACAAGCTTTAAAATTTGACCCCAATTTGGGATTTGGTTGTTAGAACCCTTTAACTTGAATCCGTAGATTTGTTTTTTTAGTAATGCTAGTAAAGCTATACATGACTAATTAGACAGACCTAAAAATAGATCTACTAATTTTGTTGATTGATTTTTTTCTCTCTCCTAATTTCATCCAATCAACTTTTTATATCCACCAATCATATTTGTAGGTCTATTTTTAGGCTTATAACTTTAGGTCCAACAAGCATTTTCCTTGTTTTTTTAGTAATCATATTCAAAGTTTCTTTTTATAGTATGTATTATTATATATACACACACGTTGTATTCAATGAGACTTTAACCACAACGTACTTCTTGACGAATTCCTCACATAATGCTATATCAGACTCTATTCGGTGTAGTTGAGACTCTTGAGAAGGATAACGCTTTAGATATCAAACAATGATTATAGTTATATCTAGTTAGGAAGAAAAAAAACCCCAAAAGAACATGAACAGCTAGAACAAGTTGAAAATTAATACTAAAAATTATGTATAAGAAAATCATATATTAATATATTATACAGTAGTATCTTTTACCACGGACTAAATAGCCTAGTGGTAAGGGCATCCCATGACTTCCTAGATAGGTCATGGTTCGAATCCTGCCGTAAAGGTACCTACCACAAAATACCCATTTACAGTAGTATCTTTTTGGGAAGATGTTAAAAAGAAAGGGGTTGATGTATAAAACAAAAGGGCTGACAAAAACGCTTTCTTTCTTTCTTGAGCCTTCTCTTTCTCATAAACCGTGAAGGATACATCACTTACCATGGCCACCAATTTTTATTTTTATTCTTATTTAGTTATTTATTTTCTAATATAATATATATACTGTAACTGTTATTATCAAGTTTCCTTCAACTACTATACTCAATATACTCAATACTCAAAATGAAGTGCACTCAAAGCTCATCTTTTTGCTTAAAAATTCCTACTTTAATAACTTTCTTAATCATTCTTTTGATTTTAAGTTCTACCCATGCACGATTTATGCCTCAAGGTTTGTAAAAATCCTCTTCATTATAACTTGGTCAGCGTTTAACCATTGTTCTTGCTAAAATGTGCAGCAAGTGAATTTTAGTAATGGTCTTTTTGCTTGTAGATATCCATATATGGTTTGTTCTGAAACTATTTCTTATCTCACGTTATAATGCTATCTTAACTTCAAAAAAACGAAGGTTAGTTTGCAAATAAAAGACGATTTATGTGGTTGCCATTTCATCTTGTAACTAATCATCAATGACAGTTTGTCATTGGTGTCTAAGAAAAAAAAAATCTTGATAAATGATAATGTGCAGGCAAAAGATCATTGTTCCTGGTCATTTCTGTTCAAAATGGCACATTTTGGCATGCTTTTGGTACTTCTTTCGCATTTAAAGCCCATATGTAATCATACGAGTCAATAGAATTGGAACTGAAGTTATTTTCTTATTGAATGATTGCAGGCGGTTCGAGCTCGAAGCTAAATGACAATGAATACCAGGTGATAAACACAGCCTCTTTCTCTCTTCATATACAAACCTACATCTTGACTTCTGTTTCAAAACTTGAAATCGTCGAATGCAAAATTCGTAGTGAATTTATAAGAGCCTCAATCCCATGTTCCCGTCTCTTCGTATCAAGTTTTCTTAAGTTTAATGCAGTCATCAATATTTCGGTACAATATCAATCCTAGATCTGATTTGAATTTCATCACTGACTAATTTTGACTATAAAAGTCAAACTATAAATAGGTCATTTTACTTGTATGTAAATAAAGTTCTACTAATTCTTGTATATATAAAAAAAAAGGTTTTACTAATGCAATAGTCACTGATGTAATATAGTGCGCTTTGCTGAGAGAAAAAGTGCATAAGCTAAATGGAATAGACATATTTAGCATTACTCGTGGTACGAACACTTAGAATTCAAGAAATTTGTGAAAGTGTGTTCTCTGTTAATGGTTTTTTAAAGTATGTGTGAGTGCAGGTAGCTGAGAATGAAGATGGGTATTTTGGGATGATGGAATTGAGAAAAGAAAAGATAGGATCAAGACCACCAATATGTGAGTGGAAGAAGTACTGTAGAAGATGTGCAAAATGTCAAGCAATTCAAGTCCCAATTGCAGGCCCCAAAAAAGACCCCAACACAAGAAGAGATGATATCTCTAATTACAAGCCCATGAGTTGGAAATGTAAATGTGGGGACTTCACATTCAACCCTTGATCCTTCCGCATTTTAATTCTCGTGTATAAACATTTTGCTTCATCACTGGTAATAAATAAGTAGTGTCATCAGAAAACCGACCCAAATACCTTAACACAGTATATAAGAGAGCAAACGAATAAAATGAAACTGATATTGCAGTAAGAATGTATATATGGTGTCTAGGTACACACGCACTACCATGAACCGATTCTGATCAAATATCTACAACCCATGTAAACTGGTGCTTAACATTGGCTACATTTAAAAGACGATGGAATCCATGCCTCATCTTTTGTCTGCAATAACAGAAAGAAAACCAAGTGAATCTCTCAACTTCGTGCATGTGCTTGGCCACCACGAGCAGCTGCACGGTTAATTGCCTTCAGATTTGACGGGCTCTAACCATTTCCAGAATCTTGTTGGTGACCGGGTACTTTTTATTAAAATCTGGAGTCTTTCAAGGTAAACTGGCAGAGCGTTTCTTGTACTTGCTTTTAGCCAAATTCAAAAGGAAGTCTGTGAAAATATGCTCGTATTCTGGCATTTTACCATACCCTGCAAATGTAACATTCAATAGCGTTACATTAATTTGATTATGGTGTAACATAGATTAAAGGCAGGTGCTTGAACCCTTAAAACATGAATTACCAGGAAAATAATTTATGTCAATGACATAAAAGCGATCTTTAGTTCCATGCTCACGGATCATATCTAAGTTGAACAGATGAAGTCCCTGCACCAACCAACGTATAAATGGCCAAGAAGAGATAAACAAGACCTTTTAGGGCTAATTGTGCAAAACTACAATGTACTTTCATACTTTAAATGCTAATAGCAATGCACTTAGAAAAAATTATCAGATACAGCGTTCTTTTACCAATAGTAGTAGCAATCTATTTTAATACATGGTTGCTCTGATTAGTAAAAGAAAAAGTATGCTGCTATCTCTGATAATTGTCAAAATGCATTCTTATTGCTAATGGTAAACTGGTAAAGTATGTTATTTAGCCATATAATCATCTCTATATATTTTAAGACGGAAGGGCAATTGTAATATACCAGTCGGCGACGAAGTTCTCTAGCAAGGCGTTCAAGTAAGGCTCGTGGAGGAAGCTCTGCAACATAACACACAAACCAAATCAGGTTTCATATACTTGCTCACATGTGATTGGTTCGTTTGTAACATTTCAAGAAAGTATGCAAAGACTTGCCAGCAATACATGGGTCTAAATCTGCATCATCTGCAGATTGCGCAGCAGATGAAACTCTTGGAAAACGAAATACACCAGCACTTCTTGACAGCTCACGCTTGCTGACATCGGGTAAGGAGAAACGCCTCACAACCTTGATTGCATCACCAACAATATAAACTTTGAACAAAACACCTCCTACACACATCAACAAGATATGTAAACTTTATAAAAACATAAACATAACTTACAAGAAAGAATATACCAGCTGTGTTGATTGCAGTTACATACCATGGTTAACAAACTCTTGAAGAACAAGAGGAGGGTCTAATTTCTGAAGAGAATACTCATCATAAGCCAGTGATAACTCATGTGACTTTGCCACCAAAGGCTTTGCAACTGACACACATGTAGAAATTAGATTAAGCTAAAAGAAACTACAATCATGAAAGAAAAAATCCAAAGAAACTGGATTTCATATACTTAGATTATAACAGTAATATTATCTACAATAGTTATAAGCATCTTGAATATCATTTTCATTATTATAAGGGAGAATGTCAGAAAAGTCCTATACATGGTTTAACAAAACTGTCAATTAAGTCGCGACATTCTTTTTTTTTTGGTCACTAGAGACACCAATCTGTCGAGTCACCACTTTCACTTCGCAAACCAGTAAAGTGCACATAATGTAGGTCAAATGTCACAAAACCCCGTATATTGCCAAATGCCAAGATTGACAATTTAGCCACCACAGAACAAAGGTAGTTGTTAAAGCCAGTATAAAATCTTTTACATGGAACAAATTCAACATGTTAAAAGATCCCTCAATGGAAAATGACGAAAAGAGTTCTACACTAGCTAAATCGATAATCTTGACAAACTATGGCCTTTATGACATTCAAATAAAGAAATATAAACTTTTGAATAAGAAATGACTTTAGCGACAAAAAATTTTAAACCGCTAAATCAAAAATTGTGACGAACTATATAGGGCCTATTTAACACTTTTCCTTGTAGAGTTTAGTTACACGAAGACAACATACCAAGAGGAAGGGACAATCCTGCCTTCTTAACAGCATCAGATATAGATGATGGATCTTTTTCTATCACCAATTGTTTCGGGACACCTACTGTACCTGCAATGTGTACTAACATGTGAGAAAAATAACACATATAAATCAGAATTAGTATTCAGATTATGAAAAATATCTCACTGCCAATATTTTACCATATGAATCAGAAAAATCGAGATCAGCTACATCCTGAAGCATAGATTGTCTATTATAAACATGTTGTATAGCATCTGGAGGATCAAGCACTGTTACTTCTGGATGTGTCAGCCTATAATCCTTCGCAAACAGAGATATAATATTAGTCCATCTAACATAGCTAATATAATACTAACAAAGCTTTAAAGGAGCATTATCTGCAGTATACAAGATGAGTTAACAAGAACCAACCTCGAGAATTTGCTGCCATTCCTTCCCGGTCATCTGGAAAATAATGAGTTAAATGAAAAAATATGAGTATTGTCAAAGAATAATAAAGTATATCTGACATGTATATGTCAAATGTGAAAAAACAAAGATATAAAAGTAGTATGAAAAGTTCACCATGGTGGTTGACATATGTATTCAGACCAATATGGAAGAATAGGCCTTCACTGACCTTATGCAGCACAATGTCAAATGGACCTTGATCTGAAAGAGGTCTGGTCTGGTCAATAGCAACAAAGAATATTCCCTTATTCCTGCATGAACTCAAGAAAACCAAATCAAATCATATAATTATTTAAATTATTTATAAACGACAATGTTTAACATGCATAAATTTAAAAACACGAAACATACGAATTCTGAAGTCTTGACTCAATAATTAATTGTTAATTTATAATCACTTCACCAAAAGCCAGTAGGAAGATTTCAATGCAAGTGACAACTGAAAAGTTCTAAATCATCAAAATTAACACAAAAATTCACATAACAATACTCAAGCACTCAACTAAAGCATACAATTAATCCACCTACACAAGAGAAAATGAGAAATCATCAAATCAAACTCATTCACTGGATACATACAGTCATACACCTTATGCCTCTACAATCCTACTACAGAATTTACAAAATGTACACAAATATCAACAAATAACAAAATTGAAGCTAAGCATACATATAAAACACTTAGAATTACCAATACAAGAGTGATAGATACAGATAAATACAAACATCCAGTTTATTAACAGAATACACATATTATTCCATGCATCTAACATTCCAATCATATTACACAACATGCACACAGCACACCTTATAACTATTACCACCCTTTAATCAGTTTTATTTATTTTAAAAAAAATTAAATGTGTGAGATTCACCAGATCATTAAGATTCATATCATCTAATCCAAGAAAATTGTCAAAACTTTTTGAAAAGGTCAACTCTTTTCCCACATGTCAAATCAACATATAAAACATTCAAAATCAATTTCTTGATTTTCAACATAGAGAATCTAAAAAGCCACCGTCTTTTACAGGTACATAAAAACATAACTATATGTATAATATTAGGGCCCTTTTATAATTTGATTAGTTGATGTAAAAAATTAAAGAAATACAATTAAGAAATTACCTAGCCAAGCCTTCAAGTTTTGGTTGCAAAAAGCTTTTAATCTTTTTAGATGTAAGAGCATAACCAACAACAACAACCTTCATTGATTTCTCATGAAACCCTAATTCAACAATCGAACTACTGCTTGATTCAATCATTTCCCTTTCTTCTAATTCTTCTTCTTCTTCTTCGATTTCATACCCAATCTCATGCATCAACCTCATAATTCAACGTCAAAAGTTTCCAAATTGGTGAAAACGAAGGTTGGGTTTTGCTCAAAATTGGATCAAAAACGGATCTTGAACGTTAATTTAATGATTTATAATGGAATTGAGGCGAAATGCAGGATGAAAAATCGGGGGCAATTTGATGAAATAAAGCGACAAAATTTGCGGATGAAAGGGGGAAAGATAGAATTGAAATTGAATGTGAATATGAATGTATGTGTGTATGTGTGGTTGTGGTGGATATATATAGATATAGATATAGAATATGTGTAGATATATAATCTATATACAGACAAAGAACCCTAGAGTTGGGAGGAGGTTCTGTGTGCCACTTGCTGGCTTCTGGTTCCATTTGACAGGCAGAGGTTTAAAATGGACATGAATTGATGAACCCTTGTGATTTTTTATTTTTTTTTATTTATTATTATTTTAACTAGCGTAGAATCTGCGAAATTTGCGGAATCGTCCTTGAAAAATACTAAAGTCGCCTCATATATATGTACGTCCGGACTAAATTACATTATCAATTTATGTTAACGGTCAATTAGCCACGAATTTTATCATATGAGGCAAAACGTTTAAAATATAATAAGAGTTATATTTAAGAAGTTAGTGAGGACTTTTGGGATATACTTTTAAGAACGATGTAAGTTATTAAGTATGTCATTAATTAAATTAAGTATGTCACGTCCAGAAGTATTCAATATGGGTCAAGCTCAATTTGAAAATCTCTAATGTTTATTCAACAATAACTAAGATATTTTAGCTATTACAATTATCCAAAATAATTGCTACTATTCTTAACCTGTAGAAAATCAACAAGCTACTGTACCAACTCAACAAAGAAAATATTTGGTTGATGTTTTAAACTTATAATTATAGCTTTATTCAATATGATATAATATTTTTAATAATTGCAGGTGTAAGAGTTGTACATATCTTCAAAACTAGAGTATCAGGAATGTATGAAGATTTTGTTTTTGTTATAGTACAACAAGATCTTTTATATGTTTTTTTAGTCAATATATTATTTGGTAAGGAGTATAATAATATGAGAAATGTAAAGAAATACACAAATAAAAGGGTTAATTGTTTCGTTATGTATTTAACTTTACCTCTTTTACTATTGAATGCAACCAACTTTCAAACGTTCTATTGTATGTATCGAACTTTTCAAAAATGTCTATTGTATGTATTGGATGACCTTTTTGCTGACGTGGCACCGGTTATGCTGACGTGGCGCTGATTTGTCCTCCTACGTGGCGCTGATTTGTCAGCGCCACATTCATCCAATACATACAATAGACATTTTTGAAAAGTTCGATACATACAATAGAACATTTGAAAGTTAGTTGCATACAATAGTAAATGAGGTAAAGTTAAATACATAACGAAACAATTAACCCTATAAACTATAGTCTCTTTTACTCTAACTTAATATCTTGTTTCCCCTTTCTACATATACTATAATTTAAATATAGTGTCATGAATCATGATGGTGATGATTTTGATGAAAACAATTGAATATAATACATTAGAAGACACATCTTTCTCGACAAAATTTATATAACCTTTTTCTATGTAAAATTGTAAGTTTTCTTTCTACTTGATGATCGATCAATCTTCTTTCTTTTTCGAGAAAAGGTTTTATAAATATCAGCTAGCTATGTCAGGCTAAAATTCATCTAATAGTAGTAGTATACTATTACTATTACTATGTATCTTAATTTTAGGTGCTCAAAAGACATAAAAACAAAATTTACCTTTCAAATGTCAATTATGATTTATGCTTGAATGTATGGTTTCTGGCTTACCAAAGTGTAGTTGTTTTTCAATAGTAACATCATGGAAAGAACGGAGAATAGAACAAAGATCAGCCCTGTATTTTTGAGGTGTAATAGACATGTGTTACGAAAATACACTTTTTCAAAAGTTGTGTTAGAAAATAAACTTTTTTAGCTCTGGAGTATTTGATGCTATATCAACATTACGATAAGTTCTAATATAACTTTGCAAATTATTCAATTATTCATTGAAAATTATGCGTCTTTTAACCCGACCGCAACGCGCGGGTTAGAAAAAACTCGTTCAAACACATTTGATATGTATTTAGGAATTAAATTCATAAAAAAACATTTCAAAAGTACATAGAAAAAATAATAAAGTGATACTCACAAGTCAAATAAGACATGTATAAGAGTCCAACAATATTATGTGAAAATTTCAAAACACATATGTATCAATATTCAATACTCCGTATTATTTTTTACAAGTGTTCGAGCTCGACTGAATAACTCTAGACAAGTTCTAAGTTGCTTGATAAAATGCTCGAGTTCATTTACATTCTTTTCATTTTACGTGTCGATCTTTTATTAAATTTGGTATAACTGCACATGATACACACGTGCGTGAACATAATAGCTCTTAACATAATAGAAACGTTTATTACCTCCGTAATAAAAACGTGTAACGCCTAGCTATTATTACCTCCGTAATAATAGCTGCAGCTCAATTGGTGATACTAAGTGGTAAGACTTAGTATTAAAGGGGTCTCAGGTTCGAGACTCAACAACCTACCTATTGGTGAAATCCATAGGTGATGTGGTTGGGGTGCATTGGGCTGCAGACCTGGCCCAGTGGGTTTATATTAACATTGCTCCTCAGGCCCAGCTGTGGACCGCGTGAGCCCAGTGGGCTCAGGGGGAGGGTGTTACATAAAAAGTGCACTTTTTATGTAACACCCTCCCCCTGAGCCCATCCGCAGATGCAGGCCTGAGGAGCAATGTTAATATAAGCCCATTGGGTCAGGTCTACAGCCCAATGCACCCCAACCTCATCACCTGAGGAATTCACCTCCCAGGTAGGTTGTTGAGTCTCGAACCTGAGACCCCTTTAATACTAAGTCTTACCACTTAGTATCACCAATTGAGCTCACTTATAACACCCTTCTCTGAAATTACAAGGATATATATATTTTTTTTTTTTATAAAAGGAAGCGCAAGATTTAAATACAAACCATTGGATTGCATATTTACATTTCAAAATGACAATCCGAATACATACAAACTTTAAACTAGATTATCCTAGACGTTACATACGATAAGTTTAGTGTTATAGAAATTCACATCATAATGTCATAACATTAACCAAGTTAACAAAACAGAGTGAGCTTGTCAAACATTCCATTCCTATAGTACTTCTTGCCCACCCACATACCAAAGTAAACCTGCAAGAAGTAATGAGGGGTTAGCACGAAGCTAAGTGAATAAATCTCAAACTATCACCTAACTTAGCTTAACAAATGAATACAGCAAAGCATAGCAACAGTTAATCATGAAGGATCGGTGGTCCTTGGAGTACCCTCATGCCGCGGTGGTTCCCCAAGTAACACTTAAAACCAACTGAAGGCCAAATCAGTGGCTAAACCGATAGCTTGGTACTATTACTACTTACAACATAATTTCAGTGAACAACACATGTACAAAGCACTTATGATGTCCAAAGTAATAGTACACAAACCCAACACACGTTGACCCCCGACATTCATATAGTCCACAACCATCAAGGCAATCAAGGACACCAATTATTAAGCTAAATATAACCATCATGGCAAAATATTAACTTATCAAAGAAACAGTAAATTCACATTTACCCGTTGTAACCATATTGTTACAACCAAATTAGACTGAAGTCCAAGATCCACTCACCCTTGTCGACTGTAGTCTCCACTCAAAGATCTTATCTTATTGAGTCTTCTGGTTATCTGAGAATACGATCAAAACCCGAGTTAGACTCTAATGTTTAGAATTTATAGTATAACATTCACATAAACAATGCCGTATAATGCTCATACTATACTTTCAATACTCGTTAAATAACATAAGCACACAAGTCACAAGTTGTCAAATTCGTCAAAGTAAAACTGACAAACGCGATCCGGGTAGGGTATGGCTGGATCGCGTTCCTTAACACCAAAATATTCTGTTGCCAAAATACACTTGCAAACGCGATCCGGGACAAGGAGCTGGATCGCGTTCCAAGGAACAAAATCCGTTTGACCCAATTTAACACTATCTAACGCGATCCGTATGATAGAGACTAGATCGCGTTCATACGTACAAAATCATCCTGGGATCAAAATACACATAGCAACGCGATCCGGGTAAGGGTTTCGGGATCGCGTTCCAATGTTTTTCAACAATGATTCAGACCTGCAACTAGTTTCAGCTCGAACCAAAAACCCAAATTATCAAGTTTCAGCTACAACATGCGAATTTAGCAATTAAGTGACCTATACTAACATGTATAAACATATTGCACCAACAACTAACATCATCAAACACTACAAATCATACATGCATCAATGCTTCAACCTAGTTCCAACAAAAACCCAATTCATTCAACTTCACATATGAACACATAATTGATTCATCTAAATTGAACATGAAATCAGTTTATAATCAACACACAAACACATTCAAACATGAATTTACTCTATTTCATCATTCCATCCTATTAATCCAATCAATTTAACCAACTCAAGTTCATACATAAAATGGAGGTAATTTCACTTACAATGGAGATGATGAAGATGATACAATGAAGTGGAAGAACACAAGGGAATCAAAATCACACCCTTAACTTGATGAAATCAGATTGTGGTTAATTGATTGAGAACTCATGAAATCTTTGAAGTGAAAATGAGAGTTTGAGAAATCAAGTGAAATGGTGGCAAAATGAAGTCTCCAGGTGTCGACATATCCTATGACTCAGCCCCTTTGTTTTGGTTAAAATTATACCCGTCCTAAATCTATTGTCTGGAACCTAAAAACCATTTGTGAGAAATAAGTTTTTATTATACCGTCATCTAAATAAATTTAAAACATGTAATAATTCATTTATCACAATAAGCCAATTGACCAATTGACCTATTAATTTAGCTATCAAATACACCAAGTATTTAAAAATACAATTTAAATAGCAATTAAATTAATGGAAATACCGTATTTCAACTAGGCCACTTTTGAGGATGTTACAAATCTTCCCTCCTTAAGAAGATTTCGTCCCCGAAATCTCGCCACGCTCAAAAAGATTGGGATAGCGCGTCCTCATGCTAGACTCGGTCTCCCAAGTAAGATTCGGACCCAAACTATGATTCCACTTAACCAATACCATAGGGATTTCCTTCTTTCGAAGTTTAGTCGTCTTACGGTCCAAAAGCTCTACGGGTTCTTCTACAAGTCTTTGGCTTAAGTCAACACGCAAATCTTGCAATGGAAGAACTTGGGATTGGTCCTCCACATTGCATTTTCTTAAATAGCACACATTGAAAGTATCATGAATACCCGACAATTCAGGAGGAAGATCTAATGACACCGTTTGATCATTGACAACATGTCGAATTTTAAACGGTCCGATGTATCTAGGAGCTAGTTTACCACGTTTCCCAAACCTGATAACACCCTTCCAAGGTGAAACTTTCAAATAAACCAACTCACCTTCTATAACGAAACTGGTCGATGACGTGGGTCAGCATACTGTTTCTGTCTATCACGGGCAGCTTTTAATCTATCTCGGGCAATAGCTACCTTATCGGCTGTAATCTGAACTATATCAGGACCCGCAAACTGCTTTTCACCCGCCTCTAACCAACAAGTGGGTGTCCTACACCTACGACCATACAACATTTCATAGGGTGGCATGCCTATACTAGAATGGAAAGAATTATTATAGGCAAACTCAACTAATGGTAAATGGGAATCCCACGACCCACCAAATTCTAATACACATGCCCGCAACATGTCCTCCAAGGTTTGTATGGTGCGCTCCGACTGACCATCCGTCTGAGGATGATAAGCCGTACTCAAGTTGACCCTAGAACCCAATTCACGCTGCAAATTCTGCCAAAAGCCCAACACAAAGCAAGAATCTCTGTCTGAAACAATCGACAACGAAATCCCATGTCTAATGACCACTTCATTAATGTACAATTGCGCCAATTTACTTAATGATGCCGTCTCACAAGTAGCAAGAAAATGAGCACTCTTGGTCAATCTATCGACAATTACCCAAATCATATCATTACCCTTAACAGTTCGAGGTAATTTGGTCACAAAATCCATGGTAATATGTTCCCATTTCCACTCGGGAATCTCGAGTTGCTTCAAAGCTCCATAAGGTTTCTGATGCTCGGTCTTTACTTGAGAGCAAATATGGCAAGATTCAACAATTCGAGCGACATCCAACTTCAAAGTAGGCCACCAATACAATGGTTTTAAATCCTGATACATTTTGGTGCTTCCGGGATGAATCGCCAATCTGGATTTTGAGCCTCCATTAATATCACATCCCGAAGTCCACCAAACAATGGGACCCAAACACGAGACTGAATATCTTTAATCCACGAGAATCTTCTACCAATAAATCCTTCCTTTTAAGCATGATTTCTGATTTCAAGTGATGATCCAATAGGGCCTCCATCTGAGCCAATTTCAATTTATCGATCAAGTCTGAAGAGATTTCCAAACGCATTAAACAAACCCTTTCAGATTTACTCTTTCGGCTAAGCGCATCCGCCACCACATTTGCCTTACCCGGATGGTATCGAATCTCGCAATCATAATCCTTAATCAACTCTAACCATCGTCTTTGCCTCATGTTAAGTTCTTTTTGAGTAAACATATACTGAAGGCTCTTGTGGTCCGTACAGATAACGCATTTGGTTCCATACAGGTAATGTCTCCAAATCTTTAAGGCAAAAACCACAGCTGCAAGTTCCAAGTCATGGGTAGGATAGTTAATCTCATGAGGTTTCAACTGACGTGAAGCATAGGCAATAACACGGTCTCGTTGCATCAAAACACAACCTAAACCCGCATGTGAAGCATCGCAATATACGATAAAATCCTCGGATCCGTCAGGTAAAGTTAGAACCGGAGCCTGACACAACAATTGTTTCAAGGTCTGAAAAGCCGATTCCTGTTGATCACCCCACAGAAATTTCACATCCTTACGAGTTAATTTAGTCAAAGAACCTGCAATCTTGGAGAAATCTTTAATAAATTTTCTGTAATAGCCTGCCAAACCCAGAAAACTCTTGATCTCTGACGGAGATTTAGGTGATTGCCAATTCATGACAGCCTCAATTTTAGATGGATCCACTTTAACCCCATTTTCACAAATGATGTGCCCCAAAAACTGAACTTCACGAAGCCAAAATTCACATTTCGAAAACTTAGCATACAATTTCTCCTTTCTCAAGGTGTCAAGAACTAAACGCAAATGTACTTCATGATCAGATTCAGATTTAGAATAGACTAAAATATCATCAATGAATACAATGACAAATTTATCAAGAAAAGGTCTACAAACCCTGTTCATCAAATCCATGAAAATTGCTGGAGCATTGGTCAACCCAAAAGGCATTACAAGAAATTCATAATGACCATAGCGAGTGCGAAAAGCTGTTTTAGGGATATCCTCCCCACAAACCCGGACTTGGTGATAACCCGATCGCAAGTCTATCTTAGAGAAAAATGAAGACCCTTGCAATTGATCAAATAATTCATCTATTCGGGGCAAAGGATACTTATTCTTTACGGTCCTCTTATTCAACTCTCTATAATCAATACACATACGAAAAGTGCCATCCTTCTTTTTAACAAATAACACAGGAGCACCCCAAGGAGAAGAACTGGGTCTAACAAAGCCCTTATCTAATAATTCCTGAATTTGATTCATCATTTCACGGATTTCGGAGGGAGCTAATCTATAAGGTGCCTTAGCTACCGGAGTAGAACCAGGAATTAACTCAATTTTATATTCTACTTCTCTAACCGGAGGTAAACCAGGCAATTCATCAGGGAAAACATCCGAATACTCTGAAACAACTCGGACATTACTAATGGCTTTCTTTTCTAGCTTAGCATCGAAAACATAGGCTAAATAAGAATCACACCCTTTAGCTAGAGATTTTCTAGCTTTCATCATAGAAATCAAAGGTATACTACCCCTCTCCCTTTCCCCTCGAGCCATGACATATGACTCGTCTGAGATTGGGATTTTTATCAGCTTCTTGTGACAATCTATATTGGCTTTATTACGACTCAACCAATCCATGCCTAACACAACATCAAACCCATGAATAGGCATCAACAGAAAAGAAGTAGGGAAGCTATGACCCTCAATCAAAATACTAGCTCCAGTAACCGATGTGGTAACCGAAACTACTTTACCATCCGCTACCTCAACCTCAATAGGTTTTGGAATACATTTAGGAGTCAATTTAAGTCTATCACAGAATAGCAAGGACATAAAGGAACAATTTGCCCCTGAATCAAATAAGGCGCATGCCGGTACTGAATTAATAAGAAAAGTACCAGTTATGACGTCCTCGGCTACCACAGCTTCATCCACAGTCATTCGAAAAGCCCGACCAGTTGGAGCTGGAGGATTCTTTCTTTTCTGGCCAGAAGATGATGATGACCCTCCGACCGTTCCCGATTTTTGCTTCCCTGCCTCTGGACACGCACTCGAACGATGCCCTTCCTTACGACAATTCCAACACACTGGCTTAGAAAAAGGGCAATCCTTGATGTCATGACCGAACTGACCACACTTAATACACCTAGCAGTCTGAGGTGTACAATGTCCCGTGTGCCTAGACTTGCAATTCTGGCACCAATTTGATCTATCCACTGAGCCACCAACAACATTCGGTTTACGGTTATTATTATTACCTTGCCATTTCTTCTTCCCCTGACCTGACGTAGATTCACCTTTGGGTTTCATTGGGGACTTGTCTTTAATTTCCAAATCATGAGCTCTAATATCACCGTCCACAGAATGGGCCAAATCAAAAGCTTGGTTAAGATCGCCTGCAAGTCTCACAGTAGTCCGATAAGTATGGGGTAACATTCCAACAAAATGGTCAATCTTTGTCCTTTCATCCGGTACCCATTGATGTACAAATCTCAACTTATCGGTAAACTGAGAGATAAGGTCCTCTATAGTCATACTGTCAGTCAATTGCATATCCAAGAATTCACGCCTAATACGAGTCATGTCATACCCGGAGCAATACTTCTTACAAACCGTGTTATGGAAATCGGACCATGTAATGGAAGCTTTTTGCTGAGGTGTTAAATGAGATGTGATAGAATCCCACCATCCCATTGCCGGACCCTTTAAAAGTTGCACTGCATAAGTTACCTTGATCTCATCCTCACATCTGCAAACCTCAAATTTTCTTTCGACATCCCTTAACCAATCCATGGTCACAGAAGGATTTGTACTCCCAAAGAAATCTGAAGGTCCACTAGACTTAAAGGTTTTAAATGAACATAGTTTTTGCTGAGATGGAGGAGGAAATACCGGAAACTGAAATCCCGAAGGTCCTGAAGAAGAAATAGGAGCTGATGTCTGGTAGTAAGTAGGCGGTGGCATAGAAAACTGTGATGTCACTAATGGAGGTGTAATCGTACTAACGGGCCGGAATCTGCCGGGATGTTCTAGCTTGTTGCTCATATAATTCCTTATATTTGTTTAACTCATCCTCTAAATACAAAGTGTACTCATCACGGCTCAATTCACTTGCAGGGAGTGTAGTATTAGTCTGACCTTGGCTTTGAGACTGAATTTCTGGAGGAGAGTCTCTCGCTCCAGAAGCATTGATCGGGGTACTGGTCGGAGCGTTATTTTCTGCCATATCCTGTATCACAACACATCTCATAACCCGTTAATTGTTAGTACCTAGCAATACTAACCAAATCATATTCACTAGCTCAAACCCCTTCTCTGGAATGTTTGACTAACACCAAATAGATTTGGGATTGAACAATTAACCCATGTTCAATTCACCCAAACCCTTGCTCTGATACCAACTTATAACACCCTTCTCTGAAATTACAAGGATATATATATATATTTTTTTATAAAAGGAAGCGCAAGATTTAAATACAAACCATTGGATTGCATATTTACATTTCAAAATGACAATCCGAATACATACAAACTTTAAACTAGATTATCCTAGACGTTACATACGATAAGTTTAGTGTTATAGAAATTCACATCATAATGTCATAACATTAACCAAGTTAACAAAACAGAGTGAGCTTGTCAAACATTCCATTCCTATAGTACTTCTTGCCCACCCACATACCAAAGTAAACCTGCAAGAAGTAATGAGGGGTTAGCACGAAGCTAAGTGAATAAATCTCAAACTATCACCTAACTTAGCTTAACAAATGAATACAGCAAAGCATAGCAACAGTTAATCATGAAGGATCGGTGGTCCTTGGAGTACCCTCATGCCGCGGTGGTTCCCCAAGTAACACTTAAAACCAACTGAAGGCCAAATCAGTGGCTAAACCGATAGCTTGGTACTATTACTACTTACAACATAATTTCAGTGAACAACACATGTACAAAGCACTTATGATGTCCAAAGTAATAGTACACAAACCCAACACACGTTGACCCCCGACATTCATATAGTCCACAACCATCAAGGCAATCAAGGACACCAATTATTAAGCTAAATATAACCATCATGGCAAAATATTAACTTATCAAAGAAACAGTAAATTCACATTTACCCTTTGTAACCATATTGTTACAACCAAATTAGACTGAAGTCCAAGATCCACTCACCCTTGTCGACTGTAGTCTCCACTCAAAGATCTTATCTTATTGAGTCTTCTGGTTATCTGAGAATACGATCAAAACCCGAGTTAGACTCTAATGTTTAGAATTTATAGTATAACATTCACATAAACAATGCCGTATAATGCTCATACTATACTTTCAATACTCGTTAAATAACATAAGCACACAAGTCACAAGTTGTCAAATTCGTCAAAGTAAAACTGACAAACGCGATCCGGGTAGGGTATGGCTGGATCGCGTTCCTTAACACCAAAATATTCTGTTGCCAAAATACACTTGCAAACGCGATCCGGGACAAGGAGCTGGATCGCGTTCCAAGGAACAAAATCCGTTTGACCCAATTTAACACTATCTAACGCGATCCGTATGATAGAGACTGGATCGCGTTCATACATACAAAATAATCCTGGGATCAAAATACACATAGCAACGCGATCCGGGTAAGGGTTTCGGGATCGCGTTCCAATGTTTTTCAACAATGATTCAGACCTGCAACTAGTTTCAGCTCGAACCAAAAACCCAAATTATCAAGTTTCAGCTACAACATGCGAATTTAGCAATTAAGTGACCTATACTAACATGTATAAACATATTGCACCAACAACTAACATCATCAAACACTACAAATCATACATGCATCAATGCTTCAACCTAGTTCCAACAAAAACCCAATTCATTCAACTTCACATATGAACACATAATTGATTCATCTAAATTGAACATGAAATCAGTTTATAATCAACACACAAACACATTCAAACATGAATTTACTCTATTTCATCATTCCATCCTATTAATCCAATCAATTCAACCAACTCAAGTTCATACATAAAATGGAGGTAATTTCACTTACAATGGAGATGATGAAGATGATACAATGAAGTGGAAGAACACAAGGGAATCAAAATCACACCCTTAACTTGATGAAATCAGATTATGGTTAATTGATTGAGAACTCATGAAATCTTTGAAGTGAAAATGAGAGTTTGAGAAATCAAGTGAAATGGTGGCAAAATGAAGTCTCCAGGTGTCGACATATCCTATGACTCAGCCCCTTTGTTTTGGTTAAAATTATACCCGTTCTAAATCTATTGTCTGAAACCTAAAAACCATTTGCGAGAAATAAGTTTTTATTATACCGTCATCTAAATAAATTTAAAACATGTAATAATTCATTTATCACAATAAGCCAATTGACCAATTGACCTATTAATTTAGCTATCAAATACACCAAGTATTTAAAAATACAATTTAAATAGCAATTAAATTAAGGGAAATACCGTATTTCAACTAGGCCACTTTTGAGGATGTTACAGTCTAAAAAACTGAAAAGTGTTTAAATTCAACTATTAATACAGGTGTCGACTAATTATATTATGATGATCGATATTATAAAATAGTATGTAATTATATGATTTGTGGTAATGATTAGATGTAGTTAAGAATACATACATATGATAAAGAATTGGAGATCTTGGTAAAATAGTAATTACCATATAGGAGGAATAATTAATTAAACTAGTAGACACCCGCGTTAAACAGTGGAATTTGAAGTTTATTATGAATGACGATGTAGGTATCTCGTTGATTGTATATTGTGATAGTAAAAGAATTCGATATGGTTAATGTGTGATAGTAAATGAATCGAATTACTTAAGATTCATATATTCTATAATCCTAATATAGAAAGTGTTTCAATTTGTTGATCATGTAATTAATAGTTATAGTTGATAAAAGGGGGTATAATAGGAATTTTACATTTTTAAATTTTAAGTTTTGTAAAGAAATAATGTAAATTCTTTATAAGGGTGTTAGATGTTAGATGAAAGTTAATTTAGATTTTTCTTGCTGAATTAAAATTCTAAGATAATGAAAAAATTATTCATATATAGTAGAGATAAGAGATATATGATTTGATAAACATTTTGATTCTTAATTTATAAATAAAATAAAATATGTTTAACTGTTTCAAAGTTTATTAAATAGTAATGAAAAATTCTGTTACTTTAAGATGAAAACAAACGAAAAACGTAAATCGTTCAAAATAATAATATGGAGCAACTCATTTATAATTACTTGTGAAATGAATGGACTACACGTATCATGAAAAGGACATGAAACATGTACAACATGTGCCCGAAATCATTAAATTATTCATGCTTCTTTGTCTAAGGTAGCGGTGAGCATGAGTCGATTTGGATCGGGTTTTTTAAACGGAAAACTGAACCATATACTTCGATTTTTGAAAACTTAAAAAGGAAACTGTTCAGCTTTTATGGTTAAGTTTTGAATTCCATTTTGGATCGGTTTTGATTTTTTCGATTTTTTCTGTTTTCACATTTTTTGGGCTTAGGGTGTGTTTGGTAACAACTAGCTGGAGCTGAAGATTGTAGTTGGAGCTGGAGCTGGAGATTGTAGTTGGAGATGGAGCTGGGGATTATTTTTCCAGCTATTCAAAAAAGCTTCTCTAAAAAGGGATTCTTGGGGATTTTCGGGGATTCTTTTTTCAATAATCTCTTCTATATTTTTGTTGCCAAACAGGGATTGAAGATTGAGATTCTTAGAAACTAGAAACTCAATCTACTAGAATCCCCTAAAAAATGGTGTGCCAAACACACCCTTATTCAATGAAACCCATTAACTTTTGCTAGTTTTTTTTTTATAACCCAACCAGTTAATTCTAACAAATCATAGTATCATACCATATGTTTACAACATCTTTTTAAAAGAACTAACTTATTGCAATTTAAGTTATATGAATGTAAAGTCTATATTACTTGTACAATACAAATTATAAGCTATAATCCAAAATATAAAATTTTAAGCATATGTTTTTCTACGTATGGTTCGGTTCGGTTTTTTCGTAAAAACCAAAACCGAACCGATACTTCGGTTTTTCTAAAATAAAAAATCAAATCGTCGGTTATTGATATGGATCGGTTTTTTCGATTTTGATTTCTCGGTTATTTTTTATTTTTGGATCGGTTTTGATTTTCCGTGCTCACCCTAGTCTAAAGTATATGTATGTCCAACTTATTTTTCAATATTTATTGATTTCCATGATAGTTAAGAACTATAGTTAGGTACCTCTCGATATCGTTATTCTTTTGTATCTCTAAAACATACTAGCATAAATGCGTCGAAGTTTAATATTTTTATTATAAATATTGACTCAAAATGGTATATGATTTTTGTTAGTCACTGACTGAGTTACCTGTGATTGTGAGTTGATAACTATAGTTTGCTCGTATGTAAAGTTCGAGATTCGAGATGCACTTGGTGAAAGATGAAAAGTATGTGAAAATGATAACTAGGGTTAGATTTCTTATAAACATATGAGAATTAGATAATTAAATGTTGAATCTTAATTTTAAAAAAGGAAAAGTACTGAAAAGGGTATATGTTATTTATTTACACAACTTTAAAGTTTTCAATTTAAGGTATCGTTCATTCAATTTGTAATCAAGTTAGGGACGTGTTTTATGAGAAATTTTAGAATTAACAAGTTATCATCGAATTTTTTCTTTATAAGTAGCACGTACATCTACTTAATCGATTAACATTGAAGAATTTCACAAGATATATTCAAATTAAAATTGAAGAATTTCAGAGGATAAATTCAAATCGTACTTGATGTAAAAAATTGCATAACCTCTTTTATATCTTTTAATAAAGTCTATTTTCATCATCGTCATCATCATTAGTATATTGATCTCTACTTCCATTAAGGTTAGTATATTAATTTCAGACTTTTAAGTCTTTTAAGTTATAACTAGCACAATATTCGCGCTATGTAGCGAAGTTAAACACTTTTGTTGTTTAGCGGTGAATTATTTATGATTGTGAGTTGTTAACAATAATCAGCTTGTACATAGAGTTCAAAATTCGAGATACTATTGGAGAAAAGCGAAAAGTATAAACTAATAGGGTTATATTGTAAAATAGAATTAGATAAATAATTATAGAAGTGTTGAGTCTTAATTTTAAGATTTCTTAAAATAAAATAGCAAAATGCTTTATATATGTATAACATCCTATTTTTGGGCTTAGAAATAAATGGTATTTTATTAAGTTTTAAAATGATTATTTAAAGTAATGGGAAATAATTTTAAATATTTGAAAATAAATAGGTTAAAGAGTTCCAGGATTTATTGCGACTAATAAAACAATAATTATTTTAAATTAATGATGTTGACGGTAAAATAAAATATTTGGTCTCGCGAATACTTTTAGGTTCCAAACAATAGGTTTAGAACGGGTATATTTTACACTGCCTAATATTGAGGTCAGTTGCTTGAGTCGACCAAAAACTCCACCCACTTCCTCATTTTGATCTTGAACTTTACTCTCAACCTCACTTAGCAAAAATCAAAAGAAAAACAAAACTTTGATCAAAATAGAGGTTGTGATTTTGTTAAAAGCTACTGATTTCATCTTCATTCCTTCATCTTGTTCATCTTGCTTCCCATTTCAATTTAGGTTTGCATTCTTGAGCTCTTGAGCTTATTTGATAATTTAGGTTGGATGATTGATGCATATATGATTAATTGTGCTTGAATGAATTGTAGTTACTGGAATCATCATCATCATCCTCATCTTGTTCTTATCTTGAATGCAATTTCTTAGGTTTTATTGTGTGAAAATGGGTTTTGATTGAATAATGTGAATTTTGTTAGGTGAAAGGGAATTGAGTATTGCATGTTATTATTGATGTTGTATATGATGATTATAGAGTAATAGGAAGTGTTTGCATTGAGAAAAACTGAGATTGTTAGTATTTGATTTTGGAAATTTGGTTTTGAGTTCGTGCATAAAGTGTTACAGGTCTGTTTTGTTGCTGGAAAATGCACGAACGCGATCCCGACCACGCCCGGATCGCATTTCTTAGTTGTAAAACGTTACAGGTCAAAATTGTTCATAGGAACGCGATCCAGCTCCCTTGTGTCCGGATCACGTTAATCTGTTTTAATTTGGATCGGTTTGATTTTGTTCTTGGGAATGCGATCCAGCCTCCTAGCCCGGATCACGTTTGCAAGTGAAAATCGGTAACAGAATGTTTTGTACTGTGAATCGCGATCCAGCCACCCCTAACCCGGATCGCGTTTGCTAGTTATAATATGACGAATTTGACAACTTGTGATTTATACAATTGTGATATTTAAATAGTATTGGAAGTATGTTATGTGCTCTTATTTGACATTATATACTTGGATAGATTATAATTATTTATAAATGGGATACTAATTTAGGTTTTTGGTTGTGTTCTCAGATAAGCAGAAGGAAACTCAGGGATATAAGACAACTGAGTTCAGAGACTGGGAATTTTGGTGAGTGGAAACCGTAAACTTCGGTTCAAACCAGTTGTAACAGATGTGGTTACAACGGGTGAATATATACTGTTATTGGCTATTGACTGTTTAGTCATTTGGGTTATTGATATTTTGATTGGTTGTTTATATTCCTGATGGCATGACTATTATGCATTATGTGACTATGTGGATGTTGAGTCACTGGTCGCTGATCATGATGAGTCGCTGGTCGCTGACCAACTCAACTGTTCACTACTCGATGAAGAAATGGATTGTATCGAAGCTGCTGTTGCTAAAGATAAGTTTCGCTGATCGTCATTCATTCTGTTCGATATGCTGAGGAAGATTTAAAGTTCAACTTGGTGTGTCGCTGATCAACGTCAGCGAGAGCTTTACTTCTTCAAATCAATAAAGGCAAAAGTCACTGCCAGAATAACAGCTAGTCACTGAAGATCTTTAGTTCAAGTCATTCTACAAGAGCATGTTAGCTCGCAGTGAGTGAGGAGGATTACTGTATCTTCAGGGACTATTCAATAAAGCCTCTCTATCATCAAGTACCAAAAGTATTGTACTTATCTATACATCAGTAAGAGTGTTCTAGTTTGAAGTACGTCTGAAAGATTACGTGGCAGCAAGTGATTGCTTTTAAGGTAACGAGATATTTGCGGTAACAGAATTGGGACCCGCAGAATGTCGGTTCATCAGAGTTCAAACCAATCAAGCAGCGATACGTGTCCTTCTAAGATCCTATTTTGTAGGCGATATTTTAGGAACTCTTGTAGTATAAATAGTTCAGTGTTTTGTACTGTAGAGGCTAGTCGTTCAGTTCGTGTTAATCACTTGTGTGTCAGTGAGTAGTTTGTCTAAGCACGACTTAGCGATTCATCGAGTGAACAGTCAGCGTGTTTGTCCACTGCTGTTCATCTCAACTGTAATAGATTAGCTAAGTGTTTGAATTGGATTAACTTTGGTTAATCCATTCCGCATTCAACACTTGTGAATTTTATGATCAATACAATTCACCATTTCAGCTACTATTACATTGTTCTTTGATATTGTCATATATGTTATCTGATATACTCTGTTTCTGTTATAACGATTAAAAACTTTCAATTAACTTAGTTAAAATCAGAAAAAGTTTTTAATTGTATTCAACCCCCCCTTCTACAATTAAACTTTACACTTTGCGATTCCAAATCACTAATCAATAGTGATCACGGGACTCTCAGTGGATTATTCAGAGGTCAACACTGGTTGGGTTTGTTGCTATTGTTTGGCTGGCGGGTTTCCCGATACATATCGTTGATGGATGAACCCTAGTCAGTAAAGATAGCTTCAAACTATCGGTTAATCACTGTGATGGCATACCGATATACTGTTATTGGCTATTGACTGTTTAGTCATTTGGGTTATTGATATTTTGATTGTTTGTTTATATTCCATGATGGCATGCCTATTATGAATTATGTGACTATGTGGATTATTCAGAGGTCAACACTGGTTGGGTTTGTTGCTATTGTTTGGCTGGCGAGGTTCCCGATACATATCGTTGATGGATGAACCCTAGTCAGTGAAGATAGCTTCAAACTATTGGTTAATCACTGTGATGGCATACCAGTGGTTTAAGGTGTTCTTGTGAAGGCTAGCTTACTCAAGAACCGCCGGTCCTCGTTGATTGTTGTGTGATTATGTTTATTTGTTGTAAGTTTTGTTATTTCTGGATTGAACTGTCGGATACAGTTCCATTCACTTAGCTGTGAGCTAATCCCACCATGTTTAATATTTTGCAGATTATGGTTAGATTATGGATTGGGCATGTGGACTGGATGAGATGTTTGACTACTACTAACTCTGATGTTTTGCTAATTCAATGTTATGGTTTTGGATATTTATATAACACCCAGTCCCTCGTATATGTTTTGTAATAACTTAAATCTTAAAATGTTGTCTTTTGAAAATTTATACTTTACTTATGTAATTAGTTTATAATGTTTATGAAAGTTTATGAAGGGACTTGCGCTTCCTATGTTATAAATATAAATAATAGTTGTTTGAAAATATGGGGTGTTATAAATTGGTATCAGAGCATAGGTTTGGGTGAATTGGACATTGGTATATGTTAAATCCCAAATCTATTTGGTGTTAGTCAAACATTCCAGTGTGTGGGATTTAGCTATTGAATGGGGGTTGATTGGTTAGTATGTTAGGTACTAACGATTAACGAATTGTGAGATGTTGTTTTGTAACAGAACTGGCAGATAACGAGAACCCGATCAGCACTCCTAATAATGTTTCTAGAAATGATGTTCCACCTCCAGAAACTCAGAATGACAGACATGGGCAGACCAGTACTTCACATCTAAATCAGGAGGATTCTGGTAGAGAGGATTATCTGTTGTAGTTAGAGGATGAGGTATTAAGACTTAGAGGAGTTGAACAAAAGTACTTACAGGATCACCAAGCTAGAACATCCCAGCAGAGAGATTTTGGTTATCAGTTACCTGTTATTCCTCCACAGCAGCAGAAAAAGGTGTGTTCTTTTAAAACCTTCATGTCCAGCAAACCTTCAGAATTTCAGGGAAGTACAAACCCTACAGTGACTTTGGATTGGTTAAGGGACGTTGAAAGAAAGTTTGAGGTTTGCCAATGCGAGGAAGAAATAAAGGTTCCTTATGCGGTTCAGCTTTTGAAAGGACAGGTCATGAATTGGTGGGATTCCATTACAGCATCATTGACCCCACAACAGAGACAATCTATTAGGTGGTTAGATTTTCATCATGAGATGTGTAAACAGTTCTATTCGGAGTTTGATATGTCCAAGATCAGACGGGAGTTTATGGAATTGCACTTGACTGATAAAATGACTATTGATGAGCTTATTACCCAATCTCTGAGAAATTGCGATTTGTACAACAATAGGTTCCAGATGATAGAACTAGAATTGAACATTTTGTCGGAACGTTACCTCCTCATTATCGGACAACTGTAACAGGTACACTTACCCTGGCTTTTACCTTAGCTCGTTCGGTAGATAGTGACATACGAGCTTCGGATAAGTTGAACAAGGATAGGACTTTGTTGCAGTCTAAGAGTAGTTCATCGGGGAATAAAGGATATCAACAAAGCAGAAGATTGAGTTTTAGTGATGATTCAACTGACAGAACTTCATGGTGTGTTGATTGTAAATCTAGACACACGGGACCGTGTACATCTGAGATTGCGAGATGTGGGAAATATGAATTGTTTGGACATAACATTAGGGATTGTGCTTATCCGCGGTTTGTGTGCTGGAAAGTCAGAAAGAGGGTCACAGGGCAGGGCAGTGTCCGAAAAAGGTGAGGCAAGGTTCAGGTTTGGCCGGAAGTTCGGGCTCGGGTTCGTCGTCATCTGTGGGTCAGAAAAGAAAGAATGTGTCGCCGGTGACTGCTAGTGTAACATCCTCTCTTCGCGTCCGGTAATTTCTAATTTTAAATTGATATATCTAATTGTATTAGAAATTATTTGATATTATTTGTTTTATTGCGAAACTTGGTTAAATAAGTCTCAGGACTTATTGTGAATAGTAAATTGTTGATTGTTGTAATTTACTATAGATGACGGTAGAATAAAATAAGTTTCTCGCAAATGATTCTTAGGTTCCAGGCAATAGATTGAAAGGGGGCTAGTTTTAAGTGGATACGGAGTCGGTGTAAAATCTTAGCCGACTTATATACCTTCCCTTTTAGGAAAGTTTCTTACTTTCTCTATTTGGAAACCTAGAACTAAAACCCTTAAACCCTAGAACAAAACCAAAGATAAATCACAAACAAAACTTGTTGATTTGGAGCTGTGATCTTTTGCAAGTATAATCACCATCTAATTGCTATCACCACCTTCATCATACAAGTGTAAGTATGGTTATTTATGAACCTAAGTAATTGATTAGTTTATAAATTCGAATTGGTAGTTGATAGTTGCTAATATATGATGATTGTGATGATCATAAACTGAGTTAGAGTGATTCTGATTATGAATTCTTGTTCTTGAACATGATATTAAGTGTTCATGTTTAATATGTGAATCGAAGTGGAACAAGTTGATATATGATGGTTGTTTGATGTTACTAGTTGCAAAATGATGATTAGTTCATGATAAAAACGTAGTTTTATTGATTTGGTAGCTGGAAATATGAGTTTGGTGATTTTAGTTCGTGCAGAATGGTAAGCACCAGCAGGTTCTGCGCAGGTCAGATAAACACAAGGAATCCGGCGGATTCCTTATGAATCCGGCGGATTCATCTGATCAATCGGGTTGGGAATCCGGTCAAAATGGGTTTAATCCGGCGGATTCGTGAACCGGATTCATAATTGGAGCCCTGGTCCAAAGTTGTATCTGAAACCCATTAGAATTCGGCGGATTCTATGGGAATCCGGCGGATTCCAGCCTTATGCAGGGAATTTGATTTTTTGATCAAACTTCATGAATCCTTAATGTATTATGGTTATTTGATAACTATGTTGATATACTTAACTAAGGTGCATATATTGATTGTGTTATACATGTTGTGGGATGTATTAATATATGTGATATTTGAAAATAAGTTACGATTTTAAGAATGTTATTACTAACTTATATTCGATTGTTAATTCTCAGATCCTCAGAAAACTCAGCGAGATAAGGCAGCTGAGTAAGTGAACTAAAACAATCAGGTGAGTGGATTTGAAACTCACAGTTTGGTTTGGTTGTGTCAGTTTGATTTTGTAACACCCGGTCAAAAAGTCAAATTTCGCACCGATTTTAAACTTTGAATAATTACATTTTATAGTTCAAGTGAAATTTTTTATTTAAAAATATTTACAAAATAACATAAACAAAATTATAGATTTAAAGTAATAAATCTACATTTTAATCAGGTATAAAATCACGGACATTTTGTACTGTGGTTGGAGACCACAGTACACGAGTTAGGGATCTGAGTTCAAATAAAAACCCAAATCCCTCCCCATTTCCACCCCATTCTCATCCTCTCACTTTCTCTCTCTATCTCCATTTTCTCTCTACCCTCTCTCTCTAAAAACCCTTCCACCACCCATCACCACCACCAACCGTCGGGCCACCACCACCCGCTACCACCACCTCCACCGTCGTCACCATCATCAACAGCAACAACAAGCAACCATCATCACCATTATCATCTTCATCAAGTTCATCATCATCTTCAAACCTTCAAAATTCGAATCGTAAGGATTTCTCCACTTTTTCCTTGTTATTTCTTCATAAAAACACTTAATATAGCATGTATTAGCTTTATATCAACGAGATTTGGTCAAAAACGAGTTAGATCTTGATTTTGGGTAAAAACCCGTCGAACCAGACGACAACGTCGCAGGGACCAAAAACAGTGTTGCGACGTCGCAGTCAACGTCGCAACCAACGTCGCATAACCTACCACCGTCGCATATAGCGACGTTGCCCATAACGTCGCATTGACTTGCGAATGTCGAACATAGCGACGCAAGACCCTACGTCGCCTCTGACGTTGCAGCTGACGTCGCAGAACCTTAAAAACCTATGTTTTTCACTAAGTATTAACAACCAAATTTTTACCACTTGATTTTACCCGAATTTGGATTTCGAATGCGTTTTCTTTAAAGCAAAGTAGTAGAAATAAAAATTTTCCAAGCTGACCTGGCAGCTCGACCCCAGCCAGGGGCTCTGCCCCTTGGACCCCGCCAGGGGTTGCCACCCCTTGGACCCCGCTACCAGGGGCGCTGCCCCCGGACCCCCGTACACCATTCCCAGACTTCAACAACAAATGCATACATGAATAACTCGCTTAGACAAACTGATTTGTCTCATACTTATATAACCTCACGTGTTTAGGACACTAGAAGGTTACCATTCGGACGACGCGCGTATCATCGTATCGCTAACAACTCACAGGTGAGTTTTCATAGCTCCACTCTTTCAACTGTTTTACTATTTCGGGGTGAAACACATGCTCAATTACTGTTTTCGAATTATATTAATAATCGTTTATAATTCACAACTATTTATATTACTGTAAGTAATACGAAATGTGTAATACTTAGGAATTACACCCGTAATATTGTTTTAAGAACAATACCGATACTTAACCTAGATAGGTTACAATCATACCCTGTTAGGTTATTGGAAAACGATTATCAACACATAACTTAATTTAGTTATCACAATCTTTTGGCCATATTGTCACGGGACAATATCATCGAATACATTAGAACTAGTTAGTTCTACCTACACTAGACAACATCTATACTGTACATGTTATAGTTATTCTTTGTGAACCGAAACCGTCGACACTCTTCATTATCACTAGAACGGGAACTAGACTTAAGTGAACATTTCCCCGAGACTCCGATATATATGCTTGCTAGGCTTTAGACTAGGAGTATACAATAGCATCACACGTTAGTACAGACTTCTTATATCAATACAACTCAACTAGTGACGACTCTGGCCCAGGATGTAATCCAACCAGGGATGGACCCCCGGCCCAGGATGTAATCCAACCGTGGGGGTGTCACCTGATGAATATCCATACCTAGGTTCAACGTGCAATTTGACATCTAAGTATTCGTTCATACATATATATATCTACATACTGATACATCATCTCGAGCACTCGGTGCTACCTACAATTTACATATACATATCGGTATACATACTATTATACGATCTACTTAGTCAGGCATGTCGAGTACTGCTGGCTCTCAAACAACTTAGTCGGGCATGTCGTTGTACTGCCGGCTCAATTACAAATTGCTTGCGAGCAATTTCAAAAACGATGCCGCGGTATTGCAGCGGGCACCAAACGATGCCACGGTAAAGTGGGCACAAAACAAAACCACGGTATTGCAGTGGGCGAGATTTCAACACAATCAATGGATCAGCGAGTTATACTCGGGGTTCACAATAAGTTAACGGATCGGTGGTGCTGCCACGCGAGGCCGTTAGCTCAATTCATGTCAGGGTTAGCTTATGCTAATCGGGTAAACGGACACGTTAAACATTCAAACATAGATCTGCGGATCTACAATCAATTGTTGCTGGATGCAACACCTCATGTATTAAATCATAGTTCTACGGGACTACAGTTATTTACTATCATATGACGGGGTCATACAGTTATTTGGTTACAACTTAGGCAGGTATTGCCTCCCATTATACACTTACTCATACCAGATAGGTATTCAGGCTCGGTATGCCTCAATTATTGTGTACTTAGGTACGGACTACAATTGCTTAGGTATTAGATACCTAAATTTTTGAATTACACATTGGTAATTACAACTATAATTTGATGCAAATCAGAATCGTGAATTCTGAACAATTTCTCAAAACATACAAGATTTATACTTTATGTTTTTAACTAACAAACCTATGAACTCACCAGCTTTATAGCTGACCTGTTTTAGCATGTGTTCTCAGGTGCCCAGCAGGATTAGGAATTACTACAAGATTATGCTAGCTCGAGTCGCATGATTTCAAACAATTGGGACTACTCTGCATTACTTTTGTATTTTCAACTTATGTATTTGAGATTATTCTACAAACCTACAATTTGTAATTACTCTTATTTTGGAAATGTACAACTATTTTCAAACGTCTCATTTAGAGTCGTTCATTATTTTCCTTTGTGCTGTGATATTGGAATTGGTAACACCCGACCCGACCGCTTCCGCAAACCGAAATTTGAGGGTGTTACAGATTTCAATCAGTAATTATAGGATTACTATTGATAGAATGTTAAATTTGAAATGATATGCCATTGGATTGGTTGATTGTTTAGCCTGTGTGCTGGAATGTAGAATCCAGAGATCAACTAGATTGTTGGTTGGACTTGATTGCTATTGTTGGTCAACACAGGGTTGCGTACATGTGTTGATGAAGATTAGCAATAAGTTAGCGGTTAATCACTGTTTTGGCCTATAGTTGATTTAAGTGTTCTGATGGGGCCACCCGGCACAGGGTCCTTAGGAACCACCGTTCCTCTTGACGATATTTGTTACATTATTGGTTGTGAACAAATTGCCAACTAAATTGAATTGTGGTTGATTATTCATTCACTTAGCTTCGTGCTAATCCCTCAATTTACTTCCTGCAGGTTATGTTTATTATGTGGGTAGACAGGAAGGGATGTTTTGATGCTGGGAATGTTTGAAACTAGCAACTCTGATCAAGTTTGTTATAAATGATGTTTTGTAATATATAATGCCCCGGTTTGTAAACAAGTTAACTGTGTTTGGTTTAGTAATAAACATGTAGTATAAATGTTTGTGAAAATTTCAAGCAGAATTCTAATAAAATTATGTATTGTAAGTATACGCTTCCGTGAAACATAATACAATATTGTGACATTAAATGAGGGGTGTTATAGCTAGAGCATTCCTGATGGCTGTTGAAGAGACTGTTGGGGTTGAGGACGTCGAAACAGGTATATTTTGAGTTAACTTTGTTTTAGTATGTGTTTTATTTATGATTAAATTATAGAGATGTTTGTAATGTGGTAAATTAGAAATTGTTAAGATTAGGATTTGGATTAATTGGGTATAATTAGATTTCGAGGACGAATTTTTTTTAAGGAGGGTAGATTTGTAACATCCTATTTTTGGGCCTAGAAATAAATGGTATTTTATTAAGTTTTAAAATGATTATTTAAAGTAATGGGAAATAATTTTAAATGGTTTATTTGAAAATAAATAGGTTAAAGAGTTCCAGGATTTATTGTGACTAATAAAACAGTACTTGTTTTAAATTAATGATGTTGACGGTAAAATAAAATATTTGGTGTCGCGAATATTTTTAGGTTCCAGACAATAGGTTTGGAACGGGTATATTTTACACTGCCTAATATTGAGGTCAGTTGCTTGAGTCGACCAAAAAATCCACCCACTTCCTCATTTTGTTCTTGAAATTTACTCTCAACCTCACTTAGCAAAAATCAAAAGAAAAACAAAACTTTGATCAAAATAGAGGCTCTGATTTTGTTAAAAGCTATTGATTTCATCTTCATTCCTTCATCTTGTTCATCTTGCTTCCCAATTCAATTTAGGTTCGCATTCTTGAGCTCTTGAGCTTATTTGATAATTTAGGTTGGATGATTGATGCATGTATGATTAATTGTGCTTAAATGAATTGTAGTTACTGGAATCATCATCATCATCCTCATCTTGTTCTTATCTTGAATGCAATTTCTTAAGTTTCATTGTGTGAATATGGTTCTTGATTGAATAATGTGAATTTTGTTAGGTGAAAGGGAATTGAGTATTGCATGTTATTATTGATGTTGTATATGATGATTATAGAGTAATAGGAAGTGTTTGCATTGAGAAAAACTGAGATTGTTAGTATTTGATTTTGGAAATTTGGTTTTGAGTTCGTGGATAAAGAGTTACAGATCTGTTTTGTTGCTGGAAAACGCACAAACGCGATCCCGACCTCAAGCCCGGATCGCGTTTCTTAGTTATAAAACGTTACAGGTCAAAATTGTTCATAGGAACGCGATCCAACTCCCTTGTGTCCGGATCGCGTTAATCTGTTTTAATTTGGATCGGTTTGATTTTGTTCTTCGGAACACTATCCAGCCTCCTAGCCCGGATCGCGTTTGCAAGTTAAAATCGGTAACAGAATGCTTTTTTACTGCGAAACGCGATCCAGCCACCCCTAACCCGGATCGCGTTTACTAGTTATAATATGACGAATTTGACAACTTGTGATTTATACAATTGTGATATTTAAATAGTATTGGAAGTATGTTATGTGCTCTTATTTGATATTATATACTTGGATAGATTATAATTATTTATAAATGGGATACTAATTTGGGTTTTTGGTTGTGTTCTCAGATAAGCAGAAGGAAACTCAGTGATATAAGACAACTGAGTTCAGAGACTAGGAATTTTGGTGAGTGGAAACCGTAAACTTTGGTTCATACCAGTTGAAACAGATGTGGTTACAACGGGTGAATATATACTGTTATTGGCTATTGACTGTTTAGTCATTTGGGTTATTGATATTTTGATTGGTTGTTTATATTCCATGATGGCATGCCTATTATGCATTATGTGACTATGTGGATTATTCAGAGGTCAACACTTGTTGGGTTTGTTGCTATTGTTTGGCTGGCGGGGTTCCCGATACATATCGTTGATGGATGAACCCTAGTCAGTGAAGATAGCTTCAAACTATCGGTTAATCACTGTGATGGCATACCAGTGGTTTAAGGTGTTCTTGTGAAGGCTAGCTTACTCAAGAACCGCCGGTCCTCGTTGATTGTTGTGTGATTATGTTTATTTGTTGTAAGTTTTGTTATTTCTGGATTGAACTGTCGGATACAGTTCCATTCACTTAGCTGTGAGCTAATCCCACCATGTTTAATATTTTGCAGATTATGGTTAGATTATGGATTGAGCATGTGGACTGGATGGGATGTTTGACCACTACTACATATTACTCTGATGTTTTGCTAATTCAATGTTATGGTTTTGGATATTTATATAATATCCAGTCCCTCGTATATGTTTTGTAATAACTTAAATCTTAAAATGTTGTCTTTTGAAAATTTAATACTTTACATATGTAATTAGTTTATAATGTTTATGAAAGTTTATGAAGGGACTTGCGCTTCCTATGTTATAAATATAAATAATAGTTGTTTGAAAATATGGGGTGTTATAATATATTATACTAGTAGATTACCCGCGCAATGTTGCGGTACTACGACACCTTATACGTAAAAGACAGGGTTAGTTTATAGTGTTGAGTGATAAAACATATTTAAATTTTACGTTTGATAGTTAATTATCATGTGATAGTCGTAATTGTGAGTGTTGCATTATGAATATGGATTATGATTAATTAAGTGTCATCGTTGTTGTTGCAAGTGTTTTGATCTATATTGAAATAACAAGTGCTTGAAATACATATTTTTGTTGGTGTTAGTAATGAAGTTACACGATTAATATTTATTAATATATATAGTTATGTTTTATTCAACATATAATATTTGTCTGGAATTGATTTATGTAGTGATTTGAATTTGATGTGGTTAGCTTGATAGTCATTTCTTGTTTAGGAAACTAAATTACTTTATTCTATAGTTACTCTTGATTTACAACTACTTGATATTATTTTTAATTAATTTTAGGCAGTTTATTGATTAGACTGATTAATTTGATTAGTTGACTTCTATTATTACTATATATGTATTTTCAATTTTTAAAATGTTAACATTAATACCAAATTGTAAATAAAAGAAGGGGTAAATTAGTCAATTCTAATTTGACAAATGCAAGTTAGTAAGGAAGAAATAAAAATATTTTATAAGGGTTATAGATTATAGATAGATAAGACTTTCGTTAATGCCCAAAAATAAAATAAAAAATTAGACTTTCATAGAAAACATACAAAACGTACCCAATAAATAAATATAATAACTTTAATTTAATATATTTTTTACTAATTTAATTTAATTTAATTTGAAATTTGGTTGTTTAAAAACGCAACTCAATTATACTTTCACTTGTTAAAAAAAATAATGACAAATAAATTAAATTATACTTTCACGACGACGATACAATTTAATCTTCCAATTAACTATAAAATTTACGTAATATAAGTATTTTGTCATGATATAAATACTTACGGAGTATTTGTTATTAGACCTGTTTGGAACTTATTTTTGAAGAAATATACTTGCCGTACAAATCAAGATTTCTCCCGTAATTTTAATAACGTACTCGCATAAATAAATAACTAGTTCAATGACCCGTGATTACACGTGTTTTATTTAGAAAAACAAAGATATAACTTTATTTTAGACGTATATTTTATACTTATAATAAGTATGCAGATAAATTGTATGTATTAGATTTTGTATTATAACATTTTGTGCGTTAATTTTATTGATGCATTTACGTAATCATCAATAAAAAGATAAGAAAATTAAAGTTAACAACGTATCTCCACATATATAAAAATAAGACTTAACAATCTAGTTCAGAAGTACATATAACTCTAGCAATAATCACAATAGCAAATAAGCTTTATGATATATATTCAACACATTTGATCCATTTCCACTTCCACGATCTTTTAGCTAAACTCATTAAAACCAATTACAATTAACACCTAAATAGGTCAAGGTTACCATCTTAATTCTATCATTGAATTTGTCAATCTGGAAACATTCTTTCTTGTCAAGAAGCTCAGGAGATGAACCGTAAACTTTAGTTATAAGAGTTCAAGATCGGAAGCATACTGCTTTCTTGCATATTTCGGTGGATACATACTCCACAAAAGTATGAAGCTTCAAAACAAAACCAATTCATTATAAGCATGGCATGATAGAACGTCATTATAATCTCGAAAAAAATAATTAACAAACAATGAGTCTAAGCTTTAAGTATAAACCTGACTTGGATATCTATTCATTATCCCTTCAAGAAGTGGAATGCAAGTATCTGCAAAAGTGTAAGCAATACAAATTTTACAAAGAATCTCTATCATATAGATGGACCCATCAAAACTAAACAAACATCATTAAATAATCGAATGGACTCACACTTATCTCTAAATGGACCCATCAAAACTAAAGAATCGTCAATGAAAATTTCCATTTTAAAACTAATTATGTAAGCTTAAAAGTGCTTCAAATTAAATAACATCAGCACATAATCTGCACTATGCACGTACTGGACCCACACAAGGCTGCTCTCTCTTCGTTGAGAATGTCACTATATGAGGGTCAAATAATGAACATGTCTATCATCTATTCATATTAGTTATATCGACTAAAATAAAAAGTTTAGCTATATACTTACCAAGACAGGTGGAACGGGTCAAATGGGTAAAAGTAATCCACAATTCATTGCATATAGCAGGCTTGGGCATATCCTTTCCAACATCTTGCAGCTTATCATGACCAATCTAAGAATCAACCAAATAACATAACCGAGTAATTTGCCAATGTATATCATTGTTAAACATAAATTAAAAACCATACACTGTCAACTCATTGCACCACATTAATATTAAAGTCAGACACCTTGAGGAAATTAAATATTACAATCGGTAACAACTAAAAGTGATTCATAACCCACAAACCGTGAAAGTGATATCACAATATGAAATTATCATATCCTTATTGTATCTTTGCCTTCTATTGCTGAAGGTCACCATATATGAAAGCTAAAAAAAACACTATATTTGAAAGTTGACCAAACATGAGCATTAGATAGAACCTGACCAAAGCTGAACATATCATAAAAATAGCTCTTGTATATATAACTGCAAACTAACCAAACATTGTTGATAGAAAAGGCTTATAATTTTCAGCAGTAGCATCTTATATACTATTTAGATCCTTCAATAAGTAAAGTATTAGTTAAAGAATTCATTCATTACTTGAGCACTTCATTAGACACCTAGTTTACATATCTGGTTGAACAAACCAAAATACACATTTAAAAAATGGAAGCAAGCATCCATGGTTAAAAATTTAAACAAAAAAAAAAAAAAAAAAAAAAAAAATCTTCATCTACACATTTCATCAAACAGTTGGCACTCAATGAATTTTATATTTAAAACCACAACTTATATACATGAATACCTCTGTGAATTGTAAAAGTGTAAATATAATATTTGAATGAGTTAAATGAATAGAAGACATTTTTTAAACTTTTACTTTCTTCTGGTCAGAAGAACCCTGCACATTTTGAATCAATACATGATTCAAATCACATATACTGATATACAACCATCATAGTTAATACATCTTGAATTGAAGTTCAAAATATCATATTGGTAAAAAGTAGAATCAAAAACCTGACATTTACTTGATAACACTCCCCCATCCTTAAATGGCGATCTTCTTTTTTATGCCCTCAGAGTAAGATAGAACATCAAACAATACAAAATGAGAGTAATAGAAAACTTATACAAACACAAGCAATTATACATTATACAAACATAGATAAGAAATTAATACATGGAAAAAAAAACTACTGATCTAGCTAGTTAGTAACAGTCAACGAATTTTATTAATAGAAAACTTAAGATGTAATTCTATATAAATTAAACCCTAATTAAAACTTACCCCCTCTTTGTACGCTAAGGCTTCTGGTCGTCTTCTACTATGGCTCCTTCGTCATCCTTCATTAATTACGTAACCCATCACTGAATTCAGATTTTCTGATCGTCCTTCTTTTACTTAGTAAGAAGAAATCGAAAGAAACAATTTATTTAAAATATGAAAGGAAAATCCAACCTACCGAAACGGGAAATCTGAAAATGACAGTAGTTTAGATGATGATGATGATGATAAAGAATGGATTTAAATTAAATCAATTGCTGATTTATTTTTACGTGGACGCAACCAAGGCGGTAGTGAAGTACAAGTAATAATTAAGGCGTGCAAGTAAGTTTGATATTTTCAAGAAATGGGGCAGCCCAAGTTGCATGTCTTAGAATGTCACAAAAGTTTAAATTTAAACCAACCTAATTTTCAAATTTATTAAGAAAATTCAAAATTATCACAAAGCAGGGTCATTTTTTTAGATTATGTTAAAAAATAATTCAAAAAAGAAGAAAAAAAATTGCATATCATAGCGCTACATGAGTAATGATATTGTTTAAGAATTTGCCAAGTCAGCTATATGATGTCAGCGGAAACTCCCTTTTATTAGATAGGAAAGACTAGCACAACTCCTCTGCCAACAACGTTTGGTTTCCAGAATGCATTCGTGGATTTTGAAGGACACACACAAAAGTAAGTTGACTCTAATCATATATATAGGGTCTCTATATATTTATGTTTTCATGTTAAATTTTGTTATTAATTAGATTTATTAATTTTTGATAAGAAATTAAATTTAAGACGATGATTTGGACAGTTAAACTATATTCATTCATATTCATATTATTAGTATAGAGTGAGTTCAAATGAGTACATCAATTTTGAGTGAAAGTAGAGGAATCAATCTCAACCACTCATTTTCATCAAATACCCATATCCCCAACATTTTTGAAACTTAAATATCTCACAAACGGTAAGTCAAAAAATCATGAAAATTACACCATAAAATTCAGCGTTTTCTCCTCTTCGATTTGCCGTCCCTCAAGGTATACTTTTGACAACTTTTTTTTTCATTCTTTGGTGGGTTTTACAAATTAGTAACACATGTGTTAGTGATTGGTTGTACATTTGATTTGTGGTTAGGGTTAGGTCTTAAGGTCAGGGTTTAGGATTTAGGGTTAGGGTTTAGCAGGGTTTAGGGTTAGGGTTTAGCAGGGTTTAGGGTTTAGTATGATTTAGGGTTTAGAGTTTTGTAAATCGTTTAGGGTTTAGGGGTTAGGGTTTAGGGTTGGGGGTTTGGGGTTTCGACCCTAAACCCTAATCCCTAAATCCCAAACCCTAAACGCAAAACTTTAACACATGTGTTAGTAAATGTGAACCCCATCAAAAAAGATGAAAAAAAAATCGTCGAAAGTATGCCTTGAGGGACGACAAATCGAAGAGGAGAAAACGCTTAATCTAATGTTGCAATTTTCATAAATTTCGATTTGTCGTTTGTGAGATAATTGATGTTTGGGGTAAATGGTTTGTACATTTGGAACATTCTCTTTCTACACATGGCACAATATCATTGGTTCTCTCATTTTCATACAATTTCTTATTCTCATTTGAACCCCACCCTATTAGTGTATGTTAAACTTAACATTTTTTAGAAGATTTTCTTGACGAATAGGAGTTATAAATTTGATTAAGTTGTGGTAGTTTTAATTTTTTAAAAGATTTTCTTTATACATATAATGTTTGAAACTTTAGGTTTATAACACTTTGTATCATTGTATTGAATTATAAAAGGCACGGGTTTAAATAATATGTTTGTCTAACTACCTGTAAATGTTATAAGTAACAACTATTGTTGTTGCTATGTAAGCCAAGATTATTGTGTTCCTCATGGCCACAATCATAATTTTGATTACCACCACGACTAAAGATGAGCACATACGTAATCATTCTTATTTCACGTTCGACTTATAGTTTTTCAAGTTGACGATTTTGCTTTTTCAGTGACCTCTATCCTCAAGATCGAGATGGCTTATCGTGGCCTTAAAGCCATCAACAAATTTTTCCTTAATAACCATGAGAGTTTGCAGGTTCTCGTCAAAGCTTTAGTCCAAAATACATTGAAGTAACTCGTCTTCAGCTTTTTTTTCTCTATACTTCCTTTCATTTAAAAAGTACAGTGTTTTTTCACCGGCTTCTAAAGTACTTTTTAACACATTGGAGAAGCTCTATATTTCTAGCAACCTTGTCGTTCTCGGAGGCACGCTAACTATGTTTTTTCTTATGAGGACCACAAAGTTAGCGTGATTCTCACTTATAAGAACCACAAGCTTGATGTACATAGAGTATCTCTCCGATGAGTTAAATTGTACTTTGAAGTTAGTGAAAATACAATGCACTTTTAGATAGTGGAAGAAAAAGAGGAAAAAGCTGAAGTCGAGTTACATCAATTTAGTTTGGAAAAAAGCTCTGAAGAGTACCTACAGACTTTCTTGGTTATTAAGGAAAGTTTTGGAGATGGCTTTAAGGCCACGGTAAACCATTTCTTCTCTTGAAGATAGAGGTTTAGTTAGGGTACTTATAAGGCAAAACCGTGAGATTGGAAAGGGATAAACACAAGGGGATAGTGTCTGGAAATGCATCTAACTTGTGCTCGATATCTATTGTGTGTACCCAACTTATCTTTGCTCTTTTTAATGCATTTAACTTTCAAAAAGGGTAATTTAATGTATTTTGTTGATGTGTCGCTCATATAAGGTGCCACGTGACATCTGAAAAGTTTGACACATCATCAAAACGTCACTAAAATACACTTAAACACCATTTTTGAAAGTTGAATACATTACAAAGAGCAAATATAAGTGGGGTACACACAATAGACATTGGGTACAATTAAGATGCATTAAACATTAATCCCTAAACACAATGTGATATAAGAATGATTATGTATGTGAAATAAGAATGATTACGTATGTGGTTATTTTCTATCTTATTTCTAGCTTTGGTGGTGGTCATGATTATGGTTGTGGCTGTTACAAAGTGATATTAGATAATCGTTATAAAACATACAATCTAAATTGGGAAAAGGAAATTGTAAAAGCATTGCAAGTAAGAACGAGTATGATTATGAAGTCGAAAGAAGCTATGTATACGTATATAAGCACATGGCGCTAAAATGATTGTCGAACCACTTTGTAACTTACGCAAGTAACACCGTTGTTGGTGCTATGTAAGCCGAGATTACAGTGTTCTTCATGGCAACAACCATAATCTTGACTGCCACTACGACCAAAGATAAAATGAAAAAATAGTCACATACGTAATCTTTCTTATTTCACATTATGCTTATCGGTTGAACAAGCTCGCGGTTTTGCTTTTTAAGTGTTGGAAGATTTTAATCCATTAATCTTTGTTAAGTTATGGGTCAAATAAAGCCCATTGTAAGTTCCTGGTTTGGGCCGCAGGCCAACAAACTTTATACGATGGAAACACAAGGAAGTTAGCAGTTAGAGAAGTTAGGAGTCAAGGGTTACAACGGTTGTTATTAACCGACCATAAACAAAATGTTATATATATATATATATGTGTGTGTGTGTGTGTGTGTGTGTGTATGTGTGTGTGTGTGTGTGTAACAGTATTTGTAACCCTGATTTCAGAAAGTTTAATATATACAGAGGGTTCAACCCATGTTCTTGTTTTTCCTGATGTTGATTCTTGAATGATGTTTGATATGTTCGATCCTGGAATTGTATGTGAAAACCTGTGCAACATTAAGGACCCTAACTGGACCTTTATCCTCAAGATCGAAATGGCTTATCATGACCTTAAAGCCATCACCAAAAATTTACTTAATAACCATGAGAGTTTGATAGGTTTCCATCAAAGTTCATGATGAATATTAACGCTTCCCCTCTTCTCCTCAAAATCACCACACACACACAAAGTGGGACGATCCATGGAAAACATTGTTTTTTTTTTTTGGTAGGGGGAAATGTAATATTCATCACGAAACATCTTAACTTTTGCCAATACATATGTCAAAAAATAAAAAGTGAAAATGAGTAAATGTTGATCGGAATCGATGCTATGAAATGTTAAGTTTCCTTCATAAATTCTTTTTCTAGGCTATAACATCAATAGATGAATATTATATCCAAAATCGTCAATATTCATCCTGGTGAATGTTGGTTAAAATTTATTATGATGAAAGTTAAAATTAAAAATATTTTTTAAAATATTACGTTTTAACATTCATCGTGAAGAATATTAAGTTAACATTTATTATGAATGTTAACAAATTATTAAATAAATATTCATCAGCTAATGTTATAACTTAAAAATGAATTTCATCTGAGAATATATGTTTTATAGCATCGATTCGATTTTGATTATTATTTACTCGTTAAATAAAAAAATTATTGGTATTGGCGACGTTAATTTGCTCCGTGATGAATATTAGATTTCTTAATTCCCCCAAAAGGCTTCCCTCTTGAACGCTATATGTGTGTGTAGCTAGGCTTTTGTATTATACATTTTATACGCATTAATAATTATCAAGAGTAGTGACCCCTTTTTGAAGTAGAAATAATTATCATTTTATGTATTGTTGTCTCAATCAAGAACACTCTTTGTGTCGCACCCCCAAATTATGATGCGGAAGCGATTTGGGTCGGGGCACGACTAATCAAATATCAACAGCACATAAGCTATAATGAACGACTCTATATGCGTCGTTTACAATACATTGATATTATAAAAGTCTTACACTGTTATAATAGTTTACAAAAGCTCGAGATTTAATGAAAGAGATTCTATGGCATAACTAATTATACAAAATATAGTAATGCATGACAATCTCCTGATGTTTGCATGAGACTCGAGCTAATGGGCATCCTGAGTGAGCAGACCTACTGCTGCTGCGAACCTGAGAATACACGCTAAATGGTCACCTAAAAGCTGGTGAGCTCACATGTTTAATGATAAAGTATAATGTATGAACCGCAAGATTTAATTTTGATGATTTGCAGTTGAGCAAATAAGTAAATGATAAATGATGTATATAACTGCCATGAGCACATAGTCTGAGCTTAACTGAGGTGTCAGGATCACAATCAAGTGCCTGAGCGAGGATGCCTCTCTGCGAGTACCTAATCTACACTCGTATGAACAAATGATAATGCGTCCGTTTGACCAGTCAGTGTGTGCTGACCCGGACGGGGAGTGTCAATCCCACATGGTACCATACACTAACATTCACGCTACAAAGTATTACCAAACTATGTGTGACACCCCACCCCTCGCGATGGCCCTATGGGCTCGAGGGAGGCGGTGAGCCTGCCACCAGCTGAGGCTTATTGGGCCCTAGGTCTGCAGCCCAATGCACCCCAACCCATCACTATTGCTGAGGCCCACCCCTCTATTAGCCAATGTAACACCCGCCAAATTAGGACTAGTGATTAGTGCCTAATCGAATGTTAATACATGTAATTAGTTCCTGGTTAGGCTAATTAATGTATCGAATTATATATATTGTTGAATATATACGAATATGCGATTTGATTAAATCGTACGCAATTTAAATCGGATGTATTTCGATTCAAATTTAATATGGACGTTGGTGACAAATTTTATTAAATGACGTTGTTATGTCAAAAATATTATTATTATAATATTTCGTATTCGTTCGTATCATACAATCAGAAATTATACAATTTAAAATGTAAAACGCGCAAACTAAATAAACCAACTTACATTATTAACTCAAACGTAAACTTATTTGTAAAATAATTAAATAAAATATCACGTAATAATTTGTATTTAAAACGTACCATTTAATATTTAAAATAATTAATTAACGTTGAAACGACGGAGCAAACGAACACCGCACGGAGCGGAAACGCGGGGCGAAAAATGGGAGGATAACCTCCCATTTCCCACTCTCTTTTTCTCACTTTCTCATCTCTCTTTCTCTTTCTCCTTTCTTTTCTCTCAACTCCACCAACCACCCCCACCTTCAAAAATCTCACAAAAACGCAAAATAAACATATCAAACGACTTCGGATCTTCAAGATTTTTAGAGATTCACGACCACCGCGACACGATCTATCTTTCTATCTTTCCGAAATTTCATTTCGGCGATTTGTAAGTTTCCGACACCTCTCGTTTTTAAGTGTTTTTACTCGTTTGCGGTTTGTATCGACTTATAATGTTCAAATAAGGGTTGGGTAAAAGTTTTGGACCGAACGGAAACCGAAAAACTCGTTTTCGACCCATTTTCCGGCCAACAGACCGCTACGTCGCATTTGGCCCGGAATTTATGCGACGTCAGCCTCTACGTCGCAAAACACCTCGTGACGTCGCATAGTGCGACGTCAGTCACAACGTCGCATTAAATTGCGACGTCGCATATAGCGACGTCAGCCTTAACGTCGCCAATACCTCGCCACGTCGCACTTAGCGACGCAAGCCCCTGCGTCGCAGAAATCACCTACGTCGCATTAGCGACGTAGCACCCTACGTCGCATTAAATTGCGAAACGTCGCCTTTAGCGACGTCATGCTCTACGTCGCAATCCTACCTGCGACGTCGCACCCTACGTCGCACAAACCAGAACCTCAAAAACACAGATTTTTACTAAGTGTCGAGACTCGAAATTTATCACTCGATTTTACCCAAATTCTGATCCAGATGCGTTTTTCGTCAAAGCAATATAGTAGAAATAAAAATTTTCCAAGCTGACCTGGCAGCTCGACCCCAGCCAGGGGCTCTGCCCCTTGGACCCCGCTACCAGGGGCGCTGCCCCCGGACCCCCGTACTTAGATTTCGTAACGGCTTCTAAAACACAATCAAAACACATTTTTCAAGTAAAACGCCACGAAATCAAAATAGTAATAATTGAGATTATCATTACAAATCCGTCACCAACGGGCCGTACCCTTTTCAAACACTTAAACGTATCAACCAAATAGTGGAGATTTGGACATTATAGTTGGACGAACAACTACAAGGTAGTCTTATTAGATACCTTCGCATATTATAACCATCGCGTGTCATGGACACCCTCAGGTTACAAGTCTTTGGACTTCGATTCTCGGCTAATCATCCTCAGTTTATTTTCATAAACTCAACGACTCAGGTGAGTCTCATAGCCCCTCTTTTACTGTTTTACTCAGGGGTGTGATATACTGCTCAAACTTTTAACATGTGAACGCAAGTACCAACTTTTCATATGCTACATGAGTTTTTCGAAACTAATCATTTAAAGTCCTCCGTCAGCATAGTTGTTAATACGTTGTAGCGTGAATATTAGTATATGGTACCATATAGGATTGACCCTCCTCGTTCGGGTTAGCAAGCACTAACCGGGTAAACGAACGTACTAATATTTGGGAAGACGAATGTGGATTAGGCATTCGTGGAGGCACCTCGCCCGGAATTCTCTATAGGGGACCCGGCCCTCGAGTTAAGCTCAACTATGTGCTCATGGCTGTATACACGATGATTATCATTTAATTGCTGGATGCAATTCATTATTTAATTGCTGGATGCAATTCATTATTCAATTGCTGGATGCAATTCATTATTTAAATCTTGCGGTTCATACGATATTACTTGATTTCAAACCTGTGAGCTCACCAGCTTTATAGCTGACCTTTTAGCATATATCGCAGGTACCCAGCAGTAGGATGTTTCTGCTTCAGGATTTAGCTCGAGTCAGCATACAGACGATTGAGATTTTCTTGCATTAGTATATTTTGTATAAGTACTTATGTACTGAAATCTCATTTTATTTAACTCGAGCTATGTAAAGCTATAAATGTTGTAAACATTTCAGTTATCAATATATTTTGTTAAAACGACGCATATAGAGTCGTTTACTATATATCTTTGTGCTTTGTTATTGATTAGTAACACCCAAATCAAGCTTCCGCAAATCATCAAAATTTGGGGGTGTTACAGATTGGTATCAGAGACTAAGGTTATAGTGAACTAGGTTGCATTTAGTGAACCTAGACTATGACCATTAGGCAGTATTCCTTATTAGGTATGACTGGTTCAGGGATTACAGCATACGAGTTTAATTTAACATAGCCTGATCAACTATGTACAATTAAACAAAGATGATGTAAGATCTGAAAGTAGTTATGGCTGAACAGAATACAATAGAAGACTCTGACCTCGAGAGAACCGAGACTTAAACATGTTTATGCTAGATACTCAATAGGCTATATTATATAGGAACTATATGAATATAGGCCTCAATCTTACTAACGCTTTGTCTCAGAAATGGCAAACACACCATCAAATTCATCTCGTTCTCAATCCGGGTCGCAGAACCCAAGGGTAGCAAGGAGGAACTCCAGGTTGCCTCGAGCTGGCCCGTACCCCACTCACTCCGCCTTGCCGGCCTTAGCCGCTAGGGTGAACCAACACGAGCAACGACTTCGCACCATGGATGTAGTGTTGCATGAAACCAACGAAAACTGGAGACTTACATCCCTCGAACGCATAGAACAAGTCTCCGATGACCTTGAAACCACAAACAACAACATGGATGTCCTTCGCAACCAAATAATAGAAATAAGGGTGGAAAATGCCCTTCTGCAACAAAGGATGGATGAATGTGTGCAACGCTCACTTGAGGCAGAAGAATATGCGCGTGGACTAACACAACGACTAGCACTAGCAGAAGACAACGCCCGACCAGCTAGCAGGCTTGCAAACACTGTGGACCGTCTTGTCACGATGATGGAACAAATTAATCTACGTTAAGACTAGTGTAGTCTTTGTCTTGTAATCTACCCTGTAATCTAGTAACTATCTACGCGCTACTCTATAATTCGGTCGGATGTAACAATTCCCGACATCTTTTGTAATACATCTGTAGGATGTAACCTTTGAACTCGTATCATCCATTAAGTATTCCTTGCTGTTCTCGACTCATATTAATTGCCATTTTTCCTGTTGATGTTATGTATTACTACTTTTATACATGTACATCTGAGATAAATACAACTTTCTTGCAAAATCTCATGTATCTTCATTTCTTTTATTGAAGAATCATGCCGCCAAAGACCAGACCTTACACCGATGCACAGATTACCTCGCTCATAACCCAGGCTGTTACTGAAGCCTTGGCTCGGAATACCCCACCAAACTCCACAAGAAACAGCGATACCGCTGGAACCTCTACCACCAAACCTTGTTCTTACAAGGACTTTCAAAGCTGCAAACCCTCGAGTTTCAAGGGTTCTGAAGGAGCCATCGGACTAATCAGATGGTTCGAGAAAATGGAAACTGTTTTCCGTGTCAGCAAATGCGCGGAGAACGACAAAGTAAACTTCGCCACCTGCTCTCTTGAAGATGATGCCCACTCTTGGTGGAATTCATATACCCAATCAGTGGGTGCTGACATTGCCTACCAAATCACTTGGGAGGAATTGAAAGCCAAACTCACTGCCAAGTACTGCTCTATCGCCAAACTCCAAAAGCTGGATGAGGAGTTCTGGAACTTAAAGGTTCAGGGTGGTGACATCGATGGTTATACCACCAGGTTTCAACAACTAGCTGCTCTCCGCCCAGCTATGGTAAGCACTGAACCTGATAAAATCAGGAAGTACGCCCTTGGTCTCCCTGATTTTGTTCGGGGACACGTCATCTCTTCCAAACCAACCACCATTGACGGTGCAATCTCATTGGCCCAAGACCTGATGTCTATGAGCCAAGATTCTGAACCACCCACTTCATCCTCCCAAAACAACAAACGCAAGTGGTCTGACTACCACAACAACCACTCCAACCAACAAAACAAGAAACCCGACACCATCAAAGCTTACAACACCACCACTGACATCATCCGGGGTTACACGGGGAGCAAACCATATTGTCCCAAGTGCAGCCGTCACCATGAGGGTTCCTGTGGTCCCTTTTGCAACAACTGCAAGAGGTACGGCCACCTCACCAAAGATTGCCGCTCACCTGCCAACAACAATTCCAACAACAACACCAGACCACCCAAAGTATGCTTTGAGTGTGGGAAACCTGGGCATTTCAGGGACTCGTGCCCAAAACTGAAGAACAACAACAACAACAACCGCAACAACAACAACAACAACACTCGCAGCAGAGCTTTCGTCATCAAATCTGGGGACGCCCGCCAGGACCCGAATGTGGTCTCGGGTATGTTCCTCCTCAACAACTTAACTGCTTCTGTTCTATTTGATACTGGTGCTGATAGAAGCTTTATCTCCGATGATTTTTGCCCATTACTTGACATCACTCCTGTTGCCTTAGATGTTAAGTACACTGTAGAGCTAGCCAATGGAAAACTTGTAGAAACCACCAGTGTGATACCTAATTGCACTTTAAACCTAGCTGACGAGACCTTTTCGATCGATCTTATACCCATTGAAATCGGCAGTTTCGACGTCATTATTGGAATGGACTGGTTGTCCAAACATCGAGCTGAAATCGTTTGTCACGATAAGATCGTCCGTATCCCACTCGCTGTCGGTGGAACCTTGATCATACAGGGGGAGACCGGTGGGACGGGACTCAATATAATCTCCTGCTTAAAAACCCGAAAATTTCTGAGAAAGGGTTACCCTGCGATACTTGCACACATCACCGAGAAGAAGTCGGAGGAGAAGCGACTTGAGGATGTGCCGATTGTTAGAGACTTTCTCGAAGTCTTTCCGGAAGAACTACCTGGTCTACCTCCGCCTAGACAGGTTGAGTTCTCAATCGATCTCGTGCCGGGTGCCGCACCGGTGGCCCGCGCACCATACCGTTTAGCCCCATCCGAACTTCAGGAGTTGTCCTCTCAGTTACAGGAACTTCTGGATCGAGGATTCATTAGACCAAGTTCGTCACCTTGGGGAGCTCCGGTCTTATTTGTCAAAAAGAAGGACGGTTCATTCCGAATGTGCATCGACTATCGAGAGTTGAACAAATTGACCGTCAAGAACCGTTATCCACTTCCTCGCATTGATGATTTATTCGACCAACTTCAGGGTTCAAGTTTCTACTCAAAAATCGACCTGCGATCAGGTTATCATCAGTTACGAGTTCGCGACACCGATATTCCAAAAACTGCTTTCAGAACTCGTTACGGGCACTACGAATTCCAAGTGATGCCCTTTGGTCTAACCAACGCACCGGCTGTATTCATGGACCTCATGAACCGGGTGTGCAAACCGTACCTCGATAAGTTTGTCATTGTCTTTATCGATGACATACTCATTTACTCGCGCAACGAGCAAGAACATGCGCAACACCTCAGAACCATCCTTGAACTACTTAGACACGAGGAGCTTTATGCTAAATTCTCTAAGTGTGAGTTCTGGATCCAAACCGTTCAATTTCTTGGTCACGTGATCGACAGTCAGGGAATTCACGTGGACCCATCAAAGATCGAGGCTATCAAAGACTGGCAAGCACCCACCTCTGCAACTGAAGTACGACAATTCTTGGGTCTTGCTGGGTACTATCGGCGATTTATCGAAAATTTCTCCAAAATAGCTCAGCCACTCACGGTACTGACACAGAAGGACAAAAGGTTCGATTGGACCGATAAACAAGAGTCAGCGTTCCAACTTCTGAAACAAAAGCTTTGCAGTGCTCCAATTCTTTCACTACCCGAAGGCACCGATGACTTCGTGGTATACTGCGATGCTTCTCACCAAGGTCTTGGTTGCGTGCTGATGCAACGAGACAAGGTCATTGCTTATGCCTCACGACAGCTAAAAATTCATGAAAAGAACTACACCACTCACGATCTCGAACTTGGAGCTGTCGTTTTTGCTCTCAAAATCTGGAGACATTATCTCTACGGCACTAAGTGCACTATCTTTACAGATCACAAAAGTCTCCAACATATCTTCGATCAGAAGGATCTCAATATGAGGCAACGTCGATGGGTCGAGTTGCTTACCGATTACGATTGCGAGATCAAGTACCATCCAGGGAAGGCTAATGTTGTAGCTGATGCCCTCAGTCGAAAGGAACGACCTAAACCACTTCGAGTCCGAGCCCTCAGTATGACCATTCACAACGATCTTACCATTCAAATTCATACCGCTCAGATCGAAGCCCTGAAATCCGAAAACATCAAAAATGAAGCCTTGCGGGGCATTGACAAACAATTCGAAATCAGACCTAACGGGATTAGGTATTTCTCAAACCGAATCTGGTTGCCCAGTTTTGGGAACCTAAGAGGCTTGGTGATGGACGAAGCTCACAAGTCTAAATATTCTATTCATCCCGGATCCGATAAGATGTACCACGGCATCAAGGAATTCTACTGGTGGCCAAACATGAAAGCCGAAATCGCCACTTATGTCAGCAAGTGTCTTACTTGCTCGAAAGTCAAAACCGAACATCAGAAACCGCCTGGTTTACTCCAGCAACCTGAAATCCCTGAATGGAAATGGGAACAAATTGCCATGGATTTCATAACCAAACTACCCAAGTCGTCGAACGGTTGCGATACCATTTGGGTGATCGTTGACCGCCTCACTAAATCTGCTCATTTCCTGGCAATCAAGGAAAACGATAAAATGGAACGCCTTTCACAAATCTACATCAAGGAAATCGTTTCTCATCACGGCGTTCCAATCTCGATCATCTCTGACAGAGATGCCCGTTTCACCTCTCACTTTTGGCAATCACTTCAGAAAGCATTGGGTACCCGTCTCGATATGAGTACCGCGTACCATCCTCAAACCGACGGTCAAAGTGAACGAACCATTCAAACCTTGGAAGATATGCTACGCGCCTGCGTAGTTGATTTCGGTACAATAACAGTTATCACGCCAGCATTAAGGTTGCACCTTTTGAGGCACTGTACGGTCGTAAGTGCCGATCACCGATCTGTTGGACTGAAGTGGGAGATAGTCAGCTCACTGGTCCTGAACTCATTCACGCCACCACTGAGAAAATTGTGGAAATCCAAAACAGACTCAAAACCGCACGTGATCGTCAGAAAAGTTATGCTGACGTGAGACGCAAACCACTCGAGTTCCAAGTTGGGGATCGAGTTCTCTTAAAAGTATCGCCTTGGAAAGGCGTCATCCGTTTTGGCAAACGCGGGAAGTTAAATCCCAGATACATCGGGCCTTTTGAGATCCTCGAAAGGATTGGTCCTGTAGCTTATCGATTGCAGCTGCCATCCGAACTTAGCAGCGTACACCCTACTTTTCATGTCTCAAACTTGAAGAAGTGTCTGTCTGATGAGACACTTATTATTCCACTAGATGAAATTCGTGTTGACGATAAACTTCACTTCGTTGAGGAACCCGCTGAAATCATGGACCGTGAGGTCAAACAACTGAAACAAAGTCGTATTCCCATCGTCAAGGTCAGATGGAATTCGCGGCGTGGTCCGGAATTCACCTGGGAACGGGAAGACCAAATGCGACTCAAATATCCTCAACTCTTCACTGATTCCACATCAAACACGACTTCGAACTAAATTTCGGGACGAAATTCTTCTAACAGGGGGAGAATGTAACACCCGCCAAATTAGGACTAGTGATTAGTGCCTAATCGAATGTTAATACATGTAATTAGTTCCTGGTTAGGCTAATTAATGTATCGAATTATATATATTGTTGAATATATACGAATATGCGATTTGATTAAATCGTACGCAATTTAAATCGGATGTATTTCGATTCAAATTTAATATGGACGTTGGTGACAAATTTTATTAAATGACGTTGTTATGTCAAAAATATTATTATTATAATATTTCGTATTCGTTCGTATCATACAATCAGAAATTATACAATTTAAAATGTAAAACGCGCAAACTAAATAAACCAACTTACATTATTAACTCAAACGTAAACTTATTTGTAAAATAATTAAATAAAATATCACGTAATAATTTGTATTTAAAACGTACCATTTAATATTTAAAATAATTAATTAACGTTGAAACGACGGAGCAAACGAACACCGCACGGAGCGGAAACGCGGGGCGAAAAATGGGAGGATAACCTCCCATTTCCCACTCTCTTTTTCTCACTTTCTCATCTCTCTTTCTCTTTCTCCTTTCTTTTCTCTCAACTCCACCAACCACCCCCACCTTCAAAAATCTCACAAAAACGCAAAATAAACATATCAAACGACTTCGGATCTTCAAGATTTTTAGAGATTCACGACCACCGCGACACGATCTATCTTTCTATCTTTCCGAAATTTCATTTCGGCGATTTGTAAGTTTCCGACACCTCTCGTTTTTAAGTGTTTTTACTCGTTTGCGGTTTGTATCGACTTATAATGTTCAAATAAGGGTTGGGTAAAAGTTTTGGACCGAACGGAAACCGAAAAACTCGTTTTCGACCCATTTTCCGGCCAACAGACCGCTACGTCGCATTTGGCCCGGAATTTATGCGACGTCAGCCTCTACGTCGCAAAACACCTCGTGACGTCGCATAGTGCGACGTCAGTCACAACGTCGCATTAAATTGCGACGTCGCATATAGCGACGTCAGCCTTAACGTCGCCAATACCTCGCCACGTCGCACTTAGCGACGCAAGCCCCTGCGTCGCAGAAATCACCTACGTCGCATTAGCGACGTAGCACCCTACGTCGCATTAAATTGCGAAACGTCGCCTTTAGCGACGTCATGCTCTACGTCGCAATCCTACCTGCGACGTCGCACCCTACGTCGTACAAACCAGAACCTCAAAAACACAGATTTTTACTAAGTGTCGAGACTCGAAATTTATCACTCGATTTTACCCAAATTCTGATCCAGATGCGTTTTTCGTCAAAGCAATATAGTAGAAATAAAAATTTTCCAAGCTGACCTGGCAGCTCGACCCCAGCCAGGGGCTCTGCCCCTTGGACCCCGCTACCAGGGGCGCTGCCCCCGGACCCCCGTACTTAGATTTCGTAACGGCTTCTAAAACACAATCAAAACACATTTTTCAAGTAAAACGCCACGAAATCAAAATAGTAATAATTGAGATTATCATTACAAATCCGTCACCAACGGGCCGTACCCTTTTCAAACACTTAAACGTATCAACCAAATAGTGGAGATTTGGACATTATAGTTGGACGAACAACTACAAGGTAGTCTTATTAGATACCTTCGCATATTATAACCATCGCGTGTCATGGACACCCTCAGGTTACAAGTCTTTGGACTTCGATTCTCGGCTAATCATCCTCAGTTTATTTTCATAAACTCAACGACTCAGGTGAGTCTCATAGCCCCTCTTTTACTGTTTTACTCAGGGGTGTGATATACTGCTCAAACTTTTAACATGTGAACGCAAGTACCAACTTTTCATATGCTACATGAGTTTTTCGAAACTAATCATTTAAAGTCCTCCGTCAGCATAGTTGTTAATACGTTGTAGCGTGAATATTAGTATATGGTACCATATAGGATTGACCCTCCTCGTTCGGGTTAGCAAGCACTAACCGGGTAAACGAACGTACTAATATTTGGGAAGACGAATGTGGATTAGGCATTCGTGGAGGCACCTCGCCCGGAATTCTCTATAGGGGACCCGGCCCTCGAGTTAAGCTCAACTATGTGCTCATGGCTGTATACACGATGATTATCATTTAATTGCTGGATGCAATTCATTATTTAATTGCTGGATGCAATTCATTATTCAATTGCTGGATGCAATTCATTATTTAAATCTTGCGGTTCATACGATATTACTTGATTTCAAACCTGTGAGCTCACCAGCTTTATAGCTGACCTTTTAGCATATATCGCAGGTACCCAGCAGTAGGATGTTTCTGCTTCAGGATTTAGCTCGAGTCAGCATACAGACGATTGAGATTTTCTTGCATTAGTATATTTTGTATAAGTACTTATGTACTGAAATCTCATTTTATTTAACTCGAGCTATGTAAAGCTATAAATGTTGTAAACATTTCAGTTATCAATATATTTTGTTAAAACGACGCATATAGAGTCGTTTACTATATATCTTTGTGCTTTGTTATTGATTAGTAACACCCAAATCAAGCTTCCGCAAATCATCAAAATTTGGGGGTGTTACACTATGCTTGGAGGACTTAAATGATTAGATGATAAACTCATGCAGAATATAGCGATATTTGATACTTGCGTTCACATGTAAAACACAACAAGCATGTATTCTCACCCCTAGAGTAAAAACAGTAAAATAGGGGCTATGAGACTCACCTGAGTCTGATGAGTTGCTATTAAGCACTAGTGATGGTGTACAAGGGGAAATGATGTCGTTTCCAACGATTGAAACCTGCTGGGCGGAATTTGGTAAATTACTTAATTCAGTTGATTATTTAACTTAGTTTAGAAATAATTCGTGTTATTTGCCAAATTGAAATTTATAGGGTAAATGGTCAAACGACTTATTGTGATATATGAATTATTACTTGTTTTAAATTATTATAGTTTACGGTATAATAATATATATTTTCACGTAAACGGTTTTTAGGTTCCAGACAATAGGTTTAGAACGGATATAATTTGGAACCAACTTATACCCAACTTTGGGGATGGATCGGCTCATTGTTCCCCTCCCCAATTTTTATAACTCCCCAAAATAAAACACATACATTGAGTTGAGATAGAAATCAAAAGAAGAAAACTTTAATCAATCAATTGGAGCTTGGGTTCTTGGTTTTAACTTATCAACATCATCATCCTCCTTGCTATTACCTCTATTGTAAGTTAAATTGCTTTGATTATGTGTTTATAAGCTAGGGTTTGTAAAAAAAAAATGAGTTAAATGAATGATTATGCTTAGATTGATGATGTAGGAAGTTTGTTGTGGTTAGAACTTGTTGTAGGATGTTATTTGAGGTATTTTGATTGTTAAAAACATGTATTGTATCTAGATTGGTGGAATTTGGGTTTTTGGTTCGTGATGGTGTTCTTGTTGATCTGGGTTTTTGTTGCTGAAAAAGTGTCGAACGCGATCCAGCCTCGTAACCCGGATCGCGTTGCTATGTATTAAATGGTTACAACATGATTTTGTTCCTTGGAACGCGATCCAGATCACCTCGCCCGGATCGCGTTGGTCAGTGAAAAGCTGAGTCACTAGGATTTTGTTCTTGGGAACGCGATCCAGCCACCTTGCCCGGATCGCGTTTGATAGTGAAAAACGGTAACAGAACTTTTTGTACATTGGAACGCGATCCAGCCTGCTCTCACCCGGATCGCGTTTGCATGTTGTAAAAATGACGAATTTGTTAACTTGTGACTTATGCATTCGTGTTAATCGCATTGTAGTAATAGTGTAGTAGATATTCTTATATGACACTATATACATGATTATATCATAGTGAACTTGAATTTGAGACTAATTCGGGTTGGTTGTATTTTCAGATAAAGCGAAGACTCAGTGAGACTAGATCTCTGAGTGGTGACATTTTCAGTAAGGGTGAGTGAATCATTGACTCTCATTCTGAATTAGTTGTAACAATCCGGTTACAACGGGTAAACATGGTTTTACAGTTATATGTTGAATAAGTACATTTTGCCATGACGATTATGGAATGTGCTATCTTGTCAGGGGTCAATATGATATTGGGTTTGGTTACTGTTACTTTGGACGACATGATGACTTTGTACATGTGTTGTTTATTGAAATCATGTCGTATGTAGTAATGGTACTAAACTATCGGTAAGACCACTGTTTGGCCTTCAGTGGTTATAAGTGTTACTTGGGGAACCACCTCGGCATGAGGGTACCTCAAGGACCACCGATCCTCTTTGATGTATTTGTTATGATGCTTTGTGGTGATCAATTGCTATGATAGTTTAGATTGATAGTTGTGATCTATTCACTTAGCTTCGTGCTAATCCCTCTCCTCACTTCTTGCAGATTACTTTTGGTGTGGGTGGGCAAGAAGTTAGTTTGAAGAATGTTTGACTGCCTACTCTGACTATATGACATGTCGTCATTTATAAACTATGTTTTGGAATTTAAATAACACCTAACTTAATGTTGTAGTTGATGTGGTTATTGTATCAACTTATCATGCAGGCATAGATTGTGTTTTGGGAACTATGTTACGCGCAATCTATAATGCATGATTTGTAATTAATCGCTTCCGATATATGTAAAAAAAAAAAAAAAATGTCTCTTGAAATATTGTGGTGTTATAAATTGGTATCAGAGCCTAGGTTTGGGTGAATTGAGCTTGGGTTAAGTGTTCAATCCCAAATCTATGTGTGTCAGTCAAACATTCCTATGAGTGGGATTTTGTTAGCATGTGAAGTTGGTTAGTATATAAGTACTAACAACTAATGTGTTATGAGATGTTGTTTTGGTACAGATATGGCAGAGAATGAACCTCCAGTTGACACACCCCGTGATGCCCCTCAAACTAATGTATCCCCTCCTGAAACCCAAAATGTTAGCCAGGGTCAAACTGGTACTACCTTTTCTGCAGGGGATTTTGATCATGATGATTATATGATTCATCTAGAGACAGAAAATCTGAGACTTAAGGCAATAGAACAAAAGTTTTTGCAACAACAACAACAAAACAAGTCTTCTCAACAAATCTTGCAATCTTTGCCACCTACGGTTAGCACTGTACCACCACTTTTGGTGACTTCGCAGATTCCTGTTTCTCAGTCTTATTATCATCATCCACACTATGGTACCTATCCGATTTCGGCTCCGTTCTCTTCCTGACCTTCGGGTTATCAGACTCCGATATTTCAAGCTCAGAGTCAACCTAAGCTATGCTCTTTTAAGACTTTCAAGTCTTGTGGACCATTGGATTATTCGGGTAGTACAAATCCCTCCGTTACCTTGGATTGGCTGAGGGATGTGGAAAGAAAGTTTGAGGTTTGTCGATGTGAAGAGGAAGTCAAGGTTCCTTTTGCGGTGCAACTTCTCAAGGGTCCCGCAATGGTTTGGTGGGATTCCATTACATCACATTTTACCCCACAGCAGAGAGTATCGATTTGTTGGTCTGATTTCCACAATGAGGTTTGTAAGAAATATTGTTCAGGATTTGACATGACTCGGATTCGACGCGAGTTTCTGGATTTGCAATTAACGGATAAGTGACGATGGATGATCTCATTTCCCAATTCACTGACAAGTTGAGATTCGTGCAACAATGGGTACCGGAGGAACGTATGAAGATTGACCATTTTGTGGGAATGTTACCGCATACTTATCGGACGACCGTGAGATTGGCGGGTACTCTTTCCCAAGCTTTTGATCTTGCCCGTTCTGTGGATGGGGATGTTAGGGCACAGGGCTTAGAGGTTAAGGAAAAATCTCCATTTAAACCCAAGGGTGAATCTTCGAGTAGTCCAGGAAAGAAGAAATGGCAGGGATCTCATCAACCTAAGAAGTCCAGTTCAGATAGTAAATCATTGGATAGAACCAATTGGTGTCACAATTGTAAATCGCGACACACGGGTCCTTGCACTCCACAAACAGCTAGGTGTATCAAATGTGGACAACTTGGTCATGACATCAAGGATTGTGCGTTTCCTAGACATGTGTGTTGGAATTGTCAAAAGGAAGGTCATCGTTCGGGTTTGTGTCCGGAGGCTGGGAAACAAAAGATGGGTGTGGTCGGAGGGTCTTCATCTTCTGGCCAGAAAAGAAAGAATCCACCAACGGCAACTGGTAGGGCATTCCAAATGACAGCTGATGATGCTGTCAGGACTGAAGATGTTATAACTGGTACATTTCTAATCAACTCTGTACCAGCTACTGTTCTGTTTGATTCGGGAGCCAATTGCTCATTTATATCTATGCTTTTCTGCAATAAACTGAAATTGACTCCCACTTGTATTACAAATCCTATTGAAGTTGAGATAGCAAATGGCAAGATAGTTCCAGTTACCACATCGGTGACTGGAGCTAGCATCTTGATTGAGGATCATAGTTTCCTAATTTCTTTTCTATTGATGCCTATCCCCAGTTTTGATGCGGTTTTAGGCATGGATTGGTTAAGTAAGAATAAGGCAAGTATAGAGTGCCATAAGAAACTAATTAGGATTCCAATCTCGAATGAGTCATATGTCGTGGCTCGAGGGGAACGGGAAAGAGGTAGTATCCCTATGATTTCTATGATGAAAGCTAGTAAATCTCTAGCTAAGGGGTGTGTATCCTACCTGGCTTATATAGTTGATGCGAAATTAGAAAAGAAAACCGTTTCCAATGTCCGGGTTGTAACACCTGCTAAATTAGGATAATTAATTATGCCTAATTACTTGTAACTAGTTGTAATTAGTATGTAATAGGACTAATTGCAGACTCTATTTGTATATATATATATAAGGTGAATTATATATATATGTGTGTACTTACGCGATTTGGATTAATCGTACGAATTAACCGGACGGAGTCCGACACAGTTACTTGGTCGTTGGTGACAGAAACTTACCGAAATAATGAGAACATATTTTATTATATAAAATACACAGCGAACAAACATTATTTATAATATCGCGACGACATTTTAAATAATTTAACGAATACGTATTAAACGCGAGTTAAGAATTTTAATACTTCGACAAATGTTTTTATAATTAATTTCAAGGTATTTCATTAAAATATTCCCGTCACCTTTTAAAAATATAACTGCTTGATATAGCGTTTAAACGACGGAGGAAACGAACACCGCGCAGAACTCGAAACGCAGGGAACAAAATTTGGTGAAGTCCACTCGGTGGACCCCACCGATTTTCAGCCAAAAAGGGGGGAAACCCCCCTCCCCACTTTCATTTCATCATCATCATCTTATCTCTCATCTCTCTTTCTCTCCATTTTCTTTCAAAATAAACAAAACCCACCACCTCACTAAATCGCAAAATAACACCACGAAACCTCGCCGAATCATACCACTCTTTTGGAGAAAAGTGACCACGACAACACGATCTACATTCCTATCTTTTCGGATTTTCTATCCGACATTTTGTAAGTTTCCGATAAAACCCGAAACTCTCCGTTTTTGCTCATTTTTACGTTTTTATGGTTTATATATGCTTAAAATGTCCAAAAATGGGTTGGGTAAAAGATTTGGACCGAACGGAAGCTTTTCGACCGATTTTCCGGCCACCAAATTCCGATCAGACCGCTACGTCGCAGAGACGCTGGACTATCTGCGACGTAGCTCAAAACGTCGCATTTTGTGGCCAACGTCGCATTTAGCGACGTCACGGCCTACGTCGCACAGATATCCCAACGTCGCACTAGCGACGCAGCCTATTACGTCGCATTAACTTGCGGACGTCGCACATAGCGACGTAGACTTTTACGTCGCAAACCGAACCAACGTCGCATTAGCGACGTCGCCTCCTACGTCGCATTGATTTGCGAAGGTCGCATCATGCGACGTACCTCCCTACGTCGCACCCTACGTCGCATGCTACGTCGCATGCTACGTCGCACAAACCAGAACCTTGAAAAGTCAGATTTTACTAAGTGTCGAACTTACACAACTTCAAATACTTATGTCATACGACTTAACAAACGTCATAGAACATACTTTCTATTACAATTACACTAAATTGCGTTATAAATGATAACACTTTGAATCATTATTACAAACCGTCACCAACGGGCCATATTTGTTTTCAAACTACAAACGGATTACTAAACAAACACTTGGATATAATGAGTTGTGTAAACAACTAGCCTAGAAGGTCTTGCGAGACATCTACTTACTTAACTTTATATGTTTAGGCATTTGAAGGTTACGGGTTCGGAGAACCTACGGTTGATATTACTTACTCGTTTATTGATATAAACGTACTTGCAAAGACTCAGGTGAGTCTTACGGCCCCACTTTTACTGCTTTATCTTATTGGGGGAGATACATGCTACTGATTTTTCCTGAACACAAGTACTAAACTGATTTCTATACCAAACGGAATTGCATGAGTTAATTACTATTTACAGAAGTCTCTCCATCATATATCGTTAGTTATGGACTTAAGCGCGAACAGTAGTTAATGGATCCATTAGGGAAATGACCCTCCCCACCCGGGGCAGTAGCGCTGCCACGTACCGATTTACACGTATAAACGGGTGACAACTTATTCGTTACTGATGCTTGCTCACTTACGAGCATGTCACGGGAGCAAACATATTATTACGGGTTAAGCTTCGATTATGAGCCTCATGGCAACGGTATAAACTTATTTATTTACATTTGCTGGATTGCAAATACTGATTTTACGATTGCTGGATTGCAATGGCTGATTTTACGCCTACGGGCACTACTAATGAAATCTCGTGTTCAAAGCCGATATCATTTACAAACCTGTGAGATTCACCAACCTTTTTGGTTGACACTTTTTAGCATGTTTTCTCAGGTACCCGGATGGAGTAGGATTACTCCAGGATTTTAGCTAGAGTCGCATGATTTCAACACAACTGCATTAACGGAGATTCTTAGCATTATCTTTTGTATATTTTGATTATGTAATAGAATCTCCCGCTATACGCGTGGACTCTAGGGGAAACTACATTTTGTATACGAAAACACTAAGTTTTCAAACATTATATCTGTGGAATGTAACTAATTTACAAAACGTCTCATTTAGAGGTCGTTTGCTTTATCTTTGTGCTGTGATATTTAATTAGTAACACCCCAAACTATGCTTCCGCAAAACAGTGAATTTCGGGGGTGTTACAGATTGGTATCAGAGCCTAAGGTTATAGTGAACTAGGTTGCATTTAGTGGGCCTAGACTATGACCATTAGGCAGTATTTCCTTATTAGGCATGATTGGTTCAGGAATTTCATCATACGACTTTAATTTAACATAGCTTGATCAACTATGTACAATTAAGGGAAGATGATGTGAGGTCTGAAATGGCTATGTCGAACAGGAATGCGTTAGTTGACTCTGACCACGAGGGAACCGAGACTCTTACTTGTTATGTGCTAGACATACACTAGGCTATTATATATTGAATATATATATGAATAGGCCACGCACGTAAACACACTCGCTATAGAGATAGCCGACGTTTCTCTGGTGACACTTACGAATTCCTCTCAGCGGTTTGCACCGACCATAACAGACTTGGTTTCCGTCACACCACCTTGTGGCGCACTCTAATGATTTTATGAAAATCACATCTAACACCCGGAAGCAACGTACTTCCAAGGACTAAAATCCTCTCTCTGTCATTTCTATAGAACTCAAAGCCACGAACTCCCAAATGGACGACTACATGTCTGATAGTGACCAAGTCCACGGGGAACAAATCCAGTACACGTATCTCAATGAGAACATCGTACCAGAGGAAGAAATCATGCTGGAGGGAAACGAAAATCAGAATTTCGGAATGACTGGCATCGACATAGAAGAATATGAAAGAGTGCGAGATCAGGCCGTGGGACTTGACGGCCGAAATTGGGCACTTAAGCGTAAGTGCATAGACTATGAACAAAGATTGAGAATCTCAAACCGATCTGTTCCTACACGAATCAAAGATAAGATCCGTTACTGGAAGAAAGTGGCCACCAACCTAACCCGTAGGACCAAAACGTGGATCAAACGTTTGGGCAAGAAATCAACGGAGGAGACTAGGTACCGCTCCACGACTCAAAGATACAGGGACATGCTCGAGGCACGCTACCACCCACACGACCTGAACCTGGAGTCGGAAGACGAATCCGAAGGCCAGGAACCCTAACTAAGAAAGATTGCCCAAAACTGAAAAACAACAACAACCCTGCTCGCGGCAGATCATTCGTTATCAAGGCTGGGGAAGCCAGACAAGACCCGAACGTCGTGACGGGTATGTTCCTTCTCAACGACCTTACCGCTTCTGTGTTATTTGATACCGGTGCCGATAGAAGCTTCATATCTGAGAAATTTAGCCCTTTACTTGATATTACTCCCACTGCCTTAGATGCTAAATACATTGTAGAATTAGCTAACGGCAAACTGATTGAGACTGATAGTATCATACACAACTGTACACTTAACCTCACGAACGAAACGTTTCCCATTGATTTAATCCCTGTCGAGATCGGCAGCTTCGATATTATTGTCGGTATGGATTGGTTATCCAAGCACCGAGCTGAAATCATCTGTCATGACAAACTCGTTCGCATACCTCTTGTCTCCGGTGGAACCTTAGTTCTACAAGGGGAGACCGGCAGACGGAATCTAAATATTGTCTCCTGTCTAAAAACGAGAAAATATCTACGAAAAGGGTATCAAGCCATCCTCGCACATGTAACGGAGAAGAAGTCGGAGGAGAAGCGACTTGAGGATGTTCCGATCGTGCGGGATTTCCCGGAAGTTTTTCCTGAAGACTTGCCCGGACTTCCGCCACCTAGACAAGTTGAATTCCAAATTGAACTTGTGCCCGGAGCTGCACCCGTGGCACGAGCCCCTTACCGTTTAGCACCATCCGAAATGCAGGAGTTGTCTAACCAACTACAGGAACTCCTGGACAGAGGATTCATTCGACCAAGTTCCTCACCTTGGGGAGCTCCGGTCTTATTCGTGAAAAAGAAAGATGGGTCTTTCCGCATGTGTATCGACTACCGAGAGCTGAATAAACTAACCATAAAGAATCGGTACCCACTTCCTAGAATCGATGACCTGTTTGACCAACTCCAGGGATCGAGTGTTTACTCGAAGATTGATCTACGGTCGGGTTATCATCAACTCCGAGTCCGTGACAATGATATCCCAAAGACAGCTTTCCGAACTCGTTATGGGCATTACGAATTCCAAGTGATGCCATTCGGGTTGACCAACGCACCGGCCGTATTCATGGACCTTATGAATCGGGTGTGCAAACCATATCTTGACAAATTCGTCATTGTGTTCATCGATGATATCCTGATTTACTCTCGCAACGAACAGGAACATGCTCAACATCTGAAAACCATTCTAGGACTTCTGAAACACGAAGAGTTATATGCCAAATTCTCTAAGTGTGAGTTTTGGATTCGAACCGTTCAATTCCTCGGACACGTGATTGACAGCCAAGGAATTCATGTTGATCTCGCTAAGATTGAAGCAATCAAGGACTGGGAGTCACCGACCACTCCAACCGAAGTGAGACAATTCTTAGGTCTTGCTGGTTATTATCGCCGATTCATCGAAAACTTTTCAAGAATAGCTGTCCCACTAACCACACTGACTCAGAAGGATAGGAAGTTCGATTGGACTGATAAACAAGAGTCAGCCTTCCAGCTATTGAAAAACAAACTTTGCAGTGCACCAATCTTGTCCTTACCCGAGGGCACCGACGATTTCGTAGTTTACTGCGACGCCTCACACCAGGGACTTGGTTGTGTGTTGATGCAACGGGAAAAAGTCATTGCCTATGCCTCACGACAACTAAAAATTCACGAGAAAAACTATACGACCCACGACCTCGAGTTAGGTGCTGTGGTCTTCGCATTGAAAATCTGGAGACATTATCTCTACGGTACGAAAAGCACTATCTTTACCGATCACAAAAGTCTCCAACACATATTCGATCAGAAAGATCTAAACATGAGACAACGTCGCTGGGTTGAGTTACTTAGTGACTACGACTGCGAGATCAAATACCATCCGGGCAAGGCTAACGTAGTTGCCGATGCCTTAAGCCGGAAAGAACGAGTGAAACCCCTTCGAGTCCGAGCACTTTCTATGACAATTCGCAACGAGCTTCCTGCTCAAATCCTTACCGCTCAACTTGAAGCACTCAACGATGAAAACTTGAAAAATGAAGCCTTGCGAGGCTTGGATAAACAATTCGAAATCAAACCCGATGGAACTCGATACTTCTCTAACCGGGTGTGGTTACCCAAATTCGGAAACTTGCGAGATTTGGTGATGGCTGAAGCTCACAAATCTCGATACTCTATACATCCTGGATCTGACAAGATGTATCATGACGTCAAAGGGTTGTATTGGTGGCCTAACATGAAAGCTGACATCGCCTTGTACGTCAGTAAATGCCTAACCTGTTCCAAAGTAAAGACCGAACACCAAAGACCCTCTGGGTTGCTTCAACAACCTGAAATTCCTCAATGGAAATGGGAACAGATTTCCATGGACTTCATTACCAAACTACCGAAAACTTCGAGTGGTTGCGATACCATTTGGGTGATCGTGGACCGTCTCACGAAATCTGCTCATTTTCTGGCCATCAAGGAAACCGACAAGATGGAGCGTCTGACTCGCATCTATGTCAAAGAAATCATCTCGCGACACGGTGTACCTATCTCGATCATCTCGGATAGGGACAGCCGTTTTACTTCTAACTTTTGGCAATCATTACAGAAATCTCTTGGTACTCGTCTGGATATGAGTACTGCTTATCACCCGCAAACCGATGGCCAAAGCGAGCGAACTATTCAAACACTGGAGGATATGCTACGAGCCTGCGTAGTCGACTTCGGTACTTCTTGGGAAAATCACTTACCGTTGTGTGAGTTTTCCTACAACAACAGTTACCATACCAGCATAAAGGCTGCACCCTTCGAGGCACTTTACGGACGTAAGTGCCGATCACCTGTCTGTTGGACTGAGTTAGGAGAATCCCAACTCACGGGTCCAGAAATCATTCAAGAAACTACTGAGAAAATCGTTAGTATTCAAAACCGGCTGAAAGCCGCACGTGATCGTCAGAAAAGCTATGCTGACGTGAGACGCAAACACCTTGAGTTCCAGGTAGGAGACAAGGTACTTCTCAAAGTGGCACCGTGGAAAGGTGTTATTCGATTCGGGAAACGAGGCAAACTAAATCCCAGATATATCGGACCATTTGAAATCCTTGAAAGGATTGGTCCAGTGGCATATCGCCTGCAACTTCCTGCTGAACTTAACAGCGTACACAACACATTCCACATTTCTAACTTGAAGAAATGTCTGTCTGACGAGACGCTGATTATACCGCTCGACGAGATTCAAATCGATGATAAACTTCATTTTGTCGAGAAACCTTTGGAAATCATGGACCGAGAGGTCAAGCAATTGAAACAGAGTCGTATTCCCATAGTAAAAGTCAGGTGGAATTCTAGGCGCGGCCCTGAGTTCACCTGGGAACGGGAAGACCAAATGCGACAGAAATACCCACATCTCTTCCCAGACAACGCACCGTCCGTGCACTCAAGCTAATTTCGGGACGAAATTTCTTTAACAAGGGGAGAATGTAACACCTGCTAAATTAGGATAATTAATTATGCCTAATTACTTGTAACTAGTTGTAATTAGTATGTAATAGGACTAATTGCAGACTCTATTTGTATATATATATATAAGGTGAATTATATATATATGTGTGTACTTACGCGATTTGGATTAATCGTACGAATTAACCGGACGGAGTCCGACACAGTTACTTGGTCGTTGGTGACAGAAACTTACCGAAATAATGAGAACATATTTTATTATATAAAATACACAGCGAACAAACATTATTTATAATATCGCGACGACATTTTAAATAATTTAACGAATACGTATTAAACGCGAGTTAAGAATTTTAATACTTCGACAAATGTTTTTATAATTAATTTCAAGGTATTTCATTAAAATATTCCCGTCACCTTTTAAAAATATAACTGCTTGATATAGCGTTTAAACGACGGAGGAAACGAACACCGCGCAGAACTCGAAACGCAGGGAACAAAATTTGGTGAAGTCCACTCGGTGGACCCCACCGATTTTCAGCCAAAAAGGGGGGAAACCCCCCTCCCCACTTTCATTTCATCATCATCATCTTATCTCTCATCTCTCTTTCTCTCCATTTTCTTTCAAAATAAACAAAACCCACCACCTCACTAAATCGCAAAATAACACCACGAAACCTCGCCGAATCATACCACTCTTTTGGAGAAAAGTGACCACGACAACACGATCTACATTCCTATCTTTTCGGATTTTCTATCCGACATTTTGTAAGTTTCCGATAAAACCCGAAACTCTCCGTTTTTGCTCATTTTTACGTTTTTATGGTTTATATATGCTTAAAATGTCCAAAAATGGGTTGGGTAAAAGATTTGGACCGAACGGAAGCTTTTCGACCGATTTTCCGGCCACCAAATTCCGATCAGACCGCTACGTCGCAGAGACGCTGGACTATCTGCGACGTAGCTCAAAACGTCGCATTTTGTGGCCAACATCGCATTTAGCGACGTCACGGCCTACGTCGCACAGATATCCCAACGTCGCACTAGCGACGCAGCCTATTACGTCGCATTAACTTGCGGACGTCGCACATAGCGACGTAGACTTTTACGTCGCAAACCGAACCAACGTCGCATTAGCGACGTCGCCTCCTACGTCGCATTGATTTGCGAAGGTCGCATCATGCGACGTACCTCCCTACGTCGCACCCTACGTCGCATGCTACGTCGCATGCTACGTCGCACAAACCAGAACCTTGAAAAGTCAGATTTTACTAAGTGTCGAACTTACACAACTTCAAATACTTATGTCATACGACTTAACAAACGTCATAGAACATACTTTCTATTACAATTACACTAAATTGCGTTATAAATGATAACACTTTGAATCATTATTACAAACCGTCACCAACGGGCCATATTTGTTTTCAAACTACAAACGGATTACTAAACAAACACTTGGATATAATGAGTTGTGTAAACAACTAGCCTAGAAGGTCTTGCGAGACATCTACTTACTTAACTTTATATGTTTAGGCATTTGAAGGTTACGGGTTCGGAGAACCTACGGTTGATATTACTTACTCGTTTATTGATATAAACGTACTTGCAAAGACTCAGGTGAGTCTTACGGCCCCACTTTTACTGCTTTATCTTATTGGGGGAGATACATGCTACTGATTTTTCCTGAACACAAGTACTAAACTGATTTCTATACCAAACGGAATTGCATGAGTTAATTACTATTTACAGAAGTCTCTCCATCATATATCGTTAGTTATGGACTTAAGCGCGAACAGTAGTTAATGGATCCATTAGGGAAATGACCCTCCCCACCCGGGGCAGTAGCGCTGCCACGTACCGATTTACACGTATAAACGGGTGACAACTTATTCGTTACTGATGCTTGCTCACTTACGAGCATGTCACGGGAGCAAACATATTATTACGGGTTAAGCTTCGATTATGAGCCTCATGGCAACGGTATAAACTTATTTATTTACATTTGCTGGATTGCAAATACTGATTTTACGATTGCTGGATTGCAATGGCTGATTTTACGCCTACGGGCACTACTAATGAAATCTCGTGTTCAAAGCCGATATCATTTACAAACCTGTGAGATTCACCAACCTTTTTGGTTGACACTTTTTAGCATGTTTTCTCAGGTACCCGGATGGAGTAGGATTACTCCAGGATTTTAGCTAGAGTCGCATGATTTCAACACAACTGCATTAACGGAGATTCTTAGCATTATCTTTTGTATATTTTGATTATGTAATAGAATCTCCCGCTATACGCGTGGACTCTAGGGGAAACTACATTTTGTATACGAAAACACTAAGTTTTCAAACATTATATCTGTGGAATGTAACTAATTTACAAAACGTCTCATTTAGAGGTCGTTTGCTTTATCTTTGTGCTGTGATATTTAATTAGTAACACCCCAAACTATGCTTCCGCAAAACAGTGAATTTCGGGGGTGTTACACGGGTGGTTTCTGATTACCCCGATGTCTTTCCTGATGAATTGCCTGGGTTGCCTCCCATTAGAGAGGTGGAATATAAAATTGAGCTAATTCCTGGTTCTACTCCTGTAGCTAAGGCTCCTTATAGACTAGCTCCCTCCGAAATTCGTGAAATGATGACCCAAATCCAGGAGCTATTAGATAAGGGTTTTGTCAGGCCTAGTTCGTCTCCTTGGGGTGCACCTGTGTTGTTTGTTAAAAAGAAGGATGGCACCCTTCGGATGTGTATTGATTATAGAGAGTTGAATAAGCGAACCATAAAGAATAAGTACCCTTTGCCCCGAATAGATGAATTGTTTGATCAATTACAAGGGTCTTCCTATTTCTCTAAGATTGACTTGAGGTCGGGTTATCATCAAGTGCGGGTTTGTGGGGAGGATATTCCTAAGACGGCTTTTCGCACTAGATATGGTCATTATGAATTTCTTGTTATGCCTTTTGGGTTGACTAATGCTCCGGCGGTCTTTATGGATTTGATGAATAGAGTTTGTCGACCCTACCTTGATAAGTTCGTTATTGTATTTATTGATGATATATTGATTTATTCTAAGTCTGAATCCGATCATGAAGTACACTTGCGTTTAGTACTTGATACGTTGAGACAGGAGAAGTTGTATGCTAAGTTCTCCAAATGTGAGTTTTGGTTGCGTGAGGTCCAGTTTTTGGGGCATATCATTTGTGAGGATGGAGTTAAGGTTGATCCATCTAAAGTTGAGGCAGTTATGAATTGGCAAGCGCCTAAGTCTGCTTCGGAGATTAAGAGTTTTCTTGGTCTAGCGGGTTACTATCGAAAGTTCATCAAGGATTTCTCTAAGCTCGCGGGTCCTTTGACGAAATTGACTCGAAAGGATGTTAAGTTTCAGTGGAATGATCAACAAGAGTCGGCTTTCCAGACTTTGAAACAGTTATTGTGTCAGGCTCCAATTTTAGCCTTGCCTGAAGGGTCCGAGGATTTTATTGTGTATTGTGATGCTTCGCATGCGGGGTTGGGTGGTGTCTTGATGCAACGTGGTCGGGTCATTGCGTATGTTTCTCGTCAGCTTAAACCTCATGAAAAGAATTATCCTACCCATGACTTAGAACTTGCAGCTGTAGTCTTTGCCTTGAAAATCTGGAGACACTATTTGTATGGTACTAAATGCGTTATTTGTACGGATCATAAGAGTCTTCAGTACATGTTTTCTCAGAAGGAACTGAATATGCGTCAGAGGAGATGGTTAGAGTTGATAAAGGATTATGATTGTGAAATTCGTTACCATCCGGGTAAGGCGAATGTAGTCGCCGATGCATTAAGTAGAAAAGGGAAATTTGAGAAAGTTTGCTTTATGCGATTGGAAGTTTCCTCTGATTTGATTAAAAAATTGAGAACGGCACAAATGGAAGCATTGTTGGATCAAAATTTGAAAGCCGAGATTTTATTGAAAAGAAAAGAACTGTTATGTGACGATTCTCGTGGGTTAAAGACATTCTAATCGCGTGTTTGGGTTCCTTTGCTTGGTGGGCTTCGTGATGTAATATTGATGGAAGCTCATAAGTCCAGATTGTCGGTTCATCCCGGGAGCACAAAAATGTATAATGATTTGAAACCTTTGTATTGGTGGCCTACTTTGAAAACGGATGTTGCTCGATTTGTGGAATCGTGTCATATATGCTCGCAAGTGAAAGCAGAACACCAGAAACCGTATGGGTCATTGAAACAACTTGAGATTCCCGAGTGGAAATGGGAACACATTACGATGGATTTTGTAACAAAATTTCCGTGAACCATTAGAGGAAATGATATGATTTGGGTGATTGTGGACCGACTAACTAAGAGTGCTCACTTCCTGGCTTCTAGTGAGACGGCATCTTTGAGTAAGTTAGCTCAGTTGTACATCAGCGAGGTTGTTTCGAGGCATGGGATTCCGTTATCTATTGTATCAGACAGAGATCCTCGTTTTGCATCTGGATTTTGGCAGAGTTTGCAAAAGGAATTGGGTACTAGAATTAATTTGAGTACGGATTATCACCCTCAGACGGACGGTCAATCAGAGCGCACCATTCAAACTTTGGAGGATATGTTGCGTGCTTGTGTGTTAGAATATGGTGGGCCTTGGGATTCGCACCTGCCCTTGATTGAGTTTGCGTATAATAATTCTTATCACTCGAGTATAGGTATGCCTCCATATGAAATGCTTTATGGGCGTCGTTGTAGAACACCCACATGTTGGTTGGAAGCAGGTGAGAAACAATTTGCGGGTCCAGATATTGTTCAGATTACTGCTGATAAAGTAGCTATAGCTCGTGAGAAGTTGAAAGCTGCTCGGGATAGACAGAAACAGTATGCCGATCCGCGACGTCGTCCGGTTTCGTTTGTAGTGGGGGAATTAGTATATTTAAAGGTTTCCCCTTGGAAAGGTGTGATTCGGTTTGGTAAACGTGGTAAACTTGCTCCTAGGTTTATTGGGCCATTTAGAATTCGACAAATAGTTAATGATCAAACGGTATCGTTAGATCTTCCTCCTGAATTAGTGGGTATTCATGACACTTTTAATGTTTGCTACTTAAGGAAGTGTAAAGTGGAGGACCAATCCTAAGTCCTTCCATTGCAAGATCTGCGGGTCGACTTAAGTCAGAAACTTGTAGAGGAGCCCATAGAGCTTGTAGATAGAAAAGTAACTAAACTTCGAAAGAAGGAGATACCCATGGTTTTGGTTAAGTGGCGACATAGTTTGGGTGCTAACCTTACGTGGGAAACGGAGGAAAGCATGAAATTGCGGTATCCTAATCTTTTTGAGCGTGGCGAGATTTCGGGGACGAAATCTTCTTAAGGAGGGAAGATTTGTAACATCCTCATTACCGGCCTAGGAGGAATTTGGTAAATTACTTAATTCAGTTGATTATTTAACTTAGTTTAGAAATAATTCGTGTTATTTGCCAAATTGAAATTTATAGGGTAAATGGTCAAACGACTTATTGTGATATATGAATTATTACTTGTTTTAAATTATTATAGTTTACGGTATAATAATATATATTTTCACGTAAACGGTTTTTAGGTTCCAGACAATAGGTTTAGAACGGATATAATTTGGAACCAACTTATACCCAACTTTGGGGATGGATCGGCTCATTGTTCCCCTCCCCAATTTTTATAACTCCCCAAAATAAAACACATACATTGAGTTGAGATAGAAATCAAAAGAAGAAAACTTTAATCAATCAATTGGAGCTTGGGTTCTTGGTTTTAACTTATCAACATCATCATCCTCCTTGCTATTACCTCTATTGTAAGTTAAATTGCTTTGATTATGTGTTTATAAGCTAGGGTTTGTAAAAAAAAATGAGTTAAATGAATGATTATGGTTAGATTGATGATGTAGGAAGTTTGTTGTGGTTAGAACTTGTTGTAGGATGTTATTTGAGGTATTTTGATTGTTAAAAACATGTATTGTATCTAGATTGGTGGAATTTGGGTTTTTGGTTCGTGATGGTGTTCTTGTTGATCTGGGTTTTTGTTGCTGAAAAAGTGTCGAACGCGATCCAGCCTCGTAACCCGGATCGCGTTGCTATGTATTAAATGGTTACAACATGATTTTGTTCCTTGGAACGCGATCCAGATCACCTCGCCCGGATCGCGTTGGTCAGTGAAAAGCTGAGTCACTAGGATTTTGTTCTTGGGAACGCGATCCAGCCACCTTGCCCGGATCGCGTTTGATAGTGAAAAACGGTAACAGAACTTTTTATACATTGGAACGCGATCCAGCCTGCTCTCACCCGGATCACGTTTGCATGTTGTAAAAATGACGAATTTGTTAACTTGTGACTTATGCATTCGTGTTAATCGCATTGTAGTAATAGTGTAGTAGATATTCTTATATGACACTATATACATGATTATATCATAGTGAACTTGAATTTGAGACTAATTCGGGTTGGTTGTATTTTCAGATAAAGCGAAGACTCAGTGAGACTAGATCTCTGAGTGGTGACATTTTCAGTAAGGGTGAGTGGATCATTGACTCTCATTCTGAATTAGTTGTAACAATCCGGTTACAACGGGTAAACATGGTTTTACAGTTATATGTTGAATAAGTACATTTTGCCATGACGATTATGGAATGTGCTATCTTGTCAGGGGTCAATATGATATTGGGTTTGGTTACTGTTACTTTGGACGACATGATGACTTTGTACATGTGTTGTTTATTGAAATCATGTCGTATGTAGTAATGGTACTAAACTATCGGTAAGACCACTGTTTGGCCTTCAGTGGTTATAAGTGTTACTTGGGGAACCACCGCGGCATGAGGGTACCTCAAGGACCACCGATCCTCTTTGATGTATTTGTTATGATGCTTTGTGGTGATCAATTGCTATGATAGTTTAGATTGATAGTTGTGATCTATTCACTTAGCTTCGTGCTAATCCCTATCCTCACTTCTTGCAGATTACTTTTGGTGTGGGTGGGCAAGAAGTTAGTTTGAAGAATGTTTGACTGCCTACTCTGACTATATGACATGTCGTCATTTATAAACTATGTTTTGGAATTTAAATAACACCTAACTTAATGTTGTAGTTGATGTGGTTATTGTATCAACTTATCATGCAGGCATAGATTGTGTTTTGGGAACTATGTTACGCGCAATCTATAATGCATAATTTGTAATTAATCGCTTCCGATATATGTAAAAAAAAAAAAAAAATGTCTCTTGAAATATTGTGGTGTTATAGACACTCTATGGCGTCACTAGATGTAAGTTGCGGCAATCGAATGGTTATGCGACACAAGCTTAGTGTTTTCTTGGTTCGGGTTTGTGGTCAAACGACTTCGGTTTGACCCGAGACTTTTACCCATCCCTTAAAATGGTAAAATAAGTTTATAAAAATTTTCGTTTTGTTCCACGGGTCTCTCGAAGTGTCGGTTTCAATATTATACCAAAACAGTCCTTATACTTATGTTTTTCGGTTTTTCGACAAAATGAATCCTTCGTTTTCTACACTTTTTAGGCCGAATCAAGCCCAACCAAAAATCACACATAACCATCAATATGTCTAGTGTAAATCTGCGTTTTATTATGATTTTAGGGGTTCATTTACTATTTTAAACAAAAATGGAAATGAAAAGTGGTCAGATTTGGTCTAAAAACAACCTCAGTCCATAAATCGGTTTCTACATAAAAATCAGCGGGTTTTCAAGGCAGGCCATATAAGGACTTTTTGTAGAGGACTTCCATACGAAGGTTTCGATATAAGATACATGTTCTAATTCGATCTAGAACTCGAGATATGGAAATTTTGGTGAGTCAGTTTTCCTGGACAGATTCATACATAAATATATATACTTGATAAAAACGTATTTTGAGCTTGGTTTGGACATTATTTTGTTAAATGAAATACATAGCATGTTAATAAGTATAAAGCAAGTAAAACTAATGAGGTAGAGGTGCTCACAAAGTGATGGATGTCGATTTTTAGAGACGAAAACAAGAAGATGTTGCTCGGTTTTGGACTTCCTCTTCTTATTCTTTGCTTCCTTCTTTAACTAGATGATAAATTAGGATAATTTTTGGTATGTTTCTATAGAGAGAGAGAGAGAGAGAGTAGAGAGCCGTGAGATATGGGAGGTAGAGAGAGATGAGTTGTGAAATGAAAATGAAATGAAATGGATGGAGGTGGTCTTGGTCTTTGTTCATGAGACTTCAACAACAAGATCCAATTATTGTGGATCTTGTTTCCCATGTTAGAAAATCGGTTTGGGGGTGGCCCCACTAGGTGGTGGTTGTCCCCAATTTTGTTCCTCGCGTTTGCGCTCCGTGTGGTGTTCGTTTCCCCGGTCGTTTAAACATTCGTTTATGTTTTATACATTATACGTATGCGTTATAAATAACGAATAAAATCTCGATATTTTTGGTTGTAGTATTACTCAAATAATACTTGGAAACATTTATAAAATGTTTTTGCAAAGTGTCGTAATAGTTTGTGTGATCGTGTTACGATTATTAAACTTTGTGACGTTTTAACTAAACGTTTTGTTATCGGTTTATACAAAATGTTTTAAATGAACCTTTTCATTTAAAATGATATATTTTACCAACTAAAATATATTTCGACTTTTGTTCAATGATCGGGCGCGTTTTGCGCATTTTTGTCGCGTATAACTTATTTGTACGATACGAAATACTTATGAAATATTATCAAAATAATATTTAGAAACGAATATGTTTATTAAATAAATTCGTATTATTTAATAAAATAGGTTCACCAACGTAAATATTAATGAATCGAAATTTGGTAGATTTGATAATGCACGAAAAAATCTAATCGCGTATATATATATATATATATATATATATATATATATATATATATATATATATATATATATATATATTGATACATACAATTAGCCTACTACATTGCACTAATTACATGTATTAATTATATGATTAGGACCTAATAACTAATCATAATTTGACGGGTGTCACACTTTGTCTTATCTCAAAACAAAATTCGTGTAACCCAAAGTATATAGTGTCGAATTGTTGTTTTTGAAAAGTGATAACACGATTCAAAACATAATCTAATGGAATTGTTTTCTAGGGTTTTTTAAAAGTATGCTTCGCACGATAGTAAAAGCGGCAAAGTAAAATACACTTTGAAACAATAAACCCAACATACTATATGAACACTAATTTTACTTTTTAAGTGTTCAAAACCAAATTTCATTTTGAGCGTTAAAACCTTTTAGGGCACGAGTTCAAAATGTTAAATCATTTTATGACATGTTTTAAAAGATGAAATGCTAAATCTACATTTAGTTTAATTTTTTGACAAATTAAGTCATTTCATGACACAATTTCTAAATGTAAGTCCTTTTGGGCATCGATAAAATAAACATTCCCGTTATTATAAAACTAGTGTAACACTCGCGCAATACAGCGGAATACAAATTATGTTATTCACCGACAAAAATTCGCGATGATGACTCAGTATAGTAGTGAAGAGCGAAATGTCATGAAGTTTCTAAATGACTCAGTATAGAAAAGTTGAGTCTTACTTTTAAAAGTTTCTAAATATAAAACATGAAAATGATTTATATATTAGTATAGATATAGATATTCACAAGTTAGAATCTCATACATTTACCAGGAGGTAAATTGAACACTATTATATGAATAGTTTTTTCAGTATATATATATATATATATATATATATATATATATATATATATATATATATATATATATATATATATATATATATATATATATATATATAAAAGATAACTTTTGCAAGAAAAAAGAAACTTGCTTTTGTGGTCAAAGTACCCTTTCTATTCTCTTTTTTACATTGGAAGATCACTATATTCCTTTTACTTCAGTTTCAATTTTTTTTTTTTTTTAAATATCCCTTTCTCCATCGCTCTAATGTCTTACACCATTTCATATCCTTTTATTAGTTGTTATTATATTAATTTCAAAACAGCAACTAAAAAGATGTTAGCATACTTATTAATTTTCGAACACCTGATTGTTGCATTAGTCATTTAACTCGATATAGCAAAAAGAAATAAAGTTTTCAATATGTTTTCTTTAATGCTAAATGTCATTTTTTTTTTTATCATTATCTACAAGTTTTATAATAGAACGATAACCATGTCAGTCCCAACTTACATTATTATTTGGGTGTATATGAGTCATTAAGTCACAGTTGTATTGTTGATGATGACCTATATAATGATTAGTTCGATAACCATTTTAATTTTCAAAACAATAATTATAATGTCATTGGACAAATTAACTATCTTATTTAACATTGTTGAAAACTTAGCATTATCATGTTCGATCTAAAGGTGACTAACATATATGGGTGTGATAGATATCAATAAAATACCTTGAGTGAACGAGGGATGTGAAATGTAATATGAGAAAGTCCATACAACATGTATTAATAGTTGGATCGTAAGACACACGGTGTGGAGTACAATTTTTTTTGTACATTTTAACTTCATATTGGAGGAATTAACTAATTCATATGTTAACAAGAACTTCAAACTCTAACAGTCTAATATATCAATTAATTAACTTTCATTTATAGATTTCACATTTCTTTTTCAAATTTAATCATATTATGATACATATGATGATATGAAAGATAAAAGTTTACTCCGTTACCAGGATCAATTATGTTGGTTCATGGCATAATTATAATACAATAATAACTTTTATATAAGTAACATTGCTTTATTAAAAAAGGGTTTATGGTACAGATCACCAACGTACTTTACCTTTTGTCTCAATGTCACCAATGAACCGGTTTTATTACCAATGTCGGCAACAAGCTTTTACTTTTTGTCCCAATATCACCAATGAACTAATTTTATTACCAATGTCGACAACGAACTTGTTAAATATTCCGAGGTCACCAAAATAACTTTTTTTAACAAGCTACGTTATAAATTAGTTGATGTGGTGTTGCCATGTCATTTCATTTAGGTGACTAGGCTTCCACGTAAACTAAACATGTACACGTATGGTTAACTTCATCTTCTCCGATTGACTAACATGTAATTTTCGGCTACATTTTCGAAAAGATGTAGCAAGTGCGTTTAGATTCGCTGGAAAGGTGATTACCGTAAAAGTAGCAAAAAATTACATGGTAGTCAATTGGAGAAGGTGAAGTTAATCATGCATGTACATGTTTAACTTACGTGGAAGATTGGTCACATAAATGAAATGACATGGTAACACCATATCAGCAAATTCAAAACGTAGCTCGTTGAAAAAAAAGTATTTTGGTGACCTTGAAACATTTTTAACAAGTTCGTTGTCAACATTGGTAGTAAAATTAGTTCGTTGGTGACATTGGGACAAAAAGTAAAAGTTTGTTGTTGATATTGGTAATAAAACCGGTTCATTGGTGAAATTGGAACAAAAAGTAAAGTACGTTGGCGATCCATACCATAAACCCTATTAAAAATGTAGTATTTTCAAACTCCGCCGCAACTCACGGGTTTAAAAACACTTGCTGAGACCGTTTGAACTTGATTTAACGTACATGGCTATCCGTATAGTCTATTAGTCTGGGACTCTGGGTGGTTTCAATTATTGTTGACTTAGTCATCACTTCCTTTTAATCATTGTCGAGGTGTAGGTTGTCCGTGTCACTCTGTGCATGTCTACGTACAATTATGGGATTACATAAAGATACCTCATTTTCCCTTCTCCTACCCATCTTACCTATCAAATCAATCACTTCATGTTCCCTTTTGTATATATTATATATTAAAAAAAAAACTACCCCCTTTTTCTCCTTCTCCTACCCCTCTTACCTATCAAATCAATCACTTCATGTTCCCTTTTGTATATACTCCCTAGGGATGGCAATGGATCGGATATGGATCGGGTGGAGCTATATCCATATCCATTTATTTCTCTTCATCCATATCCGTATCCATATCCATTAAATTTACAAATCATCCGTCCACATCCATATCCGCTGGATCTAGCGGGTTTATGGATATCCATTGGATATAAAAAAAATGTTAAGCATCGTGATATTCTTGACACAAATTGTTACAAACACATATAATATATAGTTTTTACAAAACTCAAAACACTTATTTGTTGTTTCTTGGTTTGATAGGCACACTTTCATTGTTGGTTTGTGACTTCCAATTGTATAATGGAATCAAAAATTACCTGTACGGTGGTTTATTTGGTTAGGGATGTAGAAATTTTGATTGTTTGAAATTATATGACGAAAATGACGAGTGAAAATAAATATTTTGTTATAAATTTTGATGTATAAGAATGATCCGCTTAAATAGTTATAAATATATAGAGTTAATATGTTTATATAGTGTATGTATATGTATATGCATATATGAATTTCGGGTGTAATGGGTGAATCCGTGGATGATAAATTGTCATCCACATCCGATCCACTAATCATCCACATCCATATCCATATCCGGTATACATCCATTTAGATCATCCATATCCAATTTAAATGGATGGATCGGATGGATGTCCACCGGGTTGGATGTTGATTGCCATCCCTAATACTCCCTCCGTCCCAATTTTATTGTCCCCAGACAAAAAACACGCAGTTTAAAAAAAATATCACCATCTCTCTTACTTTTTGGTAACAAGACAATTTTACCCTTTACTTTTTACATACCTTTTTGTCTTACATATATAAATTAGGGGCATAAATGAAATTTATCTCATTATTCTTTTCCATTTATGGAAGTGGACAATTAAATTGGGATATCTCAAAAAGGAACAGTAGACAATAGATATGGGACGGAGGGAGTATTATATATTAAAAAAAAAACTACCCCCTTTTTCTCTTTTATTCATCTCCAGTCTAAAAGTGAAACTGATTCTGTACTGAACTGAGACCGATCTTAGATAAAACTGGACTGGAAAAGGACTGGACGGGACAAAAGTGGGCCAGGGGTAGCCGACAAGAAAACATGGGGTGTCTTTATAATATTCCACAATTATTATACTCTCTCCGCCCCAAAATTATAGATCATCTTTCTTTTTACTAACGTCCTAAATTAATTGTCCACTTTCAAACATAGATAGCGAAGTTTGATCGTGATTACCATACTACACTTAATTGAAATTATTATTACAAACTTTTAAAGAAGCATTATTTGTCGAGTGACAATTATTTTTGGACAGAGGGAGTATATAATGTATAGAGTATGTGTCTAAATTCATGTCGTTATATATAGTTGTTGACTAGGTAGGTTAATTAATCAAATTCATGGCTCAAAATGGAAGTGAATTTCTGTAAGTTGTGTTTGTGACCATAATTTAATTCAAGTTTGGCATAGTTGTAGTCTTGTAGACAAAACACTACTAAAGTAGGTTTCATAGGATTGTAACATTTTGGCAAGGAGATCGAGAGAGATAACATAGACATAGACATCTTTGGTGAATCTCTCACTAAATCTTAATTTGTGTCCGGCCATCTTCTCCTCTATTGGTGCTAATGTTTTTATCCACTCAATTCTCTTAGCAATAACCCAAAATCATACTTAAAAAAATGATGTAGGTTTCCTGGTGCTAACGTCACATGAAACATAAAATACGGCAATGACAGACAATGTATTTTGGTGATATGTCAGTTAGTATGACCCGTTATAATATTAAATAAATTTTTTTTTAATAATATCGTATGTGTATCTAAAGTAACATTGAAGGAGCCACGTATTTTGCATTTCTTTATTTGGTAGAATGCTATACTATATGTTTGTATATGCATGCATCATGGTCGTCATTGTTTTGTTTTGTTTTATTTCTGTATACATTTAAGTATGTGTAATGGTCACACGTATTAGATATAGATGGGAGCGATTTAATAAAATGTTTATTTATTATTATTATTATTTATATTTAATATTTATTTATATTATATATATATATGATGATGATATATACAAATACAAAAATACATACCGTATTCAATCTTATCTATTAACTATTGAAATAGTGATTCAGTTCATTGATATCTTTGGCTAACCTCAACGTATGACAGGATGACATATCATCATTTGTTGTTTTTAGAAGATAAAAAAAAAAAAAAATCAACTTAATTAAATATAGATTTTTAAAAGTAATTAATAATTTTGATTGAGTTGGTTGCTATTTTTTTTTAAACCCTACCAGTAAAAAATAACGTCTTCTTATCCAGGAAAAGATAACAATCGACCAAACCGACATTTGTCATGTACTTATTATAATTTAGATTGAGGTAGCTAAGTAATTAATTACTTTTTAAATAAATAATAATAATAATAATAATAATAATAATAATAATAATAATAATAATAATAATAATAATAATAATAATAATAATAATAATAATAATAATAATAATACATTCATTTCGATTTTTATAATACTAGCTAATATTATAAAAATCGAAATCATCCATTTTACAAAAGTCATTCACTTATCACTAGGCCAGTGTATGGTACGTAAACTTGTACAATATTTCGCTATATCGTGTCTATTGTAAAATGGTAATTTGTCATTTTGCTCATGTTAATTAACTTATATTTAAAAATAAGATCGTACTGTTATATATAGTGATATAACAATGGTTGTTACCACAAGACTTATAAATTTATTACACGTACCTAAACATGACAATCTAAATAAATTGGGTAGGATAAATTCACCATTATGTTAAATAGATTCACCAAATCCGTGCATTAACAGGTAACAACTTCAATAAAGTATTATTAAACCAATCAGTATTTAGCTAAAATGTGACCATACTATTATTGTGTTTACTTTTAAAGATTGTACATTTGATTATTTGAGTGTGAAATGTCAAATAGGAATATTTTTGGTTGGGTTGGGTTGGGTTGGTCTGGGACTCTGGGCACCTCTAATTGGGTAAGAGCTTGAGGAACTAAAATGAGGTAAATGGACTCCTTCAAAACAACTACTTTTGACAAAACCTCCAATTTGTGGGCTTATTTGAAGCACATTCGAAATATATAATTTTCGCATTTTCTAATTTTTATTCTTTGTAGAGAAAGTGAATCAGTTTGTATTTTTAGGAAAACTCAGTAAGAACTTATAAAAATGTGTTAAAAATATAACATGTTTTCAGTTTTTAGAAAAGAAAATGGAAGAACCGTAAATTATACTTTTTCATATTTGAGGATCTCTAATACGAATAGCAAGCTTATATCGCAATCGATCGATTGGACTGACTTGTCGTCTAAGTTTAGCTCAATGAAAAAAAAATGGCATGATATCTTCGGCTTTTTTACGCAAATTTCAACTTCGAGATTCAAATATCTTTTTAGAGAAATTTAAACCAAGTGTTCATCGAAGGAGTTTCGATACTAATCCAAACGAAAGCTCGGTTTTGATAAAGAGTAGAGATGGCAAAATAAGTGGTGTAACATGTCAAGGAGGGTAACTTTTTAGTACAAGTTTGGTTGGGCCCACCAGCAAAGGATTTTTGTCTTCTACTTTTCAACTTAAATAATAAATAATAAATACCACCCCAAAACTAAATTATTACAATGATATAATCTAAACTAACTTTATTTAGTAAAACAATTTAAGAGGTGTTACACAATCTGAGTACACGTTGGGTGACTTTCAACCTGTATGGCTGTACGACATGTTTCCTTATTAACTGCAGTAATTCTTTTTAACATTACCCATTTGAGAGCACATCTAACTGGAACTGTCCCACATACCTATAAATGGGTCGGAATGATCACCTTTAGCATTAGCTAATCGGTTGCATGCTTTCCTTTGTTACCTATGGGACTTAACTGTGTCTAGCAACCATGAAACGAGATCTGGAAAGCTGCCAGCTTCTCAGGCTGCTGCATATCCAACTTGAGGTATCCAAAACCTGTTTTTAGTGATGTATCCAAAAACAATACTATGATTATCATCACTATAACCAAGATAAAAGTATTTAGCAAGTTGCAGATATATACACAAAAAGATCATAATTTTCTACGTACCGAAAACTTCTAATAAGTATTTAGCAAGTTGCAGATATATACACAAAAAGATCATAATTTTCTACGTACCGAAAACTTCTAATAAGTATTTAGCAAGTTGCAGATATATACACAAAAAGATCATAGTTTTCTACGTACCGAAAACTTCTCAGTTTCAGGTAGAAGCAATTCTTCGTGTCAGTAAGTAATGAACGCATATGGCCAGCTATTTGTTCCGCCTTCATTTTTTAAGTAACAGCAAGACATCCAAGATGAACAATTGGTCCCAACAAGTGAAGCAGTATCCATCAAATTCACAACAGTTGTCTGCAAAAACATCAATAAGCATGCCAAAAATTAAAAAGCATTGCCAATTTATACCTAAAAACAAAAAAAGTACTCGATGAATATACTTAAGTAAACAATGGAAGAAGGCGCAACCTCCAAGTCCAAAGAATAAACTGCTACAGAAGGTAGCTACAATCTTGATCCATTGTCAAAAAATAGGTGACAAAATGGGTGAGTCGAGCAGTTGGTAACAAGTCAATATGGAGTTGGGCTAAAACAGGTATAGTATACAAAAATTAATATAGCGCGTACAAGTATAAGTATAAAAAATTTGATCCAAATTTTCTAACAAACAATTCAAAAGGTTGTAATGTGTAAACAATTGATTATGTCATGGGGTACATTAAGCCGCTCATCCCGTCTTACTCGTTTTCCTTTAGTTAAGTTTTAGAATTTACCCATTAGCATTATAATAAAGCCCAAATCAACCAGATATAACATAAATGGGATGAGATTGCCACCTCTATTGAGAAATGAGTTTACACAACAGGAATACTACTCGTAACATGTTGCAATGTTGAGGCAGCTCTGTTAATCAAAATACCACACATTTTTCAGTAACCTTTCATATACAAATTTAGATTCAGTTCATTAATCATAATGAAATATACCTTAAAGAACACAGGCATCGATGAACCTAGCATAAGATAAATCAAAAAGTTCTGAACAGACTGCAAATGGCAACTTACGGTTTGACGAATTTCTCAAGATTTTTACAAAGGATGCAAATTAGAAGCTACTTTTTCATGTATATATAATTTGATTTATCCTTTATTATAAAAGTTGCCTGTTAGAGTCATCGCCTTTAAAATTAAAGAATGTCAGCACTCAGCAGAAGATGGGATCAAAGAGCAGCGAAGAAGGATACTAATATGTGGACAATAGATGGGATGTAACATACGGCGATAGGGGGTAATAAGAACAACCCTATTCGGAAATGCTACATAACAATGTTAAGAAACCATCACATAAGATCAAGTACACACTACACAAGGTCCAAAAATAAAAGTAGAAAACTAATGTGAGCGCTTAATAACAGTGTTGCAACTTATAACAGAACAACAAAACTTATTTTAGCTGATAGAAAGGAGAAACTACTAATAACGGTTTCACTCTCTAAGACCAAGTAAAATGCAATTGTGTTGGGTACAATATAACTAGAGTACAACAGAAAAAGATTAACATTTATGAACATATATGACGTCTTCAAAATGCATCCAGGTTGTATATAAGGATTCTTGAACAAGTGATTAAACCTTGATGAAACATGCTTACTTTCAGACAACAGGCTTCAGGCTTGACACTTGATTGAGTTAGGCATGCTTAGCAGATCTTAATTATAGACACAGGTGGCATAACAAAATGAAGGCAGCCCACCATTAAAATTTATTTAAACAAATTTTTACATAAGTTGACAAAGCATCATTTCAGTAATTACACATTCTATATTTAAACTACAATAATTTATATCAACATGACTTATCATATATTCCATTCATTATGCATCTCATGAACCGCAACCTATTTACAAGTATTCATTAATATTTTATTGGACTTTAAATGTGGTCATCACGGGGGTGTTTGGAGAGCTTAGTTTCCAAGCTTTGCTTATAAGCAAATAAGCTAGGAATTTGAAGGTTATTTTTCATCCCTCTCACAAATAAGCAAACTAAATTGGGCTTATCCAAACACATGTAGCCATGTAGGGGAGCTTATTAGTTAGATATAAGCAAATAAGCAATCAAAATAATCTATAGTCGTAGACATATGAAAACTAGCAGACATGAAGTTTCTAATTCCTATATGTACCTTTTCATGTTCATATGACAAAATGCAAACAACTCAGTGACAAACGAGAAATAAATAAACTTTATAAGTTGATAACATCATAATGACTAACACTAAAAACTTTCTGACCTTGCATTAAGAGTATCATCTTCATCCAATTCCGACTTTGAATTCTCATCACCTGAGCGAAAAGACTGATTCCTCAACCTTCTGTTTTTCAATACAACTTTCGATTCCTTCACCAAACCAATGTACTTTTTCCTTACTTCAGCAAGAGGATGGACCTTTATAGCCGTTTTATCACAATAAGCTTCTTTTAATATAGCAGTGCACGTGTTATTCCTCAAAGATAAATAAAACACATGGGGATGTCGCTCAAACGCTTTATGAACCTTCTGTGGCAATCCCAAGTACTTTCTCAAGATCAAAAGTCTCTTCCTCTCAGCAGAATGTTCCACAAATAAACTAAGCAGCTCATGGAGCAAACCGATGACCCGTTTCTCAGCCACATCACTATCTGGATACAAATCCGGACATTCCTCATAAGGTGAAACATAAGGAACTTTCTGAAACCCATCCAACCAATCCAAAATCTTTGTCCTTAATCTCAACCCTTTAGACGGAAACAACGGAATCGAAACGGGTTCCATTTGTTCACCATTATAAACACCGTTCTTTAATGCATTCTTTTGAATCACAGATAAAATCTTTTCGCCTCTTTTTGCTTCCACCACAGTTAATCCTTTCAACCCATCTCCCATATCTACAACCCTAAAACACCCATGAACATTTCCTTCCAAATTACGCAAATAATCGTCTGGCAACCCTAAATACCACAACATACCTTTAATTATCTTCAATGGCAACCTATTCTCAACACTCATTAATATCAACCTTTTCAATCTATCTTCTAAATCATCCTTAAAATCCCTATAAACATCTTGTTCTTCATTATTAATTACAACAGCTTCTGGGGTTAACCTAAACCATGGTAAATTATATTCAGGTCCCTTAAACTCTTCAAAAACTGATGGGTACATTCTAAGAAACCTAGCAACTTTCATGGGTATATCTAACTGTAAGCCCTTTTTTGAAACATCAGAGATGGGTATGCAGCCTTGTGGAGATGCAATGATGCTATTCTTTAAAGCAATTATGGGTTTGAGTTTAACTGATTTGTGTATTGATTCAATTGAGTCAAAGTATGAATCTTTTTTCCATTTCATGTATACATTCGTGTAATTGTGCTTCTGGGTATGTCGAAAATTGAGCGTGTGTTGATTTAAGAGTGCGAACAAAGGTGAAATTGATGAAAAAGTTGTGAACTTTTTGAGATTTTGTCGATAAACTTTATCAAGAATCATTGTTTGATGACCATAGAAGGTAGAGGTAATAAAGAATTGAACCCTAATGATGATCTCTGTTTATCATTGTGGTTCAGAGAGGGTATGCTCTTTTGTTGTTGAGACTTGAGATGCTGATGAAAGGGGTAAAAGCGGGGTGTTATATTGGCACGGATTATTCGATTTTCCGATTAATCACGTTTTGAAAATCACAAGTTAATATTTACAAACCATATAAGAAAATACTAGTACCTTGACCCGTGAAAACACGGATTTTTTTTATAATACATATATAGGTTGTTCGTTTGTTTAGAATAAATGTAAAGGTTGAATATTTAAATTGTAATTGAAAAACCCATTTTAGAACATAAAAATTTATATATGTTTGTATTAATATAGACGTTAGTATTCAAATTGTATGTATGCGAATTAAAAAAATAATTGCAAAATAGTAATATTTAATTTTGGAAGTGATACGCACAAAAACATACTGATAGAAGCAATTCAAGTTTGTGGGCTTGGTTAAAAAACTTCAAGGTTAAGGGGAATGACATTGGTCCCAATTGAATATTAGGACAATAGAAAAAATACAATGTTTAAGTATCGATACAACAAAGTCCATAACCATCGGTGCCAACAAATAAAGGTAGAAGAGGCACTAAATTAATTTATAACTTTAGACATTGTGCATGACAAATATACATAGATAAAAGAAGCCAAATGGAACGATGGTTGTCTACATGAAATTAAACTTGGTAGTGTTGTTAATGGGCCAAATGGAGTATCTATACACTAATTTTCGTAATAGGATATGTATCGTTCCAAGTTGTGGTAAAAAAACCGTCTGTTGCTCTACACGATTACCCTAAATATCAATAACTCTTGAAATTTACTGCTAACAATGTCAATCTCTAAACTTAAGTAGATTAAGTAACTGAAAATTAATCCATTACCAAAAAAACATGAATATTTGAGAAGCAATAATTAAACATGACATAGTAAAACACTATAAAGAAGCTTTGGCAAGTGTATACCACTTTATTTGTTATTATTGTACTAAACGATAATATTAAATTAAATGGAGTACAAAGATAATAAGTTCACATGTTGCACTTCTTATACCCAAAAATAATAAGTTCACATGTTGTCTGTTCAACTTAATAATAAAATAAAAAAAATTTATGTAATTATTTTTGGTAACATGTACTAAAAAACGTTAAGGTTATTCATCGTAACGCAATCTCTCTTTACTAATAAAAGAGAGTAGATATTAATTAATCTTTTTGGGTTTATACTAATCTTGTTCATCCAATTGATAAGCCCTCTTAATTTAGTCCATCGATCTCATTAAGTTAGATGATTTATTAATCTCAATATTTTTTACCACCTCATTGACATTTTTACCCTTCAATTAAAAGTAGGGTTTCCAGTGTTTTATTTGCCTCATTCACACGCACAAAAAAAATCACAGAACGGAGAAGCAAAAAAACAGACAAAACAAAGCAAAAAATCGCATAAGCAAGAAAACAGACACACACGCTCAAATTGTTTTTCAGTGAGTGATGCAAAAATTGTGGGATTCTCATCTTTTGTTGGCTTCTTTGTATTAACTCGGTTACAATCAACGATTGATTCTCCAATTGGTAATTCAATAAGGTATTCGGGGATGTAAGTTCAACGATCAATAATGATGTAGTATGTAATGTTAATTTACGTAAAATTCTAATTTGAATTGTCAGTTTTGATTTATGAATATTGATATTTATTTCCATAAAATGATGAAGATGGTTATGATATATCTCCTTGACTACAACTTGGTTAGTTTTATATGCATGCCATGTGTTTGATGAAATGCTCCAATGAGTGTAGCAACGATCATTGAAAAAAGTTTTTTGAAGAAAGCATAATTTGTGTTTGGTTGATAAGTTAATACAATGTACCATTGATATGCTGATCATGGTTCCTCTTTTGTGTAGGTAGCTTAGTTGGTTGCATTTGTCAAGTTTTCTATAATGGTTAGCATGCTATCATTTTCTTTAATATGATATTGACTTGTCATATATATATATATATATATATATATATATATATATATATATATATATATATATATATATATATATATATATATATATATATATATCATATGTATACATTAAATTATCAATTATTCACATTTGTAAGATGTTATAGAAATGTATTTGTCTACATTAACTAATTATTGTTACAGATTTGGGGCAATATCTTGAAGATTTTGGCAAGGCAATCAAGCTTCTTGGTGCTTGTGAATGATATGCTCTTGGTACTATTTTGAATATGTGCTTATGTTTTGATATATAATGTAATGAATTGATAAGGTGCTTATGTTTTTAACAATGCCTGAAAGATTTGATAAGGTATGTATGATATCTTTAACCGAGTGATAGTATTAGTTATTATGTATCTCATTAAGCTTATTGATGTCTCTTTAACCGAGTGACAGTATTAGTTATTATGTATCTCATTAACCTTATTGATGTCTCTTTGGTAGCTCAGATACATAATCACTGGCTACGAATATTAAGGATTGGTGTATAAGCAGGCAGTTGTGGTGGGGACACATGATTCCTGTTTGATATATTGTAGGCAAAGACTCTGAAGAAGATGATATAGTTGCTAGAAGTACCGATGAAGCTCTTAAAAAAGCTCAAAACAAGTACGGGAAAAATGTGGAGATATATCAAATAATAGATGTTCTTGACACTTGGTTTTCGAGGTCTGTTTACGTCACAAATCTTTATGGAAATTATAAGTTACAGTATCTGTTTTGTTGGTAAAGTTACTACTTATATATATATATATATATATATATATATATATATATATATATATATACACACACACACACATATACTCATAATGGAAGTAGTTGTATACAATCTGAATTTGTGTACATTCATGTTCAAAATCTGAATTCGTGTACAATCTGAATTTGTCAACTGTCTTTGTGCAAATTTAGACTAATTACAAATTTACTTTATATGTGTTTGAATGAAGGATACCACTAAACTGTAGATATCTTGATTGCCTTCATCGTCGTTTTAAGTTCCATTCTCTCTTATCTACATAAATTGCAAAAATTACTTCACAGAGACTCTAGCCATAAAATTTTCAATAATTTTATTTGTTCTTCTTCTGTAAGTGCCTTGACATACGCTTATCTTTTCAATTGTGACAGAGTTAATGTTGGTCCTCCGGTTAATTGCCCAGACATATGCTTGTCTTAATTAACTTAGCTAGATATGTGCTCATGGTAATGGTAATGGTAATGGATTATACATGCATGTTTTCAAGGCATAATTGCTACTACATTGAAGCCTATTTATCTTAAAATAAATACACATATCCATGTAGTCAGTAGGTTATCTCAAAAAAAAAAAAAAGATGCTTTCTGGACACATGTGTATTAGCTCAACGCAAACCCAACCCGTTTTGACTGGTACCGGAAACTACAAATTTTGACCCAACCACGTCTTCAGCCTTTGCCTGCCCTCTATCTACCTTAATCGTCAATTTAACTGCTAATTCTCATGCATTCCGTGCTTCAGCTTGCAAATGAAGGGGGGCTTGATTGGGATGCTCTTGAAGTTGCTTTAAAACCTCAAACAAAATGTGCCCTTATTCAAAGATCATGTGGCCATTCTTGGCATAAAAGTTTAAGTGTCAATGAAATATCAAGGGCAATACACATTATCAAGGTATGTGATTTCCTCTTAAACCGTTCTTTTCATTATACTTTTACCATGTGTTATGTGACAAAATAATGTTAACGCATACGTAAAATCCAAATTGTATGGTTATGGTGGATAATTGCTATGGTGAATTCACAGAAGCCCTTGAACCTCCGATGGTGGTGCGTTAACCTTTTATTTTGTTTCTTGGAAACAAATAAGACATTTGTGATAATAGATAAACAGGGGGCAGATCTTATTGCAGGAAGTTTAATTAAAAATCATGGTGGAACAATTGCACCATGTGGTGGGTACGTTGCAGGGAAAGAAAAATGGGCGAAGGCTGTTGCAGCTCGCTTCTCTGCCCTGGGTCTTGGGGTTGATTGTGGCTCGACTCCTGGTGACTCTGTCCTTGACTTTTATTTATAGTCATGGCAAAGCAAACAGCGATCGGGAATTGCTTCCGTACTATTTTGAAGAGAAGTGTCTTATCTGAAGGTTCCAACTTGAAACGGGGAATCGGAGTTACAAAACCAACATTTGTACCTGTTATTAGTCGAGCTGTGATCAATGATTTATCAAGCTTGATAACTGTAAGCCTTGTACCTATAACACCCCTCATATTATAGTTATTTAAATACAATATATCGGAAGCGTCAGTCCAAATTAAAACTTTAATCAATCAAAACATAAAAGTTCAACTAATTTAAAACACAATTTATCAATCTGGCTGTTATATAAAAACAAGAACAACACTGATTTATAAAATTAAATATCAGAGTAACACTCGGTAGTCAAACATTCTTCAGTCCATTCCTTGCCCAGCCCAATTCATCTCAAGACCTGTAAAGGATAAATAGTGGGATTAGCACGAAGCTAAGTGAGTCAACCTGTCACTATCAGTACAACTCAGCATAACAATACTGATTATCACAAATATCACATAGACACTGACACAACATCACCAAGAGGATCGGTGGTCCTTGTGACACCGCTCAGACCCGGGAGGTGCACCAAGCGACGCTTACAACCAACTGCAGGCCAATACAGTGGCATTACCGATAACTGTTTGCTACCTTTAGTCAATATGTGTTCCATTCTCAACACATGATCACAAATCTCACATTGACTAACCTGTAGCAACCCAGTCCAACTAATCAGTCAAGTTGACCTCCGAATCACAGAATGCTCAAAGGCAACACATCACATATTACACGTGTATTTCACAAATCAACATTCACAATCACAATCACAATATCACTATGTTCACCTATTGTAACCAATTATGTTACAACTAAATCACACTGAGAGTACGAGTCCACTCACCGAATACCTCAGTCTCCAATCAGTAGTCTAATGTCACTGAGTCTCTTGTTTATCTGAAAACATCACAAACAACACAAGTTAGTAACTTGTCTGAATAACAAACTCATGTTATAATTATATAACATATCACAGTATCTCAAATTGTAGCATCAAACAATCATACTATCCAGTTACAATATTTATTAGGTCACTTCATTCACTAGTCGCCGCTAAACACGAAAAAGTGTTTAAAATAAGGTTTGTCACGAAAAAGTAGTTTTCTGCGTTGGGGCCATTTAGCCGCCAGCTAAAAGGTTTGACCGCCGGCTAAATCAATTTCGTGACCTTCAGCCCAAAACAATTCCTGACTGCCGGCTAAACATCTTGACTGTAACACCTGCCAAATTAGGACTAGTAATTAGTACCTGATTTTCTGTAATACATGTAATTAGTCCTTAGATTAGGTTAATTAATGTATCTTTATATATATATTGATGAATATATACGAATACGCGATTTGGCTAAATCGCACACGTTTTAAATCGAATGTAAATCGATTCAATTAATTACGGAAGTTGGTGAAACATTTTGTTCAAATAACGCGATCACTTTTCCAAATACTATTTTGACAATATTTTAAGTATGTATTATATCGTACAAATAAACGTCGACACGAATAAAATAGTTGACGCGCAATTTAAAGACAAAAATAGACGAATTATTTAAAGATTTGACAAATAATTCAATTAAATTATTAAACAAAGATTCGCAATTTAAAAGGGATAATTAACGCGTAAAATAAATATTTAACGCTTAAATGACGGAGAAAACGAACACCGCACGGAGCGCGGAACGTGAACTGAAAGTGGAGGATAAACCTCCACCTCATTTCCTTTCCCTCTCACTTCCACCCACCTTCTCACTTTCTCTTTCTCTCTTCCTTCCATTCTCTTTCAAAATCTCCATCCACCACCATCATCACAAATCCACTAAATAACACCCCAAAACGAGCTCGAATCTTCAAGACCATTTAGAGAAAAACGTTCACCACTCCACGATCTACAACGCTATCTTTCCGGATTTCCATTTCGACACTTTGTAAGTTTCCGACAAAATGACGAAATCTCTCGATATTTTAATATTTTTACTTGTTTATGGTTTTTAATAGCTTGTTATGTCCATTTTTGGGTTGGGTAAAAGATTTGGACCCAACGGAAACCGGGAAACTCGTTTTCGACTAAATTTCTGGCCATCAGACCGCAACGTCGCACCTGGCCAGGGGTCTCTGCGACGTCGCGACCTACGTCGCACAAAAATCTCAACGTCGCACTAGCGACGCAGCCCATTACGTCGCGTTAACTTGCGGATGTCATACATGGCGACGTAGACTTTAACGTCGCAAACCGAACCAACGTCGCATTAGCGACGCCACCCCCTACGTCGCATTGATTTGCGAAGGTCGCATCATGCGACGTACATGCCCACGTCGCACCTTACGTCGCTCGCAACGTCGCATGCGACGTCGCACAAACCAGAACCTTGAAAACTCACATTTTTACTAAGTGTCGGAACCAAGTTTTTACCACCTAATTTTACTCAAAATTCAAATTTCGGATACGTTTTCGCTAAAGGAAAGTAGTAGGAATAAAAATTTTCCAAGCTGACTTGGCAGCTCGACCCCAACTAGGGGCTCTGCCCCTTGGACCCCGCCAGGGGCTGCCGCCCCTTGGACCCCGCTACCAAGGGCGCTGCCCCCGGACCCCCGTCATTAGATGTTGTAAATACTTTTCACACTAAGTGTCGAACACTTACAAATAACGAAACCTGATTCAACGATACATATAATGATAACACTTTGAATCATTATTACAAACCGTCACCAACGGGCCATACTTGTTTTCAAACTACAAACGGATTACTAAACAAAACTTGGACATAACGAGTTGTGTAGACAACTAGCCTAGATGGTCTTGCGAGACATCTACTTACTTAACTTTATATGTTTAGGCATTTAAAGGTTACGGGTTCGGAGAACCTACATACTACCTACCATTTGCTACTGCTATTTACTCGACTCAGGTGAGTCTTACAGCCCCACTTTTACTGTTTTACATACGGGGTGAGATACATTGCTTACTTTTCTTGAACACAAGTACGAACTATACATTTACTATACCAAACGGGATTGCATGAGTACTTACTTTTACAGAAGTCTCTCCATCATATATCGTTAGTTATGGACTTAAGCGCGAACACTAGTTAATGGATCCATTAGGGAAATGACCCTCCCCGCCCGGGGTAGTAGCGCTACCACGAACCGTTCTGTATAAACGGGCGACTATTATTCGTTACTTATGCTTGCTCAGTTACGAGCATGTCACGGGAGCAACTTATTACTTACGGGTTAAGCTTCGATTATGAGCCTCATGGCAACGGTATAACAAACTTACTTTACATTTGCTGGATTTGCAAATACTTGATTTACGCCTGCGGGCACTACTGATGAAATCTTGTGTTCAAAACTGATATTACTTACAAACCTATGAGATTCACCAACATTCGTGTTGACCTTTTAGCATGTGTTCTCAGGTACCCAGACGGAGTAGGATTACTCCAGGACATAGCTAGAGTAGCATGATTTCAACTAAATTGCATTAACGGAGATTCTCAGCATTATCTTTTGTACATGTTGATTATGTAATAGAATATCCCGCCATACGCGTGGACTCTAGGGAACTACCTTTTGTATACGAAAACATTAAGTTTTCAAACATTTATTTCTATGAAATCGTTTTACAACGTCTCATTTAGAGGTCGTTTACTGTATATCTTGTGCTTTGTATATTGATTAGTAACACCCAAGTACGCTTCCGCAAATCATTAAATTTGGGGGTGTTACAGATTGGTATCAGAGCCTAAGGTTATAGTGAACTAGGTTGCATAGTTGGCCTAGACTATGACCATTAGACAGTATTTCCTTACTAGGCATGATTGGTTCAGGAATTACAGCATACGACTTTAATTTAACATAGCCTGATCAACTATGTACAATTAAGGAAAGATGATGTGAGATCTGAAATGGTTATGTTAAACATGAATACGTTAGTTGACTCTGAGCACGAGAGAACCGGACCATTACTTGATACGTGTTAGACACTAGGCTGGATATTATATACTTATATATATTAGCCTCGTCTTACTTACACTTTGCCATAGGAATGGCAAACACCCAATTCGTCACGCTCTCATCCGCAAGGATCTCGAAGCCCGCGAATAGCCAGGAGGACCACTAGGTCACCTCGAACCAGCCCCTATCCTGTTCATAACCCTCGGAACTCGGCACACCTCACGGTGCCAGTGTTGACTGCCCAACTCCATCATCAGGAGCAAAGGCTCGAGAATCTAGAACGGGAACAACACCGAATGACCTACCTGCTCCGCCAAGCTCTTGATCATATATCACAACTCCAGCGAGAACAAGAAGATACCAGCCTCTCTGTAAGCATAATTCAGGATTCAATGACCGCTGAATTAGGTGCGGATGAACTCATAAGAAACCGACTAGAGGAATGTGAACAGCGTTCACAGGAGACTGAGGAGTACTCTCGAGCACTGGTACAACGACTGGCCTTGGTTGAAGACAACGCCGGGCAAGCCAACAGACTTGCAGAAACCGTGGACCGCCTTGTCGCGCTGATGGAGCGGATTAATCTGCATCAAGATTAGATTAGTCTGTAACTTGTAACCAGTTAACTACTTAATTAGGACCTATGTAATTCAACCGGATGTAACAATTCCCGGCACTTTTGTACTACTACTACTCTGTAATCTTTTGGAAAACCTGTACCTTGTATCCAACTTGTTTATCTAAATGGAATGTGATTGTCACTTCGTACTATTATCGTGTATCTCATCATTTAAACTTGTGACATATCATAATTTCATGCAAATATCTTATTCCTCTTTCCTTGCTCTTTTCTTGTTCAGGATCATGCCTCCTCGCCGACAGGTCACCCTTAGTGAAGCCGAAATTGTGGGTCTGATTGCCCATAGTGTGGCCCAAGCCCTAGCTACCCGAACATCAACTCCTGGTAGCGAAGATACAGCTAACAATGGGCCACAACCCAAACCCTGCTCATATAAGGACTTCCAAAACTGCAAACCTTTGAACTTCTATGGTACTGAAGGAGCGATCGGTCTGGTACGCTGGATCGAGAAAATCGAATATGTGTTTCTTATCTGCAACTGCGCGGAGGGAGACAGGGTAAAGTTCTCCGCCAGTACTTTCTCAGACACCGCTCTCACCTGGTGGAACACCTATGCCCAGACTGTGGGTATTTCTAATGCTTACAAACTTCCGTGGGAGGAATTGAAGGAGATGTTGAGGGGCGAGTACTGCCCCAGGGATGAATTGAAACAGCTGGAATTGGAATTCTGGAACCACAAAATGCAGGGTGATGACATCACCGGGTACACCAACCGTTTCCACCAACTGGCACTCCTGTGCCCATCCATGGTCGATCCCGAGTACAAGAGGATCGAGAAATATGTCGATGGACTTCCCGACAGACTACAAGACCTGTTGACATCATCCAACCGGGTACTATCCAGAGCGCCATTCGTATGGCCCATGAACTGACGGCAAACTCTGTCCGCCGTGGCACAACATCAACCCCATCTGCAAACAACAAACGCAAATGGGAAGGAAACCCAAACTCATCCAACCAAATCACCAACAAAAAGCCTGAGTCTGTTAAGGCTTATTCATCGGGGACTACAGAAAAGAAAGGGTACATCGGAAACAAACCCTACTGTCCCAAATGCAATCGTCACCACGACGGTTCCTGCCTGATGTGACCCAAAAAGTCATGTTTTTAAGTACTTATTTCCGCACTTTTTGGACTATTCTTTGGTGAAAACATTTCAAAACAATCATTTACCATCATAAATCACCAAGGTAGTCTAAATACGGGCGTTGCTACAAAAATCAGTAAAAGCATCCATTTTGCACGCAAACCGAGGCAAAAACTATCACCTTAAATATTCCATTCTTGATTATCCTATCAAAGTAGATCTTAATGCATATTTTATGATTCAATAGGAAAATCCAAGATCGGTGGTGAAAGAATCAAGAGAAACGAGTGAAGAACGAAGAAGATATGCAGTCTAGAAGCCCGCCGATCGTCATCCGGAACACGCAAAAGTCAAACACTTCCAAATTTGGCAAACTCAGAGTCATTAGAATCGTAACGGAAAAACGAAGCCAACGGCGAAAGAATCAAGCAAATCGGAGCCCAAACGAAGAAGATACGGACGAACCAAGCAACCGAGAAACAAGCGGAGGCCAAACCAAGCACCAACCCCCCCCCCCCCCCCTGCCCACCTAGGTACCGTATACGGTACCCTAGGTTCCGTATACAGCCCTTGGGGTTCCGTATACGGGGCCTGGTGGCTTGTGAGGTGCCGTTTGCCCCCTTGGTCCGGTACCCCCCGTATGCGCTTTGGTGCTTGTTCTTCATGCTTTGTGACTTGTACCAAGCTTCATCTCATTCTCCTATAAATACCACACTCATTTCACCATTTAACACACACCTTACACCTTTCATTTCACATACTTCTCTTTCTCTCTCTAGAATTCTCTCTCTAGCACTACTCTTAGGAGTTAGAGGAGAATTGTTCTTGTAGTTAGTTCTCTCTCTAGTTTCTCTCTCTAGCACTACTCTTAGGAGTTAGAGGAGAACTAGAAAGATATAAGTTAGCGGTTAGAGCTAGAGGAAAGTTATAATTGGATAATCAAGCTGTAGCAAGGTTATTCAAGTCAGACTGTTGTAATCCTCAGTATTACTCTTCTAATCCGGTGATATTATCTTACTTTCTTACTGTTATAATGTTTACTTTGCATATTATTTCAGTACGATTTATGATTGTTGCCATGCTGATTAGCTAGATTAATATGTGATTGTTGGAATGTAGATGTTAGGATTAGGGATGATGTTTAATTAATATATCTTATATATGATTGGTAGTTGTTATGCTGTATACATGTTTAGACTTATCCTGGATGTAGACTTAATTAATCACCCTTTCTGGTCTCTCACGTGACTGTTGCCTTAGGATAGGATCTGATCAACCCTAACCACGAATACACAGTTATCTCCTGTTTGTATGAAACTGTGAGATCGCCATAACACGTCAGAATACTTGGTATAGCGTTGGAAATACCGCTGGTAGAGTACAAATACGTGGAAGCCAAGGAAATGCCGGTGGCCTATCTCACCGTGGATTACCTGGAAGCAACCCTTCCAGACATGGGTCTAGGTCTTGTTAAGCCGTGAAAATGCTATAGTACACCGTTAAACTACCTCTGGTTATAAAGCTGTGTAAAGATACAATAGGTCTTTAAAACACCATAGATATACCTAGGGTTAGAGTACTGTGGAAAATAAGGACACTATACACTGTACGCATATCTAGGGATGAACGACCGATGGCAAAGGAGGGTCTAATCCATGAGGGAAGTATTAAGAACTTAAACAGATAAAACATGAGTTAGGAAATGAAAGCAAGGATGCCGGCTGTGTTCCCAGATGCTTAAAACCCCTAAAACTCTACTTAACCGATAGTTTAACTTATTCAGCATACAACCAGTATTACTCTGTTAAAATTAGATAGACATAGGTGTTAAGAAAAGTCAGTGTTGTGGACTGTCGCCTTATTCCTTAACCCCATTCAGAGGGTCGCTTGGTCTCCGAAAGAGACGGTGAGGTGGGTCTGAAGACAGTCCCATCTGATCAGAATCAGGATAACCTAGGATTCAGTGACATATGCTTTAGGGTTACACCTAGACGTAGGGTCCTAGTGTTTACACCAACTGTTTAGAAGATTCTTAACCAGAATAAGCACCTGTCATCTATATAATATCATTCCGAAACCCTAATCGTCGAAGTTTCAGCAATCACTCTCTACCTGCTGCTTATATTCTCGTTTACTTTCCTGCACTTTAATTTCTGTCTTTAGATTAGATTAGATAAAACCAAAACCCATACCTACCTTGTTTTAAACCCATCCTATTGTCAAATTATCTTTGGTAGGTTCCAATTCAATTCAATTCGTTCCGATTTTGGACGACACTTGAGTTATACTTGCCGCCTTACCCACAAGGTAGGTAGCTTGCATAGTTTGAGCCCAGCAAATATAAATTTTTAAAACCGTTCACGCGTCTCGGTAGCCATCGGTGCAACGACCCGGATTCTAAAACCCGACCGACCGCTGAGACCGCGACAAGTTTTTGGCGCCGCTGCCGGGGATCGGTTTCGTCAAGAATTGAATTCTGCCTTAGATAATTAACTCTAGGAGATCCTTCCCTAATATTATCATTACTTAGGAAGTTAATTGCTTTATTAGTTAGATAACTTAGTTCTTAAACCCTAGGAAATACATAAAAATTAAAAAATGAAAAACCCTAATTCTCCTTCAAACCCCATCTCTCCTCTCAATCAAATGATGACGGATGAGATGACGGCTTTGGTAGATGCGGAATTCTTTGACTGTCCAGAGTATGAGTCAAACTCCTCTGACGTTAGAGAGATCTGTGTTAACCATGAAGTTGAGAACCCAAAAATATCGAGCTTAGACTTAGGTTTTGATGAATCTCAGCAGAAGATTCCAGCTTCTGTTACTATTGCTTTAAGTGGTCAACCGACACTTGACCTTGAGATTCTGTCAATCTTGTCTAGGTATCCACACTATATTAGACCTGCTACTTTACCTGATGATGAACCATTTGGAATCGAAGTGTTCTTCTATCCACCCATGCCTTGGATGGATTTGAATGAACGTCTTCATTGTTTAGATGAATACTTTGAGTACGATCTCCCAGATATTTTGCGAGCCCACCCCACTACACTTTATTCAAGTGTTGTTGAGGAAGAGTGTCTCCAATATCAGGTTGAGAATGAACTTAGGATAGAAACACCAACCCGATTAAACACTGAATCTAGGAATCATCTACCCGAATCAGAAACAGACCATCACTTAGGAAATTCTCAAAAGCCCAATAGGAGGATAGATATCCATGCCAACTTTCTGAAATATCTTAAGATATCTGATTTTCCATTTACATTTGAGCAGAGAAAGACCTTTGTTGAGATTGATAGAATAATTAGACTTCTTCGTGCTAAACACGGTAGAAAAGACGAGCTATTGTTAAAATCAGAATTAGATCTTTTAATGGATTTACTTGCCAGCACCGATTATCCCTCTGATTCACAACCTAGGATTAATCGTTATGTTGCGTTCCTGATTGACGAGCTTGAATTTTGGATAGAAAGAAGCCCTATCAAATCTGACATGATTCTTGCAGATATTCCATTCTTTGTTGATCCTGCTACTTATTTAATTAATGAGCTTAGAGCTATTTTTCCCGAATCAACTGAGGAAGCTATGGACGCTGCTTTCTTTGCAAAAAGGAAACAGATCCATATCCAGCTAATCCAGTTATTTCAAAAACCAAATTCCCGTTTACTAACCAACAGAAGGTTTATATCGAAGAGCTTTCGCAAGCAGTTCACACTACTTACGGAAATCCCGATTCTTCTGAGGAAACGAAATTTGTGGATTTACTTTCAAAACTGCTCTATGATCTGTCTTATCTAGATACAGGATTTAGGGATGGCATTTCAAACCAGAAAAAGGTGAAACGGGAATTTAATCGTTTTGTCGATGCATTGTTACAACTCAGTCAGGAAGAACGAGAATTCTTAACAGAATTTGAACGGTATTTCATAAATCCTGCTGATTTAGTTTACTATGTCATCCAAGCTCTCCGAGGTACGTTTATTTCCCGCTATACCTTGTCTCTATCCAAAGCATCAACTGTACCCAACAGTGTCATCTCGGACACTATCCGGTAAAACAGTAAGTCTGATATGAACGACCTTTCGTCTTTAACAAAGCGCCCTTGGGAGGCATCCCAAGCCTATCTAGGTTAATTAATATTAGTTAATATTAATTTTAGTTTAAATTAATTTTTCGTTTTAAAGCTTTCGTTTAAAAAATCAAGAAAACATCCTTTAAACTTTAAACTCGCGCAATTTGCGTAAGTTCGAACTTTTCAGAAAAATTTAACAAAGTTTTAATTATTAAAATTTTGGTAAATTAATTATGATTTGTTTTTAAAGTTTAAAGTACACAAAAATATTGTTTCGTTTTTAAATAAACTCGTTTCAGTTTAAACGCAAAGAACTTTTCGCGCGCAATTTAAAACACAATTTTAATTCGCGAAAACTTTTTATAAAGATTCGTATTTACTTTTGGTTACTTTGTTAAAAATCTTAAAACCTTTCGAAAACCAATCGTACGTGTCGTATCTTTCGCATTTTAAATCGAAACGTATTTAAACCAAGAGGAAGGGATCCACTACAAACAAAAAGTCAAAAGTTTTCTTCCTTCCCCTTCCTCCAAACCATCGGCCTTCCCCATCACCATCACCAAACCCTCATTTTTCCATCATTTTTGATGATTTAAAGCTTCAAGTTCTTCATTTTATCATCTCTCTTGCATACATAACATCATTTCATCACTTGCAAGGTAATTCCTAACTCAAATCTTTAAATTTCATTAACTTTTAAAAAGTTAGGTTTTCAACTTTTGATCTATAAAATCCATGGTAAAATCTTGTGTTTTATGGTTCAAAAGTGTTCTTGCATAGTTGCTTAACATGATTACATGCTTGATTGAGTAGATTACTTGATAATTTGTTACTTTGATCTTCAAGTGTGGACATTAAGTTGTCAAAGTTGCTAGAATTGTTGACTTTTGATAACTAGTAGTTTGTTTTGACTTGTTTTGATTAATTCATGCTTAATATGATTTGATAAACATGTTTACATGATTGCTAGTTTATTTTGAATGATCTTTAGGATTATTGAAAGTTAAAGTAAGCACGTTGTGATTAAAAATCAACTAAGTATCATACTTTATTTTAAATATTCAATTTTTAAATGGTACTTGTGTTAATTAAATCATGGCAAGTTTCTTAGATTTTCAATAAATCATTAGTTAGCTTTTGGTCCTTGATTATTTTAATTATTCACCACCTTAATTAATAAAGTGTTGAATATTTTTAATATGACCATCACACGTAAGCTACCGTCATTCATTTATCAAAATCTTTAAATCTTGCAAAGTTATTAACCGAATAAGTTGACACGTGTCTTTAACCATATGGTATTTGCATAAATAAATTAGTTTATGTTCTTTTTGGTTCACTTGATGTATTTGAGGTAATTACATGGTTAAGCTCACTTAGAATAAGTTGCCATGAATGAAAGTAAAAATATTTGCTAGTTGTTTGAAATGACGAGTTTACTTGGATTAAACGCTAGTATTATTGTTGCTTTAATACCCTTGGAATAGGTTAGACACTTATGGTTGCGAAAATTGCGGATTGAGGATTGGTTAGGCCTAGGTTTAGTTTAAAATAAATTGCGGATTTATTCATATTTTAAAGCCTACATTTCCAATTTTTGTTTAAAATTTGGAAATGTACTTAGCAATTTGTTATTACTTATGCATCTCATTTTCTTGTCACAAATGGATCTATCAAACCCTTCGTTGAGGAAGCTCGCTTCATCCCCCGAGAATATGGACGATATTGAGAAATGGATGGGACGATACCTAGGGTCAAACAGAGTCATCATATGGCAGGACATGAGACGCATGGGTATTAGGGATGAGTTGGAAGATTTGATTAAGTATGATAAAGATGGCGAGGAACATGCTGCGTTTTTCCATCTTTTCTCCATTGATGAGGCTATATACCGAGAGGTCGTCACTGAGTTTATGATGACTTACGAGTTCCGAGAGAGATTGGAGATCACTGATAAGAAGAAGATCACTTTTCGGTATCGTGGGAAGAAATATCATATGACAGTTGGAGATTTTGGGGTATACCTTGGCCTTTACACACAGTCTCAGGCCAGTTCTGATTGGTTCACCAACAGTTTCCAGTCTATCTCCAGTTTACCATCACGGGATCACAAGGAGATATGGAGAGGATTGACGGGGACAACCTTTAGGAGTGGAGTGAAAGCTTCACTCATGACCCGACCAGTTCATCACATTCTTCACAAGCTCCTGTGCTGTACTATCTTTGGGAAGAGAGATGCTGGACCTGCTACATCAGAAGAGCTTAAGTTCATGGATGCGATCATAAGGAAGCAGAACCTGAATGTCGCATACATCATAGCAGATAGATTGTGGAAGGAGAAGAGGGAGGATAGACGCCACGTATTCATGGGAGCCATTATCACGAGATTGTTAGTCGGCATGGGGATTCTCACTGACCGTCACCGTGAGGATTACACCCATCACGCTAGCTCGCAGCCATTTGATCTAGAGTATTGTAAGTTGATCAGGATCATTGATGAGGGACCTGAGAGACAGTGCTTATGGTATCAGACTCGGCAGCCCATTCCTGGATGCTTCATGACCAGGAAGCGCGTGACTACAGAGGATAGAGATGTTGGTCCCCAGCCACAGAGACCAGTTGCAGCAGAGATACCTGAGACATCACGAGGAGCAGACACATCAGTACTGCCTACACAGGCCGTTGTGCATCACACGGATCCGGTCACTCCTCTTACTCAGTACTATCTATTACATGCTTTACAGGTTATCCGTGATCAGCAGGTTCTGACAGCTAGGACACATGGTACTCCTGAGCCTGATCACTTCTTATAAAGATGTGGACCGCCACCTCCACCCACTACCCATACCGCCACTCACCCATACACCACATTTCCTCCACCACATCCACATACCTCCACTCAGCCACCACATCCATATAGACGCCCACGCTCACCTACCACCTACTCCGCACCATTACCCACTCACAGATCCACATCTGATATAACCAGAGTCTACTCAGTACACATACCATCACCAGCCCGTCAGCAGGCATCATTGCCTCATCCGACTGTACCCATTCCGACCCATGACCAGCATCTAGAGGCTAGCACATCATACAGACCAGATCTGCTCTACATTGGTACCGATGCATTATTCACTGGTAGCATCGGCCCTTACTTGGATTTGGGCCCCATCTTCTCAGATCAGGTTCCTACAAAGAGCACTCTCAGGCAGCTCTACCTTGATATGTTACAGACGGCAGGTGTTACCACTGCGGACATGCTCGCACAGGGTTATAATGATATGATGGCGCTTCCAGCGATGACTCTCAGGCAGATATTGATTCAGAGAGGACTACTACCTCCAGATGAGCAGAGGGTATCTAGCGGACAGCAGTCAGTTGCAGGACCTCCAGCTCAGCCTGATGACATACCAGCAGAGGATCCTCCATTCTAGACTACTTATCTTATGATTCATATTTATATCACTGACTTTCGTATTGTATTGATTACAGTGATCTCTATCTTGCACTTGGTTAAACTTTTGGGATATTTTTCGACCTTTATGGTTGAAACTTTATTATTATATTTCGTTTATCGTATTTACTTATTATGTTTGTTTCTTTATTTAGAATAAGTGATTGAATGTGTGATGAATGAGCACGAGACCACATGAGATGACGAGCGTTCAAGAAAGAACCGTGATGTCAAAAGGCAGACAACCAAGGAATTCACAACTGCAGACCACGGAACTTACACACATCTCAGGAGAGGAGCTTTGGTCTATCTTCTTCTGAAACTCGCACACGCACCGCAAACTCTTCAAAGATCTAAGTGTGGGATCTCAACCCACACTCCAAGACATCTTAGCTAGAATCGTCTCCAAATCTTAAATCACAAAAGTATGAAATTCACTAATAAGAATTTCCACTTACATTATGGGTCGACTCTTGGCTAAGCATGAATGAGAAAGCGCTGTGCACCAGATAAGGACATGCGGAGCTGAATCACTCTTAATGAAGATCTTCGAATTCTCAGCTTTCGCCTCTAAACGTCTAATCGTCATCTGGGGAGTTTCTTACCTTTCACCTCGTTTTCATACATTGATTCATTTTGTTAGCTTAGGAATGTAAAGTAATCCATACTCTATCCTAAACTTATCACTAAGTGTGGGATTCCAGCCCAAACCAAACACTTGAAGAAACATTTTCTATATGTTCAAACTCTAAGTGTGGGATTATATTTTCAAATATAATCTCAACTCAAGAGAACATTAGGGACAATGTTCCTCTAAGTGTGGGATAGCAGGTATAGAATACCTTGAATTAGATGTTTTACAGATTTTAATGTCCAAATAGCTTTACTCAGAAAATGTTCCTCAAATTTTCAAAATTTTCAAAACTTTTTAAACAAAAATAATAAAGTATGAGCCAAATCATCTGACTAGCTCTACTATTTTTGAGTTACGATTTCTTTCAAAAAGAAACCATTTCTAATATGAGTTAGTTATTCAAGAATTTTAGGGAAATTAAGGTAGAAATTTCTTAAATTAGTATTAACAATCTAAGGAGCATGGCTAGGCACATACAAACCCAAATTTGCAGTGAGGTTTTGAGCCTTAAAAGCATTCATTTTAAATGCTACATTGTTCATTTCTTGTGTGTGCCGATGCTAGTATCTCTAAATTAGAACTTGTTCCTGACATACGTTTCGAGACCACATTGGAAAGTACCGTACGCGGTATAGGTGCAATTAGATGATCTCGACATTCCTTAGGACTAAACCCATTCTTACATACCTTTTCAAGCCCAAAACCCTTCCGATACTCATTTTTAGAATTGATGATCCGCCTAGAAAAACCCTTTGAGCCTAAACCTTTCGTTTTTTCAAAACCCTATATCTTTAACCACTTTCCCCAAATTCCCAACAACTTATCTTGGAATTTCTAAGGTTATGAAAAACATCTTGAAGAATCTCTTTCTGAATTGATCTACTCCTCCGTGTTCACCAAAATTAGAAAATCAAAAGTGCGAAAAATTGGCACCAGAAGAAAAGACTCGAAGAAGTCCGTGATAAGAAAGAAGAGATTTCCGAAAGAAAATCAAAAATATCCTTGGAAGTTCTCTGGAAAAGAAGTTCTGAAGAAAGAAAAGAAAATAAAAAGCAGAAAAAGAAAAGAAAATAAAGCTAAAGTGCTTCAGAGTATCAATCTTTCAAAGAAAGATTCAATGAAATGCGAGTAGCTATCTTCTCCGTTCTACAATAAGTTTTTCATGATTCTTAGAATGCCCATGATAAGCAACCCCTTAAACCAAAAGTCACCACTATCCATACCCCTTAACCCTCACAAACATTACAACCCACTTGAATGTCTTGGGATAATTAGCGCCGTCCTCTTCCTAAGTGGTGGAGATCCGATTCTCGACCAAGCTTATGATGATGAGTGCTGCATGACTGGCTATTTGAGCGATTTCAATTGTGCTAGATTGATAGGAAACCCGATACACTCTGAGTGAATTGAGTGACCACCTGTAGTGAGATCGCCTAGTCATGTATACTCCAAGATCACGAGATTTGGAAAGTATGCCTGGGAAAGTCAATACTTATTTTTGAAAGGATCATCTTAGCTTTCCCTATGTTCTCTAAATAAATTTCCCATATGACAAAGTGGTAACTTTTTGGAGGTGCTCTAACTCACCTAAAATCTATAAAATGTTTTCACAGGGACACAACTGAGTGTTGCTTGAGGACAAGCAACGCTTAAGTGTGGGATACTTGATGTGACCCAAAAAGACATGTTTTTAAGTACTTATTTCCGCACTTTTTGGACTATTCTTTGGTGAAAACATTTCAAAACAATCATTTATCATCATAAATCACCAAGGTAGTCTAAATACGGGCGTTGCTACAAAAATCAGTAAAAGCATCCATTTTGCACGCAAACCGAGGCAAAAACTATCACCTTAAATATTCCATTCTTGATTATCCTATCAAAGTAGATCTTAATGCATATTTTATGATTCAATAGGAAAATCCAAGATCGTTGGTGAAAGAATCAAGAGAAACGAGTGAAGAACGAAGAACATATGCAGTCTAGAAGCCCGCCGATCGTCATCCGGAACACGCAAAAGTCAAACACTTCCAAATTTGGCAAACTCAGAGTCATTAGAATTGTAACGGAAAAACGAAGCCAACGGCGCAAGAATCAAGCAAATCGGAGCCCAAACGAAGAAGATACGGACGAACCAAGCAACCGAGAAACAAGCGGAGGCCAAACCAAGCACCAACCCCCCCCCCCCCCCCTGCCCACCTAGGTACCGTATACGGTACCCTAGGTTCCGTATACAGCCCTTGGGGTTCCGTATACGGGGCCTGGTGGCTTGTGAGGTGCCGTTTGCCCCCTTGGTCCGGTACCCCCCGTATGCGCTTTGGTGCTTGTTCTTCATGCTTTGTGACTTGTACCAAGCTTCATCTCATTCTCCTATAAATACCACACTCATTTCACCATTTAACACACACCTTACACCTTTCATTTCACATACTTCTCTTTCTCTCTCTAGAATTCTCTCTCTAGCACTACTCTTAGGAGTTAGAGGAGAATTGTTCTTGTAGTTAGTTCTCTCTCTAGTTTCTCTCTCTAGCACTACTCTTAGGAGTTAGAGGAGAACTAGAAAGATATAAGTTAGCGGTTAGAGCTAGAGGAAAGTTATAATTGGGTAATCAAGCTGTAGCAAGGTTATTCAAGTCAGACTGTTGTAATCCTCAGTATTACTCTTCTAATCCGGTGATATTATCTTACTTTCTTACTGTTATAATGTTTACTTTGCATATTATTTCAGTACGATTTATGATTGTTGCCATGCTGATTAGCTAGATTAATATGTGATTGTTGGAATGTAGATGTTAGGATTAGGGATGATGTTTAATTAATATATCTTATATATGATTGGTAGTTGTTATGATGTATACATGTTTAGACTTATCCTGGATGTAGACTTAATTAATCACCCTTTCTGGTCTCTCACGTGACTGTTGCCTTAGGATAGGATCTGATCAACCCTAACTACGAATACACAGTTATCTCCTGTTTGTATGAAACTGTGAGATCGCCATAACACGTCAGAATACTTGGTATAGCGTTGGAAATACCGCTGGTAGAGTACAAATACGTGGAAGCCAAGGAAATGCCGGTGGCCTATCTCACCGTGGATTACCTGGAAGCAACCCTTCCAGACACGGGTCTAGGTCTTGTTAAGCCGTGAAAATGCTATAGTACACCGTTAAACTACCTCTGGTTATAAAGCTGTGTAAAGATACAATAGGTCTTTAAAACACCGTAGATATACCTAGGGTTAGAGTACTGTGGAAAATAAGGACACTATACACTGTACGCATACCTAGGGATGAACGACCGATGGCAAAGGAGGGTCTAATCCATGACGGAAGTATTAAGAACTTAAACAGATAAAACATGAGTTAGGAAATGAAAGCAAGGATGCCGGCTGTGTTCCCAGATGCTTAAAACCCCTAAAACTCTACTTAACCGATAGTTTAACTTATTCAGCATACAACCAGTATTACTCTGTTAAAATTGGATAGACATAGGTGTTAAGAAAAGTCAGTGTTGTGGACTGTCGCCTTATTCCTTAACCCCATTCAGAGGGTCGCTTGGTCTCCGAAAGAGACGGTGAGGTGGGTCTGAAGACAGTCCCATCTGATCAGAATCAGGATAACCTAGGATTCAGTGACATATGCTTTAGGGTTACACCTAGACGTAGGGTCCTAGTGTTTACACCAACTGTTTAGAAGATTCTTAACCAGAATAAGCACCTGTCATCTATATAATATCATCCCGAAACCCTAATCGTCGAAGTTTCAGCAATCACTCTCTACCTGCTGCTTATATTCTCGTTTACTTTCCTGCACTTTAATTTCTGTCTTTAGATTAGATTAGATAAAACCAAAACCCATACCTACCTTGTTTTAAACCCATCCTATTGTCAAATTATCTTTGGTAGGTTGCAATTCAATTCAATTCGTTCCAATTTTGGACGACACTCGAGTTATACTTGCCGCCTTACCCACAAGGTAGGTAGCTTGCATAGTTTGAGCCCAGCAAATATAAATTTTTAAAAGCGTTCGCGCGTCTCGGTAGCCGTCGGTGCAACGACCCGGATTCTAAAACCCGACCGACCGCTGGGACCGCGACACTGCCCTTGCACCAACTGCAAACGGTTCGGGTACCTAGCCAAGGATTGCCGAGCCATCATTCCTACCCCCAACACCAATGCACCAAAGACCTGCTTTGGGTGCGGAAATTCTGGGCATTTCAAGAGCAATTGCCCCAAGCTGAAAAACAACAAGAAGAAGAAGAAGAAGAAGAACAACAACAACAACAACAACAACGCACGAAGCAGAGCTTTCGTCATCAACTCAGGGGACGCCCGTCAAGACCCGAATGTGGTCTCGGGTATGTTCCTCCTCAACAACTTATCTGCTTCTATTCTATTTGATACTGGTGCTGATAGGAGCTATATTTCTGATGAGTTTTGCCCACTACTTGACATCACCCCCGTGGCCTTAGATGTTAAGTACACCGTAGAGCTTGCAGATGGTAAACTCATAGAAACCGATAGTGTGATACCTAATTGCACTTTAAACCTAGCCGACGAAACCTTCTCAATCGACCTTATGCCTGTTGAACTAGGAAGTTTCGACGTCATCGTGGGTATGGACTGGTTGTCCAAGCATCGGGCCGAAATTGTTTGTTATGATAAGGTCGTCCGCATCCCTCTCGCCGTCGGTAGAACCTTGATCATACAAGGGGAGACCGGTGGGTCGAGACTAAACATAATCTCCTGTTTGAAAACCCGAAAACTTCTGAGGAAGGGTTATCCAGCAATTCTCACACACATCACGGAGAAAAAGTCGGAGGAGAAGCGACTTGAAGATGTTCCAATCGTTAGAGACTTTCCCGAAGTCTTTCCAGAAGAACTACCTGGTTTACCTCCACCTAGAAAGGTCGAGTTCTCGATTGATCTCGTGCCGGGTGCCGCACCGGTGGCCCGAGCACCGTACCGCTTAGCCCCATCCGAACTTCAGGAGTTGTCTACTCAGTTACAGGAACTCCTGGATAGAGGATTCATCAGACCGAGTTCTTCACCTTGGGGAGCTCCGGTCTTGTTTGTCAAAAAGAAAGACGGTTCATTTCGAATGTGTATCGACTACCGAGAGTTGAACAAACTAACCGTCAAGAACCGATATCCACTTCCCCGTATCGATGATCTGTTCGACCAACTTCAAGGATCAAGTTGTTATTCAAAGATTGATCTTCGATCAGGTTATCATCAATTGCGTGTTCGCGATGCCGACATTCCAAAAATCGCATTTAGGACCCGTTATGGGCATTATGAGTTTCAAGTGATGCCATTCGGTCTAACCAACGCACCGGCTGTATTCATGGACCTTATGAATCGGGTGTGCTGATGTCGCTTATGAAAGCGCGTCTTGTTTTACAATTTATAAATAGAAATACCTAATAAATACTTTCAAGCAACCAGGCAAGAATACCCGATCAATTGTAAATATAGATTTGGTAAGTCAGATTCGAACACAGGGAAAATGGAATAAAAAGAAATAATAATCTTTTAAATTACAGAAAAAGGGGGTTACGCTTTAGTTCCGTATGAACATAAGATTTATAAAATAGTAAATCAAAATTAGATAAACTAAATAAAACTTAAAATAAAATAAACACTAATGTACAATATGGAAGGAACATATAGCATGTAATAATTCACCTTAGATTCATACATCCTGATACATTCACACATTAATTTTCTAGTTGTGATTTCTTTTATATCAACTTAACCCAAATTCTTCAATGAAATTAAGTTGAATGTGAACTAGGCAACGTTTCGGGTTCAACTAATTCCTATAATCTAGAGTGCTCCCTAGATTATGCATTAAGGATTCACGATCTATTATAATTATCCTGTGGTATGACTCAACAATACCTACTAATAATTACTTATTAGTCTTGTTCATCTTAGGGATATTGATTACTAATTCTTAACCTATCAGACTCAACGTATTTAGCAATAACTATAAACCTAAGTTCATAATTATCAATGATTACTATTACCAAAGGAACTCAATCTCAATGATCCTAATAACCACGTTAAGCAAGCAATCAATACAGCACCAATAAACAAGGATTCACGGATAACATAATAGTCTTCAACTAAATAACTCAACAAACGTGCAAATGAAATCATTCAATAATCATAATCTAAGATTTATTAAAACAAATACTACAAGTATCTATTCATCAAATAAGAATACATCAGAAAACTAAATATCAAATTCTTCAATGATATAAAGTAAACGATACAAACCCATTGACGAATCACGCGAAGATCGGTTGAAATGAAATCAACCATCACTCCTTGTGCCTCCATGACATACCTAAAACTTGAAAATGATAAAAACCTAATCCTACAAACTGTAAAAATCGTAAACTATATATATATTACATTGTAAAAAAAATGTAAAAGTGTGTAAGGTGTGTCAAAAACGTCTGCCAAGGCTGGCCTTTTATACTTGAAAATCAGGTCATTTGACCGCCGGCTATCTGGTTTAGCCACCGGTCAGCTTCATCTTTACACGGCTACCAAACCGCGTTGCACCGCCTTCCTTATTTAGAGTTTAGCCGCTGGCTAAGATGTCTGACCGCCGGCTAAATGCCATTTCCAGATTTTTTTTGACCTAACGGGCTTGGTTTAGTCTTGGGCCACCATTCCATTTTGCTTTTGGGCTTCTTCTTCTTTAAACCCAACAATGTTTAAGTCCGAATTTAAACATCCTTCATGGCCCAATTCTTCATTTTCTTCGTTATTTCCTTCGGCTTCACACGATTCTTCAAAAATACATCTTTTAACTCGTTAATTGACTGTTTTCCGCTCCTTTTTCCATAAACGCTCCATTTCCACATCTAATTGCAAATATGAACGAAATCAATATATAATCTTAACTAACTGCAATAGAAACATCCAAGATTAGGGGTAAAATACTACTGAAATATAGTACTTTTGAGCGTTTATCATGTGCAAACCTTATCTCGACAAGTTTGTCATTGTCTTCATCGATGACATCCTCATATACTCACGAAACGAACAAGAACACGCACAACACCTCAGAACCATCCTAGAACTACTTAGACACGAGGAGCTTTACTCCAAATTCTCTAAGTGTGAGTTCTGGATAAAAACCGTTCAATTCCTTGGACACGTGATTGATAGTCAGGGAATTCATGTAGACCCATCAAAAATCGAGGCCATCAAGAACTGGCAAGCGCCAACCACTCCCACCGAGGTACGCCAAATCTTGGGATTGGCGGGGTATTATCGCCGATTCATCGAGAATTTCTCAAAAATAGCCTAGCCACTCACAACACTGACTCAGAAAGACAAAAAGTTCGATTGGACTGATAAACAAGAGTCAGCATTTCAGCTGTTGAAACTAAAGCTTTGCAGTGCACCTATTCTATCCTTACCCGAAGGCACCAATGACTTCGTGGTATACTGCGATGCTTCTCACCAAGGTCTCGGTTGCGTGTTGATGCAACGAGACAAGGTCATTGCTTACGCCTCCCGACAACTAAAAGTCCACGAGAAAAACTATACAACCCACGACCTCGAGTTAGGGGTATTCGCCCTCAAAAATCTGGAGACATTACCTTTATGGTACCCGAAGTACCGTGTTCACTGACCACAAAAGTCTTCAACACATCTTTGACCAAAAAGATCTTAACATGAGACAACGTAGGTGGGTTGAATTACTCACCGATTACGATTGTGAGATCAAATATCATCCAGGCAAGGCAAACGTGGTTGCCGATGCTCTCAGTCGTAAGGAACGCCCAAAACCACTCCGAGTCCGAGCCCTCAGTATGACCATTCACAACGATTTGAACACCCAAATCCTCACCGCTCAACTTGAAGCTCTCAAACCTGAAAATGTCAAGAACGAGGCATTACGCGGTATGGATAAACAATTCGAAATCAGACCTAATGGAGTTAGGTACTTCTCTAACCGAATCTGGTTGCCTAGTTTCGGGAATCTGCAGGACTTGCTGATGGATGAAGCTCACAAGTCTAAATATTCTATCCATCCGGGATCCGACAAAATGTATCACGGCATCAAGGAGTTTTATTGGTGGCCGAACATGAAAGCCGAAATTGCCACGTATGTCAGCAAGTGTCTTACTTGTTCGAAAGTCAAAGCTGAATACCAGAAACCATCCGGCTTACTTCAACAACCCGACATTCCTGAATGGAAATGGGAACAGATTGCCATGGATTTCATAACCAAACTTCCTAAGTCGTCAAGCGGTTGCGATACCATTTGGGTGATCGTCGATCGTCTCACCAAATCGGCTCATTTCTTGGCAATCAAAGAAACCGACAAAATGGAACGCCTCACACAAATTTACATCAAAGAAATCTTTTGTCAACATGGTGTCCCTATCTCAATCATCTCTGACAGGGATGCTCGTTTCACATCACGTTTCAGTCAATCACTCCAAAAAGCATTGGGTACCCGTCTCGATATGAGTACCGCGTACCACCCTCAAACTGATGGCCAGAGCGAAAGAACCATTCAGACACTGGAAGATATGCTACGAGCCTGCGTAGTTGATTCCGGTACAAATTGGGAAAGACATCTACCGTTGTGCGAGTTCTCGTACAACAACAGCTATCACGCCAGCATTAAGGTTGTACCTTTTGAGGCACTATACGGTCGTAAGTGTCGATCACCGATATGTTGGACTGAAGTGGGAGATAGCCAACTCACTGGTCCTGAACTCATACACGAAACCACCGAGAAAATCGTTGAAATCCAAAACCGACTCAAAGCCGCGCGGGACCGTCAGAAAAGTTACGCTGACGTTAGGCGCAAACCACTCGAGTTCCAAGTTGGGGATCGAGTACTCTTGAAAGTGTCGCCTTGGAAAGGCGTAATCCGGTTCGGTAAACGCGAGAAATTAAATCCCAGGTACATTGGGCCTTTTGAGATCCTCGAACGGATTGGCCCCGTGGCATATCGATTGCAGCTGCCACCCGAACTCAGCAGCGTGCACCCTACCTTTCACATTTCTAACTTAAAGAAATGTCTGTCTGACGAGACACTTATCATACCACTTGACGAGATTCGCATCAATGACAAACTTCATTTCGTTGAGGAACCCACCGAAATCATGGACCGTGAGGTCAAACAACTAAAACAGAGTCGTATTCCCATCATAAAAGTCAGGTGGAATTCTAGACGTGGTCCTGAATTCACTTGGGAACGAGAAGACCAAATGAGACAGAAATACCCACACCTCTTCCCAGGCGACGCACCGACCGTGCACTCGAGCTAATTTCGGGACGAAATTTCTTTAACAAGGGGAGAATGTAACACCTGCCAAATTAGGACTAGTAATTAGTACCTAATTTTCTGTAATACATGTAATTAGTCCTTGGATTAGGTTAATTAATGTATCTTTATATATATATATATTGATGAATATATACGAATACGCGATTTGGCTAAATCGCACACGTTTTAAATCGAATGTAAATCGATTCAATTAATTACGGACGTTGGTGAAACATTTTGTTCAAATAACGCGATCACTTTTCCAAATACTATTTTGACAATATTTTAAGTATGTATTATATCGTACAAATAAACGTCGACACGAATAAAATAGTTGACGCGCGATTTAAAGACAAAAATAGACGAATTATTTAAAGATTTGACAAATAGTTCAATTAAATTATTAAACAAAGATTCGCAATTTAAAAGGGATAATTAACGCGTAAAATAAATATTTAACGCTTAAATGACGGAGAAAACGAACACCGCACGGAGCGCAGAACGTGAACTGAAAGTGGAGGATAAACCTCCACCTCCTTTCCTTTCCCTCTCACTTCCACCCACCTTCTTACTTTCTCTTTCTCTCTTCCTTCCATTCTCTTTCAAAATCTCCATCCACCACCATCATCACAAATCCACTAAATAACACCACAAAACGAGCTCGAATCTTCAAGACCATTTAGAGAAAAACGTTCACCACTCCATGATCTACAACGCTATCTTTTCGGATTTCCATTTCGACACTTTGTAATTTTCCGACAAGATGACGAAATCTCTCGATATTCAATATTTTTACTTGTTTATGGTTTTTAATAGCTTGTTATGTCCATTTTTGGGTTGGGTAAAAGATTTGGACCCAACGAAAACCGGGAAACTCGTTTTCGACTAAATTTCTGGCCATCAGACCGCAACGTCGCACCTGGCCAGGGGTCTCTGCGACGTCGCGACCTACGTCGCACAAAAATCTCAACGTCGCACTAGCGACGCAGCCCATTACGTCGCGTTAACTTGCGGAATTCATACATGGCGACGTAGACTTTAACGTCACAAACCGAACCAACGTCGCATTAGCGACGCCACCCCCTACGTCGCATTGATTTGCGAAGGTCGCATCATGCGACGTACATGCCCACGTCGCACCTTACGTCGCTCGCAACGTCGCATGCGATGTCGCACAAACCAGAACCTTGAAAACTCACATTTTTACTAAGTGTCGGAACCAAGATTTTACCACCTAATTTTACTCAAAATTCAAATTTCGGATACGTTTTCGCTAAAGGAAAGTAGTAGGAATAAAAATTTTCCAAGCTGACTTGGCAGCTCGACCCCAACCAGGGGCTCTGCCCCTTGGACCCCGCCAGGGGCTGCCGCCCCTTGGACCCCGCTACCAAGGGCGCTGCCCCCGGACCCCCGTCATTAGATGTTGTAAATACTTTTCACACTAAGTGTCGAACACTTACAAATAACGAAACCTGATTCAACGATACATATAATGATAACACTTTGAATCATTATTACAAACCGTCACCAACGGGCCATACTTGTTTTCAAACTACAAACGGATTACTAAACAAAACTTGGACATAAAGAGTTGTGTAGACAACTAGCCTAGATGGTCTTGCGAGACATCTACTTACTTAACTTTATATGTTTAGGCATTTAAAGGTTACGGGTTCGGAGAACCTACATATTACCTACCATTTGCTACTGCTATTTACTCGACTCAGGTGAGTCTTACAGCCCCACTTTTACTGTTTTACATACGGGGTGAGATACATTACTTACTTTTCTTGAACACAAGTACGAACTGTACATTTACTATACCAAACGGGATTGCATGAGTACTTACTTTTACAGAAGTCTCTCCATCATATATCGTTAGTTATGGACTTAAGCGCGAACACTAGTTAATGGATCCATTAGGGAAATGACCCTCCCCGCCCGGGGTAGTAGCGCTACCATGAACCGTTCTGTATAAACGGGCGACTATTATTAGTTACTTATGCTTGCTCAGTTACGAGCATGTCACTGGAGCAACTTATTACTTACGGGTTAAGCTTCGATTATGAGCCTCATGGCAACGGTATAACTTACTTACTTTACATTTGCTGGATTTGCAAATACTTGATTTACGCCTGCGGGCACTACTGATGAAATCTTGTGTTCAAAACTGATATTACTTACAAACCTATGAGATTCACCAACATTCGTGTTGACCTTTTAGCATGTGTTCTCAGGTACCCAGACGGAGTAGGATTACTCCAGGACATAGCTAGAGTCGCATGATTTCAACTAAATTGCATTAACGGAGATTCTCAGCATTATCTTTTGTACATGTTGATTATGTAATAGAATCTCCCGCCATACGCGTGGACTCTAGGGAACTACCTTTTGTATACGAAAACATTAAGTTTTCAAACATTTATTTCTATGAAATCGTTTTACAACGTCTCATTTAGAGGTCGTTTACTGTATATCTTGTGCTTTGTATATTGATTAGTAACACCCAAGTATGCTTCCGCAAATCATTAAATTTGGGGGTGTTACATTGACCGCCGGCCACAGGCCTTCGTCCCAAACCCTGTTCTTTCTGTTTACCTAATTTCCGAATCAAAACATACTCAAATCAACTAGTTCAACTTCCTAATCAATCATACACAATGAATAACACTTACTAAAGCTAATTAACATCACATATCACAATTTCACTCATTAATTTCACTAATCCTATAATTAAATCAATTTTCTTAAAATAACCATATAACCAGGAACACTTACAAATTGAAGTGATATGAATATGATGATGAAGATAAACTTTGATGATGATGATAAATTCGAATCAGGGACACAACATCAATTTGGTTCAAAAGTTTGGTTTTGATTTCTTCAATTTTGTGTTTTAAGGTTTTTATGAAATGAAATAAGGAAATCAAATAAAAAGGAAATAGGTCGGCTCCCAAAACCGACCTTCAATTATACGGGTATAATTTAATACCCTTCTCAACCTATTGTCTGGAACCCGAAAACCATTTGCGAGTCCAAACTTTTATTGTTCCGTCAACTATATTAATTTAAATCACTTAATTTTTTACTAACCACAATAAGTCCTGAAACTTATTTCCTATTTATTCGCAATTAATTCAAACAATATTATTTCCAAACACGTTAATATTAATTTAAAATCACAAAATAATATAAAACAACTAGGTCCGATTTACGAATGTTACAGTACCATTACAAAGACCGTTTGGTTGGTCAATATTCCGAAGTAACATAATTGGAACACCAACTTTTAAACATAGACTGTAATTAGGAATACCGGAAAATTTAAGGCTATTCAAAAACTCGTGTGAACCCATTCCAGACTCGTCTTCTTCACTGCAATTATCAGACGCAGAGATACTATCGGAACTGAGATATACAGTCTCATCCCCAGGAACCATAGATATTAGACGCTCATTGATCTTATCAACTTGCTCATGTGTAGGAGCCAAAATAGCTCTCTCTTGAAAATAAGTAGGCTCATACAAATTTTTTATAACATCCGGATATGTAGTAGAGATAATAGACATTTATTGGGATTATAAAGCGAGAATGTGCAGTTCTGCCATCACATAACAAAAGTGACGCAATGCCACTTGATGCAACATTCAAAACAATCTTTCCTTTAGATCTAATGGCCGTAGACAATGTCTTCCATAAAAAAGTTTTTCCGGTACCACCATATCCATAAACGAAGAACACTCCTCCAGAATGTTGGTGCACAACTGCGACATTTAATTGTCTATTGGGCTGTAGTGAACTTGATCCAGATGGTAGAACGTTATTATCCAACATAGAAAGAGGAGCATTATAGCCTGTGAAAATAAACTTACAATTATAACTTAAAATAATAACAACATCTAAATGTTTTTTTTTTTTTTTTTTTTTTTTTTTTTTTTTTTTGTGTTACATATAGGGTGAATACAATAATACCTATTGGAGTAAAGTTAGCAGTAATCTTTTTTCTGCTTGTATTTGGAGTTCTATAACACGAATTATTAGATGTTGTAGATGATAGAACCGGCGAACATGTGTCCAGATGCGTTGAGAGAGAAGACGAATTGGGGGAAATTGTAGGGTTAGGGTTTATGAATCTTGGGGCTTGTGAAATTTGGGGAGGTCTGTTTGTTAATATAACAGAGGATAATTGTACCAGCCGACCATTTCGAATAACACGTTGAAGACGATTTGGGGGTAATTTCAGGGTTAGGGTTTGTGAATCTTGGAGCTTGTGAAGTTTGGGGAGCTCAGCTGTAGCCGGCGACCCTTTTGAATTATACGTGTGTATACTATTGTAATTAATGACTAAGTAATTTAATTAATAAAATAAATTTGATATAGCATTTTTCTTTTTTCTAAAATAATGTTAGTGCTTGCTGATGTCATGCATACGTAAGCGAAGTAATCTGGATTAACCACGTGAGCACCAAAACCAACCTTAGAGAGTGACGAATCAGCATGATGACTTCAGCGTTAGTGTCCATTAATATATAGTAAGATTAATCGGATACGGAACAGATTTGCTTTGGTGTCTACTCTAAAAAGTATTCAAAATATCTTTAAATAGTCTTGAAATTTGGATCATAAATAGGAGTAGAAAATGCAAATTGAACTCGATGGAGTGGACTTTTAAGTACCTAAGTGGCACTTGCTCCAACCTAACGTAAATGTTTTTTCACCTCTACCTAAGTGTTGACGTGTTGTTAACTTAGAAATCATGTTAATACTAAGAATATCTCCAACAAAGGTTTTTAAATGTTTTTTTTTTTACATAAAAGCTTTAGAAAAACTTTTCTTTGTTGGAGCAAAAGCTTTTTTTTTTAATAAAAGTTTGAGATTTGTAGAGTTTTTGAGGTAAAGCTTTTTTTGGGTGTGTTTGGCGTAACTAGCTAGTAGCTGGAGCTTATTTTTGGAGCTGGAAGCTGGAGCTTATATATTTTTTAGAAGTGTTTGATAAAGTAGCTGGAGCTGGAGCTTAATATGTGAATAGACATGAAATGACAAAAAGTAAAACACAAAGACATGTAGAGGGGGTACTTATGTAATTTCACATTCTATAAACTTGTAGCTTATTTTAAAAGTTAGTTGGAGTAGCTTAATTTTTAAGAGCTTATTTTTTCTAAAAGCTCTAATCTTTTTGTTTACCAAACAAAGCTTGTAGCTTGAGCTTATGAAAAAAAAAAGCTTAAGCTCCTAGAAGCTTGTCATCCAAACGTACCCTTTGAATATTTGTGAGTATTAGTTAATAAAGAAAAGCTTTTTAAAAGCAAATTCTCATTGGAGTTAACGTTTTTTTGTAAAGTTTTTATTTTGAAAATCTATGTGGAATTATATAAAAGTTTTGGAAAGCTTTTATAGTTGTGGATGCTCTAAGAATAATTCAAAAAAGCTACACTTTTATGGGAAGCGGGGAAGTTCATGTTAATACTAACTAAACATGTCCAGGGAATGATAATTAACATTCATGAATCTTCCATGTTTCTTCGGAATAACTTGTTTCCCTCTAAATCTTCCCCTATATATACCTGTGTGTGTTAAGCGCTATATACTTGTAATAACAATTGTAATTTCTTATTTATGCAAGGCAACTCCTTGTGTTCCTTAATATGAAGGTCTACCACAATGGTGTTTTCTCTTCGGTAAACTAGTTGGATCAATACTAGAAAAAGTGGCTTACATAGACCTTCCTAAATAGTATAACTATTTCAAGTAATTTGATAGAAACTTAAACACTTCCATTTAACATAGATATCAATTAGTGTGTATTTGCACATAACTTGTTATTTATGAGATATCTTCGATCACCAACATTCAATGACATTCATGAATCTTCCACATTGGAAAACCTTATTTCCATTTGCATCATTCCCATATACATTACGTTATTGTCTTATTTATGCAGAGCAAGTTCATGAGTATTTTACCATTAAGATCTATCGGGACATTGTTTCTTCAAGGAAACCTAATAGAATTTACACTAACGGTTGCGCGATGTATGTCGACTGCGTAGACAAAGATGATTTTTCACCAAACATGATGGATCAAATAATAAAAGAATTTGATTACAGAGATTTTCAAAAATGGCTACTATTTTAAATAATTCAACAAAAACTTATATACTAAATTATAGCTCATAAGGGGTGACATTGACGATATATCACTAATAACTAGCTACGAACAGAATACATAGATAGATTGATATATATGTTACTAGAATATAAGTAACCGGGGAACCATCCATCCCCACGGATGCATAACCCACTTCCTATTTGTAAGAGCGGATTAAGTGGTGGTTCTTGTGCAAGACGATTGATGAAACCATCAAACAATCGAAAGAGAGAAGATAAATTGAAATGAAAATCAATTTAGTGAACATGTGAGATGGTTGAGAGAGAGGAGGCAGAAATGGTGGCAGGTCGATTTTTGAGAATGACCAAGATTCCATAGGGAGATAGATGATCAAGCAATGTAAAATTGAAATGTTTTACGTTCATTTCATCCCATTTAATTTAATTGTGTTGGTCATGCTTGTCAGACTAACTAAATTACTGCTATATTCGGCAAGAAGAATCTTTGAAATTTCTTGAAGGTTAATGTATCATCCATAACATTAATAAAAAAAATTAGTACACTGTTTTATAATGTCAATCTTCACCTAAGGCATGTAATATTTTATTTAATTTTAAATGTAATTCATTTTTTTCCTAGACAAAAAACATAATATATAAAATTGGATCTAAAGAATCACTTGACAGATTAAATGTAACACCCGCCAAATTAGGACTAGTATTTAGTGCCTAATCATATGTTAATACATGTAATTAGTTCTGTGTTAGGCTAATTAATGTATCGAATTATATATATTGTTGAATATATACGAAAATGCGATTTGATTAAATCGTACGCAATTTAAATCGAATGTATTTCGATTCCATGAATACGGACGTTGGTGACACAATTTATATTTAAGTATAAAACATTACTGAGTCGAAACTACTGTTTAAATTTTATTCCCAAAAGTTGTCCCGCTTTGTACAATTAAAAACGTACCTAATTAACAACAAAATACGCAAATTATCTAAATCACATTTTAAATCTTTGAATTATTAAGTAATTGGTAAAACAATTTAATTAAATTATTAAACAAAATTTGTATTTTAAAATGGTTAATTAACGCAGAAAATATTTATTAAAACGTTAAAAGTCGGAGAAAACGAACACCACGCGGAGCGTGGGGCGGAGACTGAAAGTGGAGGATAACCTCCACCTCCCTCCTCTCTTTCCTCATTCAATTCACTTCCACTCTCTCTCTCTCTCCTTTCTCTTTCTCTTCTTTCTCTCTAAAAACATCATCCACCTCTATCATACAAAATCATCAAATAACAACATCAAACGCACTCGAATCGTCAATATTTTTAGAGATTCACGACCACCTCGCAACGATCTACATTTCTATCTTTCCGGATTTCCATTTCGGCAATTTGTAAGTTTCCGACAAAATCTCGAAATCTCTCGATTCTTAGTATTTTTCATTTGTAGTTGTTATTATAACTTGTATATGTCCCTTGCTAAGTATAGAACACGATTTCATAGCTTAAAAACGGGTTTGAAATGGGTTTTTGGCCGGAAAATTCTTGACAGCCGGACTTTCTGGGCTGATGTTCTTCCATGCGACACAAGCCTTGTGTCGCATGTTGTGTCGTATTTTACCTGTTGTGTCGCACGTTATGTCGTATTTCGCATGTTATGTCGTACCAAAAAATTAGTGTCGTAAGTTTTGCGACACAACCATTATGTCGTATTCTATGTCGTATTTTCATACGACACAATCACTATGTCGCTGTTGAATCAACATCTCGCATCTATGCGACACAACCCTTGTGTCGCATAGACATTGTGTCGCATTCCTATGCGACACAACCCTTGTGTCGCATGACAAACTTTTGTGTTGCATATTGTGTCGCAAAACACAGAAAACTCATATTTTTACTAAGTGTTGAGACTCGAAATTTATCACTCGATTTTACCCGAATTCAAATCCCAGATGCGTTTTTCACCAAAGCAATATAGTAGAAATAAAAATTTTTCGAGCTGACCTGGCATCTCGACCCCAGCCAGGGGCCAGCCCCTTGGACCCCGCCAGGGGCGCTGCCCACGGACCCCCGTACTTAGATTCTGTAAGCACATTTCTCACCAAGTGTCAAACTTGTATGACTTCAAAACGCTTATATGATACAACTTTTCAAACATAATGGAATATACTTTTCAAGTATAACACTTCGAAATCAATGTGATAACATCAGGACTATCATTACAATTAATCACCAACGGGCCGTACACGCTTTCAAACACTTAACAAATCAACCAAATCGTAGTAATTTGGACATATATATAGTTGTATAACAACTACAAGGGTGATCTTTTGAGATACCCAATCATGTTTATAACCATCGCGTGTCGTGGACACCCTCAGGTTACAAGTCTTTGGACTTCATCATTCGGCTAATCAACTTACGTTTATTTAAACGCTTACAGACTCAGGTGAGTCTCATAGCCCATCTTTTTACTATTTTACTCAGGGGTGTGATATATTGCTCATTTTAACATGTGAACGCAAGTACAAACATTTCATATACTACATGAGTTTTTCACAACTAATCATTTAAAGTCCTCCGTCAGCATAGTTGTTAATACGTTGTAGCGTGAATATTAGTATATGGTACCATATAGGATTGACCCTCCTCGTTCGGGTTAGCATGCACTAACCGGGTAAACGGACGTACTAATATTTGGGAAGACGAATGTTGATTAGGCATTCGTGGAGGCACCTCGCCCGGAATTCTCTATAGGGGACCCGGCCCTCGAGTTAAGCTCAACTATGTGCTCATGGCTGTATACATATTCATTATCAATTGCTGGATGCAATTCAATCATTATTTAAATCTTGCGGTTCATACTATATTACTTGATTTCAAACCTGTGAGCTCACCAGCTTTAGCTGACCCATTTAGCATGTATCGCAGGTACCAAGCAGTAGGATGTTTCTGCTTCAGGACATTTAGCTCGAGTTAGCATTCAGACGTTTGAGATTTTCTTGCATTAGTATATTTTGTACAAGTACTTATGTACTGAAATCTCCTTTCATTTAAACTCGAGCTATGTAAAGCTATAAATGTTGTAAACATTTCAATATTAATATATTTTGTTAAAACGACGCATATAGAGTCGTTTACTATATATCTTTGTGCTTTGTTATTGATTAGTAACACCCAAATCGTGCTTCGGCAATTCATCCAATTTGGGGGTGTTACAGATTGGTATCAGAGCCTAAGGTTATAGTGAACTAGGTTGCATTTAGTGGGCCTAGACTATGACCATTAGGCAGTATTCCTTATTAGGTATAACTGGTTCAGTGACTACATCATACGAGTTTAATTTAACATAACCTGATCAACTATGTACAATTAAGCAAAGATGATGTAAGATCCGAAAGTAGTTATGGCTGAACAGGGTACACTAGAAGACTCTGACCTCGAGAGAACCGAGACTTGAACATGTTTATGCTAGACGCTCAATAGGCTATATTCTATAGGAACTATATGAATATAGGCCTCGCTCTTACTAACGCTTTGTCTCAGAAATGGCAAGCGCACCATCAAATTCATCTCGCTCTCAATCCGGGTCGCAGAACCCAAGGGTAGCTAGGAGGAATGCCAGGTTGCCTCGAGCTGGCCCGTACCCCACTCACATTACCTTACCGGCCTTAGCTGCTAGGGTGAACCAACACGAGCAGTGACTTCGCACCATGGATGTAGTGTTGCAGGAAACAAACGAAAACTGGCGACTTACATCTCTTGAACGCATCGAACAAGTCACCGAGGATCACGAAACCACCGTTAACAATGTAGACGTTCTTTTCAACAAAGTGGTGGAGATAAGCGTGGAAACCGCTCTTTAGAAACACAGACTGGAAGAGTGTGAGCAACGCTCACGGGAAACGGATGAATATGCCCGTGGATTAGTACAACGACTAGCATTGGCTGAAGACAATGCCCGTCAGGCTAGCAGACTTGCAAACACTGTGGATCGCCTCATTGAAATGATGGAACAGATTAATCTACGTTGAGTCTAGTGTAGTCTTTGTCTTGTAAACTATCTCGTAATCTAATGACTATCTAGCGCTACTCTATAAATTAGTCGGATGTAACAATTCCCGACACCTTTTGTAATACATCCATGGGATGTAACCTTTGAACTCGTATTATCTATCAAATATTCCTTGCTGTTTCAACTCATATTAATTGCCATTTTTTTTATATTGATGTTATGTATTACCGCTTTTATACATAAACATCTGTGACAAATACAAATTCCTTCAGAATCTCATGTATCTTCATTTCTTTTATTGAAGAATCATGCCGCCAAAGACAAGACCCTACACCGATGCTCAACTTACATCGCTCATAACCTAGGCTGCGACTGAAGCCTTGGCTCGAAATACTCCGCAAAATTCTGCGAGAAACAGCGATGCCGCTGAAACCCCCGCTACTAAACCTTGTTCTTACAAGGACTTTCAGAGCTGCAAACCCTCAAGCTTCAAGGGTACTGAAGGAGCCATCGGACTGATCAGATGGTTCGAGAAGATGGAAACTGTTTTCCGTGTCAGCAAATGCGCGGAGAACGACAAAGTAAACTTCGCCACCTGCTCTCTTGAAGATGATGCCCACTCTTGGTGGAACTCATATACCCAATCAGTGGGTGCTGACAATGCCTACCAACTCTCTTAGGAGGACTTGAAAGCGAAACTCACTGCCAAATACTGCTCAATCGACAAACTCCAGAAGCTGGACTAGGAATTCTGGAACCTAAAGGTTCAGGGCAGTAACATCGATGGTTACACCACCAGATTCCAGCAACTCGCTGCCCTCCGTCCAGCCATGGTAAGCACTGAAACTGATAAAATCAGGAAGTACATCCTTGGTCTTCCTGAGCCTGTTAGAGGGCACGTCGCCTCTTCAAACCAAACCACCATTGACGGTGCAATCTTACTGGCCCAAGACCTGATGTCAATGAGCCAAGATTCTGAACAACCCACTTCATCCTCCCACAACAACAAAAGAAAGTGGTCTGACTACCACAACAACCACTCCAACCAACAAAACAAGAAACCCGACACCATCAAAGCCTACAACACCACCACATACATCAAACGGGGCTACACTGGGAGCAAACCCTATTGTTCCAAGTGCAGCCGTCACCATGAAGGTTCCTGTGGTCCCTTTTGCAACAATTGCAAGAGGTACGGCCACCTCACCAAAGATTGCCAATCTCCTACCAACAATAACCCTAACAACACCAGGACACCCAAAGTCTGCTTTGAGTGTGGGAACCCCGGGCACTTCAGGGACACGTGCCCAAAGCTGAAGAATGACAACAACCGCAACAGCAACAACAACAACACCCGAAGCAGAGCCTTCGTCATCAAATCTGGGGACGCCCGCCAAGACCCGAATGTGGTCTCGGGTATGTTCCACTTCAACAACTTAACTGCTTCTGTTCTATTTGATACTGGTGCTGATAGAAGCTTTATCTCCGATGACTTTTGCCCATTACTTGACATCACTCCTGTTGCCTTAGATGTTAAGTACACTGTAGAGCTAGCAAATGGGAAACTTATAGAAACCAATAGTGTGATAACTAATTGCACTTTTGTAACACCCGACAATTTAAGACTAGAATTTAGTGCCTAATCAAGTTTTAATACATGTAATTAGTTCTGTGTTAGGCTAATTAATGTATCAATTATTATATATATTGTTGAATATATATCTACACAATTATACGATTTGTTTAAATCGTACGAGTTTCAAATCGAATGTATTTCGATTCAATAAATACGGACGTTGGTGAATAATTTTATTAAGTAATACAAGGATTATTAATAATGTTATCGGACTTAAAAACACTATGTCAATAATAGTTAGTATCCAAGTGTTATCACACAATTAATATAAACGCGAATAAAAATGTAATTGCGCAAACAAAATGAGACAAGTCACCTTTTATAATGTGATTATTAAACATTTAGTAAAATGCTTCAACAAAAATACTGGATAATTATTCGTATTTTAAACGAATAATAAAACATAGAAAATAAATATTTAACGTTTAAACGACGGAGAAAACGAACACCACACGGAGCGGAAACGCGGGGCGAAAATGGGAGTTAACCTCCCATTCTCACCATCTTTTTCTTTCACTTTTCACTTTCTTTCTCTCTCTCCTCTCTTATTTTCTCTCTATCACCACCATTTTCACCATACACCTTAAACCACAAAATACTAGCATCAAACCACCTCGAATCTTCAAGCTCGTTTAGGATAAAAGACTCACGGCTTCACGATCTACAACCTTACCTTTCCGGAATTTCATTTCGGCAATTTGTAAGTTTCCGACACAACTTTGAAAACTCTCGTTTTTAAGTTTTATAACTTGATAATTGTTCCTCTAAGCTTGTAATGTCCTAAAATGGGTTGGGTAAAAATATTAGGCTGATCGATGGCCGGAAAATGCGTTTTTGAAGTTGAAACTCCGATCAGATCCCGTAAGTCGCATTTGGCCTGGAGCAAATGCGACGCAGCGACTTACGTCGCACGAATCCTCGACGTCGCATATAGCGACGCAGCCTATTACGTCGCATTGACTTGCGAATGTCGCACATAGCGACGCAGACCTTAACTTCGCCAACTTAACCAACGTCGCATTATCGACGCAGCACTCTACGTCGCATTGAATTGCGAACGTCGCAAAATGCGACGCAAACACTCACGTCGCACCCAACGTCGCACCCAACGTCGCACAAACCAGAAAACACATATTTTCACAGAGTGTCGAGACCCAAAATTTTATCACTCGATTTCACCCAATTTCAAGTCCAGATGCGTTTTTCCTTAAAGCAATATAGTAGAAATAAAAATTTTCCAAGCTGACCTGGCAGCTCGACCCCAGCTAGGGGCTCTGCCCCTTGGACCCCGCCAGGGGCTGCCGCCCCTTGGACCCCGCTAACCAGGGGCGCTGCCCCCGGACCCCCGTACTTAGATTCCGTAAGCACATTTTTACACCAAATGTCGAGCTTATACAACTTCAAATGCTTATGCAATACGACTTTTAGAACATAATGGGACTTATACTTCAAGTGTAACACTTCAAAAACAAGACGATAACAACAACACTTTTATTCCAACTAATCACCAACGTGCCGTACGCGTTTTCAAAATACAATTCAACTAAGTTATTGTAACTTGTATCCATTCAATCAAACAAGTCGTTGTAACTTGTATCAAGTCAATCAAACAAGTCGTAGTAACTTGTAACAATACAATCAACCAAATCGGGGTAATTTGGACATCAAGTTAAACAAACAATTTAAATGGTAGTCTTTCGAGTTACCGGTACAGTTAATAACAATTCAAGTGTCATGGACACATTCAGGTTTCAAGCCTTTGGACTTCAATTCACCGCTAATTACTTCAAGTTTATTAAATTAAACACTTCAAGACTCAGGTGAGTTTCATGGCCCCATTTTCACTACTTTTACCAGGGGTGTGATATTACTACTTCATTTTGTTTTACAAGTAGAACGCAAGTGCCAAACTTCAAATACTACATGAGTTTCAAGCTAATCAATTTAAAGTCCTCCATAGCATAGTCTCTAGTATTTATAGCGTGAATGTTAGTATATGATATCATATGGGATTGACAATCCTCATCCGGGTTAGCACGCACTAACTGGTTGAACGGATGTATTAGCATTTGGGAAGACGAGTGTGGATTAGACACTCGTAGGAGGCATTTCAAGTTAGGTTTCCTTAATTGGGCCTGACAAATCAAGTTAAGCTCAGACTATGTGCTCATGGATTGTATAACTTTTATTTGGCTTAATTGCATTTTAAATTCAATATAAATCTTGCGGTTCTGACAACTATACATTGACATACAAACCTGTGAACTCACCAGCGTTTTCGCTGACCCATTTTAGTATTTATCACAGGTACCCAGCAGTAGGTTGGCTGCACAAGCAGGGATTATTAGCTCGAGTCAGCATACATACAACTAGAGATTTGATTGCATTATTATATTTTGTAAAAGTAATTATGCCATGTAATCTCTCAATTTCAGGAACCGAGCTAATGTAACATTGTTTTGGTGTAAACGGTTACTTTATTAATAGAAGTTTAAAACGACGCATATAGTGGTCGTTCATTATTATCTTATGTGCTTTGTATATTGATTAGTGACACCCAAATCGAGCTTCCGCAATTCAATCAAATTTGGGGGTGTCACAGATTGGTATCAGATCCTAAGGTTATAGTAAACTAGGTTGCATTTAGTGGACCTAGACTATGACCGTTAGGCGGTATTCCCTATTTGGTATAACCAGTTCAGAGATTACAGCATACGAGTTTAATTTAACATATCTTGATCAACTATGTACAATTAAATAAAGATGATGTAAGATCTGAAGGAAGTTATGGCTGAACAGGATACACTAGTTGACTCTGACATCGAGAGAAACGGGACTTAAAACTTGTCTGTGTTAGACACTCAATAGGCGGCTATGTGATATATCTGTATATACATAAGTAAGCCTCAATTCAAGCTTAGGCTATATTATATATGTATTATACGAATATAGGCCTTTCAATTGCTAACGTTCTGTCTCAGAATGGCAAACACACCACCAAACTCATCCCGTTCCCATCCGTACGAATCACAAGGTTCAAGGGTAGCTAGGAGGAACCCCAGGTTGCCTCGAGCAGGCCCATACCCCAATCAATTCACACTAACGGATTTGTCCGCTAGGCTACACCGTCACGAGCAACAACTACGTGACATGGACATCGAGTTGCAAGAGACCCGAGAAAACTGGACACTCACCCTAATGGGACAAGTTGCTCAGGTCTCTGAAGACCATGAAAACACTATCAACAATATGAACGTTCTCGAAAATCGAGTGGGTGAAACCATCGAGACCATGGAGATCGTTCACAATCAAGTGACTGACAATCACAACGAAATCACTGTCCTGCGATCAAGGTTGACTCAGTGCGAGACACGCCTGAGGGAAACCGAGGAGGCACTCAGAATGGTTGGCCGACTTGCAGAGTCCGTTGACCGTCTCACTGCCTTAATGCCACAACTCAATCTTCGTCAGAATTAGCTTAGGCTGAATCTGCACTTCATAACGCTTTCGTAGGACTAATGTAAATTGACCGGATGAAATAATTCCCGGAACTTTTGGCACAATATCTAAGTCTGTAACTTTTGAATTCTCAAACTCGAAATTGTCTGTAATCGTTTAACAATTTAATATCAATTGACAATTTCTTTCGATTTAAATCTATATTATGGAACTATTACACTTGTGATGTGTATATTGTCGCTTAAATACATACATCTACCACAATTATCATTCTGGTACAATTTCTTACGTACCTATTGTTTCTTTTCTTGAAGAACCATGCCGCCGAAGAAAAAGAGTTACAGTGAAGCTGAACTCGCTGCTGCCGTTACTCGGGCCGTAGCCGATGCCTTGGCTGCTCGGGATTCAATCCGAACGACTGAGGAAACAGTCAGTACCACCACCACTCCTGCTGTCAAGCCTTGTTCCTACAAGGATTTTCTCAGCTGTAAACCACTGTATTTCAAGGGCACGGAAGGTGCCATTGGCTTGATCCATTGGATTGAGCATATGGAATCTGTTTTCAGTCTCTGCGATTGCACTGAGAACAACAAGGTCAAATTAGCTGCTTACACCTTTCAGGAAGGTGCACTCACGTGGTGGAAAACCCACGCAAACTCTGTAGGCCTTGAGGTTGCAAATCGGCTTCCTTGGGCCGAACTGAAGAAGAAACTGACAGAAAAATACTGTCCTGAAGAAGAGCTGCACAGGCTGGAGGAAGAATTCTGGCACCTAGCTGTGCAGGGAAATGATGTTGCTGAATATACCACCAAATTCCAGCAGTTTGCTTTACTATGCCCGAGTTTGGTTGAACCGGAAAGTAAGGGAATCAAAAGATACATCCGCGGACTCCCTGAGAGCATCCAGGGAAATGTCGCCTCATCCAAACCAACCACCACTGAGAGTGCCATTAGATTGGCCCACGAACTCATGGCCCTAGTTGTCAGCCGTGAGACCTCCAACACCTCATTCTCCAACAACAACAAACGCAAATCCACTGAACACCACCACAACTCAAACAAGAAAAACAACACCATCCAAGTTTACACTACCAACTCTGAATCCAACCGCAGCTACACCGGGGACAGGCCTTATTGTCCCAAGTGTAACTATCACCACTTTGGTCAGTGCAGGACCCCTTGCAACAACTGCAGGAGGAACGGGCATTTGACTAAGGATTGCCGAGCCCCCAAATCCAACAACAACCCCCCTAACAAAAATGCCCAACAATCTAAGTCCTGCTATGAATGTGGGAACCCAGGACACTTTAGGGATATGTGCCCTAAATTAAAGAATAAGGGCAACAACAACAACAACCACAGCCGCAACAACAACAACAACAACAACAACAACAACAACAGCCGCAACAACAACAACGTCAAAAGTAGCGCCTTCGTGATCAACTCAGGGGACGCCCGTCAGGACCCGAATGTGGTCACGGGTATGTTCCTCCTCAACAATTTAACTGCTTCTATTCTGTTTGATACTGGTGCCGATAGAAGTTTTATTTCCGATGAATTTTGCCCTCTACTTGACATCACACCTGTTGCTTTTGACGTTAAGTACACCGTAGAGCTAGCAAATGGCAAATTGATAGAAACCAATAGTGTGATACCTAATTGCACTTTATATCTAGCTGACGAAATCTTCTCCATAGATCTTATGCCTGTTGAGATAGGAAGTTTCGATGTCATCGTAGGAATGGACTGGTTATCCAAACATCGCGCTGAAATCATTTTCTATGACAAAATTGTTCGTATACCTCTCGCCGTCGGTAGAACCTTGGTCATACAGGGGGAGACCGGTGGGATGAGGCTTAACCTCATATCTTGCCTAAAAACCCGAAAATTTCTGAGAAAGGGTTATCCAGCAATCCTCGCGCATATCATGGAGAAAAAGTCGGAGGAGAAGCGACTTGAGGATGTTCCAATTGTTCGAGACTTTCCTGAAGTCTTTCCCGAAGAACTACCTGGTCTACCACCAACAAGACAGGTTGAGTTCTCAATCGATCTTGTACCAGGTGCTGCGCCTGTAGCCCGAGCACCATACCGTTTAGCTCTATCCGAACTTCAGGAGTTGTCTACCCAATTACAGGAACTCCTGGAACGAGGATTTTTCAGGCCGAGTTCTTCACCTTGGGGAGCTCCGGTCCTATTTGTCAAGAAGAAAGACGGTTCTTTTCGAATGTGTATCGACTACCGAGAGTTGAACAAGTTAACTGTCAAGAACCGGTATCCACTCCCTCGAATCGATGACCTGTTCGACCAACTTCAAGGTTCAAGTGTCTACTCAAAAATTGATCTGCGATCAGGATATCATCAGTTACGAGTTCGCGACATCGATTTACAAAAACGGCTTTCAGAACTCGTTACGGGCACTACGAATTCCAAGTGATGCCATTCGGCCTAACCAACGCACCGGCGGTATTCATGGACCTTATGAATCGGGTGTGTAAACCTTACCTTGACAAGTTTGTCATTGTCTTTATCGATGACATACTCATTTACTCGCGCAACGAGCAAGAACATGCGCAACACCTCAAAACCATCCTTGAACTACTTAAACACGAGGAGCTCTATGCCAAATTCTCTAAGTGTGAGTTCTGGATTCAAACCGTTCAATTCCTTGGTCACGTGATCGACAGTCAGGGGATTCACGTTGACACATCAAAAATCGAGGCTATCAAAGACTGGCAAGCACCCACCACTGCAACTGAAGTACGTCAATTTTTGGGTCTTGCCGGGTATTACCGACGATTCATTGAAAATTTCTCCAAAATAGCTCAACCACTCACGACACTAACCCAGAAAGACAAAAAGTTTGACTGGACTGATAAACAAGAGTCGGCATTCCAACTCCTAAAACAAAAGCTTTGCAGTGCTCCTATTCTATCATTACCCGAGGGCACCGATGACTTCGTGGTATACTGCGATGCTTCTCATCAAGGTCTCGGTTGCGTGCTTATGCAACGAGACAAAGTCATAGCTTATGCTTCCCGACAGCTCAAGATCCATGAAAAGAATTACACCACCCACGACCTCGAGTTAGGAGCCGTCGTTTTCGCCCTCAAAATCTGGAGACATTATCTCTATGGCACCAGGTGCACAATCTTTACAGACCACAAAAGTCTCCAACACATATTCGATCAGAAGGATCTCAACATGAGGCAACGTCGATGGGTCGAGTTGCTTACCGATTACGACTGCGAGCTCAAATATCATCCAGGCAAAGCAAATGTTGTTGCTGATGCCCTCAGTCGGAAAGAGCGAGTGAAACCACTTCGGGTTCGAGCCGTCAGTATGACTATTCACAACAATTTAAACATTCAAATTCTCACTGCTCAACTCGAAGCCTTGAAACCCGAAAATGTCAAAGATGAAGCCTTGTGGGGCATGGACAAACAATTCGAAATCAAACCTAACGGGATTAGGTATTTCTCAAACCGAATCTGGTTGCCTAAATTTGGGAACCTACGAGACTTGGTGATGGATGAAGCTCACAAGTCCAAATATTCTATCCATCCGGGGTCCGATAAAATGTACCACGGTATCAAAGACTTCTACTGGTGGCCCAACATGAAAGCTGAAATCGCCACCTATGTCAGCAAGTGCCTTACTTGCTCCAAGGTCAAAATCGAATACCAAAAACCCTCTGGTTTACTTCAACAACCCAGTCTTCCTGAATGGAAATGGGAACAAATTGCCATGGACTTCATAACTAAACTACCCAAATCCTCGAGCGGTTGCGATACCATTTGGGTGATCGTGGATCGTCTCACAAAGTCTGCGCACTTCCTGGCAATCAAGGAATCCGACAAAATGGAACGCCTCACCAGTATTTATCTGAAGGAAATCGTGACCAAACACGGTGTTCCAATCTCAATTATCTCCGATAGAGATAGTCGTTTCACTTCACAATTTTGGCAATCACTTCAAAAATCTCTGGGTACTCGACTTGATATGAGTACCGCATACCATCCTCAAACCGACGGCCAAAGTGAACGAACAATTCAAACACTAGAAGACATGCTACGGGCCTGCGTAGTAGACTTCGCTGTAAACTGGGAAAAACACCTACCATTGTGCGAGTTCTCGTACAACAACAGTTATCATACCAGCATTAAAGCTGCACCTTTCGAGGCACTGTACGGTCGTAAGTGCCGGTCACCTATCTGTTGGACCGAAGTTGGGGATAGTCAACTCACAGGTCCAGAAATCATTCACGAGACGACCGAGAGAATAGTCGAAATTCAAAACAAACTCAAGGCCGCGCGTGATCGTCAGAAAAGTTATGCTGACGTGAGACGCAAACCACTCGAGTTCCAGGTTGGGGACCGAGTACTACTCAAAGTATCACCTTGGAAAGGCGTAATCCGTTTTGGCAAACGAGGGAAGTTGAATCCCATATACATTGGACCATTCGAGATCCTCGAAAGGATTGGTCCAGTGGCTTATCGATTGCAGCTGCCATCCGAACTCAGCAGCGTACATCCCACATTTCATGTTTCAAATCTGAAGAAGTGTCTGTCTGATGAGACACTTATCATTCCACTCGATGAAATTCGAGTTGACGAGAAACTTCACTTTGTTGAGGAACCCGCCGAAATCATGGACCGTGAGGTCAAACAACTTAAACAAAGTCGTATTCCCATCGTCAAAGTTAGGTGGAATTCGCGGCGCGGTCCGGAATTCACCTGGGAACGAGAAGACCAGATGAGACTCAAGTATCCTCAACTCTTCACTGACTCAGCTTCAAACACAACTTCAACATAAATTTCGGGACGAAATTCTTCTAACAGGGGGAGAATGTGACACCCGACAATTTAGGACTAGAATTTAGTGCCTAATCAAGTTTTAATACATGTAATTAGTTCTGTGTTAGGCTAATTAATGTATCAATTATTATATATATTGTTGAATATATATCTACACAATTATACGATTTGTTTAAATCGTACGAGTTTCAAATCGAATGTATTTCGATTCAATAAATACTGACGTTGGTGAATAATTTTATTAAGTAATACAAGGATTATTAATAATGTTATCGGACTTAAAAACACTATGTCAATAATAGTTAGTATCCAAGTGTTATCACACAATTAATATAAACGCGAATAAAAATGTAATTGCGCAAACAAAATGAGACAAGTCACCTTTTATAATGTGATTATTAAACATTTAGTAAAATGCTTCAACAAAAATACTGGATAATTATTCGTATTTTAAACGAATAATAAAACATAGAAAATAAATATTTAACGTTTAAACGACGGAGAAAACGAACACCACAAGGAGCGGAAACGCGGGGCGAAAATGGGAGTTAACCTCCCATTCTCACCATCTTTTTCTTTCACTTTTCACTTTCTTTCTCTCTCTCCTCTCTTATTTTCTCTCTATCACCACCATTTTCACCATACACCTTAAACCACAAAATACTAGCATCAAACCATCTCGAATCTTCAAGCTCGTTTAGGATAAAAGACTCACGGCTTCACGATCTACAACCTTACCTTTCCGGAATTTCATTTCGGCAATTTGTAAGTTTCCGACACAACTTCGAAAACTCTCGTTTTTAAGTTTTATAACTTGATAATTGTTCCTCTAAGCTTGTAATGTCCTAAAATGGGTTGGGTAAAAATATTAGGCTGATCGATGGCCGGAAAATGCGTTTTTGAAGTTGAAACTCCGATCAGATCCCGTAAGTCGCATTTGGCCTGGAGCAAATGCGACGCAGCGACTTACGTCGCACGAATCCTCGACGTCGCATATAGCGACGCAGCCTATTACGTCGCATTGACTTGCGAATGTCGCACATAGCGACGCAGACCTTAACTTCGCCAACTTAACCAACGTCGCATTATCGACGCAGCACTCTACGTCGCATTGAATTGCGAACGTCGCAAAATGCGACGCAAACACTCACGTCGCACCCAACGTCGCACCCAACGTCGCACAAACCAGAAAACACAGATTTTCACAGAGTGTCGAGACCCAAAATTTTATCACTCGATTTCACCCAATTTCAAGTCCAGATGCGTTTTTCCTTAAAGCAATATAGTAGAAATAAAAATTTTCCAAGCTGACCTGGCAGCTCGACCCCAGCTAGGGGCTCTGCCCCTTGGACCCCGCCAGGGGCTGCCGCCCCTTGGACCCCGCTAACCAGGGGCGCTGCCCCCGGACCCCCGTACTTAGATTCCGTAAGCACATTTTTACACCAAATGTCGAGCTTATACAACTTCAAATGCTTATGCAATACGACTTTTAGAACATAATGGGACTTATACTTCAAGTGTAACACTTCAAAAACAAGACGATAACAACAACACTTTTATTCCAACTAATCACCAACGTGCCGTACGCGTTTTCAAAATACAATTCAACTAAGTTATTGTAACTTGTATCCATTCAATCAAACAAGTCGTTGTAACTTGTATCAAGTCAATCAAACAAGTCGTAGTAACTTGTAACAATACAATCAACCAAATCGGGGTAATTTGGACATCAAGTTAAACAAACAATTTAAATGGTAGTCTTTCGAGATACCGGTACAATTAATAACAATTCAAGTGTCGTGGACACATTCAGGTTTCAAGCCTTTGGACTTCAATTCACCGCTAATTACTTCAAGTTTATTAAATTAAACACTTCAAGACTCAGGTGAGTTTCATGGCCCCATTTTCACTACTTTTACCAGGGGTGTGATATTACTACTTCATTTTGTTTTACAAGTAGAACGCAAGTGCCAAACTTCAAATACTACATGAGTTTCAAGCTAATCAATTTAAAGTCCTCCATAGCATAGTCTCTAGTATTTATAGCGTGAATGTTAGTATATGATATCATATGGGATTGACAATCCTCATCCGGGTTAGCACGCACTAACCGGTTGAACGGATGTATTAGCATTTGGGAAGACGAGTGTGGATTAGACACTCGTAGGAGGCATTTCAAGTTAGGTTTCCTTAATTGGGCCTGACAAATCAAGTTAAGCTCAGACTATGTGCTCATGGATTGTATAACTTTTATTTTGCTTAATTGCATTTTAAATTCAATATAAATCTTGCGGTTCTGACAACTATACATTGACATACAAACCTGTGAGCTCACCAGCGTTTTCGCTGACCCATTTTAGTATTTATCACAGGTACCCAGCAGTAGGTTGGCTGCACAAGCAGGGATTATTAGCTCGAGTCAGCATACATACAACTAGAGATTTGATTGCATTATTATATTTTGTAAAAGTAATTATGCCATGTAATCTCTCAATTTCAGGAACCGAGCTAATGTAACATTGTTTTGGTGTAAACGGTTACTTTATTAATACAAGTTTAAAACGACGCATATAGTGGTCGTTCATTATTATCTTATGTGCTTTGTATATTGATTAGTGACACCCAAATCGAGCTTCCGCAATTCAATCAAATTTGGGGGTGTCACAGATTGGTATCAGAGCCTAAGGTTATAGTAAACTAGGTTGCATTTAGTGGACCTAGACTATGACCGTTAGGCGGTATTCCCTATTTGGTATAACCAGTTCAGAGATTACAGCATACGAGTTTAATTTAACATATCTTGATCAACTATGTACAATTAAATAAAGATGATGTAAGATCTGAAGGAAGTTATGGCTGAACAGGATACACTAGTTGACTCTGACATCGAGAGAAACGGGACTTAAAACTTGTCTGTGTTATACACTCAATAGGTGGCTATGTGATATATCTCTATATACATAAGTAAGCCTCAATTCAAGCTTAGGCTATATTATATATGTATTATACGAATATAGGCCTTTCAATTGCTAACGTTCTGTCTCAGAATGGCAAACACACCACCAAACTCATCCCGTTCCCATCCGTACGAATCACAAGGTTCAAGGGTAGCTAGGAGGAACCCCAGGTTGCCTCGAGCAGGCCCATACCCCAATCAATTCACACTAACGGATTTGTCCGCTAGGCTACACCGTCACGAGCAACAACTACGTGACATGGACATCGAGTTGCAAGAGACCCGAGAAAACTGGACACTCACCCTAATGGGACAAGTTGCTCAGGTCTCTGAAGACCATGAAAACACTATCAACAATATGAACGTTCTCGAAAATCGAGTGGGTGAAACCATCGAGACCATGGAGATCGTTCACAATCAAGTGACTGACAATCACAACGAAATCACTGTCCTGTGATCAAGGTTGACTCAGTGCGAGACACGCCTGAGGGAAACCGAGGAGGCACTCAGAATGGTTGGCCGACTTGCAGAGTCCGTTGACCGTCTCACTGCCTTAATGCCACAACTCAATCTTCGTCAGAATTAGCTTAGGCTGAATCTGCACTTCATAACGCTTTCGTAGGACTAATGTAAATTGACCGGATGAAATAATTCCCGGAACTTTTGGCACAATATCTAAGTCTGTAACTTTTGAATTCTCAAACTCGAAATTGTCTGTAATCGTTTAACAATTTAATATCAATTGACAATTTCTTTCGATTTAAATCTATATTATGGAACTATTACACTTGTGATGTGTATATTGTCGCTTAAATACATACATCTACCACAATTATCATTCTGGTACAATTTCTTACGTACCTATTGTTTCTTTTCTTGAAGAACCATGCCGCCGAAGAAAAAGAGTTACAGTGAAGCTGAACTCGCTGCTGCCGTTACTCGGGCCGTAGCCGATGCCTTGGCTGCTCGGGATTCAATCCGAACGACTGAGGAAACAGTCAGTACCACCACCACTCCTGCTGTCAAGCCTTGTTCCTACAAGGATTTTCTCAGCTGTAAACCACTGTATTTCAAGGGCACGGAAGGTGCCATTGGCTTGATCCATTGGATTGAGCATATGGAATCTGTTTTCAGTCTCTGCGATTGCACTGAGAACAACAAGGTCAAATTCGCTGCTTACACCTTTCAGGAAGGTGCACTCACGTGGTGGAAAACCCACGCAAACTCTGTAGGCCTTGAGGTTGCAAATCGGCTTCCTTGGGCCGAACTGAAGAAGAAACTGACAGAAAAATACTATCCTGAAGAAGAGCTGCACAGGCTGGAGGAAGAATTCTGGCACCTAGCTGTGCAGGGAAATGATGTTGCTGAATATACCACCAAATTCCAGCAGTTTGCTTTACTATGCCCGAGTTTGGTTGAACCGGAAAGTAAGGGAATCAAAAGATACATCCGCGGACTCCCTGAGAGCATCCAGGGAAATGTCGCCTCATCCAAACCAACCACCACTGAGAGTGCCATTAGATTGGCCCACGAACTCATGGCCCTAGTTGTCAGCCGTGAGACCTCCAACACCTCATTCTCCAACAACAACAAACGCAAATCCACTGAACACCACCACAACTCAAACAAGAAAAACAACGCCATCCAAGTTTACACTACCAACTCTGAATCCAACAGCAGCTACACCGGGGACAGGCCTTATTGTCCCAAGTGTAACTATCACCACTTTGGTCAGTGCAGGACCCCTTGCAACAACTGCAGGAGGTACGGGCATTTGACTAAGGATTGCCGAGCCCCCAAATCCAACAACAACCCCCCTAACAAAAATGCCCAACAATCTAAGTCCTGCTATGAATGTGGGAACCCAGGACACTTTAGGGATATGTGCCCTAAATTAAAGAATAAGGGCAACAACAACAACAACAACAGCCGCAACAACAACAACAACAACAGCCGCAACAACAACAACGTCAAAAGTAGCGCCTTCGTGATCAACTCAGGGGACGCCCGTCAGGACCCGAATGTGGTCACGGGTATGTTCCTCCTCAACAATTTAACTGCTTCTATTCTGTTTGATACTGGTGCCGATAGAAGTTTTATTTCCGATGAATTTTGCCCTCTACTTGACATCACACCTGTTGCTTTAGACGTTAAGTACACCGTAGAGCTAGCAAATGGCAAATTGATAGAAACCAATAGTGTGATACCTAATTGCACTTTATATCTAGCTGACGAAATCTTCTCCATAGATCTTATGCCTGTTGAGATAGGAAGTTTCGATGTCATCGTAGGAATGGACTGGTTATCCAAACATCGCGCTGAAATCATTTTCTATGACAAAATTGTTCGTATACCTCTCGCCGTCGGTAGAACCTTGGTCATACAGGGGGAGACCGGTGGGATGAGGCTTAACCTCATATCTTGCCTAAAAACCCGAAAATTTCTGAGAAAGGGTTATCCAGCAATCCTCGCGCACATCATGGAGAAAAAGTCGGAGGAGAAGCGACTTGAGGATGTTCCAATTGTTCGAGACTTTCCTGAAGTCTTTCCCGAAGAACTACCTGGTCTACCACCAACAAGACAGGTTGAGTTCTCAATCGATCTTGTACCAGGTGCTGCGCCTGTGGCCCGAGCACCATACCGTTTAGCTCTATCCGAACTTCAGGAGTTGTCTACCCAATTACAGGAACTCCTGGAACGAGGATTTTTCAGGCCGAGTTCTTCACCTTGGGGAGATCCGGTCCTATTTGTCAAGAAGAAAGACGGTTCTTTTCGAATGTGTATCGACTACCGAGAGTTGAACAAGTTAACTGTCAAGAACCGGTATCCACTCCCTCGAATCGATGACCTGTTCGACCAACTTCAAGGTTCAAGTGTCTACTCAAAAATTGATCTGCGATCAGGATATCATCAGTTACGAGTTCGCGACATCGATTTACAAAAACGGCTTTCAGAACTCGTTACGGGCACTACGAATTCCAAGTGATGCCATTCGGCCTAACCAACGCACCGGCGGTATTCATGGACCTTATGAATCGGGTGTGTAAACCTTACCTTGACAAGTTTGTCATTGTCTTTATCGATGACATACTCATTTACTCGCGCAACGAGCAAGAACATGCGCAACACCTCAAAACCATCCTTGAACTACTTAAACACGAGGAGCTCTATGCCAAATTCTCTAAGTGTGAGTTCTGGATTCAAACCGTTCAATTCCTTGGTCACGTGATCGACAGTCAGGGGATTTACGTTGACACATCAAAAATCGAGGCTATCAAAGACTGGCAAGCACCCACCACTGCAACTGAAGTACGTCAATTTTTGGGTCTTGCCGGGTATTACCGACGATTCATTGAAAATTTCTCCAAAATAGCTCAACCACTCACGACACTAACCCAGAAAGACAAAAAGTTTGACTGGACTGATAAACAAGAGTCGGCATTCCAACTCCTAAAACAAAAGCTTTGCAGTGCTCCTATTCTATCATTACCCGAGGGCACCGATGACTTCGTGGTATACTGCGATGCTTCTCATCAAGGTCTCGGTTGCGTGCTTATGCAACGAGACAAAGTCATAGCTTATGCTTCCCGACAGCTCAAGATCCATGAAAAGAATTACACCACCCACGACCTCGAGTTAGGAGCCGTCGTTTTCGCCCTCAAAATCTGGAGACATTATCTCTATGGCACCAGGTGCACAATCTTTACAGACCACAAAAGTCTCCAACACATATTCGATCAGAAGGATCTCAACATGAGGCAACGTCGATGGGTCGAGTTGCTTACCGATTACGACTGCGAGCTCAAATATCATCCAGGCAAAGCAAATGTTGTTGCTGATGCCCTCAGTCGGAAAGAGCGAGTGAAACCACTTCGGGTTCGAGCCGTCAGTATGACTATTCACAACAATTTAAACATTCAAATTCTCACTGCTCAACTCGAAGCCTTGAAACCCGAAAATGTCAAAGATGAAGCCTTGTGGGGCATGGACAAACAATTCGAAATCAAACCTAACGGGATTAGGTATTTCTCAAACCGAATCTGGTTGCCTAAATTTGGGAACCTACGAGACTTGGTGATGGATGAAGCTCACAAGTCCAAATATTCTATCCATCCGGGGTCCGATAAAATGTACCACGGTATCAAAGACTTCTACTGGTGGCCCAACATGAAAGCTGAAATCGCCACCTATGTCAGCAAGTGCCTTACTTGCTCCAAGGTCAAAATCGAATACCAAAAACCCTCTGGTTTACTTCAACAACCCAGTCTTCCTGAATGGAAATGGGAACAAATTGCCATGGACTTCATAACTAAACTACCCAAATCCTCGAGCGGTTGCGATACCATTTGGGTGATCGTGGATCGTCTCACAAAGTCTGCGCACTTCCTAGCAATCAAGGAATCCGACAAAATGGAACGCCTCACCAGTATTTATCTGAAGGAAATCGTGACCAAACACGGTGTTCCAATCTCAATTATCTCCGATAGAGATAGTCGTTTCACTTCACAATTTTGGCAATCACTTCAAAAATCTCTGGGTACTCGACTTGATATGAGTACCGCATACCATCCTCAAACCGACGGCCAAAGTGAACGAACAATTCAAACACTAGAAGACATGCTACGGGCCTGCGTAGTAGACTTCGCTGTAAACTGGGAAAAACACCTACCATTGTGCGAGTTCTCGTACAACAACAGTTATCATACCAGCATTAAAGCTGCACCTTTCGAGGCACTGTACGGTCGTAAGTGCCGGTCACCTATCTGTTGGACCGAAGTTGGGGATAGTCAACTCACAGGTCCAGAAATCATTCACGAGACGACCGAGAGAATAGTCGAAATTCAAAACAAACTCAAGGCCGCGCGTGATCGTCAGAAAAGTTATGCTGACGTGAGACGCAAACCACTCGAGTTCCAGGTTGGGGACCGAGTACTACTCAAAGTATCACCTTGGAAAGGCGTAATCCGTTTTGGCAAACGAGGGAAGTTGAATCCCATATACATTGGACCATTCGAGATCCTCGAAAGGATTGGTCCAGTGGCTTATCGATTGCAGCTGCCATCCGAACTCAGCAGCGTACATCCCACATTTCATGTTTCAAATCTGAAGAAGTGTCTGTCTGATGAGACACTTATCATTCCACTCGATGAAATTCGAGTTGACGAGAAACTTCACTTTGTTGAGGAACCCGCCGAAATCATGGACCGTGAGGTCAAACAACTTAAACAAAGTCGTATTCCCATTGTCAAAGTTAGGTGGAATTCGCGGCGCGGTCCGGAATTCACCTGGGAACGAGAAGACCAGATGAGACTCAAGTATCCTCAACTCTTCACTGACTCAGCTTCAAACACAACTTCAACATAAATTTCGGGACGAAATTCTTCTAACAGGGGGAGAATGTGACACCCGACAATTTAGGACTAGAATTTAGTGCCTAATCAAGTTTTAATACATGTAATTAGTTCTGTGTTAGGCTAATTAATGTATCAATTATTATATATATTGTTGAATATATATCTACACAATTATACGATTTGTTTAAATCGTACGAGTTTCAAATCGAATGTATTTCGATTCAATAAATACGGACGTTGGTGAATAATTTTATTAAGTAATACAAGGATTATTAATAATATTATCGGACTTAAAAACACTATGTCAATAATAGTTAGTATCCAAGTGTTATCACACAATTAATATAAACGCGAATAAAAATGTAATTGCGCAAACAAAATGAGACAAGTCACCTTTTATAATGTGATTATTAAACATTTAGTAAAATGCTTCAACAAAAATACTGGATAATTATTCGTATTTTAAACGAATAATAAAACATAGAAAATAAATATTTAACGTTTAAACGACGGAGAAAACGAACACCACACGGAGCGGAAACGCGGGGCGAAAATGGGAGTTAACCTCCCATTCTCACCATCTTTTTCTTTCACTTTTCACTTTCTTTCTCTCTCTCCTCTCTTATTTTCCCTCTATCACCACCATTTTCACCATACACCTTAAACCACAAAATACTAGCATCAAACCACCTCGAATCTTCAAGCTCGTTTAGGATAAAAGACTCACGGCTTCACGATCTACAACCTTACCTTTCCGGAATTTCATTTCGGCAATTTGTAAGTTTCCGACACAACTTCGAAAACTCTCGTTTTTAAGTTTTATAACTTGATAATTGTTCCTCTAAGCTTGTAATGTCCTAAAATGGGTTGGGTAAAAATATTAGGCTGATCGATGGCCGGAAAATGCGTTTTTGAAGTTGAAACTCCGATCAGATCCCGTAAGTCGCATTTGGCCTGGAGCAAATGCGACGCAGCGACTTACGTCGCACGAATCCTCGACGTCGTATATAGCGACGCAGCCTATTACGTCGCATTGACTTGCGAATGTCGCACATAGCGACGCAGACCTTAACTTCGCCAACTTAACCAACGTCGCATTATCGACGCAGCACTCTACGTCGCATTGAATTGCGAACGTCGCAAAATGCGACAAAAACACACACGTCGCACCCAACGTCGCACCCAACGTCGCACAAACCAGAAAACACAGATTTTCACAGAGTGTCGAGACCCAAAATTTTATCACTCGATTTCACCCAATTTCAAGTCCAGATGCGTTTTTCCTTAAAGCAATATAGTAGAAATAAAAATTTTCCAAGCTGACCTGGCAGCTCGACCCCAGCTAGGGGCTCTGCCCCTTGGACCCCGCCAGGGGCTGCCGCCCCTTGGACCCCGCTAACCAGGGGCGCTGCCCCCGGACCCCCGTACTTAGATTCCGTAAGCACATTTTTACACCAAATGTCGAGCTTATACAACTTCAAATGCTTATGCAATACGACTTTTAGAACATAATGGGACTTATACTTCAAGTGTAACACTTCAAAAACAAGACGATAACAACAACACTTTTATTCCAACTAATCACCAACGTGCCGTACGCGTTTTCAAAATACAATTCAACTAAGTTATTGTAACTTGTATCCATTCAATCAAACAAGTCGTTGTAACTTGTATCAAGTCAATCAAACAAGTCGTAGTAACTTGTAACAATACAATCAACCAAATCGGGGTAATTTGGACATCAAGTTAAACAAACAATTTAAATGGTAGTCTTTCGAGATACCGGTACAATTAATAACAATTCAAGTGTCGTGGACACATTCAGGTTTCAAGCCTTTGGACTTTAATTCACCGCTAATTACTTCAAGTTTATTAAATTAAACACTTCAAGACTCAGGTGAGTTTCATGGCCCCATTTTCACTACTTTTACCAGGGGTGTGATATTACTACTTCATTTTGTTTTACAAGTAGAACGCAAGTGCCAAACTTCAAATACTACATGAGTTTCAAGCTAATCAATTTAAAGTCCTCCATAGCATAGTCTCTAGTATTTATAGCGTGAATGTTAGTATATGATATCATATGGGATTGACAATCCTCATCCGGGTTAGCACGCACTAACCGGTTGAACGGATGTATTAGCATTTGGGAAGACGAGTGTGGATTAGACACTCGTAGGAGGCATTTCAAGTTAGGTTTCCTTAATTGGGCCTGACAAATCAAGTTAAGCTCAGACTATGTGCTCATGGATTGTATAACTTTTATTTTGCTTAATTGCATTTTAAATTCAATATAAATCTTGCGGTTCTGACAACTATACATTGACATACAAACCTGTGAGCTCACCAGCGTTTTCGCTGACCCATTTTAGTATTTATCACAGGTACCCAGCAGTAGGTTGGCTGCACAAGCAGGGATTATTAGCTCGAGTCAGCATACATACAACTAGAGATTTGATTGCATTATTATATTTTGTAAAAGTAATTATGCCATGTAATCTCTCAATTTCAGGAACCGAGCTAATGTAACATTGTTTTGGTGTAAACGGTTACTTTATTAATACAAGTTTAAAACGACGCATATAGTGGTCGTTCATTATTATCTTATGTGCTTTGTATATTGATTAGTGACACCCAAATCGAGCTTCCGCAATTCAATCAAATTTGGGGGTGTCACAGATTGGTATCAGAGCCTAAGGTTATAGTAAACTAGGTTGCATTTAGTGGACCTAGACTATGACCGTTAGGCGGTATTCCCTATTTGGTATAACCAGTTCAGAGATTACAGCATACGAGTTTAATTTAACATATCTTGATCAACTATGTACAATTAAATAAAGATGATGTAAGATCTGAAGGAAGTTATGGCTGAACAGGATACACTAGTTGACTCTGACATCGAGAGAAACGGGACTTAAAACTTGTCTGTGTTATACACTCAATAGGTGGCTATGTGATATATCTCTATATACATAAGTAAGCCTCAATTCAAGCTTAGGCTATATTATATATGTATTATATGAATATAGGCCTTTCAATTGCTAACGTTCTGTCTCAGAATGGCAAACACACCACCAAACTCATCCCGTTCCCATCCGTACGAATCACAAGGTTCAAGGGTAGCTAGGAGGAACCCCAGGTTGCCTCGAGCAGGCCCATACCCCAATCAATTCACACTAACGGATTTGTCCGCTAGGCTACACCGTCACGAGCAACAACTACGTGACATGGACATCGAGTTGCAAGAGACCCGAGAAAACTGGACACTCACCCTAATGGGACAAGTTGCTCAGGTCTCTGAAGACCATGAAAACACTATCAACAATATGAACGTTCTCGAAAATCGAGTGGGTGAAACCATCGAGACCATGGAGATCGTTCACAATCAAGTGACTGACAATCACAACGAAATCACTGTCCTGCGATCAAGGTTGACTCAGTGCGAGACACGCCTGAGGGAAACCGAGGAGGCACTCAGAATGGTTGGCCGACTTGCAGAGTCCGTTGACCGTCTCACTGCCTTAATGCCACAACTCAATCTTCGTCAGAATTAGCTTAGGCTGAATCTGCACTTCATAACGCTTTCGTAGGACTAATGTAAATTGACCGGATGAAATAATTCCCGGAACTTTTGGCACAATATCTAAGTCTGTAACTTTTGAATTCTCAAACTCGAAATTGTCTGTAATCGTTTAACAATTTAATATCAATTGACAATTTCTTTCGATTTAAATCTATATTATGGAACTATTACACTTGTGATGTGTATATTGTCGCTTAAATACATACATCTACCACAATTATCATTCTGGTACAATTTCTTACGTACCTATTGTTTCTTTTCTTGAAGAACCATGCCGCCGAAGAAAAAGAGTTACAGTGAAGCTGAACTCGCTGCTGCCGTTACTCGGGCCGTAGCCGATGCCTTGGCTGCTCGGGATTCAATCCGAACGACTGAGGAAACAGTCAGTACCACCACCACTCCTGCTGTCAAGCCTTGTTCCTACAAGGATTTTCTCAGCTGTAAACCACTGTATTTCAAGGGCACGGAAGGTGCCATTGGCTTGATCCATTGGATTGAGCATATGGAATCTGTTTTCAGTCTCTGCGATTGCACTGAGAACAACAAGGTCAAATTAGCTGCTTACACCTTTCAGGAAGGTGCACTCACGTGGTGGAAAACCCACGCAAACTCTGTAGGCCTTGAGGTTGCAAATCGGCTTCCTTGGGCCGAACTGAAGAAGAAACTGACAGAAAAATACTGTCCTGAAGAAGAGCTGCACAGGCTGGAGGAAGAATTCTGGCACCTAGCTGTGCAGGGAAATGATGTTGCTGAATATACCACCAAATTCCAGCAGTTTACTTTACTATGCCCGAGTTTGGTTGAACCGGAAAGTAAGGGAATCAAAAGATACATCCGCGGACTCCCTGAGAGCATCCAGGGAAATGTCGCCTCATCCAAACCAACCACCACTGAGAGTGCCATTAGATTGGCCCACGAACTCATGGCCCTAGTTGTCAGCCGTGAGACCTCCAACACCTCATTCTCCAACAACAACAAACGCAAATCCACTGAACACCACCACAACTCAAACAAGAAAAACAACGCCATCCAAGTTTACACTACCAACTCTGAATCCAACCGCAGCTACACCGGGGACAGGCCTTATTGTCCCAAGTGTAACTATCACCACTTTGGTCAGTGCAGGACCCCTTGCAACAACTGCAGGAGGAACGGGCATTTGACTAAGGATTGCCGAGCCCCCAAATCCAACAACAACCCCCCTAACAAAAATGCCCAACAATCTAAGTCCTGCTATGAATGTGGGAACCCAGGACACTTTAGGGATATGTGCCCTAAATTAAAGAATAAGGGCAACAACAACAACAACAACAGCCGCAACAACAACAACAACAACAACAACAACAACAGCCGCAACAACAACAACGTCAAAAGTAGCGCCTTCGTGATCAACTCAGGGGACGCCCGTCAGGACCCGAATGTGGTCACGGGTATGTTCCTCCTCAACAATTTAACTGCTTCTATTCTGTTTGATACTGGTGCCGATAGAAGTTTTATTTCCGATGAATTTTGCCCTCTACTTGACATCACACCTGTTGCTTTAGACGTTAAGTACACCGTAGAGCTAGCAAATGGCAAATTGATAGAAACCAATAGTGTGATACCTAATTGCACTTTATATCTAGCTGACGAAATCTTCTCCATAGATCTTATGCCTTTTGAGATAGGAAGTTTCGATGTCATCGTAGGAATGGACTGGTTATCCAAACATCGCGCTGAAATCATTTTCTATGACAAAATTGTTCGTATACCTCTCGCCGTCGGTAGAACCTTGGTCATACAGGGGGAGACCGGTGGGATGAGGCTTAAACTCATATCTTGCCTAAAAACCCGAAAATTTCTGAGAAAGGGTTATCCAGCAATCCTCGCGCACATCATGGAGAAAAAGTCGGAGGAGAAGCGACTTGAGGATGTTCCAATTGTTCGAGACTTTCCTGAAGTCTTTCCCGAAGAACTACCTGGTCTACCACCAACAAGACAGGTTGAGTTCTCAATCGATCTTGTACCAGGTGCTGCGCCTGTAGCCCGAGCACCATACCGTTTAGCTCCATCCGAACTTCAGGAGTTGTCTACCCAATTACAGGAACTCCTGGAACGAGGATTTTTCAGGCCGAGTTCTTCACCTTGGGGAGCTCCGGTCCTATTTGTCAAGAAGAAAGACGGTTCTTTTCGAATGTGTATCGACTACCGAGAGTTGAACAAGTTAACTGTCAAGAACCGGTATCCACTCCCTCGAATCGATGACCTGTTCGACCAACTTCAAGGTTCAAGTGTCTACTCAAAAATTGATCTGCGATCAGGATATCATCAGTTACGAGTTCGCGACATCGATATTCCAAAAACGGCTTTCAGAACTCGTTACGGGCACTACGAATTCCAAGTGATGCCATTCGGCCTAACCAACGCACCGGCGGTATTCATGGACCTTATGAATCGGGTGTGTAAACCTTACCTTGACAAGTTTGTCATTGTCTTTATCGATGACATACTCATTTACTCGCGCAACGAGCAAGAACATGCGCAACACCTCAAAACCATCCTTGAAGTACTTAAACACGAGGAGCTCTATGCCAAATTCTCTAAGTGTGAGTTCTGGATTCAAACCGTTCAATTCCTTGGTCACGTGATCGACAGTCAGGGGATTCACGTTGACACATCAAAAATCGAGGCTATCAAAGACTGGCAAGCACCCACCACTGCAACTGAAGTACGTCAATTTTTGGGTCTTGCCGGGTATTACCGACGATTCATTGAAAATTTCTCCAAAATAGCTCAACCACTCACGACACTAACCCAGAAAGACAAAAAGTTTGACTGGACTGATAAACAAGAGTCGGCATTCCAACTCCTAAAACAAAAGCTTTGCAGTGCTCCTATTCTATCATTACCCGAGGGCACCGATGACTTCGTGGTATACTGCGATGCTTCTCATCAAGGTCTCGGTTGCGTGCTTATGCAACGAGACAAAGTCATAGCTTATGCTTCCCGACAGCTCAAGATCCATGAAAAGAATTACACCACCCACGACCTCGAGTTAGGAGCCGTCGTTTTCGCCCTCAAAATCTGGAGACATTATCTCTATGGCACCAGGTGCACAATCTTTACAGACCACAAAAGTCTCCAACACATATTCGATCAGAAGGATCTCAACATGAGGCAACGTCGATGGGTCGAGTTGCTTACCGATTACGACTGCGAGCTCAAATATCATCCAGGCAAAGCAAATGTTGTTGCTGATGCCCTCAGTCGGAAAGAGCGAGTGAAACCACTTCGGGTTCGAGCCGTCAGTATGACTATTCACAACAATTTAAACATTCAAATTCTCACTGCTCAACTCGAAGCCTTGAAACCCGAAAATGTCAAAGATGAAGCCTTGTGGGGCATGGACAAACAATTCGAAATCAAACCTAACGGGATTAGGTATTTCTCAAACCGAATCTGGTTGCCTAAATTTGGGAACCTACGAGACTTGGTGATGGATGAAGCTCACAAGTCCAAATATTCTATCCATCCGGGGTCCGATAAAATGTACCACGGTATCAAAGACTTCTACTGGTGGCCCAACATGAAAGCTGAAATCGCCACCTATGTCAGCAAGTGCCTTACTTGCTCCAAGGTCAAAATCGAATACCAAAAACCCTCTGGTTTACTTCAACAACCCAGTCTTCCTGAATGGAAATGGGAACAAATTGCCATGGACTTCATAACTAAACTACCCAAATCCTCGAGCGGTTGCGATACCATTTGGGTGATCGTGGATCGTCTCACAAAGTCTGCGCACTTCCTGGCAATCAAGGAATCCGACAAAATGGAACGCCTCACCAGTATTTATCTGAAGGAAATCGTGACCAAACACGGTGTTCCAATCTCAATTATCTCCGATAGAGATAGTCGTTTCACTTCACAATTTTGGCAATCACTTCAAAAATCTCTGGGTACTCGACTTGATATGAGTACCGCATACCATCCTCAAACCGACGGCCAAAGTGAACGAACAATTCAAACACTAGAAGACATGCTACGGGCCTGCGTAGTAGACTTCGCTGTAAACTGGGAAAAACACCTACCATTTTGCGAGTTCTCGTACAACAACAGTTATCATACCAGCATTAAAGCTGCACCTTTCGAGGCACTGTACGGTCGTAAGTGCCGGTCACCTATCTGTTGGACCGAAGTTGGGGATAGTCAACTCACAGGTCCAGAAATCATTCACGAGACGACCGAGAGAATAGTCGAAATTCAAAACAAACTCAAGGCCGCGCGTGATCGTCAGAAAAGTTATGCTGACGTGAGACGCAAACCACTCGAGTTCCAGGTTGGGGACCGAGTACTACTCAAAGTATCACCTTGGAAAGGCGTAATCCGTTTTGGCAAACGAGGGAAGTTGAATCCCATATACATTGGACCATTCGAGATCCTCGAAAGGATTGGTCCAGTGGCTTATCGATTGCAGCTGCCATCCGAACTCAGCAGCGTACATCCCACATTTCATGTTTCAAATCTGAAGAAGTGTCTGTCTGATAAGACACTTATCATTCCACTCGATGAAATTCGAGTTGACGAGAAACTTCACTTTGTTGAGGAACCCGCCGAAATCATGGACCGTGAGGTCAAACAACTTAAACAAAGTCGTATTCCCATCGTCAAAGTTAGGTGGAATTCGCGGCGCGGTCCGGAATTCACCTGGGAACGAGAAGACCAGATGAGACTCAAGTATCCTCAACTCTTCACTGACTCAGCTTCAAACACAACTTCAACATAAATTTCGGGACGAAATTCTTCTAACAGGGGGAGAATGTGACACCCGACAATTTAGGACTAGAATTTAGTGCCTAATCAAGTTTTAATACATGTAATTAGTTCTGTGTTAGGCTAATTAATGTATCAATTATTATATATATTGTTGAATATATATCTACACAATTATACGATTTGTTTAAATCGTACGAGTTTCAAATCGAATGTATTTCGATTCAATAAATACTGACGTTGGTGAATAATTTTATTAAGTAATACAAGGATTATTAATAATGTTATCGGACTTAAAAACACTATGTCAATAATAGTTAGTATCCAAGTGTTATCACACAATTAATATAAACGCGAATAAAAATGTAATTGCGCAAACAAAATGAGACAAGTCACCTTTTATAATGTGATTATTAAACATTTAGTAAAATGCTTCAACAAAAATACTGGATAATTATTCGTATTTTAAACGAATAATAAAACATAGAAAATAAATATTTAACGTTTAAACGACGGAGAAAACGAACACCACAAGGAGCGGAAACGCGGGGCGAAAATGGGAGTTAACCTCCCATTCTCACCATCTTTTTCTTTCACTTTTCACTTTCTTTCTCTCTCTCCTCTCTTATTTTCTCTCTATCACCACCATTTTCACCATACACCTTAAACCACAAAATACTAGCATCAAACCACCTCGAATCTTCAAGCTCGTTTAGGATAAAAGACTCACGGCTTCACGATCTACAACCTTACCTTTCCGGAATTTCATTTCGGCAATTTGTAAGTTTCCGACACAACTTCGAAAACTCTCGTTTTTAAGTTTTATAACTTGATAATTGTTCCTCTAAGCTTGTAATGTCCTAAAATGGGTTGGGTAAAAATATTAGGCTGATCGATGGCCGGAAAATGCGTTTTTGAAGTTGAAACTCCGATCAGATCCCGTAAGTCGCATTTGGCCTGGAGCAAATGCGACGCAGCGACTTACGTCGCACGAATCCTCGACGTCACATATAGCGACGCAGCCTATTACGTCGCATTGACTTGCGAATATCGCACATAGCGACGCAGACCTTAACTTCGCCAACTTAACCAACGTCGCATTATCGACGCAGCACTCTACGTCGCATTGAATTGCGAACGTCGCAAAATGCGACGCAAACACTCACGTCGCACCCAACGTCGCACCCAACGTCGCACAAACCAGAAAACACAGATTTTCACAGAGTGTCGAGACCCAAAATTTTATCACTCGATTTCACCCAATTTCAAGTCCAGATGCGTTTTTCCTTAAAGCAATATAGTAGAAATAAAAATTTTCCAAGCTGACCTGGCAGCTCGACCCCAGCTAGGGGCTCTGCCCCTTGGACCCCGCCAGGGGCTGCCGCCCCTTGGACCCCGCTAACCAGGGGCGCTGCCCCCGGACCCCCGTACTTAGATTCCGTAAGCACATTTTTACACCAAATGTCGAGCTTATACAACTTCAAATGCTTATGCAATACGACTTTTAGAACATAATGGGACTTATACTTCAAGTGTAACACTTCAAAAACAAGACGATAACAACAACACTTTTATTCCAACTAATCACCAACGTGCCGTACGCGTTTTCAAAATACAATTCAACTAAGTTATTGTAACTTGTATCCATTCAATCAAACAAGTCGTTGTAACTTGTATCAAGTCAATCAAACAAGTCGTAGTAACTTGTAACAATACAATCAACCAAATCGGGGTAATTTGGACATCAAGTTAAACAAACAATTTAAATGGTAGTCTTTCGAGATACCGGTACAATTAATAACAATTCAAGTGTCGTGGACACATTCAGGTTTCAAGCCTTTGGACTTCAATTCACCGCTAATTACTTCAAGTTTATTAAATTAAACACTTCAAGACTCAGGTGAGTTTCATGGCCCCATTTTCACTACTTTTACCAGGGGTGTGATATTACTACTTCATTTTGTTTTACAAGTAGAACGCAAGTGCCAAACTTCAAATACTACATGAGTTTCAAGCTAATCAATTTAAAGTCCTCCATAGCATAGTCTCTAGTATTTATAGCGTGAATGTTAGTATATGATATCATATGGGATTGACAATCCTCATCCGGGTTAGCACGCACTAACCGGTTGAACGGATGTATTAGCATTTGGGAAGACGAGTGTGGATTAGACACTCGTAGGAGGCATTTCAAGTTAGGTTTCCTTAATTGGGCCTGACAAATCAAGTTAAGCTCAGACTATGTGCTCATGGATTGTATAACTTTTATTTTGCTTAATTGCATTTTAAATTCAATATAAATCTTGCGGTTCTGACAACTATACATTGACATACAAACCTGTGAGCTCACCAGCGTTTTCGCTGACCCATTTTAGTATTTATCACAGGTACCCAGCAGTAGGTTGGCTGCACAAGCAGGGATTATTAGCTCGAGTCAGCATACATACAACTAGAGATTTGATTGCATTATTATATTTTGTAAAAGTAATTATGCCATGTAATCTCTCAATTTCAGGAACCGAGCTAATGTAACATTGTTTTGGTGTAAACGGTTACTTTATTAATACAAGTTTAAAACGACGCATATAGTGGTCGTTCATTATTATCTTATGTGCTTTGTATATTGATTAGTGACACCCAAATCGAGCTTCCGCAATTCAATCAAATTTGGAGGTGTCACAGATTGGTATCAGAGCCTAAGGTTATAGTAAACTAGGTTGCATTTAGTGGACCTAGACTATGACCGTTAGGCGGTATTCCCTATTTGGTATAACCAGTTCAGAGATTACAGCATACGAGTTTAATTTAACATATCTTGATCAACTATGTACAATTAAATAAAGATGATGTAAGATCTGAAGGAAGTTATGGCTGAACAGGATACACTAGTTGACTCTGACATCGAGAGAAACGGGACTTAAAACTTGTCTGTGTTATACACTCAATAGGTGGCTATGTGATATATCTCTATATACATAAGTAAGCCTCAATTCAAGCTTAGGCTATATTATATATGTATTATATGAATATAGGCCTTTCAATTGCTAACGTTCTGTCTCAGAATGGCAAACACACCACCAAACTCATCCCGTTCCCATCCGTACGAATCACAAGGTTCAAGGGTAGCTAGGAGGAACCCCAGGTTGCCTCGAGCAGGCCCATACCCCAATCAATTCACACTAACGGATTTGTCCGCTAGGCTACACCGTCACGAGCAACAACTACGTGACATGGACATCGAGTTGCAAGAGACCCGAGAAAACTGGACACTCACCCTAATGGGACAAGTTGCTCAGGTCTCTGAAGACCATGAAAACACTATCAACAATATGAACGTTCTCGAAAATCGAGTGGGTGAAACCATCGAGACCATGGAGATCGTTCACAATCAAGTGACTGACAATCACAACGAAATCACTGTCCTGCGATCAAGGTTGACTCAGTGCGAGACACGCCTGAGGGAAACCGAGGAGGCACTCAGAATGGTTGGCCGACTTGCAGAGTCCGTTGACCGTCTCACTGCCTTAATGCCACAACTCAATCTTCGTCAGAATTAGCTTAGGCTGAATCTGCACTTCATAACGCTTTCGTAGGACTAATGTAAATTGACCGGATGAAATAATTCCCGGAACTTTTGGCACAATATCTAAGTCTGTAACTTTTGAATTCTCAAACTCGAAATTGTCTGTAATCGTTTAACAATTTAATATCAATTGACAATTTCTTTCGATTTAAATCTATATTATGGAACTATTACACTTGTGATGTGTATATTGTCGCTTAAATACATACATCTACCACAATTATCATTCTGGTACAATTTCTTACGTACCTATTGTTTCTTTTCTTGAAGAACCATGCCGCCGAAGAAAAAGAGTTACAGTGAAGCTGAACTCGCTGCTGCCGTTACTCGGGCCGTAGCCGATGCCTTGGCTGCTCGGGATTCAATCCGAACGACTGAGGAAACAGTCAGTACCACCACCACTCCTGCTGTCAAGCCTTGTTCCTACAAGGATTTTCTCAGCTGTAAACCACTGTATTTCAAGGGCACGGAAGGTGCCATTGGCTTGATCCATTGGATTGAGCATATGGAATCTGTTTTCAGTCTCTGCGATTGCACTGAGAACAACAAGGTCAAATTAGCTGCTTACACCTTTCAGGAAGGTGCACTCACGTGGTGGAAAACCCACGCAAACTCTGTAGGCCTTGAGGTTGCAAATCGGCTTCCTTGGGCCGAACTGAAGAAGAAACTGACAGAAAAATACTATCCTGAAGAAGAGCTGCACAGGCTGGAGGAAGAATTCTGGCACCTAGCTGTGCAGGGAAATGATGTTGCTGAATATACCACCAAATTCCAGCAGTTTGCTTTACTATGCCCCAGTTTGGTTGAACCGGAAAGTAAGGGAATCAAAAGATACATCCGCGGACTCCCTGAGAGCATCCAGGGAAATGTCGCCTCATCCAAACCAACCACCACTGAGAGTGCCATTAGATTGGCCCACGAACTCATGGCCCTAGTTGTCAGCCGTGAGACCTCCAACACCTCATTCTCCAACAACAACAAACGCAAATCCACTGAACACCACCACAACTCAAACAAGAAAAACAACGCCATCCAAGTTTACACTACCAACTCTGAATCCAACCGCAGCTACACCGGGGACAGGCCTTATTGTCCCAAGTGTAACTATCACCACTTTGGTCAGTGCAGGACCCCTTGCAACAACTGCAGGAGGTACGTGCATTTGACTAAGGATTGCCGAGCCCCCAAATCCAACAACAACCCCCCTAACAAAAATGCCCAACAATCTAAGTCCTGCTATGAATGTGGGAACCCAGGACACTTTAGGGATATGTGCCCTAAATTAAAGAATAAGGGCAACAACAACAACAACAACAGCCGCAACAACAACAACAACAACAACAGCCGCAACAACAACAACGTCAAAAGTAGCGCCTTCGTGATCAACTCAGGGGACGCCCGTCAGGACCCGAATGTGGTCACGGGTATGTTCCTCCTCAACAATTTAACTGCTTCTATTCTGTTTGATACTGGTGCCGATAGAAGTTTTATTTCCGATGAATTTTGCCCTCTACTTGACATCACACCTGTTGCTTTAGACGTTAAGTACACCGTAGAGCTAGCAAATGGCAAATTGATAGAAACCAATAGTGTGATACCTAATTGCACTTTATATCTAGCTGACGAAATCTTCTCCATAGATCTTATGCCTGTTGAGATAGGAAGTTTCGATGTCATCGTAGGAATGGACTGGTTATCCAAACATCGCGCTGAAATCATTTTCTATGACAAAATTGTTCGTATACCTCTCGCCGTCGGTAGAACCTTGGTCATACAGGGGGAGACCGGTGGGATGAGGCTTAACCTCATATCTTGCCTAAAAACCCGAAAATTTCTGAGAAAGGGTTATCCAGCAATCCTCGCGCACATCATGGAGAAAAAGTCGGAGGAGAAGCGACTTGAGGATGTTCCAATTGTTCGAGACTTTCCTGAAGTCTTTCCCGAAGAACTACCTGGTCTACCACCAACAAGACAGGTTGAGTTCTCAATCGATCTTGTACCAGGTGCTGCGCCTGTGGCCCGAGCACCATACCGTTTAGCTCTATCCGAACTTCAGGAGTTGTCTACCCAATTACAGGAACTCCTGGAACGAGGATTTTTCAGGCCGAGTTCTTCACATTGGGGAGATCCGGTCCTATTTGTCAAGAAGAAAGACGGTTCTTTTCGAATGTGTATCGACTACCGAGAGTTGAACAAGTTAACTGTCAAGAACCGGTATCCACTCCCTCGAATCGATGACCTGTTCGACCAACTTCAAGGTTCAAGTGTCTACTCAAAAATTGATCTGCGATCAGGATATCATCAGTTACGAGTTCGCGACATCGATTTACAAAAACGGCTTTCAGAACTCGTTACGGGCACTACGAATTCCAAGTGATGCCATTCGGCCTAACCAACGCACCGGCGGTATTCATGGACCTTATGAATCGGGTGTGTAAACCTTACCTTGACAAGTTTGTCATTGTCTTTATCGATGACATACTCATTTACTCGCGCAACGAGCAAGAACATGCGCAACACCTCAAAACCATCCTTGAACTACTTAAACACGAGGAGCTCTATGCCAAATTCTCTAAGTGTGAGTTCTGGATTCAAACCGTTCAATTCCTTGGTCACGTGATCGACAGTCAGGGGATTTACGTTGACACATCAAAAATCGAGGCTATCAAAGACTGGCAAGCACCCACCACTGCAACTGAAGTACGTCAATTTTTGGGTCTTGCCGGGTATTACCGACGATTCATTGAAAATTTCTCCAAAATAGCTCAACCACTCACGACACTAACCCAGAAAGACAAAAAGTTTGACTGGACTGATAAACAAGAGTCGGCATTCCAACTCCTAAAACAAAAGCTTTGCAGTGCTCCTATTCTATCATTACCCGAGGGCACCGATGACTTCGTGGTATACTGCGATGCTTCTCATCAAGGTCTCGGTTGCGTGCTTATGCAACGAGACAAAGTCATAGCTTATGCTTCCCGACAGCTCAAGATCCATGAAAAGAATTACACCACCCACGACCTCGAGTTAGGAGCCGTCGTTTTCGCCCTCAAAATCTGGAGACATTATCTCTATGGCACCAGGTGCACAATCTTTACAGACCACAAAAGTCTCCAACACATATTCGATCAGAAGGATCTCAACATGAGGCAACGTCGATGGGTCGAGTTGCTTACCGATTACGACTGCGAGCTCAAATATCATCCAGGCAAAGCAAATGTTGTTGCTGATGCCCTCAGTCGGAAAGAGCGAGTGAAACCACTTCGGGTTCGAGCCGTCAGTATGACTATTCACAACAATTTAAACATTCAAATTCTCACTGCTCAACTCGAAGCCTTGAAACCCGAAAATGTCAAAGATGAAGCCTTGTGGGGCATGGACAAACAATTCGAAATCAAACCTAACGGGATTAGGTATTTCTCAAACCGAATCTGGTTGCCTAAATTTGGGAACCTACGAGACTTGGTGATGGATGAAGCTCACAAGTCCAAATATTCTATCCATCCGGGGTCCGATAAAATGTACCACGGTATCAAAGACTTCTACTGGTGGCCCAACATGAAAGCTGAAATCGCCACCTATGTCAGCAAGTGCCTTACTTGCTCCAAGGTCAAAATCGAATACCAAAAACCCTCTGGTTTACTTCAACAACCCAGTCTTCCTGAATGGAAATGGGAACAAATTGCCATGGACTTCATAACTAAACTACCCAAATCCTCGAGCGGTTGCGATACCATTTGGGTGATCGTGGATCGTCTCACAAAGTCTGCGCACTTCCTGGCAATCAAGGAATCCGACAAAATGGAACGCCTCACCAGTATTTATCTGAAGGAAATCGTGACCAAACACGGTGTTCCAATCTCAATTATCTCCGATAGAGATAGTCGTTTCACTTCACAATTTTGGCAATCACTTCAAAAATCTCTGGGTACTCGACTTGATATGAGTACCGCATACCATCCTCAAACCGACGGCCAAAGTGAACGAACAATTCAAACACTAGAAGACATGCTACGGGCCTGCGTAGTAGACTTCGCTGTAAACTGGGAAAAACACTTACCATTGTGCGAGTTCTCGTACAACAACAGTTATCATACCAGCATTAAAGCTGCACCTTTCGAGGCACTGTACGGTCGTAAGTGCCGGTCACCTATCTGTTGGACCGAAGTTGGGGATAGTCAACTCACAGGTCCAGAAATCATTCACGAGACGACCGAGAGAATAGTCGAAATTCAAAACAAACTCAAGGCCGCGCGTGATCGTCAGAAAAGTTATGCTGACGTGAGACGCAAACCACTCGAGTTCCAGATTGGGGACCGAGTACTACTCAAAGTATCACCTTGGAAAGGCGTAATCCGTTTTGGCAAACGAGGGAAGTTGAATCCCATATACATTGGACCATTCGAGATCCTCGAAAGGATTGGTCCAGTGGCTTATCGATTGCAGCTGCCATCCGAACTCAGCAGCGTACATCCCACATTTCATGTTTCAAATCTGAAGAAGTGTCTGTCTGATGAGACACTTATCATTCCACTCGATGAAATTCGAGTTGACGAGAAACTTCACTTTGTTGAGGAACCCGCCGAAATCATGGACCGTGAGGTCAAACAACTTAAACAAAGTCGTATTCCCATCGTCAAAGTTAGGTGGAATTCGCGGCACGGTCCGGAATTCACCTGGGAACGAGAAGACCATATGCGACTCAAGTATCCTCAACTCTTCACTGACTCAGCTTCAAACACAACTTCAACATAAATTTCGGGACGAAATTCTTCTAACAGGGGGAGAATGTGACACCCGACAATTTAGGACTAGAATTTAGTGCCTAATCAAGTTTTAATACATGTAATTAGTTCTGTGTTAGGCTAATTAATGTATCAATTATTATATATATTGTTGAATATATATCTACACAATTATACGATTTGTTTAAATCGTACGAGTTTCAAATCGAATGTATTTCGATTCAATAAATACGGACGTTGGTGAATAATTTTATTAAGTAATACAAGGATTATTAATAATATTATCGGACTTAAAAACACTATGTCAATAATAGTTAGTATCCAAGTGTTATCACACAATTAATATAAACGCGAATAAAAATGTAATTGCGCAAACAAAATGAGACAAGTCACCTTTTATAATGTGATTATTAAACATTTAGTAAAATGCTTCAACAAAAATACTGGATAATTATTCGTATTTTAAACGAATAATAAAACATAGAAAATAAATATTTAACGTTTAAACGACGGAGAAAACGAACACCACACGGAGCGGAAACGCGGGGCGAAAATGGGAGTTAACCTCCCATTCTCACCATCTTTTTCTTTCACTTTTCACTTTCTTTCTCTCTCTCCTCTCTTATTTTCCCTCTATCACCACCATTTTCACCATACACCTTAAACCACAAAATACTAGCATCAAACCACCTCGAATCTTCAAGCTCGTTTAGGATAAAAGACTCACGGCTTCACGATCTACAACCTTACCTTTCCGGAATTTCATTTCGGCAATTTGTAAGTTTCCGACACAACTTCGAAAACTCTCGTTTTTAAGTTTTATAACTTGATAATTGTTCCTCTAAGCTTGTAATGTCCTAAAATGGGTTGGGTAAAAATATTAGGCTGATCGATGGCCGGAAAATGCGTTTTTGAAGTTGAAACTCCGATCAGATCCCGTAAGTCGCATTTGGCCTGGAGCAAATGCGACGCAGCGACTTACGTCGCACGAATCCTCGACGTCGCATATAGCGACGCAGCCTATTACGTCGCATTGACTTGCGAATGTCGCACATAGCGACGCAGACCTTAACTTCGCCAACTTAACCAACGTCGCATTATCGACGCAGCACTCTACGTCGCATTGAATTGCGAACGTCGCAAAATGCGACGCAAACACTCACGTCGCACCCAACGTCGCACCCAACGTCGCACAAACCAGAAAACACAGATTTTCACTGAGTGTCGAGACCCAAAATTTTATCACTCGATTTCACCCAATTTCAAGTCCAGATGCGTTTTTCCTTAAAGCAATATAGTAGAAATAAAAATTTTCCAAGCTGACCTGGCAGCTCGACCCCAGCTAGGGGCTCTGCCCCTTGGACCCCGCCAGGGGCTGCCGCCCCTTGGACCCCGCTAACCAGGGGCGCTGCCCCCGGACCCCCGTACTTAGATTCCGTAAGCACATTTTTACACCAAATGTCGAGCTTATACAACTTCAAATGCTTATGCAATACGACTTTTAGAACATAATGGGACTTATACTTCAAGTGTAACACTTCAAAAACAAGACGATAACAACAACACTTTTATTCCAACTAATCACCAACGTGCCGTACGCGTTTTCAAAATACAATTCAACTAAGTTATTGTAACTTGTATCCATTCAATCAAACAAGTCGTTGTAACTTGTATCAAGTCAATCAAACAAGTCGTAGTAACTTGTAACAATACAATCAACCAAATCGGGGTAATTTGGACATCAAGTTAAACAAACAATTTAAATGGTAGTCTTTCGAGATACCGGTACAATTAATAACAATTCAAGTGTCGTGGACACATTCAGGTTTCAAGCCTTTGGACTTCAATTCACCGCTAATTACTTCAAGTTTATTAAATTAAACACTTCAAGACTCAGGTGAGTTTCATGGCCCCATTTTCACTACTTTTACCAGGGGTGTGATATTACTACTTCATTTTGTTTTACAAGTAGAACGCAAGTGCCAAACTTCAAATACTACATGAGTTTCAAGCTAATCAATTTAAAGTCCTCCATAGCATAGTCTCTAGTATTTATAGCGTGAATGTTAGTATATGATATCATATGGGATTGACAATCCTCATCCGGGTTAGCACGCACTAACCGGTCAAACGGATGTATTAGCATTTGGGAAGACGAGTGTGGATTAGACACTCGTAGGAGGCATTTCAAGTTAGGTTTCCTTAATTGGGCCTGACAAATCAAGTTAAGCTCAGACTATGTGCTCATGGATTGTATAACTTTTATTTTGCTTAATTGCATTTTAAATTCAATATAAATCTTGCGGTTCTGACAACTATACATTGACATACAAACCTGTGAGCTCACCAGCGTTTTCGCTGACCCATTTTAGTATTTATCACAGGTACCCAGCAGTAGGTTGGCTGCACAAGCAGGGATTATTAGCTCGAGTCAGCATACATACAACTAGAGATTTGATTGCATTATTATATTTTGTAAAAGTAATTATGCCATGTAATCTCTCAATTTCAGGAACCGAGCTAATGTAACATTGTTTTGGTGTAAACGGTTACTTTATTAATACAAGTTTAAAACGACGCATATAGTGGTCGTTCATTATTATCTTATGTGCTTTGTATATTGATTAGTGACACCCAAATCGAGCTTCCGCAATTCAATCAAATTTGGGGGTGTCACAGATTGGTATCAGAGCCTAAGGTTATAGTAAACTAGGTTGCATTTAGTGGACCTAGACTATGACCGTTAGGCGGTATTCCCTATTTGGTATAACCAGTTCAGAGATTACAGCATACGAGTTTAATTTAACATATCTTGATCAACTATGTACAATTAAATAAAGATGATGTAAGATCTGAAGGAAGTTATGGCTGAACAGGATACACTAGTTGACTCTGACATCGAGAGAAACGGGACTTAAAACTTGTCTGTGTTAGACACTCAATAGGCGGCTATGTGATATATCTCTATATACATAAGTAAGCCTCAATTCAAGCTTAGGCTATATTATATATGTATTATATGAATATAGGCCTTTCAATTGCTAACGTTCTGTCTCAGAATGGCAAACACACCACCAAACTCATCCCGTTCCCATCCGTACGAATCACAAGGTTCAAGGGTAGCTAGGAGGAACCCCAGGTTGCCTCGAGCAGGCCCATACCCCAATCAATTCACACTAACGGATTTGTCCGCTAGGCTACACCGTCACGAGCAACAACTACGTGACATGGACATCGAGTTGCAAGAGACCCGAGAAAACTGGACACTCACCCTAATGGGACAAGTTGCTCAGGTCTCTGAAGACCATGAAAACACTATCAACAATATGAACGTTCTCGAAAATCGAGTGGGTGAAACCATCGAGACCATGGAGATCGTTCACAATCAAGTGACTGACAATCACAACGAAATAACTGTCCTGCGATCAAGGTTGACTCAGTGCGAGACACGCCTGAGGGAAACCGAGGAGGCACTCAGAATGGTTGGCCGACTTGCAGAGTCCGTTGACCGTCTCACTGCCTTAATGCCACAACTCAATCTTCGTCAGAATTAGCTTAGGCTGAATCTGCACTTCATAACGCTTTCGTAGGACTAATGTAAATTGACCGGATGAAATAATTCCCGGAACTTTTGGCACAATATCTAAGTCTGTAACTTTTGAATTCTCAAACTCGAAATTGTCTGTAATTGTTTAACAATTTAATATCAATTGACAATTTCTTTCGATTTAAATCTATATTATGGAACTATTACACTTGTGATGTGTATATTGTCGCTTAAATACATACATCTACCACAATTATCATTCTGGTACAATTTCTTACGTACCTATGGTTTCTTTTCTTGAAGAACCATGCCGTCGAAGAAAAAGAGTTACAGTGAAGCTGAACTTGCTGCTACCGTTACTCGGGCCGTAGCCGATGCCTTGGCTGCTCGGGATTCAATCCGAACGACTGAGGAAACAGTCAGTACCACCACCACTCCTGCTGTCAAGCCTTGTTCCTACAAGGATTTTCTCAGCTGTAAACCACTGTATTTCAAGGGCACGGAAGGTGCCATTGGCTTGATCCATTGGATTGAGCGTATGGAATCTGTTTTCAGTCTCTGCGATTGCACTGAGAACAACAAGGTCAAATTTGCTGCTTACACCTTTCAGGAAGGTGCACTCACGTGGTGGAAAACCCACGCAAACTCTGTAGGCCTTGAGGTTGCAAATCGGCTTCCTTGGGCCGAACTGAAGAAGAAACTGACAGAAAAATACTGTCCTGAAGAAGAGCTGCACAGGCTGGAGGAAGAATTCTGGCACCTAGCTGTGCAGGGAAATGATGTTGCTGAATATACCACCAAATTCCAGCAGTTTGCTTTACTATGCCCGAGTTTGGTTGAACCGGAAAGTAAGGGAATCAAAAGATACATCCGCGGACTCCCTGAGAGCATCCAGGGAAATGTCGCCTCATCCAAACCAACCACCACTGAGAGTGCCATTAGATTGGCCCACGAACTCATGGCCCTAGTTGTCAGCCGTGAGACCTCCAACACCTTATTCTCCAACAACAACAAACGCAAATCCACTGAACACCACCACAACTCAAACAAGAAAAACAACGCCATCCAAGTTTACACTACCAACTCTGAATCCAACCGCAGCTACACCGGGGACAGGCCTTATTGTCCCAAGTGTAACTATCACCACTTTGGTCAGTGCAGGACCCCTTGCAACAACTGCAGGAGGTACGGGCATTTGACTAAGGATTGCCGAGCCCCCCAAATCCAACAACAACCCCCCTAACAAAAATGCCCAACAATCTAAGTCCTGCTATGAATGTGGGAACCCAGGACACTTTAGGGATACGTGCCCTAAATTAAAGAATAAGGGCAACAACAACAACAACAACAACAGCCGCAACAACAACAACAATAACAACAGCCGCAACAACAACAACGTCAAAAGTAGCGCCTTCGTGATCAACTCAGGGGACGCCTGTCAGGACCCGAATGTGGTCACGGGTATGTTCCTCCTCAACAATTTAACTGCTTCTATTCTATTTGATACTGGTGCCGATAGAAGTTTTATTTCCGATGAATTTTGCCCTCTACTTGACATCACACCTGTTGCTTTAGACGTTAAGTACACCGTAGAGCTAGCAAATGGCAAATTGATAGAAACCAATAGTGTGATACCTAATTGCACTTTATATCTAGCTGACGAAATCTTCTCCATAGATCCTATGCCTGTTGAGATAGGAAGTTTCGATGTCATCGTAGGAATGGACTGGTTATCCAAACATCGTGCTGAAATCATTTTCTATGACAAAATTGTTCGTATACCTCTCGCCGTCGGTAGAACCTTGGTCATACAGGGGGAGACCGGTGGGATGAGGCTTAACCTCATATCTTGCCTAAAAACCCGAAAATTTCTGAGAAAGGGTTATCCAGCAATCCTCGCGCACATCATGGAGAAAAAGTCGGAGGAGAAGCGACTTGAGGATGTTCCAATTGTTCGAGACTTTCCTGAAGTCTTTCCCGAAGAACTACCTGGTCTTCCACCAACAAGACAGGTTGAGTTCTCAATCGATCTTGTACCAGGTGCTGCGCCTGTGGCCCGAGCACCATACCGTTTAGCTCCATCCGAACATCAGGAGTTGTCTACCCAATTACAGGAACTCCTGGAACGAGGATTTTTCAGGCCGAGTTCTTCACCTTGGGGAGCTCCGGTCCTATTTGTCAAGAAGAAAGACGGTTCTTTTCGAATGTGTATCGACTACCGAGAGTTGAACAAGTTAACTGTCAAGAACCGGTATCCACTCCCTCGAATCGATGACCTGTTCGACCAACTTCAAGGTTCAAGTGTCTACTCAAAAATTGATCTGCGATCAGGATATCATCAGTTACGAGTTCGCGACATCGATTTACAAAAACGGCTTTCAGAACTCGTTACGGGCACTACGAATTCCAAGTGATGCCATTCGGCCTAACCAACGCACCGGCGGTATTCATGGACCTTATGAATCGGGTGTGTAAACCTTACCTTGACAAGTTTGTCATTGTCTTTATCGATGACATACTCATTTACTCGCGCAACGAGCAAGAACATGCGCAACACCTCAAAACCATCCTTGAACTACTTAAACACGAGGAGCTCTATGCCAAATTCTCTAAGTGTGAGTTCTGGATTCAAACCGTTCAATTCCTTGGTCACGTGATCGACAGTCAGGGGATTCACGTTGACACATCAAAAATCGAGGCTATCAAAGACTGGCAAGCACCCACCACTGCAACTGAAGTACGTCAATTTTTGGGTCTTGCCGGGTATTACCGACGATTCATTGAAAATTTCTCCAAAATAGCTCAACCACTCACGACACTAACCCAGAAAGACAAAAAGTTTGACTGGACTGATAAACAAGAGTCGGCATTCCAACTCCTAAAACAAAAGCTTTGCAGTGCTCCTATTCTATCATTACCCGAGGGCACCGATGACTTCGTGGTATACTGCGATGCTTCTCATCAAGGTCTCGGTTGCGTGCTTATGCAACGAGACAAAGTCATAGCTTATGCTTCCCGACAGCTCAAGATCCATGAAAAGAATTACACCACCCACGACCTCGAGTTAGGAGCCGTCGTTTTCGCCCTCAAAATCTGGAGACATTATCTCTATGGCACCAGGTGCACAATCTTTACAGACCACAAAAGTCTCCAACACATATTCGATCAGAAGGATCTCAACATGAGGCAACGTCGATGGGTCGAGTTGCTTACCGATTACGACTGCGAGCTCAAATATCATCCAGGCAAAGCAAATGTTGTTGCTGATGCCCTCAGTCGGAAAGAGCGAGTGAAACCACTTCGGGTTCGAGCCGTCAGTATGACTATTCACAACAATTTAAACATTCAAATTCTCACTGCTCAACTCGAAGCCTTGAAACCCGAAAATGTCAAAGATGAAGCCTTGTGGGGCATGGACAAACAATTCGAAATCAAACCTAACGGGATTAGTTATTTCTCAAACCGAATCTGGTTGCCTAAATTTGGGAACCTACGAGACTTGGTGATGGATGAAGCTCACAAGTCCAAATATTCTATCCATCCGGGGTCCGATAAAATGTACCACGGTATCAAAGACTTCTACTGGTGGCCCAACATGAAAGCTGAAATCGCCACCTATGTCAGCAAGCGCCTTACTTGCTCCAAGGTCAAAATTGAATACCAAAAACCCTCTGGTTTACTTCAACAACCCAGTCTTCCTGAATGGAAATGGGAACAAATTGCCATGGACTTCATAACTAAACTACCCAAATCCTCGAGCGGTTGCGATACCATTTGGGTGATCGTGGATCGTCTCACAAAGTCTGCGCACTTCCTGGCAATCAAGGAATCCGACAAAATGGAACGCCTCACCAGTATTTATCTGAAGGAAATCGTGACCAAACACGGTGTTCCAATCTCAATTATCTCCGATAGAGATAGTCGTTTCACTTTACAATTTTGGCAATCACTTCAAAAATCTCTGGGTACTCGACTTGATATGAGTACCGCATACCATCCTCAAACCGACGGCCAAAGTGAACGAACAATTCAAACACTAGAAGACATGCTACGGGCCTGCGTAGTAGACTTCGCTGTAAACTGGGAAAAACACCTACCATTGTACGAGTTCTCGTACAACAACAGTTATCATACCAGCATTAAACATTCACCTTTCGAGGCACTGTATGGTCGTAAGTGCCGGTCACCTATCTGTTGGACCGAAGTTGGGGATAGTCAACTCACAGGTCCAGAAATCATTCACGAGACGACCGAGAGAATAGTCGAAATTCAAAACAAACTCAAGGCCGCGCGTGATCGTCAGAAAAGTTATGCTGACGTGAGACGCAAACCACTCGAGTTCCAGGTTGGGGACCGAGTACTACTCAAAGTATCACCTTGGAAAGGCGTAATCCGTTTTGGCAAACGAGGGAAGTTGAATCCCATATACATTGGACCATTCGAGATCCTCGAAAGGATTGGTCCAGTGGCTTATCGATTGCAGCTGCCATCCGAACTCAGCAGCGTACATCCCACATTTCATGTTTCAAATCTGAAGAAGTGTCTGTCTGATGAGACACTTATCATTCCACTCGATGAAATTCGAGTTGACGAGAAACTTCACTTTGTTGAGGAACCCGCCGAAATCATGGACCGTGAGGTCAAACAACTTAAACAAAGTCGTATTCCCATCGTCAAAGTTAGGTGGAATTCGCGGCGCGGTCCGGAATTCACCTGGGAACGAGAAGACCATATGCGACTCAAGTATCCTCAACTCTTCACTGACTCAGCTTCAAACACAACTTCAACATAAATTTCGGGACGAAATTCTTCTAACAGGGGGAGAATGTGACACCCGACAATTTAGGACTAGAATTTAGTGCCTAATCAAGTTTTAATACATGTAATTAGTTCTGTGTTAGGCTAATTAATGTATCAATTATTATATATATTGTTGAATATATATCTACACAATTATACGATTTGTTTAAATCGTACGAGTTTCAAATCGAATGTATTTCGATTCAATAAATACGGACGTTGGTGAATAATTTTATTAAGTAATACAAGGATTATTAATAATGTTATCTGTAACACCCCAGAAATTTACTGTTTTGCGGAAGCATAGTTTGGGGTATTACTAATCAAATATCACAGCACAAAGATAAAGCAAACGACATCTATATGCAACATTTGTAAATTAGTTACATTCCATAGATATAATGTTTGAAAACTTAGTGTTTTCGTATACAAAATGTAGTTTCTCCTAGAGTCCACGCGTATAGCGGGAGATTCTATTACATAATCGTAATATACAAAAGATAATGCTAAGAATCTCCGTTAATGCAGTTGTGTTGAAATCATGCGACTCTAGCTAAAATCCTGGAGTAATCCTACTCCACCCGGGTACCTGAGAAAACATGCTAAAAAGTGTCAACCAAAAGGTTGGTGAATCTCACAGGTTTGTAAATAATATCGGCTTTGAACACGAGATTTCATTAGTAATGCCCGTAGGCGTAAAAATCAGCCATTGCAATCCAGCAATCGTAAAATCAGTATTTGCAGCCCAGCAAATGTAAATAAGTAAGTTTATACCGTTGCCATGAGGCTCATAATCGAAGCTTAACCCGTAAATAATATGTTTGCTCCCGTGACATGCTCGTAAGTGAGCAAGCATCAGTAACGAATAAGTTGTCACCCGTTTATACGTGTAAATCGGTACGTGGCAGCGCTACTGCCCCGGGTGGGGAGGGTCATTTCCCTAATGGATCCATTAACTACTGTTCGCGCTTAAGTCCATAACTAACGATATATGATGGAGAGACTTCTGTAAATAGTAATTAACTCATGCAATTCCGTTTGGTATAGAAATCAGTTTAGTACTTGTGTTCAGGAAAAATCAGTAGCATGTATCTCCCCCAATAAGATAAAACAGTAAAAAGTGGGGCCGTAAGACTCACCTGAGTCCTTGCAAGTACGTTTATATCAATAAACGAGTAAATAATATCAACCGTAGGTTCTCCGAACCCGTAACCTTCAAATGCCTAAACATATAAAGTTAAGTAAGTAGATGTCTCGCCAGACCATCTAGGCTAGTTGTTTACACAACTCATTATGTCCAAGTGTTTGTTTAGTAATCCGTTTGTAGTTTGAAAACAAATATGGCCCGTTGGTGACGGTTTGTAATAATGATTCAAAGCGTTATCATTTATAACGCAACTTAGTGTAATTGTAATTGAAAGTATGTTCTATGACGTTTGTTAAGTCGTATGACATAAGTATTTGAAGTTGTGTAAGTTCGACACTTAGTAAAATCTGACTTTTCAAGGTTCTGGTTTGTGCGACGTAGCATGCGACGTAGCATGCGACGTAGGGTGCGACGTAGGGAGGTACGTCGCATGATGCGACCTTCGCAAATCAATGCGACGTAGGTTCGGTTTGCGACGTAAAAGTCTACGTCGCTATGTGCGACGTCCGCAAGTTAATGCGACGTAATAGGCTGCGTCGCTAGTGCGACGTTGGGATTTTTGTGCAACGTAGGCCGCGACGTCGCTAAATGCGACGTTGGCCACAAAATGCGACGTTTTGAGCTACGTCGCAGATAGTCCAGCGTCTCTGCGACGTAGCGGTCTGATCGGAATTTGGTGGCCGGAAAATCGGTCGAAAAACTTCCGTTAGGTCCAAATCTTTTACCCAACCCATTTTTGGACATTTTAAGCATATATAAACCATAAAAACGTAAAAATGAGCAAAAACGGAGAGTTTCGGGTTTTGTCGGAAACTTACGCGGTGTCGGATTGAAAATCCGAAAAGGTAGGTTGATAGATCGTGAAGTGGTGGTGCTTTCCTTCCAAATGACCGAGTAAAACCGAGTGCGTTTTGAGGTAGTATTTTGTGAATTTGATGAGTTGGTGGTGGTGGTGATTAATGAGAGAAAAAGGGAGGAAGAAAGAGAGTGAGGGAGAAAGAATGAGAAAGAGAATGGGGATGGTGGGGTGTTGGTGAAAGCCTCACCTCACCCAGTCCCCGTTCCGTGCCCCGTGTGGTGTTCGTTTTCTCCGTCGTTTAATCCTTCGTTCTTAATATTAAATCAAGCAGTTATATTTTTGAAACGTGCCGGAAATATTTTGATGAATTACCTTGAGGTTAATTATAAAAACATTTGTCCAAATATTAAATTCCTTAACTCGCGTTTAGTACGTATTTGTTAATTTATTTAACATGTCATCGCGATAATATAAATAATGTTCGTTCACGGTGTATTTTAAATAATAAAATACGTTCTCATTATTTAGGTAAATTTCTGTCACCAACGTCCAAGTAACTGTGTCGGACTCCGTCCGGTTAATTCGTACGATTAATCCAAATCGCGTAAGTACACACATATATATATAATTCACCTTATATATATATACAAATAGAGTCTGCAATTAGTCCTATTACATACTAATTACAACTAGTTACAATTAATTAGGCATAATTAATTATTCTAATTTAGCAGTTGTTACATTCTCCCCTTGTTAAAGAAATTTCGTCCCGAAATTAGCTTGAGTGCACGGACGGTGCGTTGTCTGGGAAGAGATGTGGGTATTTCTGTCGCATTTGGTCTTCCCGTTCCCAGGTGAACTCAGGGCCGCGCCTAGAATTCCACCTGACTTTTACTATGGGAATACGACTCTGTTTCAATTGCTTGACCTCACGGTCCATGATTTCCATAGGTTTCTCGACAAAATGGAGTTTATCATCGATTTGAATTTCGTCGAGCGGTATAATCAGCGTCTCGTCAGACAGACATTTCTTCAAGTTAGAAATGTGGAATGTGTTGTGTACACTGCTAAGTTCAGCAGGAAGTTGCAGGCGATAGGCCACTGGACCAATCCTTTCAAGGATTTCGAATGGTCCGATGTATCTAGGATTTAGTTTGCCTCGTTTCCCGAATCGAATAACACCTTTCCACGGTGCCACTTTGAGAAGTACCTTGTCTCCTACCTGGAACTCAAGGTGTTTGCGTCTCACGTCAGCATAGCTTTTCTGACGATCACGTGCGGCTTTCAGCCGGTTTTGAATACCAACGATTTTCTCAGTAGTTTCTTGAATGATTTCTGGACCCGTGAGTTGGGATTCTCCTAACTCAGTCCAACAGACAGGTGATCGGCACTTACGTCCGTAAAGTGCCTCGAAGGGTGCAGCCTTTATGCTGGTATGGTAACTGTTGTTGTACGAAAACTCACACAACGGTAAGTGATTTTCCCAAGAAGTACCGAAGTCGACTACGCAGGCTCGTAGCATATCCTCCAGTGTTTGAATAGTTCACTCGCTTTGGCCATCGGTTTGCGGGTGATAAGCAGTACTCATATCCAGACGAGTACCAAGAGATTTCTGTAGCGATTGCCAAAAGTTAGAAGTAAAACGGCTGTCCCTATCCGAGATGATCGAGATAGGTACACCGTGTCGTGAGATGATTTCTTTGACATAGATGCGAGTCAGACGCTCCATCTTGTCGGTTTCCTTGATGGCCAGAAAGTGAGCAGATTTCGTGAGACGGTCCACGATCACCCAAATGGTATCGCAACCACTCGAAGTTTTCGGTAGTTTGGTAATGAAGTCCATGGAAATCCGTTCCCATTTCCATTGAGGAATTTCAGGTTGTTGAAGCAACCCAGAGGGTCTTTGGTGTTCGGTCTTTACTTTGGAACAGGTTAGGCATTTACTGACGTACAAGGCGATGTCAGCTTTCATGTTAGGCCACCAATACAACCCTTTGACGTCATGATACATCTTGTCAGATCCGGGATGTATAGAGTATCGAGATTTGTGAGCTTCAGCCATCACCAAATCTCGCAAGTTTCCGAATTTGGGTAACCACACCCGGTTAGAGAAGTATCGAGTCCCATCGGGTTTGATTTCGAATTGTTTATCCAAGCCTCGCAAGGCTTCATTTTTCAAGTTTTCATCGTTGAGTGCTTCAAGTTGAGCGGTAAGGATTTGAGCAGGAAGCTCGTTATGAATTGTCATAGAAAGTGCTCGAACTCGAAGGGGTTTCACTCGTTCTTTTCGGCTTAAGGCATCGGCAACTACGTTCGCCTTGCCCGGATGGTATTTGATCTCGCAGTCGTAGTCACTAAGTAACTCAACCCAGCGACGTTGCCTCATGTTTAGATCTTTCTGATCGAATATGTGTTGGAGACTTTTGTGATCGGTAAAGATAGTGCTTTTCGTACCGTAGAGATAATGTCTCCAGATTTTCAATGCGAAGACCACAGCACCTAACTCGAGGTCGTGGGTCGTATAGTTTTTCTCGTGAATTTTTAGTTGTCGTGAGGCATAGGCAATGACTTTTTCCCGTTGCATCAACACACAACCAAGTCCTTGATGTGAGGCGTCGCAGTAAACTACGAAATCGTCGGTGCCCTCGGGTAAGGACAAGATTGGTGCACTGCAAAGTTTGTTTTTCAATAGCTGGAAGGCTGACTCTTGTTTATCCGTCCAATCGAACTTCTTATCTTTCTGAGTCAGTGTGGTTAGGGGAACAGCTATTCTTGAAAAGTTTTCGATGAATCGGCGATAATAACCAGCAAGACCTAAGAATTGTCTCACTTCGGTTGGAGTGGTCGGTGACTCCCAGCCCTTGATTGCTTCAATCTTGGCGGGATCAACATGAATTCCTTGGCTGTCAATCACGTGCCTGAGGAATTGAACGGTTCGAATCCAGAACTCACACTTAGAGAATTTGGCATATAACTCTTCGTGTTTCAGAAGTCCTAGAATGGTTTTCAGATGTTGAGCATGTTCCTGTTCGTTGCGAGAGTAAATCAGGATATCATCGATGAACACAATGACGAATTTGTCAAGATATGGTTTGCACACCCGATTCATAAGGTCCATGAATACGGCCGGTGCGTTGGTTAAACCGAATGGCATCACTTGGAATTCATAATGCCCATAACGAGTTCGGAAGGCTGTCTTTGGGATATCATTGTCACGGACTCGGAGTTGATGATAACCCGACCGTAGATCAATCTTCGAGTAAACACTCGATCCCTGGAGTTGGTCGAACAGGTCATCGATTCTAGGAAGTGGGTACCGATTCTTTATGGTTAGCTTATTCAGCTCTCGGTAGTCGATACACATGCGGAAAGATCCATCTTTCTTTTTCACGAATAAGACCGGAGCTCCCCAAGGTGAGGAACTTGGTCGAATGAATCCTCTGTCCAGGAGTTCCTGTAGTTGGTTAGACAACTCCTGCATTTCGGATGGTGCTAAACGGTAAGGGGCTCGTGCCACGGGTGCAGCTCCAGGCACCAGTTCGATTTGGAATTCAACTTGTCTAGGTGGCGGGAGTCCGGGCAAGTCTTCAGGAAAGACTTCCGGGAAATCCCGCACGACCGGAACATCCTCAAGTCGCTTCTCCTCCGACTTCTTCTCCGTTACATGTGCGAGGATGGCTTGATACCCCTTTCGTAGATATTTTCTAGTTTTCAGACAGGAGACAATATTCAGAGTCCGTCTGCCGGTCTCCCCTTGTAGGACTAAGGTTCCACCGGAGACAAGAGGTATGCGAACGAGTTTGTCATGACAAATGATTTCAGCTCGGTGCTTGGATAACCAATCCATACCGACAATAATATCGAAGCTGCCGATCTCGACAGGGATTAAATCAATGGGAAACGTTTCGTTCGTGAGGTTAAGTGTACAGTTGTGTATGATACTATCAGTCTCAATCAGTTTGCCATTAGCTAATTCAACAATGTATTTAGTATCTAAGGCAGTGGGAGTAATATCAAGTAAAGGGCTAAATTTCGCAGATATGAAGCTTCTATCGGCACCGGTATCAAATAACACAGAAGCAGTAAGGTCGTTGAGAAGGAACGTACCCGTCACGACGTTCGGGTCTTGTCTGGCTTCCCCAGCCTTGATAACGAATGATCTGCCGCGAGCAGGGTTGTTGTTGTTTTTCAGCTTTGGGCAATCTTTCTTGAAATGCCCTGTATTTCCGCACCCAAAGCAGGCCTTTGGTGCATTAGTGTTGGGGGTGGGAATGTTGGTTCGACAATCCTTGGCTAGATGCCCGAACCGCTTGCAGTTGGAGCAAGGGCAAGAACCGTCATGGTGGCGGTTGCATTTGGGACAGTAGGGTCTGCTCCCGCTGTACCCTTTCTTCTCCGAAGTTCCAGATGAATAAGCCTTAATGTACTCAGGCTTTTTGTTGAAGGTTTGGTTGGATGAGTTGGGGTTACCTTCCCACTTGCGTTTGTTGTTTGCAGATGGGGTTGAAGTTGTACCACGGCGGACAGAATTTGCCGTTAGTTCATGGGCCATACGGATGGCGCTCTGAATAGTACCCGGTTTGGAAGAAGTTACCAGGTCTTGGAGTCTCTCAGGAAGACCATCAACAAATTTCTCGATCCTCTTGTACTCAGGATCGACCATGGTTGGGCACAGAAGTGCCAGTTGGTGGAAACGGTTGGTGTATCCGGTGATGTCATCACCCTGCATCTTGTGGTTCCAGAATTCCACTTCTAGTTGTTTCAATTCATCCCTGGGGCAATACTCACCCCTCAACATCTTCTTCAACTCCTCCCACGGGAGTTGGTAAGCAGTAGCAACACTCACAGTCTGGGCATAAGTGTTCCACCAGGTGAGTGCGGTGTCAGTAAAAGTACTAACGGAGAACTTAACCTTATCTCCCTCCGCACAGTTGCAGATAAGAAATACAGACTCAACTTTCTCGATCCAGCGTACTAGACCGATAGCTCCCTCGGTACCTGCAAAGTTTAGAGGTTTGCAGTTCTGAAAGTCTTTGTATGAACAGGGTTTAGCAGTAGTGGTTTCAGCGGCATCGCTGTTCCTCGAAGAATTTGGTGGAGTATTCCGAGCCAAGGCTTCAGTAACAGCCTGGGTTATAAGGGAGGTAATCTGGGCATCGGTGTATGGTCGTGTCTTTGGCGGCATGATTCTTCAATAAAAGAAATGAAGATACATGAGATTTTGTATGAGCTGGTAATTGTCACAGATGTACATGTATAAAAGCGGTAACACATAGCATCAACATGGAAAATGACAATTAATGTGAGTTGAGATAATAAAGGATATCTGATAGATAAAGTGAGTTCAAAAGTTACATCCTACCGAGATATTACAAAAGGTGTCGGGAATGGTTACATCCGACTAGTTTATAGAGTAGTGCTAGATAGTCCCTAGATTACGAGATAGATTACAAGACAAAAACTACACTAATCTTAATGTAGATTAATTGGTTCCATCAGCGTGACAAGGCGGTCCACAGTTTCTGCTAGTCGGTTGGTTCATTCTTAGTTAGGGTTCCTGGCCTTCGGATTCTTCTTCCGACTCCAGGTTCAGGTCGTGTGGGTGGTAGCGTGCCTCGAGCATGTCCCTGTATCTTTGAGTCGTGGAGCGGTACCTAGTCTCCTCCGTTGGTTTCCTGCCCAAACGTTTGATCCATGTTTTGGTCCTACGGGTTAGGTTGGTGGCCACTTTCTTCCAGTAACGGATCTTATCTTTGATTCGTGTAGGGACAGATCGGTTTGAGATTCTCAATCTTTGTTCATAGTCTATGCACTTACGCTTAAGTGCCCAATTTCGGCCGTCTAGTCCCACGGCCTGATCTCGTACTCTTTCATATTCTTCTATGTCGATGCCAGTCATTTCGAGATTCTGATTTTTGTTTCCCTCCAGCATGATTTCTTCTTCTGGTACGATGTCCTCATCGAGATACGTGTACTGGATTTGTTCCTCGTGGACTTGGTCACTATCAGACATGTGGTCGTCCATTTGGGAATTCGCGTCTTTGAGTTCTATAGAAATGACAGAGAGAGGATTTTAGTCCTTGGAAGTACGTTGTTTCAGGGTGTTAGATGTGATTTTCGTAAAATCATTAGAGTGCGCCACAAGGTGGTGTGACGGAAATCAAGTCTGTCATGGTCGGTGCAAACCGCTGAGAGAAATTCGTAAGTGTCACCAGGGAAACGTCGGCTATCTCTATAGCGAGTGTGTTTACGTGCGAGGCCTATTCATATATATAATAGCCTAGTAGTATAGTCAGCGAGTGAGGCCTATGTATGTATATACTCGTATATCACATAATAGCCTAGAGTATGTCTAGCACATAACAAGTAAGAGTCTCGGTTCTCTCGTGGTCAGAGTCTACTAACGCATTCCTGTTCGACATAACCATTTCAGACCTCACATCATTTTTCCTTAATTGTACATAGTTGATCAGGCTATGTTAAATTAAAGTCGTATGATGTAATTCCTGAACCAATCATGCTTAATAAGGAAATACTGCCTAATGGTCATAGTCTAGGCCCACTAAATGCAACCTAGTTCACTATAACCTTAGGCTCTGATACCAATCTGTAACACCCCAGAAATTTACTGTTTTGCGGAAGCATAGTTTGGGGTATTACTAATCAAATATCACAGCACAAAGATAAAGCAAACGACATCTATATGCAACATTTGTAAATTAGTTACATTCCATAGATATAATGTTTGAAAACTTAGTGTTTTCGTATACAAAATGTAGTTTCTCCTAGAGTCCACGCGTATAGCGGGAGATTCTATTACATAATCGTAATATACAAAAGATAATGCTAAGAATCTCCGTTAATGCAGTTGTGTTGAAATCATGCGACTCTAGCTAAAATCCTGGAGTAATCCTACTCCACCCGGGTACCTGAGAAAACATGCTAAAAAGTGTCAACCAAAAGGTTGGTGAATCTCACAGGTTTGTAAATAATATCGGCTTTGAACACGAGATTTCATTAGTAATGCCCGTAGGCGTAAAAATCAGCCATTGCAATCCAGCAATCGTAAAATCAGTATTTGCAGCCCAGCAAATGTAAATAAGTAAGTTTATACCGTTGCCATGAGGCTCATAATCGAAGCTTAACCCGTAAATAATATGTTTGCTCCCGTGACATGCTCGTAAGTGAGCAAGCATCAGTAACGAATAAGTTGTCACCCGTTTATACGTGTAAATCGGTACGTGGCAGCGCTACTGCCCCGGGTGGGGAGGGTCATTTCCCTAATGGATCCATTAACTACTGTTCGCGCTTAAGTCCATAACTAACGATATATGATGGAGAGACTTCTGTAAATAGTAATTAACTCATGCAATTCCGTTTGGTATAGAAATCAGTTTAGTACTTGTGTTCAGGAAAAATCAGTAGCATGTATCTCCCCCAATAAGATAAAACAGTAAAAAGTGGGGCCGTAAGACTCACCTGAGTCCTTGCAAGTACGTTTATATCAATAAACGAGTAAATAATATCAACCGTAGGTTCTCCGAACCCGTAACCTTCAAATGCCTAAACATATAAAGTTAAGTAAGTAGATGTCTCGCCAGACCATCTAGGCTAGTTGTTTACACAACTCATTATGTCCAAGTGTTTGTTTAGTAATCCGTTTGTAGTTTGAAAACAAATATGGCCCGTTGGTGACGGTTTGTAATAATGATTCAAAGCGTTATCATTTATAACGCAACTTAGTGTAATTGTAATTGAAAGTATGTTCTATGACGTTTGTTAAGTCGTATGACATAAGTATTTGAAGTTGTGTAAGTTCGACACTTAGTAAAATCTGACTTTTCAAGGTTCTGGTTTGTGCGACGTAGCATGCGACGTAGCATGCGACGTAGGGTGCGACGTAGGGAGGTACGTCGCATGATGCGACCTTCGCAAATCAATGCGACGTAGGTTCGGTTTGCGACGTAAAAGTCTACGTCGCTATGTGCGACGTCCGCAAGTTAATGCGACGTAATAGGCTGCGTCGCTAGTGCGACGTTGGGATTTTTGTGCGACGTAGGCCGCGACGTCGCTAAATGCGACGTTGGCCACAAAATGCGACGTTTTGAGCTACGTCGCAGATAGTCCAGCGTCTCTGCGACGTAGCGGTCTGATCGGAATTTGGTGGCCGGAAAATCGGTCGAAAAACTTCCGTTAGGTCCAAATCTTTTACCCAACCCATTTTTGGACATTTTAAGCATATATAAACCATAAAAACGTAAAAATTAGCAAAAACGGAGAGTTTCAGGTTTTGTCGGAAACTTACGCGGTGTCGGATTGAAAATCCGAAAAGGTAGGTTGATAGATCGTGAAGTGGTGGTGCTTTCCTTCCAAATGACCGAGTAAAACCGAGTGCGTTTTGAGGTAGTATTTTGTGAATTTGATGAGTTGGTGGTGGTGGTGATTAATGAGAGAAAAAGGGAGGAAGAAAGAGAGTGAGGGAGAAAGAATGAGAAAGAGAATGGGGATGGTGGGGTGTTGGTGAAAGCCTCACCTCACCCAGTCCCCGTTCCGTGCCCCGTGTGGTGTTCGTTTTCTCCGTCGTTTAATCCTTCGTTCTTAATATTAAATCAAGCAGTTATATTTTTGAAACGTGCCGGAAATATTTTGATGAATTACCTTGAGGTTAATTATAAAAACATTTGTCCAAATATTAAATTCCTTAACTCGCGTTTAGTACGTATTTGTTAATTTATTTAACATGTCATCGCGATAATATAAATAATGTTCGTTCACGGTGTATTTTAAATAATAAAATACGTTCTCATTATTTAGGTAAATTTCTGTCACCAACGTCCAAGTAACTGTGTCGGACTCCGTCCGGTTAATTCGTACGATTAATCCAAATCGCGTAAGTACACACATATATATATAATTCACCTTATATATATATACAAATAGAGTCTGCAATTAGTCCTATTACATACTAATTACAACTAGTTACAATTAATTAGGCATAATTAATTATTCTAATTTAGTAGTTGTTACATTATCGGACTTAAAAACACTATGTCAATAATAGTTAGTATCCAAGTGTTATCACACAATTAATATAAACGCGAATAAAAATGTAATTGCGCAAACAAAATGAGACAAGTCACCTTTTATAATGTGATTATTAAACATTTAGTAAAATGCTTCAACAAAAATACTGGATAATTATTCGTATTTTAAACGAATAATAAAACATAGAAAATAAATATTTAACGTTTAAACGACGGAGAAAACGAACACCACACGGAGCGGAAACGCGGGGCGAAAATGGGAGTTAACCTCCCATTCTCACCATCTTTTTCTTTCACTTTTCACTTTCTTTCTCTCTCTCCTCTCTTATTTTCTCTCTATCACCACCATTTTCACCATACACCTTAAACCACAAAATACTAGCATCAAACCACCTCGAATCTTCAAGCTCGTTTAGGATAAAAGACTCACGGCTTCACGATCTACAACCTTACCTTTCCGGAATTTCATTTCGACAATTTGTAAGTTTCCGACACAACTTCGAAAACTCTCGTTTTTAAGTTTTATAACTTGATAATTGTTCCTCTAAGCTTGTAATGTCCTAAAATGGGTTGGGTAAAAATATTAGGCTGATCGATGGCCGGAAAATGCGTTTTTGAAGTTGAAACTCCGATCAGATCCCGTAAGTCGCATTTGGCCTGGAGCAAATGCGACGCAGCGACTTACGTCGCACGAATCCTCGACGTCGCATATAGCGACGCAGCCTATTACGTCGCATTGACTTGCGAATGTCGCACATAGCGACGCAGACCTTAACGTCGCCAACTTAACCAACGTCGCATTAGCGACGCAGCACTCTACGTCGCATTGAATTGCGAACGTCGCAAAATGCGACGCAAACACTCACGTCGCACCCAACGTCGCACCCAACGTCGCACAAACCAGAAAAAACAGATTTTCACTAAGTGTCGAGACCCAAAATTTTATCACTCGATTTCACCCAATTTCAAGTCCAGATGCGTTTTTCCTTAAAGCAATATAGTAGAAATAAAAATTTTCCAAGCTGACCTGGCAGCTCGACCCCAGCCAGGGGCTCTGCCCCTTGGACCCCGCCAGGGGCTGCCGCCCCTTGGACCCCGCTAACCAGGGGCGCTGCCCCCGGACCCCCGTACTTAGATTCCGTAAGCACATTTTTACAATAAATGTCGAGCTTATACAACTTCAAATGCTTATGCAATACGACTTTTAGAACATAATGGGACTTATACTTCAAGTGTAACACTTCAAAAACAAGACGATAACAACAACACTTTTATTCCAACTAATCACCAACGTGCCGTACGCGTTTTCAAAATACAATTCAACTAAGTTATTGTAACTTGTATCCATTCAATCAAACAAGTCGTTGTAACTTGTATCAAGTCAATCAAACAAGTCGTAGTAACTTGTAACAATACAATCAACCAAATCGGGGTAATTCGGACATCAAGTTAAACAAACAATTTAAATGGTAGTCTTTCGAGATACCGGTACAATTAATAACAATTCAAGTGTCGTGGACACATTCAGGTTTCAAGCCTTTGGACTTCAATTCACCGCTAATTACTTCAAGTTTATTAAATTAAACACTTCAAGACTCAGGTGAGTTTCATGGCCCCATTTTCACTACTTTTACCAGGGGTGTGATATTACTACTTCATTTTGTTTTACAAGTAGAACGCAAGTGCCAAACTTCAAATACTACATGAGTTTCAAGCTAATCAATTTAAAGTCCTCCATAGCATAGTCTCTAGTATTTATAGCGTGAATGTTAGTATATGATATCATATGGGATTGACAATCCTCATCCGGGTTAGCACGCACTAACCGGTCAAACGGATGTATTAGCATTTGGGAAGACGAGTGTGGATTAGACACTCGTAGGAGGCATTTCAAGTTAGGTTTCCTTAATTGGGCCTGACAAATCAAGTTAAGCTCAGACTATGTGCTCATGGATTGTATAACTTTTATTTTGCTTAATTGCATTTTAAATTCAATATAAATCTTGCGGTTCTGACAACTATACATTGACATACAAACCTGTGAGCTCACCAGCGTTTTCGCTGACCCATTTTAGTATTTATCACAGGTACCCAGCAGTAGGTTGGCTGCACAAGCAGGGATTATTAGCTCGAGTCAGCATACATACAACTAGAGATTTGATTGCATTATTATATTTTGTAAAAGTAATTATGCCATGTAATCTCTCAATTTCAGGAACCGAGCTAATGTAACATTGTTTTGGTGTAAACGGTTACTTTATTAATACAAGTTTAAAACGACGCATATAGTGGTCGTTCATTATTATCTTATGTGCTTTGTATATTGATTAGTGACACCCAAATCGAGCTTCCGCAATTCAATCAAATTTGGGGGTGTCACAACTTTAAACCTAGCTAACGAAACCTTTTCAATCGATCTTGTACCCGTTGAAATCGGAAGTTTCAACGTCATCATTGGAATGGACTGGTTGTCCAAACACCGAGCCGAAATTGTTTGTTTCGATAAAATCGTCCGCATCCCACTCGCCGTCGGTAGAACCTTAATCATACAGGGGGAGACCGGTGGGACGAGACTTAATATCATCTCTTGCTTAAAAACCCGAAAATTTCTGAGAAAGGGTTACCCTGCAATACTCGCACACATCACAGAGAAGAAGTCGGAGGAGAAGCGACTTGAGGATGTGCCAATTGTTAGAGACTTTCCCGAAGTCTTTCCGGATGAACTACCTGGTTTACCTCCATCTAGACAGGTTGAGTTCTCAATCGATCTCGTGCCGGGTGCCGCACCGGTGGCCCGCGCACCGTACCGTTTAGCCCCATCCGAACTTCAGGAGTTGTCCGCCCAGTTACAGGAACTTCTGGATAGAGGATTCATTAGACCGAGTTCTTCACCTTGGGGAGCTCCGGTCTTATTTGTTAAAAAGAAGGACGGTTCATTCCGAATGTGCATCGACTATCGAGAGTTGAACAAATTGACCGTCAAAAACCGATACTCACTTCCTCGCATCGATGATCTATTCGACCAACTTCAGGGTTCGAGTTTCTACTCAAAAATCAACCTGCGATCAGGCTATCATCAGTTACGAGTTCGCGACACCGATATTCCAAAAACTGCTTTATGAACTCATTACGAGCACTACGAATTCCAAGTGATGCCCTTCGGTCTAACCAACGCACCGGCTGTATTCATGGACCTCATGAACCGGGTGTGCAAACCTTACCTCGACAAGTTTGTCATTGTCTTCATCGATGACATACTCATTTACTCGTGTAACGAGCAAGAACATGCGCAACACCTCAAAACCATCCTAGAACTACTTAGACACGAGGAGCTTTACGCCAAATTCTCTAAGTGTGAGTTCTGGATAAAAACCGTTCAATTCCTTGGTCACGTGATCGACAGTCAGGGAATTCACGTTGACCCATCAAAAATCGAGGCTATCAAAGACTGGCAAGCACCCACCACTGCAACTGAGGTACGGCAATTCTTGGGTCTTGCTGGGTACTATCGGCGATTTATCGAAAATTTCTCCAAAATAGCTCAACCACTCACGGTACTGACTCAGAAGGACAAAAGGTTCGATTGGACCGATAAACAAGAGTCAGCGTTCCAACTTCTGAAACAAAAGCTTTGCAGTGCTCCAATTCTATCCTTACCCGAAGGTACCGATGACTTCGTGGTATACTGCGATGCTTCCCACCAAGGTCTCGGTTGTGTGCTGATGCAACGAGACAAGGTCATTGCCTATGCTTCACGACAGCTGAAAATTCACGAAAAGAACTACACCACTCATGATCTCTAACTAGGAGCTGTCGTTTTTGCTCTCAAAATTTGGAGACATTATCTCTACGGCACTAAATGCACAATCTTTACCGACCACAAAAGTCTCCAACATATATTCGATCAGAAGGATCTCAATATGAGGCAACGTCGATGGGTCGAGTTGCTTACCGATTACGATTGCGAGATCAAGTACCATCCAGGGAAGGCTAATGTTGTAGCCGATGCCCTCAGTCGAAAGGAAAGACCAAAATGTAACACCCCCGAAATTCACTGTTTGGCGGAAGCAAGTTTTGGGGTGCTACTAATCAAATATCACAGCACAAAGATAAAGTAAACGACATCTATATGCAACGTTTGTAAATTAGTTACATTCCATAGATATAATATTTGAAAACTTAGTGTTTTCGTATACAAAAATGTAGTTTCCCTAGAGTCCACGCGTGTAGCGGGAAAGTCTATTACATAATCAAAATATACAAAAGATAATGCTAAGAGTCTCCGTTAATGCAGTTGTGTTGAAATCATGCGACTCTAGCTAAAATCCTGGAGTAATCCTACTCCATCCGGGTACCTGAGAAAACATGCTAAAAAGTGTCAACCAAAAGGTTGGTGAATCTCACAGGTTTGTAGGTAATATCAGCTTTGAACACGAGATTTCATCAGTAATGCCCGCAGGCGTAAAAATCAGCAATTTCAATCCAGAAATTGTAAACCAGTATTTGCAATCCAGCAAATATAAGTAAGTAAGTTTATACCGTTGCCATGAGGCTCATAATCGAAGCTTAACCCGTAAGTAATAAGTTTGCTCCCGTGACATGCTCGTAATTGAGCAAGCATCAGTAACGAATAATTAGTCACCCGTTTCTACGTGTAAATCAGTACGTGGCAGCGCTACTGCCCCGGGCGGGGAGGGTCATTTCCCTAATGGATACATTAACTAGTGTTCGCGCTTAAGTCCATAACTAACGATATATGATGGAGAGACTTCTGTAAATAGTAAACAACTCATGCAATTTCGTTTGGTATAGTAAACAGTTTTAGTACTTGTGTTCAAGGAAGAGTAGTAGCATGTATCTCCCCCAATAAGATAAAACAGTAAAAGTGGGGCCGTAAGACTCACCTGAGTCTTGTAATAAGCCGTAGCAATTAGCAAGTAGTAAATATAGCGAGTAGGTTCTCCGAACCCGTAACCTTCAAATGCCTAATCATATGAAGTTATGTAAGTACGTGTCTCGCGAGACGTTTCGTTTACTTGTACACAACTAGTATATCCGGTGTTTGTCCGTATGTCTGTAATTGTTTGTTTGTTGGAAAACATGTTTGGCCCGTTGGTGATTTAGTTGAAGTGTTAGGCTTGCAAAACATGTTTCAATGTCCCTTAAATGTTATATTGTATAATCGTTTGAAGTCCCAAATGTTAACACTTAAGTTGGAATAAAATTGTAAATCTGCTGTGTTTTGCGACACAAATTGCGACACTAAAGTTTGTCCTGCGACACAAGGGTTGTGTCGCAGACGTCATGCGACACAAGGATACGACACAAGGATTGTGTCGCATCGGATACGAAATGCTAATTTAATATCGACATAGTGGTTGTGTCGTATAGAAATATGACATAATATGCGACATAGAGTGCGACACAAAATTGTGTCGCAAAGATTACGACACTAATGGGTTTATGCGACACAAGGCTTGTGTCGCACGTATGAACATCAGCCCAGAAACTTTCGGGTTTCGAGATTTTCCGACCAAAAACGTAAATCTAACCCATTTTTGAGTTATAAAATCGTGTTTTCTTCATGTATTAGGTTATAACTATGTTGTGTATATGTCAAAACATCAAAACAATACTCCAAATTGAATAGATCTAAGATTTTAAAAATTTCTTACTTTTGCAAATCGAGCTAGATCGAGGATGAAATGATGAAAACGGTCTTGATATTCTTGCTCCACTCGTGATGGTGATTCCGAATATGTAAATTTCGTGGGTCGGTTTGTATTCCGAAAATTTGATGTGGATTTGGTTGAGAGAGTTTTTGGAGAGTGTGTGTTTGTAAAAATGAAAATAAAAGAAAGAATGAGGAAGGGTGGGTGGGTTGGTGGCTGATCTAAAAGAGGCAAGGGAGGGGAAAACGCTCCCTAAAACACAGTGTTTACTCCGTGTTCTAATTGTTTAATCCTTTGTTTTTAGTATTTAACCAAACCGTTATATTTTAAAATGTAACTGGAATATTTAAATAAAAATACCTTGAAATTAATAATAAAAACATTTGTCGAAATATTTAAATTATTAATTTGCGTTTAGTACGTTTTTGTCGCATTATTTACATGTCGTCGCGATAATATAAATAATGTTCGTTCAATTGTGTATTTTTATAACAAAATACATTCCCATTATTTAAGTTAATTTTAGTCACCAACGTCCAAGTAAACTGTGTCGGACTCCGTCTGGTTAATTCGTACGATTCATCCAAATCGCGTAAGTACACACTTATATATATAAATCACCTTATATATATACAAATAGAGCCTGTAATTAGTCCTATTACATACTAATAACAACTAGTTACAAATAATTAGGCATAACTAAGTATCCTAATTATGCGGGTGTTACATTCTCCCCTTGTTAAAGAAATTTCGTCCCGAAATTAGTTCGAGTGCACTGACGGTGCGTTGTCTGGGAAGAGATGTGGGTATTTCTGTCGCATTTGGTCTTCCCGTTCCCAGGTGAATTCAGGACCACGTCTAGAATTCCACCTGACCTTTACGATGGGAATACGACTCTGTTTCAATTGCTTGACCTCGCGGTCCATGATTTCCATAGGTTCCTCGACAAAATGAAGTTTATCATCGATTTGAATTTAGTCGAGCGGTATAATCAGTGTCTCGTCAGACAGACATTTCTTCAAGTTAGAAATGTGGAATGTGTTGTGTACGCTGCTAAGTTCAGCAGGAAGTTGCAGGCGGTATGCCACTGGACCAATCCTTTCAAGGATTTCGAATGGTCCGATGTATCTAGGATTTAGTTTGCCTCGCTTTCCGAATCGAATGACACCCTTCCACGGTGCCACTTTGAGAAGTACCTTGTCCCCTACCTGGAACTCAAGGTGTTTGCGTCTCACGTCAGCATAGCTTTTCTGACGATCACGTGCGGCTTTCAGCCGGTTTTGAATACCGATGATTTTCTCGGTAGTTTCATGAATGATATCTGGACCCGTGAGTTGGGAATCTCCTAACTCAGTCCAACAGATAGGTGATCTGCACTTACGCCCGTAAAGTGCCTCGAAGGGTGCAGCCTTTATGCTGGTATGGTAACTGTTGTTGTACGAGAACTCGCACAACGGTAAGTGATTTTCCCAAGAAATACCGAAGTCAACTACGCAGGCTCGTAGCATATCCTCCAGTGTTTGAATAGTTCGCTCGCTTTGGCCATCGGTTTGCGGGTGATAAGCAGTACTCATATCCAGACGAGTACCAAGAGATTTTTGTAGTGATTGCCAAAAGTTAGAAGTAAAACGGCTGTCCCTATCCGAGATGATCGAGATAGGTACACCGTGTCGCGAGATGATTTCTTTGACGTAGATGCGAGTCAGACGCTCCATCTTGTCGATTTCCTTGATGGCCAGAAAATGAGCAGATTTCGTGAGACGGTCCACGATCACACAAATGGTATCGCAACCACTCGAAGTTTTTGGTAGTTTGGTAATGAAGTCCATGGTATTCTGTTCCCATTTCCATTGAGGAATTTCAGGTTGTTGGAGCAACCCCGAGGGTCTTTGGTGTTCGGCCTTGACTTTGGAACAGGTTAGGCACTTACTGAAGTACAAGGCAATGTCAACTTTCATGTTAGGCCACCAATACAACCCTTTGACGTCGTGATACATCTTGTCAGAACCAGGATGTATAGAGTATCGAGATTTGTGAGCTTCAGCCATCACCAAATCCCGCAAGTTTCCGAATTTGGGTATCCACACCCGGTTAGAGAAGTATCGAGTTCCATCGGGCTTGATTTCGAATTGTTTATCCAAGCCTCGCAAGGCTTCATTTTTCAAGTTTTCATCGCCGAGTGCTTCAAGTTGAGCGGTAAGGATTTGAGCAGGGAGCTCGTTACGAATTGTCATAGAAGGTGCTCGGACTCGAAGGGGTTTCACTCGTTCTTTTCGGCTTAAGGCATCGGCAACTACGTTAGCCTTGCCCGGATGGTATTTGATCTCGCAGTCGTAGTCACTAAGTAACTCAACCCAGCGACGTTGCCTCATGTTTAGATCCTTCTGATCGAATATGTGTTGGAGACTTTTGTGATCGGTAAAGATAGTGCTTTTCGTACCATAGAGATAATGTCTCCAGATTTTCAATGCGAAGACCACGGCACCTAACTCGAGGTCGTGGGTCGTATAGTTTTTCTCGTGGATTTTTAGTTGTCGTGAGGCATAGGCAATGACTTTTTCCCGTTGCATTAACACACAACCAAGTCCTTGGTGTGAGGCGTCGCAATAGACTAGGAAATCGTCGGTGCCCTCGGGTAAGGACAAGATTGGTGCACTGCAAAGTTTGTTTTTCAATAGCTGGAAAGCTGACTCTTGTTTATCAGTCCAATCGAACTTTTTATCTTTCTGAGTCAGTGTGGTTAGGGGAACAGCTATTCTTGAAAAGTTTTCGATGAATCGGCGGTAATAACCAGCAAGACCTAAGAATTGTCTCACTTCGGTTGGAGTGGTCGGTGACTCCCAGCCCTTGATTGCTTCAATCTTGGCGGGATCAACATGAATTCCCTGGCTGTCAATCACGTGCCCTAGGAATTGAACGGTTCGAATCCAGAACTCACACTTAGAGAATTTGGAACTCTTCGTGTTTAAGAAGTCCTAGAATAGTTTTCAGATGTTGAGCATGTTCCTGCTCATTGCGAGAGTAAATCAGGATATCATCGATGAACACAATGACGAATTTGTCAAAATATGGTTTGCACACCCTATTCATAAGGTCCATGAATACGGCCGGTGCGTTGGTCAACCCGAATGGCATCACTTGGAATTCGTAATGCCCATAACGAGTTCGGAAGGCTGTCTTTGGAATATCATTATCGCGGACTCGGAGTTGATGATAACCTGACCGTAGATCAATCTTTGAGTAAACACTCGATCCCTGGAGTTGGTCAAATAGGTCATCGATTCTAGGAAGCGGGTACCGATTCTTTATGGTTAGCTTATTCAGATCTCGGTAGTCGATACACATGCGGAAAGATCCATCTTTCTTTTTCACGAATAAGACCGGAGCTCCCCAAGGCGAGGAACTTGGTCGAATGAATCCTCTGTCCAGGAGTTCCTGTAGTTGGTTAGACAACTCCTGCATTTCGGATGGTGCTAAACGGTAAGGGGCTCGTGCCACGGGTGCAGCTCCGGGCACAAGTTCGATTTGAAATTCAACTTGTCTAGGTGGCGGAAGTCCGGGCAAGTCTTCAGAAAAGACTTCCGGGAAATCCCGCACGATCGGAACATCCTCAAGTCGCTTCTCATCCGACTTCTTCTCCGTTACATGTGCGAGGATGGCTTGATACCCTTTTCGTAGATATTTTCTGGTTTTCAGACAGGAGATAATATTCAGATTCCGTCTGCCGGTCTCCCCTTGTAGGACTAAGGTTCCACCGGAGACAAGAGGTATGCGAACGAGTTTGTCATGACAGATGATTTCAGCTCGGTGCTTGGATAACCAATCCATACCGACAATAATATCGAAGCTGCCGATCTCGACAGGGATTAAATCAATGGGAAACGTTTCGTTCGTAAGGTTAAGTGTACAGTTGTGTATGATGCTATCAGTCTGAATCATTTTGCCATTAGCTAATTCTACAATGTATTTAGCATCTAAGGCAGTGGGAGTAATATCAAGTAAAGGGCTAAATTTCTCAGAAATGAAGCTTCTATCGGCACCAGTATCAAATAATACTGAAGCAGTAAGGTCGTTGAGAAGGAACGTACCCGTCACGACATTCGGGTCTTGTCTGGCTTCCCCAGCCTTGATAACGAATGCTCTGCCGCGAGCAGGGTTGTTGTTGTTTTTCAGCTTTGGGCAATCTTTCTTGAAATGCCCTGAATTTCCGCACCCAAAGCAGGCCTTTGGTGCATTAGTGGTGGGGGTAGGAACATTGGTCCGGCAATCCTTGGCTAGATGCCCGAACCGTTTGCAGTTGGAGCAAGGGCAAGAACCATCATGATGACGATTGCATTTGGGACAGTAGGGTCTGCTCCCGTTGTACCCTTTCTTCTCTGAAGTCCTCGATGAATAAGCCTTAACAGACTCAGGCTTCTTGTTGGTGAGTTGGTTGGATGAGTTGGGGTTTCCTTCCCACTTACGTTTGTTGTTTGTAGATGGGGTTGAAGTTGTGCCACGGCGGACAGAATTTGCCGTTAGTTCATGGGCCATACGGATGGCGCTCTGAATAGTACCCGGTTTGGATGAAGTCACCAGGTCTTGGAGTCTCTCGGGAAGTCCATCAACGAATTTCTCGATCCTCTTGTACTCAGGATCGACCATTGTTGGGCACAGAAGTGCCAGTTGGTGGAAACGGTTGGTGTATCCGGTGATGTCATCACCCTGCATCTTGGGGTTCCAGAATTCCATTTCCAGCTGTTTCAATTCATCCCTGGGGCAGTACTCACCCCTCAACATCTCCTTCAACTCCTCCCACGGGAGTTTGTAAGCATTAGCAACACCCACAGTTTGGGCATAGGTGTTCCACCAGGTGAGTGCGGTGTCAGTAAAGGTACTAACGGAGAACTTAACCTTGTCTCCCTCCGCACAGTTGCAGATAAGAAATACAGATTCGACTTTCTCGATCCAGCGTACCAGACCGATAGCTCCCTGAGTACCTGCAAAGTTCAGAGGTTTGCAGTTCTGGAAGTCTTTGTAAGAACAGGGTTTGGGTTGTGGTCCATTAGTAGTTGTATCTTCGCTACCAGGAGTTGATGTTCGGGTAGCTAGGGCTTGGGCCACACTACGGGCAATCAGACCCGCAATTTCGGCTTCACTGAGGGTGATCTGTCGACGAGGAGGCATGATGCTGAACAAGAAAAGAACAAGGAAAAAGGAATAAGATATTTGCATGAAATTATGATATGTCACAAGTGTAAATGATGAGGTACACGATAACAGTACGAAGTGACAATCACATTTCATGTAGATAAACAAGTTGAATACAAGATACGGGTTTTCAAAAGATTACAGAGTAATAGTAGTACAAAAGTGCCGGGAATTGTTACATCCGGTTGAATTACATAGGCCCTAATAAAGTAGTTAGATGGTTACAAGTTACAGACTGATCTAATCTTGATGCATATTAATCTGTTCCATCAGCGCGACAAGGCGGTCCACGGTTTCTGCTAGTCTGTTGGTTTGCCTGGCGTTGTCTTCAACCACGGCCAGTCGTTGTACTAGTGCTCGAGAGTGATCCTCGGTCTCCTGTGAACGCTGTTCACATTCCTCTAGTCGGTTCCTTACAAGTTCATCCGCACCTAATTCGGCGGTCATAGAATCCTGAATTATGCTTACGGAGAGGTTGGTATCCTCTTGTTCTCGCTGGAGTTGTGATATGTGATCAAGTGCTTGGCGAAGCAGGTAGGTCATTCGGTGTTGTTCCCGTTCAAGACTTTCGAGTCTTTACTCTTGACGGCGGAATTGGGTAGCCAACACTGGCAACGCGAGATGTGCCGAGTCCTGAGAGTTATGAACAGGATAGGGGCCGGTTCGAGATGACCTTGTGTTCCTCCTGGCTACTCGTGGGTTTCGTGACCCATGTGAGTGAGAGTGTGACGGATTAGGTGGTGTGTTTGCCATTCCTGTGGCAGAGTGTAAGTAAGACGAGGCTAATATATATAAGTATATAATATCCCGCCTAGTGTCTAGCACGTATCAAGTAATGGTCCGGTTCTCTCGTGGTCAGAGTCAACTAACGCATTCATGTTCAACATAACCATTTCAGACCTCACATCATCTTTCCTTAATTGTACATAGTTGATCAGGCTATGTTAAATTAAAGTCGTATGATGTAATTGCTGAACCAATCATGCCTAGTAAGGAAATACTGCCTAACGGTCATAGTCTAGGCCCACTAAATGCAACCTAGTTCACTATAACCTTAGGCTCTGATACCAATCTATAACACCCCCGAAATTCACTGTTTGGCGGAAGCAAGTTTTGGGGTGCTACTAATCAAATATCACAGCACAAAGATAAAGTAAACGACATATATATGCAACGTTTGTAAATTAGTTACATTCCATAGATATAATATTTGAAAACTTAGTGTTTTCGTATACAAAAATGTAGTTTCCCTAGAGTCCACGCGTGTAGCGGGAGATTCTATTACATAATCAAAATATACAAAAGATAATGCTAAGAATCTCCGTTAATGCAGTTGTGTTGAAATCATGCGACTCTAGCTAAAATCCTGGAGTAATCCTACTCCATCCGGGTACCTGAGAAAACATGCTAAAAAGTGTCAACCAAAAGGTTGGTGAATCTCACAGGTTTGTAGGTAATATCAGCTTTGAACACGAGATTTCATCAGTAATGCCCGCAGGCGTAAAAATCAGCAATTTCAATCCAGAAATCGTAAACCAGTATTTGCAATCCAGCAAATATAAGTAAGTAAGTTTATACCGTTGCCATGAGGCTCATAATCGAAGCTTAACCCGTAAGTAATAAGTTTGCTCCCGTGACATGCTCGTAATTGAGCAAGCATCAGTAACGAATAATTAGTCACCCGTTTCTACGTGTAAATCAGTACGTGGCAGCGCTACTGCCCCGGGCGGGGAGGGTCATTTCCCTAATGGATCCATTAACTAGTGTTCGCGCTTAAGTCCATAACTAACGATATATGATGGAGAGACTTCTGTAAATAGTAAACAACTCATGCAATTTCGTTTGGTATAGTAAACAGTTTTAGTACTTGTGTTCAAGGAAGAGTAGTAGCATGTATCTCCCCCAACAAGATAAAACAGTAAAAGTGGGGCCGTAAGACTCACCTGAGTCTTGTAATAAGCCGTAGCAATTAGCAAGTAGTAAATATAGCGAGTAGGTTCTCCGAACCCGTAACCTTCAAATGCCTAATCATATGAAGTTATGTAAGTACGTGTCTCACGAGACGTTTTGTGACACCCCCAAATTTAATGATTTGCGGAAGCTTGAATTGGGTGTCACTAATCAATATACAAAGCACAAGATATAATGAACGACCACTATATGCGTCGTTTTAAACTTGTATAGATAAAGTAAATGTTTACATCAAAATATAGTTACATTAGCTCGATTCCTGAAATTTGAGAGATTACATAGCATAATTACTTTTACAAAATATAATAATGCAGTCCAATCTCTAGTTGTATGTATGCTGACTCGAGCTAATAATTCATGCTTGTGCAGCCAAACTACTGCTGGGTACCTGTGATAAATACTAAAATGGGTCAGCGAAAACGCTGGTGAGCTCACAGGTTTGTATGTCAATGTATAGTTGTATGAACCGCAAGATTTATATTGAATTTAAAATGCAATTAAGCAAGATAAAAGTTATACTGTCCATGAGCACATAGTCTGAACTTAACTTGATTTGTCAGGCCCAATTAAGGAAACCTAACTTGAAATGCCTCCTACGAGTGCCTAATCAACACTCGTCTTCCCAAATGCTAATACATCCGTTTGACCGGTTAGTGCGTGCTAACCCGGATGAGGATTGTCAATCCCATATGATATCATATACTAACATTCACGCTATAAATACTAGAGACTATGCTTATGGAGGACTTTAAATTGATTAGCTTGAAACTCATGTAGTATTTGAAGTTTGGCACTTGCGTTCTACTTGTAAAACAAAATCGAGTAGTAATATCACACCCCTGGTTGTAAAGCAGTGAAAATGGGGCTATGAAACTCACCTGAGTCTTGGAATGTTAAGCAATTAAACTTGAAGTAATTAGCAGTGTGTTGGTGTCCAAAGACTTGAAACCTGAATGTGTCCACGACACTTGAATTGTTATTAATTGTATTGGTATCTCGAAAGACTACCATTGAAATTGTTTGTCTAACTAAATGTCCAAATTACCCCGATTTGGTTGATTGTATTGTTACAAGTTACTACGACTTGTTTGATTGAATTGACACAAGTTACAACGACTTGTTTGAATAAATTATCTAAGTTACTATGACTTAGTTGATTCAATTGTGTATTTGAAAATGTGTACGGCCCGTTGGTGACTTAGTTGAAATAATAATAATTCTAAAATGTTGACTTTGCTACAGTACTGCTACAGTACTGCTACAGTAAATTTGACTTTTTTGAACAGTAACTTTGACTTCGAAAATTTTGAGTTTTGAAGATCCTGTTTTGTGCGACGTAGCCTGCGACGTAGGCTGCGACGTAGGCTGCGACGTAAGAGTTTTGCGACGTAAAGGGTTACGTCGCTAAGGTCAACAGTGCTAAGTCAATAGCGACGTAGGGTGCTACGTCGCTTATGCGACGTAGGTTCGTTTTTGCGACGTTAAGGTCTGCGTCGCTATGTGCGACGTTCGCAAGTCAATGCGACGTAATAGGCTGCGTCGCTGTATGCGACGTTGGGGATATAATGCGACGTAGGTCGCTGCGTCGCTATATGCGACGTTGAGGATATAATGCGACGTAGGTCGCTGCGTCGCATTTGCTCCAGGCCAAATGCGACGTACGGAGTCTGATCGGAGTTTCAACTCCAAAAACGCGTTTTCCGGCCATCGATCGGCATAATATTTTTACCCAACCCATTTTAGGACATTACAAGGTTATACAAACAACTAGCAAGTTATAAATCTTAAAAACGAGAGTTTTCGGAGTTGTGTCGGAAACTTACAAATCGCCGAAATGAAATTCCGGAAAGATAGAAGTGTAGATCGTCGCGAGGTGGTCGTTTATTGTAAAGGGGCTTGAAGATCCGAGGTCGTTTGAGGTGTTTATTTTGCGATTTTGATGATTTTTGGTTTGGGGTTTGTTTGAGAGAAATAAGAGAGGAGAGAGATAGAGAAAAAGAGAAATGAAAGTAGATGGGGTGGGAGTGGGAGGTTAAACCCCCATTTTCGCCCCGCGTTTCCGTTCCGTGCGGTGTTCGTTTGCTCCGTTGTTTAAACGTTAAATAATTATTTTAAATATTAATTGGTACATTTTTAAAATACAAATTATTACGCTATATTTTATTTAAATATTTTACTAATCACTTTATATTTGAATTATAAAAAGGTAAGTTAATGTGTTTGCGCGTTTTACATTTTAAATTGTGTAACTTACTGATTGTACGATGTGAATGAATACGAAATATTATAATAATGATATTTTTGACATAAAAGCGTTATTTAATAAAATTGGTCACCAATGTCCGTATTTATTGTATCGAAATTCATTCGATTTGAAACTCGTACGATTTAAACAAATCGCATAATTGTAGATATATATTCAACAATATATATAATAATTGATACATTAATTAGCCTAACAAAGAACTAATTACATGTATTAAAACTTGATTAGGCACTAAATTCTAGTCCTAAATTGACGGTTGTCACATTCTCCCCCTGTTAGAAGAATTTCGTCCCGAAATTTATGTTGAAGTTGTGTTTGACGTTGAATCAGTGAAGAGTTGAGGATACTTGAGTCGCATTTGATCTTCTCGTTCCCAGGTGAATTCCGGACCGCGCCGCGAATTCCACCTAACCTTGACAATAGGAATACGACTTTGTTTAAGTTGTTTGACCTCACGGTCCATGATTTCAGCGGGTTCCTCAACAAAGTGAAGTTTTTCGTCAACTCGAATTTCATCGAGTGGAATGATAAGTGTCTCATCGGACAGACACTTCTTCAGATTTGAAACATGAAATGTGGGATGCACGCTGCTGAGTTCAGATGGCAGCTGCAATCGATAAGCCACTGGACCAATCCTTTCGAGGATCTCGAATGGTCCAATGTATCTGGGATTTAACTTCCCTCGTTTACCAAATCGGATTACGCCTTTCCAAGGCGATACTTTGAGTAGAACTCGATCCCCAACTTGGAACTCGAGTGGTTTGCGTCTCACGTCAGCATAACTTTTCTGACGGTCACGCGCGGCTTTGAGTTTGTTTTGAATTTCAACGATTCTCTCGGTCGTCTCGTGAATGATTTCTGGACCTGTGAGTTGGCTATCCCCAACTTCAGTCCAACAGATAGGTGACCGGCACTTACGACCGTACAGTGCCTCGAAGGGTGCAGCTTTGATGCTGGTATGATAACTGTTGTTGTACGAGAACTCGCACAATGGTAGATGTTTTTCCCAGTTTACACCGAAGTCTACTACGCAGGCCCGTAGCATGTCTTCAAGTGTTTGAATGGTTCGTTCACTTTGACCGTCGGTTTGAGGATGGTATGCGGTACTCATATCAAGTCGAGTACCCAGAGATTTTTGAAGTGATTGCCAAAATTGTGAAGTGAAACGACTATCTCTATCGGAGATAATTGAGATTGGAACACCGTGTTTGGTCACGATTTCCTTCAGATAAATGTTGGTGAGGCGTTCCATTTTGTCGGATTCCTTGATTGCCAGGAAGTGAGCAGATTTTGTGAGACGATCCACGATCACCCAAATGGTATCGCAACCGCTCGAGGATCTGGGTAGTTTGGTTATGAAGTCCATGGCAATTTGTTCCCATTTCCATTCCGGAAGACTGGGTTGTTGAAGTAAACCAGAAGGTTTTTGATATTCGATTTTGACCTTGGAGCAAGTAAGGCATTTGCTGACATAGGTGGCGATTTCGGCTTTCATGTTCGGCCACCAGTAGAAGTCCTTGATACCGTGGTACATTTTATCGGATCCCGGATGGATGGAATATTTGGACTTGTGAGCTTCATCCATCACCAAGTCTCGTAGGTTCCCAAATTTAGGCAACCAGATTCGGTTTGAGAAATACCTAATCCCGTTAGGTTTGATTTCGAACTGTTTATACATGCCCCGCAAGGCTTCATCCTTGACGTTTTCGTGTTTTAAGGCTTCGAGTTGAGCAGTGAGAATTTGAATGTTTAAATTGTTGTGAATGGTCATACTAAGGGCTCGAACCCGAAGTGGTTTCACTCGCTCTTTCCGACTGAGAGCGTCAGCAACAACATTTGCTTTGCCTGGATGATATTTGAGTTCGCAGTCGTAATCCGTAAGCAACTCGACCCATCGACGTTGCCTCATGTTGAGATCCTTCTGATCGAATATGTGTTGAAGGCTTTTATGGTCGGTAAAGATTGTGCATCTGGTACCGTAAAGGTAATGTCTCCAGATTTTGAGGGCAAAAACGACAGCTCCTAGCTCGAGGTCGTGGGTGGTGTAATTCTTTTCATGAATCTTGAGCTGTCGGGAAGCATAAGCTATGACTTTGTCTCGTTGCATAAGCACACAACCGAGACCTTGATGTGAAGCATCGCAGTATACCACGAAGTCATCGGTGCCTTCGGGTAATGAGAGGATTGGAGCACTGCAAAGCTTTTGTTTTAAGAGTTGGAATGCCGATTCTTGTTTATCAGTCCAGTCAAACTTTTTGTCTTTCTGGGTCAACATCGTGAGTGGTATGGCTATCTTGGAGAAATTTTCAATGAAGCGTCGATAGTATCCGGCCAGTCCTAAAAACTGCCGTACTTCGGTCGGAGTGGTTGGCGATTGCCAGTCTTTGATAGCCTCGATTTTTGACGGGTCAACGTGAATCCCCTGACTGTCAATCACGTGACCAAGGAATTGAACGGTTTTGATCCAGAACTCACACTTAGAGAACTTGGCATAGAGCTCCTCGTGTTTAAGTAGTTCAAGGATGGTTCTGAGGTGTTGCGCATGCTCTTCTTTGCTTCGTGAATATATGAGGATGTCATCGATGAAGACAATGACAAACTTATCAAGGTAAGGTTTACACACCCGATTCATAAGGTCCATGAATACAGCCGGTGCATTGGTTAGGCCGAATGGCATCACTTGGAATTCGTAATGCCCGTAACGGGTTCTGAAAGCGGTTTTTGGAATATCGGCATCTCGGACACGCAATTGGTGATAACCGGATCGGAGATCAATCTTTGAATAACAACTCGACCCTTGAAGTTGGTCGAACAGGTCATCGATTCGAGGGAGTGGATACCGGTTCTTGACAGTTAACTTGTTCAACTCTCGGTAGTCGATACACATTCGAAAAGAACCGTCTTTCTTCTTGACAAATAGGACCGGAGCTCCCCAAGGTGAAGAACTCGGCCTGAAAAATCCTCGTTCCAGGAGTTCCTGTAATTGGGTAGACAACTCCTGATGTTCGGATGGAGCTAAACGGTATGGTGCTCGGGCCACAGGCGCAGCACCTGGTACAAGATCGATTGAGAACTCAACCTGTCTTGTTGGTGGAAGACCAGGTAGTTCTTCGGGAAAGACTTCAGGAAAGTCTCGAACAATTGGAACATCCTCAAGTCGCTTCTCCTCCGACTTTTTCTCCATGATGTGCGCGAGGATTGATGGATAACCCTTTCTCAGAAATTTCCGGGTTTTAAGACAAGAGATGATGTTAAGCCTCGTCCCTCCGGTCTCCCCCTGTATGACTAGGGTTCTACCGACAGTGAGAGGTATGCGAACAATTTTGTCGTAGCAGATGATTTCGGCTCGATGTTTGGACAACCAGTCCATGCCTACGATGACATCGAAACTCCCTATTTCAATAGGCATAAGATCTATGGAGAAGGTTTCGTCGGCTAGATTTAAAGTGCAATTAGGTATCACACTATCGGTTTCTATCAGCTTGCCATTTGCTAACTCTACGGTGTACTTAACGTCTAAAGCAACAGGTGTAATGTCAAGTAGAGGGCAAAATTCATCGGAAATAAAACTCCTATCGGCACCAGTATCAAACAGAATAGAAGCAGTTAAATTGTTGAGGAGGAACATACCCGTGACCACATTCGGGTCCTGACGGGCGTCTCCTGAGTTGATCACGAAGGCGCTACTTTTGGTGTTATGGTTGTTGCGGTGGTTGTTGTTGTTGCCCTTGTTCTTCAATTTTGGACAAGAATCCCTAAAGTGTCCAGGGTTTCCACATTCGTAGCAGGACTTAGGTTGTCGGGCATTTTTGTCAGAAGGGTTGTTGTTGGATTTGGGGGTTCGGCAATCCTTAGTCAAATGCCCGTACCTCCTGCAGTTGTTGCAAGGAGTACCGCACTGACCAAAATGGTGGTAGTTACACTTGGGACAATAAGGCCTGTCCCCGGTGTAGGTGCGGGTGGTTTCAGAGTTGGTGTTGTAGACTTGGATGGCGTTGTTTTTCTTGTTTGAGTTATGGTGGTGTTCAGTGGATTTGCGTTTGTTGTTGTTGGAGGATGAGGTGTTGGAGGTCTCACGGCTGACAACTAGAGCCATGAGTTCGTGGGCCAATCGAATGGCACTCTCAGTAGTAGTTGGTTTGGATGAAGCAACGTTTCCCTGGATGTTCTCGGGAAGTCCACGAATGTATTTCTTAATGCCCTTACTTTCTGGTTCGACTAAACCTGGGCATAATAGAGCAAACTGCTGAAATTTGGTGGTATATTCAGCAACATCATTTCCCTGCACCTCCAGATGCCAGAATTCTTCCTCCAGCCTGTGCAATTCTTCTTCAGGACAGTACTTTTCTGTCAGTTTCTTCTTCAGTTCGACCCAAGGAAGTCGGTTTGCAATCTCGAGGCCTACAGAGTTTGCGTGGGTTTTCCACCACGTGAGTGCACCTTCCTGAAAGGTGTAAGCAGCGAATTTGACCTTGTTGTTCTCAGTGCAGTCGCAGAGACTGAAAACAGATTCCATGCGCTCAATCCAACGGATTAAGCCAATGGCACCTTCCGTGCCCTTGAAGTATAGCGGTTTACAGCTAAGAAAGTCCTTATAGGAGCAGGGTTTGGGCGGTGGAGTATTGGTTGCTGTGTCCTCGCTACCGGGTGGTGTTCGGGTAGCCAAGGCTTCGGTCACACTGCGGGCAATGATTCCCGCGATCTCAGCTTCGCTAAGGGTAATTTGACGACGTGGAGGCATGATGCTGAGTAAGAAAGAACAAGGAAATGAAATAAGATACTAGTCCGAGTATGATGAACTAGTGGTGTGTTTGTCATTTCGAGACAAAACGTTTGAAAGAAAGAGGCCTATATTCATATAATATAATATAGCCTAAAGTTGTAATGAGGTCTATTCATGTATATATGTATATCACATAACAACCTATTGAGTGTCTAGCACAGACGTGTTTTGAGTCCCGTTTCTCTCGAGGTCAGAGTCAACTAATACATTCCTGTTCAACATAACTCTTTCAGATTTCACATCATCTTTCTTTAATTGTACATAGTTGATCAGGCTATGTTAAATTAAAGTCGTATGATGTAATCCCTGAACTAGTCATAACTAATAAGGAATACTGCCTAACGGTCATAGTCTAGGCCCACTAAATGCAACCTAGTTCACTATAACCTTAGGCTCTGATACCAATCTGTGACACCCCCAAATTTAATGATTTGCGGAAGCTTGAATTGGGTGTCACTAATCAATATACAAAGCACAAGATATAATGAACGACCACTATATGCGTCGTTTTAAACTTGTATAGATAAAGTAAATGTTTACATCAAAATATAGTTACATTAGCTCGATTCCTGAAATTTGAGAGATTACATAGCATAATTACTTTTACAAAATATAATAATGCAGTCCAATCTCTAGTTGTATGTATGCTGACTCGAGCTAATAATTCATGCTTGTGCAGCCAAACTACTGCTGGGTACCTGTGATAAATACTAAAATGGGTCAGCGAAAACGCTGGTGAGCTCACAGGTTTGTATGTCAATGTATAGTTGTATGAACCGCAAGATTTATATTGAATTTAAAATGCAATTAAGCAAGATAAAAGTTATACTGTCCATGAGCACATAGTCTGAACTTAACTTGATTTGTCAGGCCCAATTAAGGAAACCTAACTTGAAATGCCTCCTACGAGTGCCTAATCAACACTCGTCTTCCCAAATGCTAATACATCCGTTTGACCGGTTAGTGCGTGCTAACCCGGATGAGGATTGTCAATCCCATATGATATCATATACTAACATTCACGCTATAAATACTAGAGACTATGCTTATGGAGGACTTTAAATTGATTAGCTTGAAACTCATGTAGTATTTGAAGTTTGGCACTTGCGTTCTACTTGTAAAACAAAATCGAGTAGTAATATCACACCCCTGGTTGTAAAGCAGTGAAAATGGGGCTATGAAACTCACCTGAGTCTTGGAATGTTAAGCAATTAAACTTGAAGTAATTAGCAGTGTGTTGGTGTCCAAAGACTTGAAACCTGAATGTGTCCACGACACTTGAATTGTTATTAATTGTATTGGTATCTCGAAAGACTACCATTGAAATTGTTTGTCTAACTAAATGTCCAAATTACCCCGATTTGGTTGATTGTATTGTTACAAGTTACTACGACTTGTTTGATTGAATTGACACAAGTTACAACGACTTGTTTGAATAAATTATCTAAGTTACTATGACTTAGTTGATTCAATTGTGTATTTGAAAATGTGTACGGCCCGTTGGTGACTTAGTTGAAATAATAATAATTCTAAAATGTTGACTTTGCTACAGTACTGCTACAGTACTGCTACAGTAAATTTGACTTTTTTGAACAGTAACTTTGACTTCGAAAATTTTGAGTTTTGAAGATCCTGTTTTGTGCGACGTAGCCTGCGACGTAGGCTGCGACGTAGGCTGCGACGTAAGAGTTTTGCGACGTAAAGGGTTACGTCGCTAAGGTCAACAGTGCTAAGTCAATAGCGACGTAGGGTGCTACGTCGCTTATGCGACGTAGGTTCGTTTTTGCGACGTTAAGGTCTGCGTCGCTATGTGCGACGTTCGCAAGTCAATGCGACGTAATAGGCTGCGTCGCTGTATGCGACGTTGGGGATATAATGCGACGTAGGTCGCTGCGTCGCTATATGCGACGTTGAGGATATAATGCGACGTAGGTCGCTGCGTCGCATTTGCTCCAGGCCAAATGCGACGTACGGAGTCTGATCGGAGTTTCAACTCCAAAAACGCGTTTTCCGGCCATCGATCGGCATAATATTTTTACCCAACCCATTTTAGGACATTACAAGGTTATACAAACAACTAGCAAGTTATAAATCTTAAAAACGAGAGTTTTCGGAGTTGTGTCGGAAACTTACAAATCGCCGAAATGAAATTCCGGAAAGATAGAAGTGTAGATCGTCGCGAGGTGGTCGTTTATTGTAAAGGGGCTTGAAGATCCGAGGTCGTTTGAGGTGTTTATTTTGCGATTTTGATGATTTTTGGTTTGGGGTTTGTTTGAGAGAAATAAGAGAGGAGAGAGATAGAGAAAAAGAGAAATGAAAGTAGATGGGGTGGGAGTGGGAGGTTAAACCCCCATTTTCGCCCCGCGTTTCCGTTCCGTGCGGTGTTCGTTTGCTCCGTTGTTTAAACGTTAAATAATTATTTTAAATATTAATTGGTACATTTTTAAAATACAAATTATTACGCTATATTTTATTTAAATATTTTACTAATCACTTTATATTTGAATTATAAAAAGGTAAGTTAATGTGTTTGCGCGTTTTACATTTTAAATTGTGTAACTTACTGATTGTACGATGTGAATGAATACGAAATATTATAATAATGATATTTTTGACATAAAAGCGTTATTTAATAAAATTGGTCACCAATGTCCGTATTTATTGTATCGAAATTCATTCGATTTGAAACTCGTACGATTTAAACAAATCGCATAATTGTAGATATATATTCAACAATATATATAATAATTGATACATTAATTAGCCTAACAAAGAACTAATTACATGTATTAAAACTTGATTAGGCACTAAATTCTAGTCCTAAATTGACGGTTGTCACACGTTTCGTTTACTTGTACACAACTAGTATATCCGGTGTTTGTCCGTATGTCTGTAATTGTTTGTTTGTTGGAAAACATGTTTGGCCCGTTGGTGATTTAGTTGAAGTGTTAGGCTTGCAAAACATGTTTCAATGTCCCTTAAATGTTATATTGTATAATCGTTTGAAGTCCCAAATGTTAACACTTAAGTTGGAATAAAATTGTAAATCTGCTGTGTTTTGCGACACAAATTGCGACATGCGACACAAGGGTTGTGTCGCAGACGTCATGCGACACAAGGATACGACACAAGGATTGTGTCGCATCGGATACGAAATGCTAATTTAATAGCGACATAGTGGTTGTGTCGTATAGAAATATGACATAATATGCGACATAGAGTGCGACACAAAATTGTGTCGCAAAGATTACGACACTAATGGGTTTATGCGACACAGTATGCGACACAAGGCTTGTGTCGCACGTATGAACATCAGGCCAGAAACTTTCGGGTTTCGAGATTTTCCGACCAAAAACGTAAATCTAACCCATTTTTGAGTTATAAAATCGTGTTTTCTTCATGTATTAGGTTATAACTATGTTGTGTATATGTCAAAACATCAAAACAATACTCCAAATTGAATAGATCTAAGATTTTAGAAATTTCTTACTTTTGCAAATCGAGCTAGATCGAGGATGAAATGATGAAAACGGTCTTGATATTCTTGCTCCACTCGTGATGGTGATTCCGAATATGTAAATTTCGTGGGTCGGTTTATATTCCGAAAATTTGATGTGGATTTGGTTGAGAGAGTTTTTGGAGAGTGTGTGTTTGTAAAAATGAAAATGAAAGAAAGAATGAGGAGGGGTGGGTGGGTTGGTGGCTGATCCAAAAGAGGCAAGGGAGGGGAAAATGCTCCCTAAAACATAGTGTTTACTTCGTGTCCTAATCGTTTAATCCTTTGTTTTTAGTATTTAACCAAACCGTTATATTTTAAAATGTAACTGGAATATTTAAATAAAAATACCTTGAAATTAATAATAAAAACATTTGTCGAAATATTTAAATTATTAATTTGCGTTTAGTACGTTTTTGTCGCATTATTTACATGTCGTCGCGATAATATAAATAATGTTCGTTCAATTGTGTATTTTTATAACAAAATACATTCCCATTATTTAAGTTAATTTTAGTCACCAACGTCCAAGTAAACTGTGTCGGACTCCGTCCGGTTAATTCGTACGATTCATCCAAATCGCGTAAGTACACACTTATATATATAAATCACCTTATATATATACAAATAGAGCCTGTAATTAGTCCTATTACATACTAATTACAACTAGTTACAAATAATTAGGCATAACTAAGTATCCTAATTATGCGGGTGTTACACAAAACCACTTCGAGTCCGAGCCCTCAGTATGACCATTCACAACGATCTTACCATTCAAATTCATACCGCTCAGATCGAAGCCCTGAAACCTGAAAACATCAAAAACGAAGCCTTACGGAGTATTGACAAACAATTTGAAACCAAATCTAACGGGATTAGATATTTCTCAAACCGAATCTGGTTGCCTAATTTCGGGAACCTACGAGACTTAGTGATGGAATAAGCTCACAAGTCCAAATACTCTATCCATCCGGGATCCGATAAGATGTACCACGGAATCAAGGAATTTTATTGGTGGCCGAACATGAAAGCCGAAATCGCCACTTACGTCAGCAAGTGCCTTACTTGCTCGAAGGTCAAAACCGAACATCAGAAACCTTCCGGTTTACTCCAACAACCTGAAATCCCAGAATGGAAATGGGAACAAATTGCCATGGATTTCATAACCAAACTACCAAAGTCGTCGAGCGGTTGCGATACCATTTGGGTGATCGTCGATCGTCTCACCAAATCTGCTCATTTCCTGGCAATCAAGGAAAGCGATAAAATGGAACGCCTCGCACAAATCTACATCAAGGAAATCGTTTCTCAACACGGTGTTCCAATCTCGATCATCTCTGACAGAGATGCCCGCTTCGCCTCTCACTTTTGGTAGTCACTTCAAAAAGCATTGGGTACTCGTCTCGATATGAGCACCGCGTACCATCCTCATACCGATGGCCAAAGTGAACGAACCATTCAAACACTGGAAGATATGCTACGAGCTTGCGTAGTTGATTTCGGTACAAACTGGGAAAGACATCTACCTTTGTGCGAATTCTCGTACAATAACAGCTATCACGCCAGCATCAAAGCTGCACCTTTTGAGGCACTGTACGGTCGTAAGTGCCGATCACCGATCTGTTGGACTGAAGTGGGAGATAGTCAACTCACTGGTCCTGAACTCATACACGCCACCACTGAGAAAATTGTGGAAATCCAAAACAGACTCAAAGCCGCGCGTGATCGTCAGAAAAGTTATGCTGACGTGAGACGCAAACCACTCGAGTTTCAAGTTGGGGATCGAGTACTCTTAAAAGTATCGCCTTGGAAAGGCGTCATCCGTTTTGGCAAACGAGGGAAGTTAAATCCCAGATACATCGGGCCTTTTGAGATTCTCGAACGGATTGGCCCCGTAGCTTATCTATTGCAGCTGCCATCCGAACTCAGCAGCGTGCACCCTACTTTTCACATTTCTAACTTGAAGAAATGTCTGTCTGATGAGACACTGATTATTCCACTCGATGAAATTCGAGTTGACGACAAACTTCATTTTGTTGAGGAACCCGCTGAAATTATGGACCGTGAGGTCAAACAACTAAAACAAAGTCGTATTCCCATCGTCAAGGTCAGATGGAATTCGCGGCGTGGTCCGGAATTCACCTGGGAACTGGAAGACCAAATGTGACTCAAGTATCCTCAGCTATTCACCGATTCTACATCAAACGCGACCTCGAGCTAAATTTCGGGATGAAATTCTTCTAACAGGGGGAGAATGTAACACCCGCCAAATTAGGACTAGTATTTAGTGCCTAATCATATGTTAATACATGTAATTAGTTCTGTGTTAGGCTAATTAATGTATCGAATTATATATATTGTTGAATATATACGAAAATGCGATTTGATTAAATCGTACGTAATTTAAATCGAATGTATTTCGATTCCATGAATACGGACGTTGGTGACACAATTTATATTTAAGTATAAAACATTACTGAGTCTAAATTACTGTTTAAATTTTATTCCCAAAAGTTGTCCCGCTTTGTACAATTAAAAACGTACCTAATTAACAACAAAATACGCAAATTATCTAAATCACATTTTAAATCTTTGAATTATTAAGTAATTGGTAAAACAATTTAATTAAATTATTAAACAAAATTTGTATTTTAAAATGGTTAATTAACGCGCAAAATATTTATTAAAACGTTAAAAGTCGGAGAAAACGAACACCACGCGGAGCGCGGGGCGGAGACTGAAAGTGGAGGATAACCTCCACCTCCCTCCTCTCTTTCCTCATTCAATTCACTTCCACTCTCTCTCTCTCTCCTTTCTCTCTCTCTTCTTTCTATCTAAAAACACCATCCACCTCTATCATACAAAATCATCAAATAACAACATCAAACACACTCGAATCGTCAATATTTTTAGAGATTCACGACCACCTCGCAACGATCTACATTTCTATCTTTCCGGATTTCCATTTCGGCAATTTGTAAGTTTCCGACAAAATCCCGAAATCTCTCGATTCTTAGTATTTTTCGTTTGTAGTTGTTATTATAACTTGTATATGTCCCTTGCTAAGTATAGAACACGATTTCATAGCTTAAAAACGGGTTTGAAATGGGTTTTTGGCCGGAAAATTCTTGACAGCCGGACTTTCTGGGCTGATGTTCTTCCATGCGACACAAGCCTTGTGTCGCATGTTGTGTCGTATTTTACCTGTTGTGTCGCACGTTATGTCGTATTTCGCATGTTATGTCGTACCAAAGAATTAGTGTCGTAAGTTTTGCGACACAACCATTATGTCGTATTCTATGTCGTATTTTCATACGACACAATCACTATGTCGCTGTTGAATCAGCATCTCGCATCTATGCGACACAACCCTTGTGTCGCATAGACATTGTGTCGCATTCCTATGCGACACAACCCTTGTGTCGCATGACAAACTTTTGTGTCGCATATTTTTAGAGATTCTCGACCCCAGCCAGGGGCCAGCCCCTTGGACCCCGCCAGGGGCGCTGCCCCCGGACCCCCGTACTTAGATTCTGTAAGCACATTTCTCACCAAGTGTCAAACTTGTATGACTTCAAAACGCTTATATGATACAACTTTTCAAACATAATGGAATATACTTTTCAAGTATAACACTTCGAAATCAATGTGATAACATCAGGACTATCATTACAATTAATCACCAACGGGCCGTACACGCTTTCAAACACTTAACAAATCAACCAAATCGTAGTAATTTGGACATATATATAGTTGTATAACAACTACAAGGGTGATCTTTTGAGATACTCAATCATGTTTATAACCATCGCGTGTCGTGGACACCCTCAGGTTAGAAGTCTTTGGACTTCATCATTCGGCTAATCAACTTACGTTTATTTAAACGCTTACAGACTCAGGTGAGTCTCATAGCCCCTCTTTTTACTATTTTACTCAGGGGTGTGATATATTGCTCATTTTAACATGTGAACGCAAGTACAAACATTTCATATACTACATGAGTTTTTCACAACTAATTATTTAAAGTCCTCCGTCAGCATAGTTGTTAATACGTTGTAGCGTGAATATTAGTATATGGTACCATATAGGATTGACCCTCCTCGTTCGGGTTAGCAAGCACTAACCGGGTAAACGGACGTACTAATATTTGGGAAGACGAATGTTGATTAGGCATTCGTGGAGGCACCTCACCCGGAATTCTCTATAGGGGACCCGGCCCTCGAGTTAAGCTAAACTATGTGCTCATGGCTGTATACATATTCATTATCAATTGCTGGATGCAATTCAATCATTATTTAAATCTTGCGGTTAATACTATATTACTTGATTTCAAACCTGTGAGCTCACCAGCTTTAGCTGACCCATTTAGCATGTATCGCAGGTACCAAGCAGTAGGATGTTTCTGCTTCAGGACATTTAGCTCGAGTCAGCATTCAGACGTTTTAGATTTTCTTGCATTAGTATATTTTGTACAAGTACTTATGTACTGAAATCTCCTTTCATTTAAACTCGAGCTATGTAAAGCTATAAATGTTGTAAACATTTCAATATTAATATATTTTGTTAAAACGACGCATATAGAGTCGTTTACTATATATATTTGTGCTTTGTTATTGATTAGTAACACCCAAATCGTGCTTCCGCAATTCATCAAATTTGGGGGTGTTACATTAAAGATATCTTTACAAACCTATGTGTAACATCCACTCCTCGGGCCTAGTAGTATTTTAATATTATCTGACGTAGAATCATTATTTAATTTGTCAGAAAATAGTTTAGTTGTTATTTGAAAATAATGGGTAAAAGAATCAAATAATTTATTGTGATTAGTAAATTTTTGATTGTTTTAAATTAACCTAGTTGACAGTAAAATAAAATAGTTTTCCCCGCAAATGGTTTTTAAGTTCCAGACAATGATAAATACGGGGAATAAAATTTAAACACTTCTAGTACACTTCCCAAATGTTAAGTCGGTTATTAATTTATATTACTACATACATACTGTACGTTCCATACGTACATACAGAAGCATGAAAAACCCTAGCTCAAATCACCAAATCGGTTCATAACATCAAATTGAAGTCCTAGAACTCGAATTCAAGCTTCAAACACGTGGATTATCATCCTCTAATCCTTCTAATCATCTTGTAAGTGTTGAATTCGTGATTTATATAAACCCTAGAAATGGGGTTTTGGTGTATTTGATTTAATTAGTATGATTAAGGTTAAATTGAAGCTTGTTATGATCATATAATGATTAATTGATGCTTAATATGTGACAACCGTCACCAAAACGTTATCGTAATTCAAGCCGTAAAAAGTCATTTTTTGAAAATACTAATTTCAATGATTTCTTTACATCAATGTCTTCGTTTTTGAAAAATGAATCCAACGCAAAAAGAATCTTAAGAATCATTTCAATCCGACGTGTAACGAGGGAGACACAAAGCAAAACGTAAAACAAACAAACACTAGCAATTATATTTGGACCGTATGACCCAAGTTTTTTTTTGTGTCCTGTTGTTTTGGCCCAACTACCGACCCAAGCCCTCCCTATTGATGTATCATTCGGCCCAACCCAAAACCAACTAATCCTAGACTATAAATATAACCCTAAACCTAACCCTAAAACTTTTTAATCACAAAAAAAAAAAATCACACATTCTGTCCCAAAATCGCAGTCAACTTCCGAGGCCGTTTTGACCTACTTAGAGCCATTTTCAGGCTTCGGCCAAAACTAAAAAGTTGTAGATCTCGATGTTTTACTTACGTTCTCAAGGTTTCCGCCTCTAAAACGAAGCATATTATTTTATAAAAATTGTTTTGTAAACTGCTGCAGTGTAATACGAATTTTCTGAAACTTTTAGTTGTTGGTATATAAACGAATTTTAAAACCCTAAAACGTATTCTACAAACCTACAGTCGTATTCTGATTACTTGGAGCGTATTTCTCAGTAAACTTTCGATCTTCAAAGTTCAAGAACTCAATCTCATTACTTCTACATCATTCTATTGATCGAGAGATTGTTTATTCATGTGTTTCGGTAAGATTCATGTTCCAATCCTTCGTTTTCTTTGTGTTCTTGGTGCATGATGTATGAATCCTCATGTCATGATGTTTATTTACAGATTCTAAGAGGTTTCTATCGTGCGGATTCCCGTTTGTTGGTATAACTCTTTTCGAATCATTCAATTACGTATATTCGATTAGTTTCGTATTGTCGGTTTTGTTTTTGGTTTGATTCCATTGTATTCCGGGTACATAAAATCGTTTGGATATTAATAAAATCAGTATATAAGTTGGTAGAATTGAGGATTTTGATTATGGTTGCGGTTTGGATTGTTCATATATGTGATTAGGGTTGATTACCTATAAACCCTAATCTGATCAGGAATTTTGTTCGGATTGAGAAGCTTGTAACTTGGTCATATCACAATGGTTTTCGATGAAAAAGTAGTCTAAAAATAAGTATTTTGAGTCTTCTTTCAAATGGCATCAGTTTCATGGCTAAATGTTGAGTATAAGTCAGTTAAAATAATTTTACAAGATCGAGTGTCAAATCTGAGTTTTTCGGTTCCTGATTTCGGTTGAGTTGTCGATTTTTGAAACGTATGTTAAAATAAGAATTGAGTCTTGAAATTTTTACTGGAGTAATTTTAAAGTGTCAAAAATTTTCTGTAAAAATATCATAGTCTTTGTAAGTTTTAAGTATTTTAAATAAATTGTAACTTTTGTGTACTCATAAGTCATTTTAGTTTCTGAGCAGATTGTTTAAGTGAATTTTTAAAAATACTAAACTACTGAGATAAGTTCTGGAAAAATTAAATGTTGTTATTAACACATTGAAGTGTCACTGGTAAAATTTGTAGAGTCAAATGATTTGATTAAGTAATATTTAAAAAATTTGTAAATTGGAACTAAACTTCCGGACAGAATCTGAGTTTTTCATTTTAGGTTGGTTCTTGCGACGATACACTAGTTTGAGTTGTGAGGAGACTTAGTGAATGTGTTTTGGACTTGAGATACAATGGAATGACCTAGTTATGTCTAGGTTGTAACCCATATGCATTATGACATTGTAGATTGCGAGTGGCTTAGTGGATTACACTTAAGGGCGATACTTACATCATTTCTTGAGGTGAGTTTTCGTGGCCCCGTTTTCATTTACATATTTTTACATTGGGGGAAAAGTATGCTCACATGTTTTACCAACTGTTTTATGCTGTGAACGTATTCATTTCTATTTTTGGACATATGCTTGAAATGTGTGACACTATGTGACTTATATGCATTGAGACTTGTTGCTTACATCCGTGCTGTACTTCCTTGTGGGGTATTTGCCGTACATTGAGATTTGTTGCTTACATCCGTGCTGTACTTCCTTGTGGAGTATTTGTCGTACATTGAGATCTGTTGTTTACATTCGTGCTGTACTCCCTTGTGGAGTATTTGCCGTACATTGGGATTGTTGCTTACATTCGTGCTTTACTTCCTTGTGAGGTAATTGCCGTACATTGAGATATATTGGCTGCATTATTTCACATTTGTGTACATTTCTATTGCATTGTCCTAACTTATCATTATCACAGCAAAATGTTTATTTTTATGGTGTCTGGTTTCAAACCTACAAAACTCACCAACATTCGTGTTGACGTTTTTGAGCATATCTTTTCAGGTTATACTAGTGGATTTAAAGCAGTGGACAAGATAACTTAGTGGACCTTTAGGGTTGCATTAAGAGTTATTCAAGACTTGTGGTACATCATTAAGGTTGTTTGTGAAGGCTTGTTTTGCCTTAACATTGTACAACGTTTGTTTGTAAGCTTTTGAATTCATTGTTGAAATGTATGCACGACATGAACCGTTATTCATGTTATTGGCATCATGACACATTGGATATTGTATTTCATATAGAATTCTTTATAATGATGTGTTATGATCCTATCACCGTTATACCCCGTTGTTTCCGCTTTAGACGGGGTGTGACAGAATGGTATCAGAGCCATTGTTTATAGAAATCTAGGTGGATTGGCCTAGACTATAAATAAGGAACCCACATATAGAACATGAGTTAGGAAGTTATGTGTGCATACAATTCCGTGAAGCTAGTTGTAGCTAGTGTCGATCATTCATCTTAACCATTTCAAGTAAGAAGGACGTTGTAAGCGTTTCTTCATCGTTTTACGACTCTTTATGTGATTCGTCTACATGTTGCTTAGGATTCCATAACTATCTGATCTCTTTCCGTAAATACAAAGCTTATTGTGATACAAAGACTTGGAAGATAAGTATGTGTATGAAGGAATACTTTCACAATTACGGCTGCAGACGTAATTGACAAAGGTATTCTTACATATGTTTGTTTATCCGACCATATCTGCGTGTCCAATGTGCTATCTTCGTGTCATATGGGAATAAAATCCCAACTATATTCCTTACCGAATTATTCTTATGTTTGTGAGCCTGGTGCATTGATGCCTAGACAAACTCCAAAGTATTCATTCTATTCTAAACTCATATGAATTCGAAATCATAGCGAGCATACTATTAAGACGCATTACCCGTAAATTTTACTCGTGGAGGAGAAACACTCGGTGGTGGTCATACAAGTGATAGTGGTTATTGAACTGGTGGTTGAACTGGAGGAATTTGTTGTATTGAAGGCAATAACTCCAATCTTGTTGCGATCATTGCACGACAGAAGTGGGCCTTAATATTAAAAGTTGTCATGCAAGTTAGTATCAGCATATTAAAGCATGGTAGAGCTAACGACACCGAAGGCGAAAATGGAATTAATAATCGAGAATTCAAATGATGGGAGTGGTGATGGCGCGAAAAATAAATAAATAAATAAATAATATTAATAATAAAATAAATAAATAAATAGATAAATAAATAAAGGGACTATTTAAGGAGAATTATTCTTTCAATAATGAAACGAAGAAGTTAGTGAACAAGTTTTGAAATTTCTCTACGAGGAGAGTTAAGCATGCAACATATATCTGACAATTTCATGAGTTGGCAAGAATTAGACCTCATCCTGTGGCACTCAAAGCTAAGAGAATTGAGAAGTACATCAGGCTTTGTTCTGGAAACTAGCAGTACGGTAGAAGTGACTGAGCCTCCTGCCATCCAAGGTGCAATACTGATGGGTGAATTGTTAATCAATGAGATCAATAAGGCAAGAAATGTAGAAACAGTACCAAGAATGAGAGGGTACTCAAGAAATTCGCAAATACAAACGCATGAAGAAAGGGTTACACTGGTTCACATACCTTGTGTGTAAGGTATAACTACTATCATCACACATCTGAATCATGTTGTGTTTATTCAAACTGCAACTTAAGAGTTCACTTTACAATTAAATGTTGGACGACAGCTAGTCAAGTGGCACCAATCAACACAGTAGGAAACTCGATGGCTTGTTTTGAGTGGGAGACTTTGAAATAATTTTGTTAATGGAAGCACATAGAGACTAAAGGACATTATATAAGGGTGTACTTTAGTGCTAGAAGATTATTCTTTTAGCAATGATATGTTGCCCTTTGGACTCGGAAGTTTTGGTGTAGTTGTGGGGATGGAATAGTTGACGAAACTTAGGTAGAAATTGTATGCTTGAGAAAGTATTTCGTATACACTTAAATGGCGGTGTAATACCTGAGATTTTCATAGAACGCTTCAAAGACGAAAAGAAAAACTCATGAGTGTAAAAGCTAATAAGCTAAAATTTCAAAACATTCTATTATCCATAATCTCCTCGAGGTCTTCTCGGAAGATTTTGAAGGATTACTTCCCTCTTTAATCGTAAAGTTTTGTATCCATCTTATTTTTAGAGCAACCCCAGTTGCAAAAGCTCCAAATCGCTTAACACTATTTGTATACAAGAGTTATTTAATTCACTTTAAAGATGCTCCAAGACAAGGGTTTTATTCGCCATAGTCTTTTTCTCTTTGGGGAGCACATGTCTTATTTGTCAAAAAGAAAGATGGTTCTTTTCATTTGTGCATTGATTATCATGAACTTAACAAAATTACGGTCAAGAATCGATGTCCTCTTCCAAGGATGGATGATTTGTTTGATCAACTTCAAGGTGTTCGGTGGTTTTTCAAAAATCAATCTTCATTCTGGTTACCATCAATAGAGGGTACCTGAATCAGATATACCTAAGATTGCGTTTAGTACTCGTTACGAACATTTCAAATTTCTCATTATATCTTTCGATCTTACTAATGCGACTATAGCATTCCTATATTTAACGAACGCATATATAAGCCGCATCTCGATGAATTTATCATACTTTTCATTTGCGACGTTCTGAATTATTCTAAAACCAAGGAAGAGCATGAAGTCCCTTTGAGACTAATCCTGGAGTTTCTTTTGAAAGAAGAATGTCTATGCAATATATTCAGAGTTCGAAATTTGACTACAAGAGGTTTGTTTTGCTTGGGCACGTTGTGAACAAAGAAGTTATTCTTGTGAATTTTAACAAAATAGAAGCTGTAAAGGGATGGAAGGTCCCACAGCTATCGTGAAGGTTCGTAAAGCATTTGGGATTCACAGGTTATTATCAGCATATTATCGGGAGTTTTTCAAGGATCGCACTACTGCTCACACAATATATATATAAGAAGTTTGTTTTGGGGCAGAAACTGAGAAAAATCTTTTCAAACATTGAAGGATGTCTTGTGTAATGCATCAATTCGGACACTTCCCGACGGATCGGAGGATTTCGTTGTGTATTGTGATGCATCAGACCGAGGTCTGAGTTGTGTGTTAATTAAATGGGAAATGTAATCGTATTCGTCTCTCGACAGTTCAAGATACATAAGCATTACTATATTACCCACGATTTGGAACTTGGAGCGGTAGCATTCGTACATATGTGTTGAAGACACTACTTGTATGAAATGAAGAATGTTATTCATACCGATCATAGGAAATTTTTAACACATCTATGTTCAAAAGAAGTTGAACACGATACAAATGAGGAAACTCGAATTATTTAGCGGTTGCAATTGTGAAATTTGATTCTATCCGGGGAAGACGGATGTGTTGCAGATGTTTTGAGTAGGAAGAAAAAGTATGCCAAGGTGAGTGCAAGTCAAAGTTTGACGATACACTCTGGCATTAAGGATAAGATGTTCAAAATTCAAGATGAAGCGTTAGGGATACTCATATGCAAAACAAAAGGTTGCGCGGGTTAGACAAACATTTGGAACAAAAAGTGGACAAGATGTTACATCATGGAAAATATTATGGATTCCTTTGCTAGGTGGTCTATGGACACTAGTAATGGGCAGTGGACATAAGTCAAAATATTTCATACAACGGGAGTTGTTAAGAAGTAGTATGATATCATGGATTTGTATTGGTGACAAGGAATGAAGAAATACATCATTAAGTACATTATTCGATTAGTCAATGCATTATCTGTTTGACGTTCAAGGCTGAATACTCATGGTATGGAGTGTTTGTATCAATTATATCTTATTTTGATGATTACTTTACCTTACAATTTTGGCAAATGTTACGGAAGGCTTTGGGAACACGTTTTGATATGAGGACGAGTTATCATTCCCGTACTGAAGGACGGTGTGAGCAAACCAGTCAAACATCTGAGAATACGCTTAGATTGTGTTATCGATTTTGGTAGAAGTTGGGATACTCACTTACCACTAGTCGAGTTCTCATACAACACAGTTATCACTTTAGTATTCAATGTGCGCTATTTGAAGTACTTCAGGAGTGTAGGAGTCATTCATCATAGTGTGGGTTGAAGTTAGATTAAAGTCAGTTGATTGGATTGAAATAGTCCATGACGCTATTGACCAGATTGTACGAATCAAAGAGAGGTTGGAAACAGTATGAGTTAGGCATAAGAGTTGCATAAACAAACATCGACAGCAGTTAGAGTTTTGTGTGAGAATCATATATTGTTTAAAGTGTTACTTTGGGAAGGTGTTGTACATTTTGGGAAGTTTGAAATTTTAGCATATGTGTTTGTTGGACCGTTCTAAATAGTTGAACGTATGGGTCCAATAACATATCGATTGAAAGTTGTCACAAGAGTGAAGTGTTGTTCATGAAGTATTTCATGTTTCAAATCTAAGAAAGTATTGACTGATAAGGTCTTACACGTATTTCTAGAAGGAATTAATAGGGAATCACAGATAACATTGGGTAGAGAAAACGGTAGAAACCATGGATTGAGAGGTCAAAATGCTGAAGCCTGGAAAGTTTTAATTTGTCATTGCTTGATCGAACGCTTAGCGAGGATTTGAATTTACTTGGGGTTGAAAAGAGTGTACAAAGCTTAATTTTACGTACTTATTCGGTGATCGTGTTGACAGTATAGCTCCGACTGAATTTCGAGACGAAATTCTCTCAACTGGGGGATACTGTGACAACCGTCACCAAAACGTTATCGTAATTCAAGCCGTAAAAAGTCATTTTTTGAAAATACTAATTTCAATGATTTCTTTACATCAAAGTCTTCGTTTTTGAAAAATGAATCCAACGCAAAAAGAATCATTTCAATCCGACGTGTAACGAGGGAGACACAAAGCAAAACGTAAAACAAACAAACACTAGCAATTATATTTGGACCGTATGACCCAAGTTTTTTTTTGTGTCCTGTTGTTTTGGCCCAACTACCGACCCAAGCCCTCCCTATTGATGTATCATTCGGCCCAACCCAAAACCAACTAATCCTAGACTATAAATATAACCCTAAACCTAACCCTAAAACTTTTTAATCACAAAAAAAAAATCACACATTCTGTCCCAAAATCGCAGTCAACTTCCGAGGCCGTTTTGACCTACTTAGAGCCATTTTCAGGCTTCGGCCAAAACTAAAAAGTTGTAGATCTCGATGTTTTACCTAAATTTGAGAGGTTTCGACCTCTAAAACGAAGCAAATTATTTTATAAAAATTGTTTTGTAAACTGCTGCAGTGTAATACGAATTTTCTGAAACTTTTAGTTGTTGGTATATAAACGAATTTTAAAACCCTAAAACGTATTCTACAAACCTACAGTCGTATTCTGATTACTTGGAGCGTATTTCTCAGTAAACTTTCGATCTTCAAAGTTCAAGAACTCAATCTCATTACTTCTACATCATTCTATTGATCGAGAGATTGATTATTCATGTGTTTCGGTAAGATTCATGTTCCAATCCTTCGTTTTCTTTGTGTTCTTGGTGCATGATGTATGAATCCTCATGTCATGATGTTTATTTACAGATTCTAAGAGGTTTCTATCGTGCGGATTCCCGTTTGTTGGTATAACTCTTTTCTAATCATTCAATTACGTATATTCGATTAGTTTCGTATTGTCGGTTTTGTTTTTGGTTTGATTCCATTGTATTCCGGGTACATAAAATCGTTTGGATATTAATAAAATCAGTATATAAGTTGGTAGAATTGAGGATTTTGATTATGGTTGCGGTTTGGATTGTTCATATATGTGATTAGGGTTGATTACCTATAAACCCTAATCTGATCAGGAATTTTGTTCTGATTGAGAAGCTTGTAACTTGGTCATATCACAATGGTTTTCGATGAAAAAGTAGTCTAAACATAAGTATTTTGAGTCTTCTTTCAAATGGCATCAGTTTCATGGCTAAATGTTGAGTATAAGTCAGTTAAAATAATTTTACAAGATCGAGTGTCAAATCTGAGTTTTTCGGTTCCTGATTTCGGTTGAGTTGTCGATTTTTGAAACGTATGTTAAAATAAGAATTGAGTCTTGAAATTTTTAATGGATTAATTTTAAAGTGTCATAAATTTTCTGTAAAAATATCATAGTCTTTGTAAGTTTTTAAGTATTTTAAATAAATTGTAACTTTTGTGTACTCATAAGTCATTTTAGTTTCTGAGCAGATTGTTTTAGTGAATTTTTAAAAATAGTAAACTACTGAGATAAGTTCTGGAAAAATTACATGTTGTTCATAACACATTGAAGTGTCACTGGTAAAATTTGTAGAGTCAAATGATTTGATTAAGTAATATTTAAAAATTTGTAAATTGGAATCAAACTTCCGGACAGAATCTGAGTTTTTCATTTTAGGTTGGTTCTTGCGATGATACACTAGTTTGAGTTGTGAGGAGACTTAGTGAATGTGTTTTGGACTTGAGATACAATGGAATGACCTAGTTATGTCTAGGTTGTAACCCATATGCATTATGACATTGTAGATTGCGAGTGGCTTAGTGGATTACACTTAAGGGCGATACTTACATCATTTCTTGAGGTGAGTTTTCGTGGCCCCATTTTCATTTACATATTTTTACATTGGGGGAAAAGTATGCTCACATGTTTTACCAACTGTTTTATGCTGTGAACGTATTCATTTCTATTTTTGGACATATGCTTGAAATGTGTGACACTATGTGACTTATATGCATTGAGACTTGTTGCTTACATCCGTGCTGTACTTCCTTGTGGGGTATTTGCCGTACATTGAGATTTGTTGCTTACATCCGTGCTGTACTTCCTTGTGGAGTATTTGCCGTACATTGAGATCTGTTGTTTACATTCGTGATGTACTCCCTTGTGGAGTATTTGCCATACATTGGGATTGTTGCTTACATTCGTGCTTTACTTCCTTGTGAGGTAATTGCCGTACATTGAGATATATTGGCTGCATTATTTCACATTTGTGTACATTTCTATTGCATTGTCCTAACTTATCATTATCACAGCAAAATGTTTATTTTTATGGTGTCTGGTTTCAAACCTACAAAACTCACCAACATTCGTGTTGACGTTTTTGAGCATATCTTTTCAGGTTATACTAGTGGATTTAAAGCAGTGGACAAGATAACTTAGTGGACCTTTAGGGTTGCATTAAGAGTTATTCAAGACTTGTGGTACATCATTAAGGTTGTTTGTGAAGGCTTGTTTTGCCTTAACATTGTACAACGTTTGTTTGTAAGCTTTTGAATTCATTGTTGAAATGTATGCACGACATGAACCGTTATTCATGTTATTGGCATCATGACACATTGGATATTGTATTTCATATAGAATTCTTTATAATGATGTGTTATGATCCTATCACCGTTATACCCCGTTGTTTCCGCTTTAGACGGGGTGTGACAGAATGGTATCAGAGCCATTGTTTATAGAAATCTAGGTGGATTGGCCTAGACTATAAATAAGGAACCCACATATAGAACATGAGTTAGGAAGTTATGTGTGCATACAATTCCGTGAAGCTAGTTGTAGCTAGTGTCGATCATTCATCTTAACCATTTCAAGTAAGAAGGACGTTGTAAGCGTTTCTTCATCGTTTTACGACTCTTTATGTGATTCGTCTACATGTTGCTTAGGATTCCATAACTATCTGATCTCTTTCCGTAAATACAAAGCTTATTGTGATACAAAGACTTGGAAGATAAGTATGTGTATGAAGGAATACTTTCACAATTACGGCTGCAGACGTAATTGACAAAGGTATTCTTACATATGTTTGTTTATCCGACCATATCTGCGTGTCCAATGTGCTATCTTCGTGTCATATGGGAATAAAATCCCAACTATATTCCTTACCGAATTATTCTTATGTTTGTGAGCCTGGTGCATTGATGCCTAGACAAACTCCAAAGTATTCATTCTATTCTAAACTCATATGAATTCGAAATCATAGCGAGCATACTATTAAGACGCATTACCCGTAAATTTTACTCGTGGAGGAGAAACACTCGGTGGTGGTCATACAAGTGATAGTGGTTATTGAACTGGTGGTTGAACTGGAGGAATTTGTTGTATTGAAGGCAATAACTCCAATCTTGTTGCGATCATTGCACGACAGAAGTGGGCCTTAATATTAAAAGTTGTCATGCAAGTTAGTATCAGCATATTAAAGCATGGTAGAGCTAACGACACCGAAGGCGAAAATGGAATTAATAATCGAGAATTCAAATGATGGGAGTGGTGATGGCGCGAAAAATAAATAAATAAATAAATAATATTAATAATAAAATAAATAAATAAATAGATAAATAAATAAAGGGACTATTTAAGGAGAATTATTCTTTCAATAATGAAACGAAGAAGTTAGTGAACAAGTTTTGAAATTTCTCTACGAGGAGAGTTAAGCATGCAACATATATCTGACAATTTCATGAGTTGGCAAGAATTAGACCTCATCCTATGGCACTCAAAGCTAAGAGAATTGAGAAGTACATCAGGCTTTGTTCTGGAAACTAGCAGTACGGTAGAAGTGACTGAGCCTCCTGCCATCCAAGGTGCAATACTGATGGGTGAATTGTTAATCAATGAGATCAATAAGGCAGGAAATGTAGAAACAGTACCAAGAATGAGAGGGTACTCAAGAAATTCGCAAATACAAACGCATGAAGAAAGGGTTACACTGGTTCACATACCTTGTGTGTAAGGTATAACTACTATCATCACACATCTGAATCATGTTGTGTTTATTCAAACTGCAACTTAAGAGTTCACTTTACAATTAAATGTTGGACGACAGCTAGTCAAGTGGCACCAATCAACACAGTAGGAAACTCGATGGCTTGTTTTGAGTGGGAGACTTTGAAATAATTTTGTTAATGGAAGCACATAGAGACTAAAGGACATTATATAAGGGTGTACTTTAGTGCTAGAAGATTATTCTTTTAGCAATGATATGTTGCCCTTTGGACTCGGAAGTTTTGGTGTAGTTGTGGGGATGGAATAGTTGACGAAACTTAGGTAGAAATTGTATGCTTGAGAAAGTATTTCGTATACACTTAAATGGCGGTGTAATACCTAAGATTTTCATAGAACGCTTCAAAGACGAAAAGAAAAACTCATGAGTGTAAAAGCTAATAAGCTAAAATTTCAAAACATTCTATTATCCATAATCTCCTCGAGGTCTTCTCGGAAGATTTTGAAGGATTACTTCCCTCTTTAATCGTAAAGTTTTGTATCCATCTTATTTTTAGAGCAACCCCAGTTGCAAAAGCTCCAAATCGCTTAACACTATTTGTATACAAGAGTTATTTAATTCACTTTAAAGATGCTCCAAGACAAGGGTTTTATTCGCCATAGTCTTTTTCTCTTTGGGGAGCACATGTCTTATTTGTCAAAAAGAAAGATGGTTCTTTTCATTTGTGCATTGATTATCATGAACTTAACAAAATTACGGTCAAGAATCGATGTCCTCTTCCAAGGATGGATGATTTGTTTGATCAACTTCAAGGTGTTCGGTGGTTTTTCAAAAATCAATCTTCATTCTGGTTACCATCAATAGAGGGTACCTGAATCAGATATACCTAAGATTGCGTTTAGTACTCGTTACGAACATTTCAAATTTCTCATTATATCTTTCGATCTTACTAATGCGACTATAGCATTCCTATATTTAACGAACGCATATATAAGCCGCATCTCGATGAATTTATCATACTTTTCATTTGCGACGTTCTGAATTATTCTAAAACCAAGGAAGAGCATGAAGTCCCTTTGAGACTAATCCTGGAGTTTCTTTTGAAAGAAGAATGTCTATGCAATATATTCAGAGTTCGAAATTTGACTACAAGAGGTTTGTTTTGCTTGGGCACGTTGTGAACAAAGAAGTTATTCTTGTGAATTTTAACAAAATAGAAGCTGTAAAGGGATGGAAGGTCCCACAGCTATCGTGAAGGTTCGTAAAGCATTTGGGATTCACAGGTTATTATCAGCATATTATCGGGAGTTTTTCAAGGATCGCACTACTGCTCACACAATATATATATAAGAAGTTTGTTTTGGGGCAGAAACTGAGAAAAATCTTTTCAAACATTGAAGGATGTCTTGTGTAATGCATCAATTCGGACACTTCCCGACGGATCGGAGGATTTCGTTGTGTATTGTGATGCATCAGACCGAGGTCTGAGTTGTGTGTTAATTAAATGGGAAATGTAATCGTATTCGTCTCTCGACAGTTCAAGATACATAAGCATTACTATATTACCCACGATTTGGAACTTGGAGCGGTAGCATTCGTACATATGTGTTGAAGACACTACTTGTATGAAATGAAGAATGTTATTCATACCGATCATAGGAAATTTTTAACACATCTATGTTCAAAAGAAGTTGAACACGATACAAATGAGGAAACTCGAATTATTTAGCGGTTGCAATTGTGAAATTTGATTCTATCCGGGGAAGATGGATGTGTTGCAGATGTTTTGAGTAGGAAGAAAAAGTATGCCAAGGTGAGTGCAAGTCAAAGTTTGACGATACACTCTGGCATTAAGGATAAGATGTTCAAAATTCAAGATGAAGCGTTAGGGATACTCATATGCAAAACAAAAGGTTGCGCGGGTTAGACAAACATTTGGAACAAAAAGTGGACAAGATGTTACATCATGGAAAATATTATGGATTCCTTTGCTAGGTGGTCTATGGACACTAGTAATGGGCAGTGGACATAAGTCAAAATATTTCATACAACGGGAGTTGTTAAGAAGTAGTATGATATCATGGATTTGTATTGGTGACAAGGAATGAAGAAATACATCATTAAGTACATTATTCGATTAGTCAATGCATTATCTGTTTGACGTTCAAGGCTGAATACTCATGGTATGGAGTGTTTGTATCAATTATATCTTATTTTGATGATTACTTTACCTTACAATTTTGGCAAATGTTACGGAAGGCTTTGGGAACACGTTTTGATATGAGGACGAGTTATCATTCCCGTACTGAAGGACGGTGTGAGCAAACCATTCAAACATCTGAGAATACGCTTAGATTGTGTTATCGATTTTGGTAGAAGTTGGGATACTCACTTACCACTAGTCGAGTTCTCATACAACACAGTTATCACTTTAGTATTCAATGTGCGCTATTTGAAGTACTTCAGGAGTGTAGGAGTCATTCATCATAGTGTGGGTTGAAGTTAGATTAAAGTCAGTTGATTGGATTGAAATAGTCCATGACGCTATTGACCAGATTGTACGAATCAAAGAGAGGTTGGAAACAGTATGAGTTAGGCATAAGAGTTGCATAAACAAACATCGACAGCAGTTAGAGTTTTGTGTGAGAATCATATATTGTTTAAAGTGTTACTTTGGGAAGGTGTTGTACATTTTGGGAAGTTTGAAATTTTAGCATATGTGTTTGTTGGACCGTTCTAAATAGTTGAACGTATGGGTCCAATAACATATCGATTGAAAGTTGTCACAAGAGTGAAGTGTTGTTCATGAAGTATTTCATGTTTCAAATCTAAGAAAGTATTGACTGATAAGGTCTTACACGTATTTCTAGAAGGAATTAATAGGGAATCACAGATAACATTGGGTAGAGAAAACGGTAGAAACCATGGATTGAGAGGTCAAAATGCTGAAGCCTGGAAAGTTTTAATTTGTCATTGCTTGATCGAACGCTTAGCGAGGATTTGAATTTACTTGGGGTTGAAAAAAGTGTACAAAGCTTAATTTTACGTACTTATTCGGTGATCGTGTTGACAGTATAGCTCCGACTGAATTTCGAGACGAAATTCTCTCAACTGGGGGATACTGTGACAACCGTCACCAAAACGTTATCGTAATTCAAGCCGTAAAAAGTCATTTTTTGAAAATACTAATTTCAATGATTTCTTTACATCAAAGTCTTCTTTTTTGAAAAATGAATCCAACGCAAAAAGAATCATTTCAATCCGACGTGTAACGAGGGAGACACAAAGCAAAACGTAAAACAAACAAACACTAGCAATTATATTTGGACCGTATGACCCAAGTTTTTTTTTGTGTCCTGTTGTTTTGGCCCAACTACCGACCCAAGCCCTCCCTATTGATGTATCATTCGGCCCAACCCAAAACCAACTAATCCTAGACTATAAATATAACCATAAACCTAACCCTAAAACTTTTTAATCACAAAAAAAAAATCACACATTCTGTCCCAAAATCGCAGTCAACTTCCGAGGCCGTTTTGACCTACTTAGAGCCATTTTCAGGCTTCGGCCAAAACTAAAAAGTTGTAGATCTCGATATTTTACTTAAATTCTCAAGGTTTCGGCCTCTAAAACGAAGCAGATTATTTTATAAAAATTGTTTTGTAAACTGCTGCAGTGTAATACGAATTTTCTGAAACTTTTAGTTGTTGGTATATAAACGAATTTTAAAACCCTAAAACGTATTCTACAAACCTACAGTCGTATTCTGATTACTTGGAGCGTATTTCTCAGTAAACTTTCGATCTTCAAAGTTCAAGAACTCAATCTCATTACTTCTACATCATTCTATTGATCGAGAGATTGTTTATTCATGTGTTTCGGTAAGATTCATGTTCCAATCCTTCGTTTTCTTTGTGTTCTTGGTGCATGATGTATGAATCCTCATGTCATGATGTTTATTTACAGATTCTAAGAGGTTTCTATCGTGCGGATTCCCGTTTGTTGGTATAACTCTTTTCGAATCATTCAATTACGTATATTCGATTAGTTTCGTATTGTCGGTTTTGTTTTTGGTTTGATTCCATTGTATTCCGGGTACATAAAATCGTTTGGATATTAATAAAATCAGTATATAAGTTGGTAGAATTGAGGATTTTGATTATGGTTGCGGTTTGGATTGTTCATATATGTGATTAGGGTTGATTACCTATAAACCCTAATCTGATCAGGAATTTTGTTCGGATTGAGAAGCTTGTAACTTGGTCATATCACAATGGTTTTCGATGAAAAAGTAGTCTAAACATAAGTATTTTGAGTCTTCTTTCAAATGGCATCAGTTTCATGGCTAAATGTTGAGTATAAGTCAGTTAAAATAATTTTACAAGATCGAGTGTCAAATCTGAGTTTTTCGGTTCCTGATTTCGGTTGAGTTGTCGATTTTTGAAACGTATGTTAAAATAAGAATTGAGTCTTGAAATTTTTACTGGAGTAATTTTAAAGTGTCAAAAGTTTTCTGTAAAAATATCATAGTCTTTGTAAGTTTTTAAGTATTTTAAATAAATTGTAACTTTTGTGTACTCATAAGTCATTTTAGTTTCTGAGCAGATTGTTTTAGTGAATTTTTAAAAATACTAAACTACTGATATAAGTTCTGGAAAAATTACATGTTGTTCTTAACACATTGAAGTGTCACTTGTAAAATTTGTAGAGTCAAATGATTTGATTAAGTAATATTTAAAAATTTGTAAATTGGAACTAAACTTCCGGACAGAATCTGAGTTTTTCATTTTAGGTTGGTTCTTGCGATGATACACTAGTTTGAGTTGTGAGGAGACTTAGTGAATGTGTTTTGGACTTGAGATACAATGGAATGACCTAGTTATGTCTAGGTTGTAACCCATATGCATTATGACATTGTAGATTGCGAGTGGCTTAGTGGATTACACTTAAGGGCGATACTTACATCATTTCTTGAGGTGAGTTTTCGTGGCCCCGTTTTCATTTACATATTTTTACATTGGGGGAAAAGTATGCTCACATGTTTTACCAACTGTTTTATGCTGTGAACGTATTCATTTCTATTTTTGGACATATGCTTGAAATGTGTGACACTATGTGACTTATATGCATTGAGACTTGTTGCTTACATCCGTGCTGTACTTCCTTGTGGGGTATTTGCCGTACATTGAGATTTGTTGCTTACATCCGTGCTGTACTTCCTTGTGGAGTATTTGTCGTACATTGAGATCTGTTGTTTACATTCGTGCTGTACTCCCTTGTGGAGTATTTGCCGTACATTGGGATTGTTGCTTACATTCGTGCTTTACTTCCTTGTGAGGTAATTGCCGTACATTGAGATATATTGGCTGCATTATTTCACATTTGTGTACATTTCTATTGCATTGTCCTAACTTATCATTATCACAGCAAAATGTTTATTTTTATGGTGTCTGGTTTCAAACCTACAAAACTCACCAACATTCGTGTTGACGTTTTTGAGCATATCTTTTCAGGTTATACTAGTGGATTTAAAGCAGTGGACAAGATAACTTAGTGGACCTTTAGGGTTGCATTAAGAGTTATTCAAGACTTGTGGTACATCATTAAGGTTGTTTGTGAAGGCTTGTTTTGCCTTAACATTGTACAACGTTTGTTTGTAAGCTTTTGAATTCATTGTTGAAATGTATGCACGACATGAACCGTTATTCATGTTATTGGCATCATGACACATTGGATATTGTATTTCATATAGAATTCTTTATAATGATGTGTTATGATCCTATCACCGTTATACCCCGTTGTTTCCGCTTTAGACGGGGTGTGACATAATATATGATTATAAGCTAAACCCTAGCATAAAGTTGATTAATTTCATATATGTTCATAAAGAAAGTTTGGGTTTAGTTGATTTTTCATTAATAAAAGATTGTGGTTATATTAGGATTGTTGATTAATGTTTAATTCATGATTATAATCTAAGCCTAACATTTGATTGAAGAAATTGATTAAGTGTTCTTGAGGCTAATGATGAATTTGATGATTATAATGGATTATATGATAAAATTAGCATTGTAATTGCTAAGAACACTAAATTGATGATTAAAGAGAATTGTGTGAACTTAATTGTTAAGTATTCATTAGACCTAATATTGGAAGTTTGATGAATTGTTGATGGTAGAGGTTAATGACCTTAGTAATGGTTTAACCATGTCAACTAGTAATAATTGAAGTAGAGTAATGTGATAAGATGGTCATAATGATCATAATGATGTTAAGGTGATTATTTATAATCTTGAAATGATACATTTTAAGTGAATAGTGATTTGAGTAATCCCATTGAAATTAGGCTTATGATGTAACACCCCCAAATATGATGTTTAGCGGAAGCATACATTGGGTGTTACTAATCAAATATTAAAGCACACAAGATATAGCAAATGACTCTATATGCGTCGTTTTAACAAAATACATTAATATAAGAAATGTTTACAACATTTGAAGCTGTACATAGCTCGTGTTCGATTTAAATGAGAGATTTCAGTACATAAGTACTTGTACAAAATATACTAATGCAAGAAAATCTCTAATATCTGCATGCTGACTCGAGCTACAGTATCCCTGATGGCAGTCCAACCTACTCCTGTGTACCTGTGAAACATGCTAAAATGGGTCAGCTAAAGCTGGTGAGCTCACAGGTTTGAAATCAGATAATATCGTATGAACCGCAAGATTTAAGTAGTGATTTGCAATCAGCAAATAAATAGTAGTGTATACAGCCATGAGCACATAGTCTGAGCTTAACTCGAGAGTCGGGTCCCATATAGAGAATTCCGAGCGAGGTGCCTCCACGAGTGCCTAATCCACACTCGTCTGAACAATTATTAGTACGTCCGTTTACCCAGTTAGTGCATGCTAACCCGGACGAGGAGGGTCAATCCTATATGGTACCATATACTAATAATTATGCTACAACGTATTACCAAACTATGCTGACGGAGGACTTTGAAATGATTAGTGGAAACAACTCATGTAGTATATTGTAAAGTTTTGTACTTGCGTTCACATGTTAAAATAAGCATTGAATCACACCCCTGAGTGAAAAGCGTTAAAACGAGGGGCTATGAGACTCACCTGAGTCTTGAGCGTTTGGTCAATAAACGTAAGGTGCTTAATCAAGCAATGAGATGTCCGCAGACAGATAACCTGAGGGTGTCCACGACACGCGATGGTTATTAATATGAGTCGGTATCTCAAAGGACTACCTTTGTAGTTGATATACAACTATATATGTCCAAATTACTACGATTTGGTTGATTATTAGATTTGTGTTTTGAAAACGTGTACGGCCTGTTGGTGACAGATTTATGGTATTAATCTCAACATTATTATCTTGTTTTTCTAAGTGTATTACTTGTATCATATATATATATATATATATATATATATATATATATATATATATATATATATATATACCAATGTATTCCCGAAGTCGTGTAGTTAAAAGTTTAAAGTTTTACTAGTCCAACACTTAGTGAAAAATCTGAGTTTTCTGTGTTTTGCGACACAATATGCGACACAAAAGTTTGTCATGCAACACAAGGGTTGTGTCGCATAGGAATGCGACACAAGAGCTTAGCGACACAAGGGTTGTCTCGCATAAGCGTTCGATGCTAAATCAATAGCGACATAAGGGTTTTGTCGTATTTGGTTTACGACACACGGTGCGACATAATGGTACGACATAAAATACGACACAATATGGTTTATGCGACACAACATGCGACACAAGCGTTGTGTCGCAAAGAAGAACACCAGCCCAGAAAGTTTCGGCTGTCGAGATTTTTCAACCCAAAACCCAATTCAAATTCATTTTAGGCTACAAAACGTTGTTATCTTCCTAGTATTGGACATATATGAGTTATATAAACTATCATAACACAAAAACAAGTAGTAATTTGATAGATCTAAGAGTTTTTGTAAAAATTCTTACAATTGCAAATCGGAGCTAAAGGAGGCCGAAAATGATGATGATGCTTTTGTAAATCTCGTTCCTTGCTTGATGGTGATTCCGAAAATATGAGTTTTGTTGTCGGTTTTGCGAGATCCGAAAATTTAGGGAATTTTAGAGAGAGAGTTTTGAGGTGTGTGTGTTTTTGTGGAATGAAAATGAAAGAAAGAGGGGAGGAGAGGTGAGGTGTAGGTGAAAGCCTCACCTTTTTCAGTCTTCGCCCCGTGCTCCGCACGGTGCTCGTTTACCCGATCGTTTAAGCGTTAAATATTTATTTTACGCGTTAAAATGTACGTTTTAAAATAAGGAAAATTACCCGATGTTTTGGTTGAGGTATTTCTTCAAATACTGTATATTTGAGTTATAAAAATTATAACTTAACTTTGTTTCGAGTGTTTGCGCGTTTAATATTCTAACCGCGTAGTTTCAGTTTGTACGATATGATTTATTTAGGAAATATTATCAGAATAATATTTTGAGTTTAATTGTGTTATTAATTAACCTTATATTATTTAATAAGATTGTTCACCAACGTCCGTAATTAATTGAACCGAATTATATTCGATTTAAATTGCGTACGATTTAATCAAATCGCATAATCGTATACATTCATCAATATATATATTTCGATACATTAATTAGCCTAACACAGAACTAATTACATGTATTTACAATTGATTAGGCCCTAATTAATAGTCCTAATTTGACGGGTGTCACATTCTCCCCCTGTTAGAAGAATTTCGTCCCGAAATTTAGTTCGATGTCGGATTTGATGTAGATTCAGTGAAGAGTTGAGGATACTTGAGTCGCATTTGGTCTTCCCGTTCCCCGGTGAACTCCGAACCACGCCGAGAATTCCACCTGACCTTAACGATGGGAATACGACTTTGTTTGAGTTGTTTGACCTCACGGTCCATGATTTCAGCGGGTTCCTCAACGAAATGAAGTTTGTCGTCAACACGAATCTCATCGAGTGGGATAATAAGTGTCTCATCAGACAGACATTTCTTCAAGTTAGAAATGTGAAAAGTGGGGTGCACGCTGCTGAGCTCGGATGGCAGCTGCAATCGGTATGCCACTGGACCAATCCTCTCGAGGATCTCGAATGGTCCAATGTATCTGGGATTTAACTTCCCTCGTTTGCCAAATCGGATTACACCTTTCCAAGGCGATACTTTGAGTAGCACTCGATCCCCAACCTGGAACTCGAGTGGTTTGCGTCTCACGTCAGCGTAACTTTTCTGACGATCACGTGCGGCTTTGAGTTTGTTTTGAATCTCGAAGATTTTCTCGGTTGTTTCGTGAATGATTTCCGGACCCGTGAGTTGGCTATTGATGTGACGTAAAAAGTCACGTTTTTAGAAGCTTTATTCCTCACATTTTGGACCTTTCTTTAGTGAAAACATTCCAAAACATTGATTATTTACTAAAATGCACTAAAGTGGTTCAAAAGTGGACGTTGTGATAAAAATCACTGAAAACACTCTAAAAATGCACAAAACACAGCATTTTAATAAAGGCCGATTCTTCCGACCTCATTTTCCTGTCAAGGCACACCTCCTAACTTCTACCATCTGTTGTATAGGTAAAATCGAGACGGAAAAATCTGGAATCAAGTGAAACGGCCAAAGGACGGAGAAACCACTACGCTTTCAGAGCCATTAAAAGTCATTTCGGCTACGCCTAAGCTCTACACATCCAATTTTTATGAGATTGGCATCATTAGAAGCGTAACGGAATTACGAAACCACAGGCGAAAGAATCGAGTCAAACGGACGCATAACGAAGGAGATACGGACGTTTTAAGCAACGAACGAAATCAGACAGAGACCGTATACGGCCTCAGGCACCGTATACGGCCCTTGTAAGACCGTATACGGCCTGTATACCACTGTATACGGCCCCTGCAAGGCCGTATACGACCCCTACCCCATATCGTGCTTCGTTTGCTTGTACGTGCTGCTTCGTGAGTTGTACGTGCGATTTGATGGTTTGCCTATAAATAGTGGACATCCGCAACACTTCATTCATACCATTTTCTTGTTTTCATTCTCTCCCTACACTTTCTCTCTCACACACATCACTCTCTCTCTAGTTTCTCTCTCTAGAGGATTTTCTCTCTCTAGAATTGAGCTAGTTAGAGAGATAGTTAGGTAGAGGTAGCTTTTAGCTTTTTGTACGGAGTCACTCCAAGACATTGTATTTGCGAAGATCTGTCTGTAATAAATTCGTATCAGGTTCTATTTATATATCTCTTACTTTCCAGTTTTAAACATGTGTTGCTTTGTTTATGCTTGTTTAGGATTGTATGCTAGATATATGATGTTAGGCTAGACATTTCTTTGTGTTTACTATGATGTAGTTATGTTAGAATAGTCAATATGTTTATGCCATGCTGTTACTCTGCCCGTGTTACTTTAAACTGTGTGTGAACTCGTAAACTGAATCTCAAATGTTTATCTATCCAACTTATGCTGTGGTTAGAAGCTTCCTGCTAGGACTTGGCCAATTACTAGTGGTACGTTCTTTACCTATTCTATACTTGATGATCAATGAACTTGGTATGGCTGTGTTCTCTAGGTTGAAACAAATCATAAGAGACACGGAGCGTAGGATTAGAGATAGGTTAGATTCATGTTTATCTGTTATATATCTTTGAGAGAACTTTCGGGATATCTATCATCTGATTATTGGTTATCTGCTATGCTTAGGATTATGGTGCTCTGTTATGTGTCACCCTATTGCATGTTCTTGTTTGATTGTTGCCATAGGAATGATGCATGCTAGAGTTATCCTCCTGGTTCATATCAGTAACTGTATAATTAGGTTTTCAGACACAGAATATTGGTTTACACAGTAGATTAACATGCATGGAATATTTGTGATGATTTATATCTGTAATGCTGAACAATTTAACTGATCGTTAGCCCGATTATCCCAACTTGGTCCGCGGGATTATCCCCGTTCGTGTTCTTGTTCAATCAACAATTCACGCTACGATACAGACGTCTCTGATGACTGTGACTGGGGACCAGGATTCGAGGATAGTCATCGGTTAAATTGGTCTGTACATTTGGGAGAACTTCCGGTGTATCTGACTTCTATAACTGCTATACACGTGACATGTTATTTATCTGATTGCGGACAACTCTACGTTAGATATTTAATAGGCTCGTAGTTGTAGCTCATTAGGATATAGGAAATCTGCGAGAGTAATGTGGAACCCTAATTAATGTAACGGAAAAATCGTAAAAAGCCCTATTACTCGGTATAGTGCTGGAAACACCCATTGGTGGAGTACAAACGTATGGAAGCTGCGGAACGGTCGTAGGTACAATACTTTGCATTAATTATGTTTCTATCCTCTCCGGATTAGTCATCACATCTAGCAGCCTTACCCTTGACTATTCATCAATAACATTTAACGAAATCATAGTAAACACTCGCTTATCCTCTGTTGACCGAGTCTCCGTACAAACCTCTTTAGTTTTATTTTCTTTATTTAAATTAGTATTTAGTTATAAAAACAAAACCTATCCAAAAACTTTTAAAAACCCTAGCTGAATCTCCAAAGATAATAAAACTTCCTAGACTCCCATGCCCGTTGTAGTTTGAAGAACGACCCCTGAGTCATACATACCACTTGCTGCCCTTTTAGGTCTGTCAGTAGTATACAACTTAGGATTCCCCTGCTCTACAAATTTAAAACTCACTGTTCGCCGCTTCTATTGCTGTTGGAACAACGACCGGAATCAAATCCGTCTGACCGATAGAGGCACGACAGCTATCCCCAACTTCGGTCCAACAGATAGGTGAGCGGCACTTACGACAGTACAGTGCCTCGAACGGTGCAGCCCCAATACTGGTATGGTAGCTGTTGTTGTACGAAAACTCGCACAATGGTAGGTGTTGTTCCCATTTCCATTCAGGAATATCAGGTTATTGAAGTAAGCCAGAAGGCTTTTGATATTTAGCTTTGACTCTTGAGCAAGTAAGGCACTTGCTAACGTATGTGGCGATTTCGGCTTTCATGTTCGGCCACCAATAGAAATCCTTAATACCGTGATACATTTTATCGGATCCCGGGTGAATAGAATATTTAGACTTGTGAGCTTCATCCATCACCAAGTCTCTGAGATTACCAAAACTAGGCAACCAAATTCGGTTTGAGAAGCACCTAACTCCGTTGGGTTTGATTTCGAATTGTTTATCCATGCCTCGCAAGGCTTCATTTTTGATGTTATCGGATTTCAGGGCTTCGAGTTGAGCAGCGAGAATTTGGATGTTTAGATCATTGTGAAGGGTCATACTGAGGGCTCGTACTCGAAGTGGTTTCGATCGTTCTTTTCGACTAAGGGCATCGGCAACAACATTTGCCTTACCCGGATGGTATTTGATTTCGCAGTCGTTATCGGTAAGCAACTCGACCCATCGACGTTGCCTCATGTTGAGATCCTTTTGATCGAATATGTGTTGGAGACTTTTGTGGTCGGTAAAGATTGTGCACCTAGTGCCGTAGAGATAATGTCTCCAGATTTTGAGAGCGAAAACGACAGCTCCAAACTCGAGGTCGTGAGTAGTGTAGTTCTTTTCGTGGATTTTGAGTTGTCGTGAGGCGTAAGCAATGACCTTGTCTCGTTGCATCAACACACCACCGAGACCTTGATGGGAAGCATCGCAGTATACCACGAAGTCATCGGTGCCTTCGGGTAATGATAAGATTGGAGCACTGCAAAGCTTTTGTTTCAGAAGTTGAAATGTTGACTCTTGTTTTTCGGTCCAGTCGAACTTTTTGTCTTTCTGAGTTAGTGTCGTGAGTGGCAAGGCTATTTTTGAGAAATTCTCGATGAATCGTCGATAGTAGCCGGCCAGTCCTAAAAACTGCCGTACTTCGGTTGGAGTTGTTGGCGATTGCCAATTTTTGATAGCCTCGATTTTTGATGGATCGACATGAATTCCCTAACTATCGATAATGTGTCCAAGGAATTGAACGGTTTGTATCCAGAACTCACACTTGGAGAATTTTGCGTAAAGCTCCTCTTGTCTAAGTAGTTCCAGAATGGTTTTAAGATGTTGCGCGTGTTCCTGTTCATTGCGCGAATAGATGAGAATGTCATCGATGAAAACAATGACAAACTTGTCGAGGTAAGGTTTGCACACCCGATTCATAAGATCCATGAATACAGCCGGTGCGTTGGTTAGACCAAATGGCATCACTTGAAACTCGTAGTGACCATATCGGGTTCGGAATGCAGTTTTCGGGATGTCGGTGTCACGAACACGCAGTTGATGATAACCTGACCGAAGATCGATCTTTGAATAATAGCTCGACCCTTGAAGTTGGTCGAATAGGTCATCGATTCGAGGTAGTGGATAACGGTTCTTGACGGTCAATTTGTTCAACTCTCGGTAGTCGATACACATTCTGAATGAACCGTCCTTCTTTTTCACAAATAAGACCGGAGCTCCCCAAGGTGAAGAACTCGGTCTGATGAATCCTCTATCCAGGAGTTCCTGTAATTGGGTGGACAACTCCTGAAGTTCGGATGAGGCTAAGCGGTATGGTGCTCGGGCTACCGGTGCAGCACCTGGCACGAGATCGATCGAGAATTCAACCTGTCTAGGCGGCGGTAGACCAGGTAGTTCTTCGGGAAACACTTCTGGAAAGTCTCGTACGATTGGCACATTCTCAAGTCGCTTCTCCTCCGACTTTTTCTCCATGATGTGTGCGAGGATGGCTGGGTAACCCTTTCTCAGAAATTTTCGGGTTTTCAAGCAAAATATGATATTCAGTCTCGTCCCACCGGTCTCCCCCTGTATGATCAAGGTTCTACCGACGGCGAGAGGGATGCGAACAATCTTATCATGACAGACAATTTCGGCCCGATGCTTGGACAACCAGTCCATACCCACGATGACGTCAAAACTCCCGATTCTAACAGGCATGAGATCAATTGAAAAGATTTCGTCCGCTAGGTTTAAAGTGCAATTAGGTATCACACTATCGGTTTCTACGAGTTTACCGTCTGCTAGTTCTACGGTGTACTTAACATCTAAGGCCATGGGGGTGATGTCAAGTAGTGGGCAAAACTCATCAGATATAAAGCTTCTATCGGCACCAGTATCAAACAGAGTAGATGCAGTTAAGTTGTTGAGGAGGAACATACCCGTGACCACATTCGGGTCTTGACGGGCTTCTCCAGAGTTAAGTACAAAGGATCTTCCTTTGGCGTTATTGTTGTTGTTGCCCTTGTTCTTCAGTTTTGGGCACTCGTTCCTGTAGTGCCCAGGGTTTCCGCATTCGTAGCAGGTTTTGGTCGGCCTGGCATTGCGGTTGGAGTTGTTGTTGGAGTTGTTGGGGGACCTGCAGTCTTTGGTGAGGTGTCCGTACCTCTTACAGTTGTTGCTGGGGGTTTCGCAGGGACCTTCGTGGTGACGGTTGCACTTGGAACAGTAGGGTTTTCTCCCAGTGTAACCTCGTTTGGGTTCGGTGGAGGAGTTGTAGGCTTTGATGGTGTCGGGTTTCTTGTTTTGGTAGTTGTTGTGGTTGTCGGACCACTTTCTTTTGGAGGACGAAGTGGGTGGTTCTGAGCCCTCGCTCATAGTCGTGGGCTAGTCGAATGGCACTGTCAATAGTGGTTTGGTTTGAGGAGGCGACGTTCCCCCGAACAGATTCCGGAAGGCCAAGGATGTACTTCCTGATTTTATCGGGTTCCGTGCTCACCATAGCTGGGCGGAGGGCAGCGAGCTGCTGGAACCGGGTGGTATAACCATCAATATCACCACTCTGAACCTTTAGGTTCCAGAACTCCTCGTCCAGCTTTTGGAGTTTGTCGATCGAAAAGTACTTGGCGGTGAGTTTTGCTTTCAAGTCCTCCTAAGAGAGTTGGTAGGCAGTGTCAGCACCCACTAATTGGGAATATGAGTTCCACCAAGAGTGGGCATCATCTTCGAGGGAGCAGGTGGCGAAATTAACCTTGTCGTTCTACGCGCATTTGCTGACGCGGAAAACAGTCTCCATCTTTTCGAACCATCTGATTAGTCCGATGGCTCCCTCAGTACCCTTGAAGCTTGAGGGTTTGCAGCTCTGAAAGTCCTTGTAAGAACAAGGTTTAGCAGTGGTGGTTTCAGCGGCATCGCTGTTTCTCTCGAAATTCTGTGGGGTATTCCGAGCTAGGGCTTCAGTCACAACCTGGGTTATGAGGGATGTAAGCTGAGCATCGGTGTATGGTCTTGTCTTTGGCGGCATGATTCTTCAATAAGAGAAATGAAGATACATGAGATGTTGTATGAAAATTGTATTTGTCTCAGATGTACATGTATAAAGACGGTAATACATAACATCAATATGAAAAAGAAATATGGCAATTACTATGAGTTGAAACAGCAAGGAATATTTGATAGATAATACGAGTTCAAAGGTTACATCCCATGGATGTATTACAAAAGGTGTCGGGAATTGTTACATCCGACCGAATCATAAAGTAGCGCTTAGGTAGTTACTAGATTACAAGACAAGGACTACACTAGTCTCAACGTAGATTAATCTGCTCCATCATTTCAATGAGACGGTCCACCGTATTGGCAAGTCTGCTGGCCTGTCGGACGTTATCTTCTGCCAGGACCAGTCGTTGCACTAAACTGCGAACGTATTCCTCTGCTTCCCGTGAGCGTTGCTCACATTCTTCTAGCCTTTGTTGCAAAAGGGCGGTCTCTACACTTATCTCCACTACCTTGTAGCGAAGGACATCCACGTTGTTAATGGTGGTTTCGTGATCTTCGGAGACTTGTTCGATGCGCTCGAGGGATGTAAGTCTCCAGTTTTCGTTCGTTTCTTGCAACACAACGTCCATGGTGCGAAGACGCTGTTCGTGTTGGTTCACCCTAGCAGCTAAGGTCGGCAAGGTCAAGTGAGTGGGGTACGGGCCAGCTCGAGGCAACCTGGCGTTCCTCCTAGCTACCCTTGGGTTCTGCGACCCGGATTGAGAGTGCGATGAATTGGGCGGTGTGTTTGCCATTTCTGAGACAAAGCGTTAGTAGGAGTGAGGCCTATAATCATATGATACGTATATAATATAGCCTATTGAGTGTCTAGCACAGACAAATTTAAGTCTCGGTTCTCTCGCGGTCAGAGTCAACTAGTGTATTCCCGTTCAACATAACCATTTCAGACCTTACATCATCTTTCCTTAATTGTACATAGTTGATCAGGCTATGTTAAATTAAAGTCGTATGCTGTAAGTCCTGAACCAATCGTGCCTAGTAAGAAAATACTGCCTAACGGTCATAGTCTAGGCCCACTAAATGCAACCTAGTTCACTATAACCTTAGGCTCTGATACCAGTCTGTAACACCCCCAAATATGATGTTTAGCGGAAGCATACATTGGGTGTTACTAATCAAATATCAAAGCACACAAGATATAGCAAATGACTCTATATGCGTCGTTTTAACAAAATACATTAATATAAGAAATGTTTACAACATTTGAAGCTGTACATAGCTCGTGTTCGATTTAAATGAGAGATTTCAGTACATAAGTACTTGTACAAAATATACTAATGCAAGAAAATCTCTAATATCTGCATGCTGACTCGAGCTACAATATCCCTGATGGCAGTCCAACCTACTGTTGTGTACCTGTGAAACATGCTAAAATGGGTCAGCTAAAGCTGGTGAGCTCACAGGTTTGAAATCAGATAATATCGTATGAACCGCAAGATTTAAGTAGTGATTTGCAATCAGCAAATAAATAGTAGTGTATACAGCCATGAGCACATAGTCTGAGCTTAACTCGAGAGTCGGGTCCCATATAGAGAATTCCGAGCGAGGTGCCTCCACGAGTGCCTAATCCACACTCGTCTGAACAATTATTAGTACGTCCGTTTACCCAGTTAGTGCATGCTAACCCGGACGAGGAGGGTCAATCCTATATGGTACCATATACTAATAATCACGCTACAACGTATTACCAAACTATGCTGACGGAGGACTTTGAAATGATTAGTGGAAACAACTCATGTAGTATATTGTAAAGTTTTGTACTTGCGTTCACATGTTAAAATAAGCATTGAATCACACCCCTGAGTGAAAAACGTTAAAACGAGGGGCTATGAGACTCACCTGAGTCTTGAGCGTTTGGTCAATAAACGTACGGTGCTTAATCAAGCAATGAGATGTCCGCAGACAGATAACCTGAGGGTGTCCACGACACGCGATGGTTATTAATATGAGTCGGTATCTCAAAGGACTACCTTTGTAGTTGATATACAACTATATATGTCCAAATTACTACGATTTGGTTGATTATTAGATTTGTGTTTTGAAAACGTGTACGGCCCGTTGGTGACAGATTTATGGTATTAATCTCAACATTATTATCTTGTTTTTCTAAGTGTTTTGCTTGTATCATATATATATACCAATGTATTCCCGAAGTCGTGTAGTTGAAAGTTTAAAGTTTTACTAGTCCAACACTTAGTGAAAAATCTGAGTTTTCTATGTTTTGCGACACAATATGCGACACAAAAGTTTGTCATGCGACACAAGGGTTGTGTCGCATAGGAATGCGACACAAGAGCTTAGCGACACAAGGGTTGTGTCACATAAGCGTTCGATGTTAAATCAATAGCGACATAAGGGTTGTGTCGTATTTGGTTTACGACACACGGTGCGACATAATGGTACGACATAAAATACGACACAATATGGTTTATGTGACACAACATGCGACACAAGCGTTGTGTCGCAAAGATGAACACCAGCCTAGAAAGTTTCGGCTGTCGAGATTTTTCAACCCAAAACCCAATTCAAATTCATTTTTAGGCTACAAAACGTTGTTATCTTCCTAGTATTGGACATATCTGTAACACCCCCAAATTTAATGATTTGCGGAAGCACGATTTGGGTGTTACTAATCAATAACAAAGCACAAAGATATATAGTAAACGACTCTATATGCATCGTTTTAACAAAATATATTAATAATTGAAATGTTTACAACATTTAAAGTTTTACATAGCTCGAGTTTAAATGAAAGGAGATTTCAGTACATAAGTACTTGTACAAAATATACTAATGCAAGAAAATCTCAATCGTCTGAATGCTGACTCGAGCTAAAAGTCCTGAAGTGGAAGCAACCTACTGCTTGGTACCTGCGATACATGGTAAATGGGTCAGCTAAAGCTGGTGAGCTCACAGGTTTGAAATCAAGTAATATAGTATGAACCGCAAGATTTAATTAATTGAATTGCATCCAGCAATTGATAATGTATATGTATACAGCCATGAGCACATAGTTGAGCTTAACTCGAGGGCCGGGTCCCCTATAGAGAATTCCGGGCGAGGTGCCTCCACGAATGCCTAATCAACATTCGTCTTCCCAAATATTAGTACGTCCGTTTACCCGGTTAGTGCTTGCTAACCCGAACGAGGAGGGTCAATCCTATATGGTACCATATACTAATATTCACGCTACAACGTATTAACAACTATGCTGACGGAGGACTTTAAATGATTAGTTGTGAAAAACTCATGTAGTATATGAAATGTTTGTGCTTGCGTTCACATGTTAAAAATGAGCAATATATCACACCCCTAAGTAAAACAGTAAAAAGAGGGGCTATGAGACTCACCTGAGTCTGTAAGCGTTTAAATAAACGTAAGTTGATTAGCCGAGTGATGAAGTCCAAAGACTTGTAACCTGAGGGTGTCCACGACACGCGATGGTTATAAACATGATTGGGTATCTCAAAAGATCACCCTTGTAGTTGTTACACAACTATATATATATGTCCAAATTACTACGATTTGGTTGATTTGTTAAGTGTTTGAAAACGTGTATGGCCCGTTGGTGATGGATTTGAAATAATAAACTTTAAGTATTATTATCATGTTATTGGTGTTTTGCACTTACAAGTGTGTTCCAATGTGTTTTATAAGTCGTATCGTATAAGTGTTTGAGGTTATATAGGTTCGACACTTAGTGAAATGTTAGTTTGAAAACCTGTTGTTTTATGCGACACAATCATGCGACACAAATGTTGTTATGCGACACAAGGGTTGTGTCGCATAGAAATGCGACACAAGATCTATACGACACAAGGGTTGTGTCGCATAAATGCGAGATGCTGATTCAACAGCGACATAGTGATTGTGTCGTATGAAGTTTGCGACATAAGATGCGACACAACGTTGTGTCGTAAAGGGTACGACACAAAAGGATTTATACGACACTAGGTGCGACACAACAGGTAAAATACGACACTACATGCGATGCAAGGCTTGTGTCGCATTGAAGAACACCAGCCCAGAAAGTCCGGCTGTCAAGATTTTTCCGGCCAAAAACCCAATTCAAACCCGTTTTTAAGCTATAAAATCGTGTTCTACACTTTGTAATGGACATATACAATTTATATAAACAACTAACAAGTGAAAATACTAAGAATTAAGTGGTTTCGGGATTTTGTCGGAAACTTACAAAGTGGCGAAATGGAAATCCGGAAAGATAGAAGTGTAGATCGTTGCGAGGTGGTCGTGAATCTCTAAAAATATTGATGATCCGAGTGCGTTTGATTGTGTTAATTGATGAATTAGATGGATGTTGGTGGTGGTTTGTTTGAGAGAAAAAGAAGAGAGGAGAGATAGAGAAAAATGAGAAATGAGAAAAAGGAGGTGAATGGTGGAGGTTAAACCTCCTCCTTTTTCAGTCTTCGCCCTGCGCTCCGCGTGGTGTTCGTTTTCTCCGTCTTTTAACGTTTTAATACATATTCCGTTCGTTAATTATTCATTTTAAAATACGAATTTTGTTTAATGATTTAATTAAATTGTTTTACCAATTATCTACTAATTTAAAGATTTAAAATGTGATTTAAATAATTTGCGTATTTTGTTGTTAATTTGGTAAGTTTCAATTGTACGAAGCGGGACAACTTTGGGAATAAAATTTAAACAATAGTTTGGACCCAGTAATGTTTTCAGATAATGTTTTATGCTTTAATAATAAAATGTAGATTGTGTCACCAACGTCCGTATTTATGGAATCGAAATACATTCGATTTAAATTGCGTACGATTTAATCAATCGCATTTTCGTATATATTCAATAATATATATAATTTGATACATTAATTAGCCTAACACAGAACTAATTACATGTATTAACATATGATTATGCACTAATTACTAGTCCTCATTTGGCGGGTGTTACAATATATGAGTTATATAAACTATCATAACACAAAAACAAGTAGTAATTTGATAGATCTAGGAGTTTTTGTAAAAATTCTTACAATTGCAAATCGGAGCTAAAGGAGGCCAAAAATGATGATGATGCTTTTGTAAATCTCGTTCCTTGCTTGATGGTGATTCCGAAAATATGAGTTTTGTTGTCGGTTTTGCGAGATCCGAAAATTTAGGGAATTTTAGAGAGAGAGTTTTGAGGTGTGTGTGTTTTTGTGGAATGAAAATGAAAGAAAGAGGGGAGGAGAGGTGAGGTGTAGGTGAAAGCCTCACCTTTTTCAGTCCTCGCCCCGTGCTCCGCACGGTGCTCGTTTACCCGATCGTTTAAGCGTTAAATATTTATTTTACGCGTTAAAATGTACGTTTTAAAATAAGAAAAATTACCCGATGTTTTGGTTGAGGTATTTCTTCAAATACTGTATATTTGAGTTATAAAAATTATAACTTAACTTTGTTTCGAGTGTTTGCGCGTTTAATATTCTAACCGCATAGTTTCAGTTTGTACGATATGATTTATTTAAGAAATATTATCAGAATAATATTTTGAGTTTAATTGTGTTATTAATTAACCTTATATTATTTAATAAGATTGTTCACCAACGTCCGTAATTAATTGAACCGAATTACATTCGATTTAAATTGCGTACGATTTAATCAAATCGCATAATCTTATACATTCATCAATATATATATTTCGATACATTAATTAGTCTAACACAGAACTAATTACATGTATTTACAATTGATTAGGCCCTAATTAATAGTCCTAATTTGACGGGTGTCACATATGAATCATGTGGTAGTTACTTAACTAAGTTGTTTAATGTAACTACATTAGTATGATGTTATATTCATATTAAGACAAGTGACTAACTTGTGTTATTCTGATGTAATTCCAGAAAACAGAAGACTCAGTGACATTAAACTATTGAGTGGACAACTGAGGTATTCGGTGAGTGGATCTATAACCTAAGTGTGATTTAGTTGTAACAGGTTTGGTTACAACGAGTAACGTATTATTACTATTTTTAGTTTTCCATTATGATTATGGTTAGTAGTAATAATACTGTTGATAGACTGTTTAGTCTGATATGTTGACCTAATTGAATATGTGATCACATGCTATATTTGGCCTTCGGGCATCAGTATTGAGGTCAACGCGATAGTTGGGTTTGGTTACTATTGAAATACGACAGGAATTTCCTTGTACTTCTCGTGAATAGGAAATTAGGTCGTATGTGATTAGTACCAAACTATTGGTCTATTCTGTATTGGCCTTACAGATTGACGGTAAGTGTTCTTGGAGAATCCCCAGGTATTATGATATCTCCAGAGCCACCGATCCTCATTGACATGTTATTGTATTGAGATGTTATCTCATTGAAATATAACTGTATGTTCTTAGCTGAAGGTTTACCTAAGAACTCTAGATACTCTGTGATATTGTGTATTTACGATGCTTTGATGTAAACAGAGTTGTTATGCTAAGTTGGGCTGTTGTTTATAGTTTCACTCACTTAGCGTTATGCTAACCCCACCACAGTCCTTCCTGCAGGTTAAAATTGATGGGATATATTGGGCTGGGCAGGAAGTTCTTGGAAATGAAGGAATGTTTGACAACCGGAGTATACTCTGATATATTTTGATTTGATAAGAAAATGATGAATTTATATAACACCTCATTATGGTATTATTATGGTTGTAATAGATTGATAAATGTAGTGTGTTAAGTTTTGAAAACAACTTATGTACTTTTATATGTTTTAAATTTACGCTTCCGAATCAAGAATCATTATTATAATGATTTACTGAATGAAGGGTGTTATACTATGTGCGTACAATAAGATTCAACTTGAATACACGATAAAACCTTGGACCTTGAAAACTAAAGTAAACGACATGTTCTAATGAAACCGCCAATTAACCATAAACAAGAAATTAAATGCCCCTTGCAACCATCTTGAAATAAAGAAATTATTTATTTCAACTTTCTTATAAGTTTATATGTATTGCGTTTAAGCGACATTTTTATTTTCATATACTTATTATGAAACTTTAATATATAATTCATAAAAAAAATTAGTCTATAATCGCAAAACTCTGGTATTTTCTTTCGTCATTATTATCGTTAATGTCTGAAACTTTTCATCATTTTCAATATTCGTCTTTTTCCCTTCGCTTCTTAGCTACATTATATGATATTTTTCTTGTATAATTATTTGCCATTTTATATCTTGGTCAAGTTAAAGTTACAAATACATTGCATAATTTTGATTAGGAAAAAAGTTTTTATAGTTATTGATCAAGTCATGAATTCAATTAGAATTAAGGTTGTATAGTTGTTTTTATTTTTATTAGCTTGATGTTAGAATGATTTAAATTAGAAAATATATTTTATATATTTTTTATTCTATGGTTGTGATAAATGACAAAGTCGTAAAAGTTACAATGAGAAAAGATGTTTTATATATTTTTATTCTATTCTATGGTTGGGACTAGGGATGGCAATGGATAGGATATGGATCGGGTGGAGGTATATCCATATCCATATCCATTTATTTCTCTTCATCCATATCCATATCCATATCCACTAAATTTACAAATCATCCGTCCACATCCATATCCGCTGAATGTAGCGGGTTTATGGATATCCATTGGATATTAAAAGAATTGTTAAACATCATGATATTCTTGACACAAATTGTTACAAATTAATATAATATATAGTTTTTACAAAACTCAAAACACTTATTTGTTGTTTCTTGGTTTGATAGGCACACTTTGATTGTTGGTTTGTGACTTCCAATTGTATAGTGGAATCAAAAATTAACTGTACGGTGTTTTATTTGGATATGGATGTAGGAATTTCGATTTATTGAAATTATATGATGAAAATGAAGAGTGAAAAATAAATATTTGTTATAAATTTTGATGTATAAGAATGATCGGCTTAAATAGTTATAATTATATAGAGTTAATATGTTTATAGTGTATGTATATATATATGCACATATGGATTTCGGGTGTAATGGGTGAATCCGTGGATGATAAATTGTCATCCATATCCGATCCACTAATCATCCACATCCATATCCATATCCGGTATACATCCATTTAGATCATCCATATCCATTTTAAATGGATGGATCGGATGGATGTCCATCGGGTTGGATGTCAATTGCCATCCCTAGTTGGGACAAATGAAAAAGTAAAAAAACATCCGTGCCTTCAATTTCTCATGAGATATTAATTTGTCATGATTTTACTGTAAACTTACTAAATTACCCTTATAAATATCTTCATGTATTAGCCTCTTGGTTTATCAATTAATATTAAGGTATAATTTAGACAGGTGCGATTGACGACTATTTTGAATCTATTTGAACTTGATCAGATACTACAATTGGAAATTAAATGAAACCTTGATCTTGAATCTTGGACTTGGACCCGAAATCACTTCCCTCTTTGAAGGGAAGTAACTGAATCATCCATCCACGTATGTATACAATAGTTGTTTAACTTTTACTATTCACGAGTCGACTCTTACAAGTCGAGTAAAAAATCTAAAAAACGAGGCAAGATCCCAACTCTTAAATGACTTTGACTCTTACAAGTTTATTGACTCTTCTGAGTCGTGTGTGACTCTTCCGAGTCTTATGTAACTCTTACGAGTCATAAAATGAAATAAACTTTTATTGCAATGAAATACACAAAATAACATGACAAAGTAGAAAAAGAAATGACTATAATTTATTTTAAACATAAACATTTGTGTTGATTGCCGGTCAATGACTTAATTAAAAACTTTAATCATGTTTTACTTCACTAATGACCAAAAATCTTAAACACTAATATACATATACATATAAATATATATAATTATTATAACTTAGTGACTCTTACGACTCGAGTCGAGTCACGAGTCACACGAGTTAGAAATCAAGATTTCGAGTTACGTATCAAGTCATGAGATAACAAGCATGTGTATAACCCATTTCATAATTGTAAGTGTGAATTATGTGTGGTTCATGCAATCATGCATGTACAAGACGCCAAGACGCTATGTTCCCTTAACTTTGTTTGTTAGTGGTGTTCTATACTTTTATCTATTAATAATGAAATTTGTATTTTTATTAATTTATTTCAAACAATTTCATATATGGGTGAGTTTCAAATGAGAATGAAATTTTTGGTAAGAATGGAGGAACCAACTAGAACGTGCCACGTGTCACAAAGCCCACTTTTCTCCATGTTTTTAAAATTAAATATCTCCGAAACGGTAAGTCGAAAAATCATAAAAATTGCACCATAAAAATCAGCATTTTTTTCTCTTCGATTTGTCATATCACAAGGTATACTTTCGACGAACTTTTTTTTTTTTGGTTTTACAAAATTAGTAACACATATGTTACTAGCTGTTAACACATGTGTTAGTTGCTGTTAATACATGTGTTACTCGCTGCTAACACATGTGTTACTAGCTTGTAACACATGTGTTACCAGCGTATAAAACATGTGTTAGCAGCGAGTAGCACATGTGTTACTAGCTTCTAACACATGTGTTATTTCATAACCCACCAAAAAACCGGAAAAAAAAAGTTCGTCAAAAGTATACCTTGTCACATCTCTAATCGAAGAGAATAAAACGCTGATTTTTATGGTGCAATTTTTATAATTTTTTGACTTACTGGTTTGAGAGATATTTAATTTTTGAAAATTTGGAGGAGAGAGAGTAAAGTGACACATGACTCATTCCTATTGGTTCCTTATTCCCACCAAAAGTTGTTGTACTCATTTGAATCTTACTCTTTGATATATACCAGAAATACATAATCACAAACATAACTTTTATTTATCATGACGATGATACACATATATAGTTTTTTCAAGTGTTATTCACATTGAATTTAATATAAGAACTCCACCATAGCTACCCGATACATGTTCTGGACCAAGTAGAAAGCATGTGATAAATTCTCAATGTAGCATTTTGTAATTCTTTTATTGTGTTGGTTACATTAGAGGGTCCATTATCTATCTACACACCTTATAAAGAGTTTAGACCATTTACTTTATAATTTAGAATTTTAAAGATGTGAAAAGTCCTATTTGCCCTTTGTTGACTCAACTAATATGGTAACTCTAACTAATTGGCAATTAGATATTGAATTAGAAAAAATGTTTAGCTATATTTTTTTAGAAAATTACTCGTATTTCTTATCGTAAATACAAATTAAATCAAACCTAATTAATTTTCTTAACCGTATAAATTCATGAAAACATATTGGAGTGTGGATATATTTTTCTTCCTCATTGCTTTAAACTCATAACTGCTAATAGCTTAGTACTTATAAATACGAGATACTACCAACTTTTTTTGGTTTAACGATATTGTTTTACTAATAGTTTGGTATACGACCTACTTACGTATATCGCCTAAAAAATTTCCGCTGCATTGCGCGGGTTAACGCTAGTGCCATAAAGATTGTTTGATGCAGCGCTTAATCGACGATTGATTTTGTGGAAAGATTTTTTTAATGGCTATAAATGAAATGATAATGACATTCCTAGAGATGTCAATAAATAAAATATAATATATTAATTGAACATAAAGTTTCTTTTATATTTATATTTTTTAATTAATACACCACAAATGAAATGAAAGTTACAGTCAATTAAATGCAATTTGTTAATGTATTAATCATACTTTTGAATAAATAAAAAAACTATAAATTTAATAAATTCAATATATTTCTCTGATAGCCTTTAGTTAAATAATGAGATTTGAAATTACTTAATTGTAATTTTCCAAAGAATAATTACAAAAGTGATAAGGAAGGAGAAGATATCGATAAGACTAACATATTATACTACTTCCTCCGTTCCACAAGAAATGTCCACCAATATTTTTTGTCGGAATTAAGATATGTGTGATAAATGTCAGTTTTGTTCTTATAATCACAACAAGTTTAACTGAATTTATTTAAATAATAAATGCTTTAAAGTAATAAATGTAGGTAATATGATAAGTTTAATAATTTTTAATTTATTTTTTTGCAAGTTGGTAATCATTTGGGACAAATATAACAAGTAATGTGGACATCTATTTTTTTTGGAAGGAAAGGGTATGAAATATAAAAAAGGAGCAATTATGTCCAAGTGAAAGTTTAAAAATTATAATGTAAATTTTCCAAAATAATTCAAAATCTTTCTTTTATAAGTTTTCAAATACTGCATCTTTCTAAGCAAATACTGACTAAATGTTTTGCATTTCTAAGTAAATACAAAATTTTTTAAGTAGATATAATCACAATATGGATACAACAAACAAATTGTTTCATGCAATAAAGTGCACAACTGTTAAAACTTACAGTACAAACATATCACAACACAAATTTGGTATATGAATCAACTATGGTGTTTATATTTATCACCTCTCTAATCACAATTCGCACACAATTTAAAAAATTAAAATAAAACAAAGGTTATAAATTTTTGATAAACAACCATAAGACCGCTCCCATCGGGGAGTGTCGGTTCTAGTCGGTTTCAACCGACGAGACCGACGGCGATGGCACCGATCCGTCGGTTGCCTCGTCGGTTTTCTTGCTTCGGTTTGATGACGAGAGTTTGAGAATGCAAGTGGGGTCCGTTTGTGTTTTTGGCCTTTTTTCTTTTGGTTTTCAGTTACACTAAATGAAGAACAAAAATGGAAGATGTAGGGAAGAAAAATGGGGAAGAAGGAGATGTGGGGAGTGAGAGTGGGGCCCATTAACTTTTTCATTATAAATTTTTTTTCATTCCACGTCCAATATAAAAAAACAAAAAATCAAGCCACCACTTGTTTTCTTAAGTTATTTTTTTTAAATAATAATTATTGTAATGAATTTATTTTAATCAAATGTTTTTATTTGAATTATTGTATTTAAATTGATTAATTAATTAGTCAGTGAGTCCTAGAAAATGAAGTGACGAATCACTGATGGGAGTAGTCAGTCAGTTTCAGTAAGTTTGGGAAAAAAGTAGTGCTGACGTAATTCGTCATTTTCAGTAAGTGATGGGAGTGGTCTAATAAATGTATATTTATTTGATGATGATCATCATCACAACAGATAACAAGATAAACACAAAACGTATAAATACACACACAACTACACTTCAATCTTCTTATCCATTTTTACTCTTTAAATAAAATAAAATCCCACCTCCGCAGGGTTCTCTTCTAAATCCTCTTCACGGTTGTTCAACATCACTTTCAACCTTCATTGACTTCAAAAGGTTTAGTATTTATGTTCATTTATAATTTAGACTTAATTTTATCATATGATCAGTCATTCATATCCTGTAGTTGCTAAAGAATTAGTGATCTATATTTTAGGGCTTTTTCATGTATCAATTTACTAATTTCGTACTATTGGTTTGGAGATTTTGTGAAACAATTTATTAAGAATGTAGTATTTGCTATGATCTGTATCTATCTATCTATATCAATTGTTATAGGAGTATATTTTTCTGAGTTAAGTGGGATACTTTTGTTAGGTCTAATTTGATCAGTTTTGATGGAGGATTATTCTGTCCCAAAGGATGCTCTTTTTCTTGGATTTGATAGCTCCACACAGTAAGTCTAATACTCTCTCTATGATTTGGTGATTAAAAAGTTAATTGTAGTTTTAAATTTTCTATAATTAGTTGGCCATTTGAGTGAACTGAGTATTTGTTGGAGTTGAATATGTAGTTGAGAAAAGGTGTAACTTTTTTAAAATTTGGTGTTCGAAAAAAATGATTCTTGAGCTGGGAGATATGCTGGTTAAGAATTCGCTCCTCTATATGAACTGAAGTTTGACAAACCCTTTTTTTTTTCTTTCTAGAAAGCAAGAATTTGACATTGTTTGAATATATCTTGAAATAAGAACATTTGTGGAGTTTCTTGAATTCGGTATTTGTTAAAACTGAATCTTGACTCTTGAGCTACTAACGATGTGTTCTTCAAATTGGGCATATGTAAAAACTGAATTTTAAGTTAGCATTTTGAAGTTGTAAATTAGTTAGAATTAAATCTTGAGCTAAGAATCAAAAGTTTTTCCCCTGATTTGTTAATTGTTGATATATTAGCTAAAACCTAGAATTAACTGTTGAATAACTTCACAGGTCACTGAAGGCAACTGTGTTGGATTCGAATCTCTGCATTGTGACTTCAGAAATAGTCAATTTTGATTCTGAATTGCCCCATTACAAAACCAAAGATGGTGTCTATAGAGATTCATCAGTTAATGGTAGAATTGTTTCCCCTACCCTTATGTGGATTGAAGCTTTAGACCTTATACTCAAAAGACTTCAAGATTCAAAAAAACTCGATTTCAAGAAAGTTGTTGCTGTTTCGGGCAGTGGGCAGCAACATGGTAGTGTGTATTGGAAGAAGGGTAGTTCTGGGATTTTATCATCTTTGGATCCTAAGAAGCCTTTAGTTGATCAATTCAGTCAAGCATTTTCAACTAAAGAATCACCAATTTGGATGGATAGTAGCACAACACAGCAATGTAAGGCTATTGAGAAAGCTGTGGGTGGTGAACTGGAGTTATCTAAGCTGACTGGATCTCGAGCCTATGAGCGATTCACAGGCCCACAGATTCGGAGGATTTTCGAAACGCAGCCTGAAGTTTATAACGTTACTGAACGGATCTCGTTGGTAAGCTCATTTGTTGCGTCGATTCTCATTGGAGGGTATGCATGTATTGATCACACTGATGGCGCTGGCATGAATTTGATGGATATTAAGGCTCGAGCTTGGTCAAAACAGATTTTGGAGGTTTGTATCACTTGAAAACTCCGAGACTAAAATTTACAGTTCATAAATTGTCCGGTTTTGCAAAATTTTCAATAGGAAATTTGAAATAAACTAGTTCTAGCACTTCCTGATACATTCTATACTAGCAGTATCATAGCAATCATTAGAGGTAGCAAGATGGTCGGGCCATGGGGTTGGGTAACGGGATCAAACAGGTTTGAGTTGAAATGGCTCTTATAAAGACGGTCAAAGCGGGAAGGGGCAGGTTAGGTTGACCCACCAACACTCTTTTTTCCATTTTCTAGTAAAAAAGGATATATAATTCATTAATTCTGGCTAGAAAGACACTACTATTACTGTAGAATGTCAATCTTTGAATAAAACGATGTAGGGTCACTTGCGATAAAACTATAATTTTGGAGACTTTCAACCCTTTCATCACATTGGACCTTATCCTCTTGTAGCTAGATTTTTCTATTTGACCCATTTAAGATAAAAGACAACACAAGTTGACCCATTAACAAGAAGTGTGGAAATCACGATCTCGGGCTATTACATTGTATATTGTAAAATCTGTGCGAAAAATATCCCATACAAGCTTTGTAATTAATAAGACTGATGATTAATATAGGCAACAGCTCCTGGTTTAGAGGAAAAACTTGGGAAATTAGCTCCTGCTCATGCTGTTGCTGGCTTGATTGCTCCATATTTCGTTGAGAGGTTAGTGTATGACACCTTAAGTTTATTGTATATATTAAATGACCAATATAACCTTCATGTATAAAGTTGATAATATTGATATGGAATTTTGTTCCAAGAGCATTATATTCATTTTCACAAGGTTCTAAGGTTGATGATGATGGTCTGTTTATTAGGTTCCAGTTCAACAAGGATTGTTTAGTTGTTCAATGGTCCGGAGATAATCCTAACAGCTTGGCAGGTGAAACTTAATTTCCTTATTTTACATTTAATATTGTTAAATTGGATGACCATCGCTTGTATATGTCAAATAAATAAGGGGTGATAGACTGATAGTACACTAGTCCTTTTTGACTTAGAAAGTCAAAATTGGCACGTATATACTAAAAGGATACTAAATTTGACAGGATTGACCATCAACACACCAGGGGATTTGGCAATCAGTCTTGGCACCAGTGATACTGTAAGTCCAAATTCATATATTTTAAAATTGTTTCAGCTTTCTTGGACTTCACTAGTGCAATGTCCAAAATATGCGTTGTTAGGATGTGCCGCAAATGATTAACAACAATTAGCCGTGTGATGCAGAAGGACAGATAAGTAAATGTAGCTACATCTGATTGGGCGAGTATACTTCTTTTCAATTCTCAGGTATTCGGGATAACCATGGATCATAACCCTAGCCTGGAGGGACATGTTTTCCCAAACCCCGTTGATCCCGAAAGTTACATGGTGATGTTATGCTACAAGAATGGGTCCTTAACTCGCGAAGGTAGACTTCAAAGTTCTCATAGAACGTAAAAATGGATAAACTAATACTGCATAAGACATTAAAATAAGGTTTTTGTGATCTTTTATAGATATACGTGATCGATGTGCCGATAAATCTTGGGATGTTTTTAATCAGTCCTTGAAGCAAGCTCCACCCTTAAACGGTATTGTTCTACTTGATTGTCAAGCTTTGTGCATTCTATATCAATATTTCTTATAAGTTAGATGCTACTCGTTAGTCGTTACACTGGTTACATTGTTTTCTATTTATGCGCCTCGTTCTATTGAATTGGGACTCACAGTTGTTGGCTTTTGATTAAAAACTGATCATTTTTCGTGCTAAAATTGTACAAGGAAAAAAAATGGAGTTGATTCAGATTTGAAGAATAAGCCTTTTGATAAATTGTATATATATGCAAAAAGGAACAATATAGAGTGGCATATTCTGTCCAACTACACTCAAGATTGAAGTGATAAGAGATAACGAGATGTGAATGTTTCATTGTTCAAATTCCTTAAATTAATATTAACCTGTTTCAGGTGGAAAGATAGGTTTTTATTACAAAGATCATGAGATACTTCCTCCTCTCCCAAGTAAGTCATTCCCTCTTCTCCCATTCCATTAGAATCTGATTTGATCTTTAAAAGTCGAATATATGACCTTTTAAATACATAGTTATACAATAAATACTTCAGCATTCGAGCAGAGCTTTGATACATAAACCTTTTTTTTTTTACTTTTTTTTTTCTGTAGTTACGTTGGTTCTCTCTTTATGCCCACTAAAAATTGGTTTATTTGGTCTCCAAAATTTTCTCACCATTATTTTATATTTGATATTTTTTCCGTAAATACTTCATTTTTCTTATCTTGTCAGTCGGTTACCATCGATACACCTTTGAGAATTTTAAAGGCGACACCCTGGATGGCCTCATCGAACATGAAGTAAAGGAGTTCGATCCTCCTTCAGAGGTTTGTACATTCCATTAGCCAAGTTTTATATTCATGAAGCATTTGGGAGGTCCATTCCCTTCTAAGTACCAAAATGGCGTTCCTAATTGAAGTTTACTGTAAATCATGCATGCAGATTCGAGCACTAATTGAGGGTCAATTCCTGTCCATGAGAGGTCATGCAGAACGATTTGGGATGCCATCTCCTCCGAAACGGATCATTGCAACAGGTGGAGCATCAGCAAACCATACCATTTTGAGTGAGCTAGCAACAATTTTCGGTTGCAATGTCCACACGGTGCAAAGACCAGGTAAAACCCCTTAACATGTCAAAGTGAAAAGACAGATATACCCTTAGAAATCTTGAAAGATATACGACTTTCTTGTAAATTTGAGCAGATTCAGCTTCATTAGGGGCTGCATTGAGGGCGGCCCATGGTTGGCTTTGCCAAAATAAGGGCAGATTTGTGCCAATTTCTTGCATGTATAAAGATAAGCAAGAGAAGACAGCTTTTGGATGTAAACTTGTTGCAACAGCTGAAGATGATAAACTCGTTGCAAAATATGGGCTTTTGGTCAACAAACGAATGGAGATTGAGAATCGACTTGTTCAGAAATTGGGACGTTGATGAGGTTTATTCAACTTCTATGATCAAATTGAAGTTATGGTTTAGGTAAAGCTTCGATTTTTCTTTCGATTCAAGTAAATATTACTAATAATGTTAGTTGAGCTCGGATGCTTGTGGTGAAATAAATCGAAATTTGATGGTGAAGATATTTCTTGTCATTAATGGGGTTAAGCAGACGATTTTAAACACCATTACATTCGTTCAGAGTAAAGTAAAGATTAATCAATGACATTATGAGTACAGATTTGGAATCAAATGTTTGAAAAGCAACAAGTTAAGTTTAATCCAGATTGCAAGTTAAAGGTTGCATCTAATAAATAAACTCTTATTAATACTTAATTTAGGGATGAGCATGGACACCAAAATACCGAAACCGAACCGGACTGGTACCGACCGATACAAATGGTACAGTATTCGGTATTTGATTTGGGGCAAAAAAAAACCGGTACCAACCGGTTCGGTCCGGTTCAGTACCGGTATGGTACCATCCACATCAAAATACCTAAACCGAACCGGTACCGACCGATACAAGTGGTATGGTATTCAGTATTTGATTTGGGGACAAAAAACAAACAGGTACCAACCGATTCGGTCCGGTTCGGTACCGGTATGGTACCAACCTCACCCCTAACTTTATTTGTAAGTTAAATTAAGTTTAGGTTTGATAACGTGGGTTTTGAGTTATAGTTCGATTTTCAATTCGTAAAGCGATACAGTTAAAAGATTAGAACGGGTCGAACATGCTAAAAGACATCTACTCAAATTTCACCGACGTCTTAAACTGTCACATGTAAAGTTATATTTTTAATGAGTACTTACTTACGAAGACATAATACGGTATTAACATCACCTAAGTTAAGTTCAGCAAGATTAAAAAACTTTCTACACTTTTAGTTCCTTTAGTTTTTTTCTGTTAAACATAATCATTCACTCTTTCACCTTACACTATATCGTCAAGCACAGGCTTCTGCCACACCCATTTTGTTACTTGGTCGGAAAATCGAAAATGAGTTTGAAACCAACAAGTGTAGCCTTAAGATGATAGCAAAACTTCAATATCACATCGACATATTAAAAACCGAAAAACCTTGTTTTCTAATCTATGTAAACCTCAGAAGTTTTACATGAATTTTAGACACTTGAGCTAGCAAAGTAGTATGTGAATATATATGTTACATGACTATACAAATATTTATACTAGTACTGGTAGTGTTAATTCTATTTATGGAAGTGTCAATTTGTATTTCAAAATTACAGTTATTGTCGAATCATTCATGTGGGATTTTAATTTGTTACTTGACAATTTAAACTGCATGTTTTATTTGTACAATTCAGTCTCCTGAGAAAGTCAAAATAGCATACCAGACATTTGGTCTCTTTAATAATAATTGCAACGCATGCATTTAAAAAAACTAGTACAAAGTTTGTAGGTAACAAATAAACATATGTCAAAAATATTATGATGATCATCTTTATACATTATCTTTTTAGGCCTGTCTATTATATATCCATCATATTTTCTGATAAATGTATCGAAACTGTACATTGTTTATATACACGATCAACTTTAAATGATGCAAAATCTTGATGAATTTATCAAAAAAGTGCAATGGATATATTATCATCATTTTGATACGGGAGGCGATTCGTACACCTCCTGTTTTTAGCCGTACACCACTAAATGTGATTTAAGGTGTTGTATTGTACAACACTGTAAATCACATTTGGTGATGTACGGCTAAAAACAGGCGGTGTACGAATCATTGTCCTTTTGATATATACTCGTATGAGACAACTTAGAATACAAAATATGTGTATTTTTTTTATTTTTTTTTATTTTGATTAATATATTTTCAATACTATCCTTTAATATTTGTAAACATTCTGACATTTGGATATTGAAATGACACTATATAAATATGTTTTCCTATTTTGTAAATAAGCTTTAAAAACATTCTCTTAAATGAAAATGCAGGCTTTTAGTTATCTTTCCCATTATATTGAAAATTTCAAAATCCCTGTTTAAAAACAACCTAGCTTTTATTTCAAGAAATAATAATTTATGTCTTATTAAAAGTTCTTTTTGTATATTCAGACAAAAAAAATAATGTTACATTCATCAACAACCAAATAATTTAACAGCATTGGTTACTTGTTATTTACCTTCTTAATGGATTGTGATATATTAACACATAAATAATATATTTTTTAAAAAATCTAAATAATATTCAACATGGTACATAGAAATACCTAGATTGAAAATGAAATTTCATCAACCATAACATACAGAATCACCAGAAAGATCAAATTTATAGTCAGAATTATCATTGTTTGACTTTTATAAGCATTTTTTTTTAATAATACTAAAGCAAAAAAATAATAAATAATAAATAACAAAAAACCCAACAAGAACAGTAGCTAAATCCATCATCAACAACAATATAAAAATTGGGGAAAACATAAACCTTTGATCATAATTCATACTGAACATTAACATAAATATATCAAGAATGATAAACAAATCATTAGCCTCTCATCATCACCTAAACTAAAAGATAAAAAGTGTCAAATATTTCTTGAATATAAAGTAAAAACAGAACATATATTATATAGTATTAACTAATTAACAGTAACTAATTCATTTTTTTTCTAAGTTAATAAAAAAGAAAAAAAAGATTCATGCCTGGCTTCATCCTGTTATGCCTAAAAACTTCCCAACAACACTTTGTGAAATCCCCAAAAACACCTTTACTTCATGAATGATTATGCCTCTTTCTCTTTGTAACCCAAAAGGGTATCTTTGTCATTAAACATTTCATCAAGAACCACCACCATTGTTGCTCTTTGTGAACCAGAACCAAAAGGGTATCTTTGTGATTGAAAATGTGGTGAAAAAACACCATCTTTTTTGTTTTTGCACAAGAAATGAGGGTATGGTAAAATGGTAATGGGGGAGAAATGGGAATGGGGTTTTTGTTAACAGGATTTTTAGAGAGAGAAAGTGAGTGAGGTGATGAGAGAGAGAGAGAGAGAAGGGTATTGGGATTTGAGAGACAATTTCTAACTTTATTTTTTGTTTCCTTTTTGTGGTAAGAAGTCTACAATTTGTCTCTGCTATGTGTGTCTTTTATACCTCTCATCCTATTTTACCCAATGCCAAAATCTTTTATTTTTTACTATTATTAATTACTAGATCATAACTCGCAAAATTTGCGGGCTACACCATTTAATATAGTCGATGATTCCTTGAGAATTAAATTTTACAAGTAATGAAGACATCTTATCGAATTGCAAATACCACAAATAATTAAATCGTATATAGAAATAATCGTTTAGTTAATGGTCCTTTACGGTTTATTTGAAATAACAATCTAAATAATATTTATAATATTTATAAAGTCCGGCTAAAAATGTAGGTGTACTTGACTTGTGAAAAGAAATAGTTTTCCCAAGGAGTTATACAATAGGGTAGTAAGTAACACAAATAATATTGTAAAAAAACATATTATGGATATCAAAGTATATTCCAATATACAATAATCTTAGGGTTTGGTTTCTTTACAATTACCTTGTTAACCAAACAATTAAACTAATGTGTATATCTTATGTGGATCTCAAAGTCCTTGTTCTTTGAAGGGTCTGCATAGTTCTAAATGCATGAGGAAACATAATAGTGTACAATGGGCATCCCAATTGCTTAGGGATGGCAATGGCCAATAAAAATTCGTGACCTGTGGGTATCAGTCCATCGTGAGTGAGTAAACCTGCAAAATTTTTACCCTTGGGTGGGTTACGGGTATGAACTTTTACCCGTTGGCGGGTGACAACTTATACCCGCGGGTAAACTCAACCCGTGAGCTTACAAAATACATTATAGTTACCCTATGTATAATTTATCAGACACACACACACACACATGAGTTCAAATAAGAATGCCAAAAAAGTAGAGAACGAGAATAAAAAGATGCTGATTTCGAATATGTAATTTTTATAATTTATGGACATACGGTTTGTGAGATATTTAATTTTAAAAAAAGAAGGTGAAAATGAGTTTTTGAAATGGAGCAATCCTATTGGTTCCTCTGTTCTCCATTTTTTGCCATTCTTTTTTGAATTTTTCACTCTCTCTCTCTCTCTCTCTCTCTATATATATATATATATATATATATATATATATATATATATATATATATATATATTTGTATGTATATATGTAATGGTTAATTCTAACAAATATATGATTAAACTATTTATATAGATACTAAAAAGTATAGTATTCATGTTTCAAATAGCGAACTTGTCAAATAATCAAGGAAAAAGTTATAAAAGCAAACCCTTTCATTTACGCTTCCTGCATTCAGTCCTCGTTAGTATATCCCTTAAGAAAGTAACAACAGCCCTCCTGTTATGAAAATGAAACACAAATAAAAATCCTTAACTAACAAAATCGAAAAGAACAACTCCAAGATTACCGAATCAAACCTTTACTAAGAACAAATGCATACCCGAGCAACCAAAAATCGAAACCATATCTTAAAACTTGTCTGCAACTCCATGTTCAAATCATATCAATTAATAAGAAATTAGTGTTATAGTTTCAGAAGCAAAATCCACACACGTTGAAACACACACACAGGCAAACTAAAATGGGTCAAAGTTGCCACCTGTAGTTAAAACCATCACTATGCTTATATGAGAACTCCTTTATGTTTTATGTCAGTAGTCGGTACTCTGTTCGGGTGGTTGAAGAAACCCGTTACGTTATTCAATTGATAAGATTACTCATTTTAAAAAACACATAATAAAATATGATAAATTAATAGAAAGAACTGCATATTATTTCATTATCGTACCTATAATAAATGCAGAAATGAGATTGAGCATCCCCTGGTCACCACTTTGAAGTTCAACACTTCCCTTGTTTCAAACTTCGTTCTAAATACTTATCGATGATTGGGATTCATGAAAATCTATTATATTTTTTAGCCAACATGCATATCTTTAATATCTTTTAGCCTATACTAATATCATTAGTATTGTTTTTGTTAAACAATATGTCAGTTCATCTTGATGAAGTAGGATAAATGTATTTATTTTACACACAGAGTAGATTTAGTGGCCATCGCCCATGAAGCACACAAAATAGGAATGGAATAAGTTACAAAATGATACGAATTTAAAATACACATAAAGTTCAAACATCGTCTAAATCCAAAATGCGCCTATCGTCTAATGCTGAAGCTCACCATATCTGCAAGTTGACCAAGCATTGTTTAATTAAATGGGCTGATATGACCTATACAATAAAATGACTAAAAGAAATAGAACCAATCATATGTACTACGGAGTATTTAAATTTATTGGTAAAAAGATTTACATTTTCAAAAGGTAGCTCCCTCACACACTCAAACCAAAAAGATTGTGCAAGTTTTCCAAAGAAATAAGCCAATTGTTGCAGCCTAGAAGAACTCCTTGCTGATTCTTGCACAACTGAATGCAAATCATGGTTATAATTATAATGAACTAAATTGATATTGCTTAAAGATTGCATCCTCTAAAAATCACTAACAGGTACATGCATATAAGGTTTCCCCATCAACAGAAGAAAGATACCCAACATGAACCAATGAAGCTGCAGTAATCATATTAAATGAAACTATTATTACGGCTTGACGCATAAATAGTTACGTCTTTTATTTAATAATCGGAGAGCTACGTTAGTCGATTTAATAACAATTTGTTTTCTAGAAATTACAGAAAATAACCATTATGGCAAGAAAGAAAATGCATATATATTTCAATCACGACACATGTAATTAATTATAGCAAGTTATTTGAGAAATAGAAGATGAAAATGAAAGTTTACCGGATGAGATCTTTGACAAAGAGTGCACGAGGGGTCAGCAGTCCATTTCCCGTCATAGCAAGCAACATTGAGAATGATGACAACCCTTTGATGTTTTCATGATTTCATAAATGAACTTATCGACCATATAAAATCCACAAATTCATTTACAGTAGCTGCTATTGTCTTCTGTACAGCACCAACTTGAACATCATAAAAAAAAAATATGAAACCAAGCAATTGTGTGACCCAAACGTACAAATAAAAAACTAATATAAAATTTTGAGCAAAAAAGACAGTGAAAGGCTCCCATAACGGTCCATCAAATGAAGCTCACTTGTGCTTCTATCTATAAACGTCCCATCCGCAAAAATCACCTCTGATGGATAGCCAGCCGTTAATCCCGCAATCGGCTTAGTATAAGAGCTTACATGAGAGCTTCTTTGAACAGCCTCATAGAAAGCAAGTAGCTTTTCACAACTTCCAAGTTGTACAGCCTGAAAATCCATACCAAAGTAGTCAATTTCTCCTTACAAAAAATACAGCAGTCACCTTTTTGTGGATGTGATAAATGATCCGATCTACATAGCAAACCTGTACTATGTCATGACGTGGCACTCGAGGAAGTGGCTGCACTCTGTAAACTTGTGTGGACATAACTTCAACAATCAATAAGCCACCATTGTAACAATGAAACAACAAATTCATTAATGAGCTCGAAAGAAAAATAAAAATAAGAGAGCGTTTGGTTTTATATTAAAATACCTTTATTGCTTCCCCAACCATTTGAGGTGAGAGATACAACCCTTGAAAAAATGTCCGCATAATGTCACCGGGAGTCGAGCCACAATCAACCCCAAGACCCAGGGCAGAGAAGCGAGCTGCAACAGCCTTCGCCCATTTTTCTTTCCCTGCAACGTACCCACCACATGGTGCAATTGTTCCACCATGATTTTTAATTAAACTTCCTGCAATAAGATCTGCCCCCTGTTTATCTATTATCACAAATGTCTTATTTGTTTCCAAGAAACAAAATAAAAGGTTAACACACCACCATCGGAGGTTCAAGGGCTTCTGTGAATTCACCATAGCAATTATCCACCATAACCATACAATTTGGATTTTACGTATGCGTTAACATTATTTTGTCACATAACACATGGTAAAAGTATAATGAAAAGAACGGTTTAAGAGGAAATCACAGACCTTGATAATGTGTATTGCCCTTGATATTTCATTGACACTTAAACTTTTATGCCAAGAATGGCCACATGATCTTTGAATAAGGGCACATTTTGTTTGAGGTTTTAAAGCAACTTCAAGAGCATCCCAATCAAGCCCCCCTTCATCTGCAAGCTGAAGCACGGAATGCATGAGAATTAGCAGTTAAATTGACGATTAAAGTAGATAGAGGGCAGGCAAAGGCTGAAGACGTGGTTGGGTCAAAATTTGTAGTTTCCGGTACCAGTCAAAACGGGTTGGGTTTGCGTTGAGCTAATACACATGTGTCCAGAAAGCATCTTTTTTTTTTTTTTGAGATAACCTACTGACTACATGGATATGTGTATTTATTTTAAGATAAATAGGCTTCAATGTAGTAGCAATTATGCCTTGAAAACATGCATGTATAATCCATTACCATTACCATTACCATGAGCACATATCTAGCTAAGTTAATTAAGACAAGCATATGTATGGGCAATTAACCGGAGGACCAACATTAACTCTGTCACAATTGAAAAGATAAGCGTATGTCAAGGCACTTACAGAAGAAGAACAAATAAAATTATTGAAAATTTTATGGCTAGAGTCTCTGTGAAGTAATTTTTGCAATTTATGTAGATAAGAGAGAATGGAACTTAAAACGACGATGAAGGCAATCAAGATATCTACAGTTTAGTGGTATCCTTCATTCAAACACATATAAAGTAAATTTGTAATTAGTCTAAATTTGCACAAAGACAGTTGACAAATTCAGATTGTACACGAATTCAGATTTTGAACATGAATGTACACAAATTCAGATTGTATACAACTACTTCCATTATGAGTATATGTGTGTGTGTGTGTGTGTATATATATATATATATAAGTAGTAACTTTACCAACAAAACAGTTACTGTAACTTATAATTTCCATAAAGATTTGTGACGTAAACAGACCTCGAAAACCAAGTGTCCAGAACATCTATTATTTGATATATCTCCACATTTTTCCCGTACTTGTTTTGAGCTTTTTTAAGAGCTTCATCGGTACTTCTAGCAACTATATCATCTTCTTCAGAGTCTTTGCCTACAATATATCAAACAGGAATCATGTGTCCCCACCACAACTGCCTGCTTATACACCAATCCTTAATATTCGTAGCCAGTGATTATGTATCTGAGCTACCAAAGAGACATCAATAAGGTTAATGAGATACATAATAACTAATACTGTCACTCGGTTAAAGAGACATCAATAAGCTTAATGAGATACATAATAACTAATACTATCACTTGGTTAAAGATATCATACATACCTTATCAAATCTTTCAGGCATTGTTAAAAACATAAGCACCTTATCAATTCATTACATTATATATCAAAACATAAGCACATATTCAAAATAGTACCAAGAGCATATCATTCACAAGCACCAAGAAGCTTGATTGCCTTGCCAAAATCTTCAAGATATTGCCCCAAATCTGTAACAATAATTAGTTAATGTAGACAAATACATTTCTATAACATCTTACAAATGTGAATAATTGATAATTTAATGTATACATATGATATATATATATATATATATATATATATATATATATATATATATATGACAAGTCAATATCATATTAAAGAAAATGATAGCATGCTAACCATTATAGAAAACTTGACAAATGCAACCAACTAAGCTACCTACACAAAAGAGGAACCATGATCAGCATATCAATGGTACATTGTATTAACTTATCAACCAAACACAAATTATGCTTTCTTCAAAAAACTTTTTTCAATGATCGTTGCTACACTCATTGGAGCATTTCATCAAACACATGGCATGCATATAAAACTAACCAAGTTGTAGTCAAGGAGATATATCATAACCATCTTCATCATTTTATGGAAATAAATATCAATATTCATAAATCAAAACTGACAATTCAAATTAGAATTTTACGTAAATTAACATTACATACTACATCATTATTGATCGTTGAACTTACATCCCCGAATACCTTATTGAATTACCAGTTGGAGAATCAATCGTTGATTGTAACCGAGTTAATACAAAGAAGCCAACAAAAGATGAGAATCCCACAATTTTTGCATCACTCACTGAAAAACAATTTGAGCGTGTGTGTCTGTTTTCTTGCTTATGCGATTTTTTGCTTTGTTTTGTCTGTTTTTTTGCTTCTCCGTTCTGTGATTTTTTTTGTGCGTGTGAATGAGGCAAATAAAACACTGGAAACCCTACTTTTAATTGAAGGGTAAAAATGTCAATGAGGTGGTAAAAAATATTGAGATTAATAAATCATCTAACTTAATGAGATCGATGGACTAAATTAAGAGGGCTTATCAATTGGATGAACAAGATTAGTATAAACCCAAAAAGATTAATTAATATCTTCTCTCTTTTATTAGTAAAGAGAGATTATTATTAAAAAAAACATTTAATTTAAAAAAAAAAAGATAAAAGAAAACTTTTTTACGTTTAAAGATTGATGTTGCGTATAAAAGGGATTTTATAGTACACAGTGCCACAACTTAACCCATATTTGTGTCTCACAAACTCATGAATTTTTATGTGTTTTTATTTTAGGTTATCTAGAAAACATCATGAGAAATACAAATAATATTTTGATTTAAGAATTAGAAATTAGCCTAATAAAAAAGTGGAATATTTGACGAGACTCTTTGAAGAATCAACAAGTGATCGACGTATTTGTGGTAAAAGATCAATAATCGGTAATTTAAATTAACTCACAATCACCTATACAGAATGTGAGGGTCATATATGATTCACTCATAGGTTATGGCTATAAAAGTATCAGGGTTTGAACCCTCGAACACCGTGCTATTTGTGGCAAAGGGCGTTAGACCAATTTTATGTCAACTTTTTAAAAATCATTTTTGTCAAATGTAATGTATGCTACTTAGAGGAGATGTATTTGAAAATTTATTACCGTATACTGAGTAGTAAAATACTCTGACTTTTGATGCTTTTTTTACTACATATATGCAATGTAAATGTTTTCCTAAAAGTATGTGGTGGAAGAGATTTGTGTCATCGTACACATTAAAAGAGTGTCTTGTGTAAGAAGGTTACCTAAAAACATTTATAGGTACATCTATGAGCCTATATTGCTACTCCTATAACCATCTTATAGGCCTTTAATACCTTCATATTTTTTTCTTCTTTGACACAAATTAAAAAATATATTGATTTAAGTTTGTGATAATATAGGAGTTTCTTTTTGTAATTTATATAATTCTATAACATACAAAGTATTATTACTATGAGAATAAATGAATATTACCCTTTGGTGGGTATAAGCAAAGCTAAATCGCTTGTTACATACGAAATATGTATGTTTGGTAAGTGAGAGGCCCTCTCTATAACAAGGTTGATGAGACTCCATAGTAGGTCATGTGGATGAATATAATTTGACATAAGTTTATATAATGGTTCGGGAGTAGGGGCGGATTTATACGGGAGTAACGGGTAGATGTTCTTAAAAAATATTAAATATGTGAAGTATAAATTTTTAAGAGTACTATTGAAGTTTTATATATTTTGTCCCCCAAAAGTTTTAGAAAAAAAAAATTGGAATTTCAAAATATACATGTTTCGTGTTTTATGTAGTTAAATAATGCCGAGTTTATTATTGTTGTTATATCTATACGCTTGTAAATGTTATTATTTTTTTAAGACTGAGTAGAAGAGCAGTTCGTCACTCAAAACTTACCTTCTACTCGATATTTAGAATAAATTGAATACCTTAACTATTGAGTTTGATTAATAAACGGTTAGGTCTTACCGGTATTTGGTATATGGTTGATTAGTAGACAGTTCGACCAAAATACTCCAACTAAGGGTTAAATTGGCATGGACATCTACGTGGGGTGGGATCTTAGAGCCCGGGAACCAGGAAAGCTTTCACCCATTGGATCCTTCTTTCACGCCGGGTTTCTCATTATTGGTTGATGTTGCATATTGCGTGAAAGGTTCAACATGTACCATACAACATTGTATGAAAGAATTAGTGAGTTTATTTTTCTTATTCTTTTCTGACGTCAATATTGTGTGAGAACCGGGTGGACCACTACCCTTAGATATAGAACCCGGTGTGGAACATAGGTTTCGTATTGTTGTCACTCGTTGTGCTCTTATGCTCAGTTTAGAGTTTAGACGCAATAGTAGGCTTTTAACAATTTCAGATGCAAAAAGACTTGATCTATTAAAAGTGCATATAATATGGATATCCACTAGACCACTAATAATATGTTTTTTCACTAAGAAAGATACGTGCAAAAACAAGGAATTACATGAACCAGTCGTGTAATTTACTCTATATGTTATCTATGTTTTTGGAAAAATACGTTAAATTAGATGTTCAATTTCAGTTTGTAAATTTTAAAATAAAAGTGTAGAACATCATATTGTGCGTCAATAAAATCTCATGTTAATATTTGAAAAACATTTTGATCGATTAAAAATTTAGAAGGAACACTTAATTTTAGACGAACGAAAATAGAAATGTATACATTTAATTTGAGACGGAGACGGAGAGTATATCAGGAAGAGGAGAGGAAGTTTTTTTTGTTTTGCTAGTAGGATTTGATACTGCAAATGAAAAAGGAAGTGAGAAAAGTTAAAATTGCCGTTAAAAGGCAACATACTCTGTTTGTTCTTCCCTTTCTGACGGAGATGTCAATGCTTATGCTTAAATAATACGGAGTAAATACCATTATTATTTCCTGAGTCAACCGTACACTCCAACTTAATCATCTTGTGACATAACATTTTAAATATTAAAATAATAATGTAATCTTCATTAAATTAAAATCTACTATTCAATAAGTACTTAATGGTTCTGATTAAAGCATTAGCAACATAAATAAAATGCATGCGCCTAGAGTGAAATTATAAAGGGATGCATACTTTGAGACATGAATTACTCGGTGTACTTAGGGGTCATTCGTTTAGCGGTATCAAATTGTTTCTTATAACCATGATGTTGTGTGTTCAAGCCATAAAGATGTGACCATCGTATGTGAGTACTTTCCCTTTTAAAAAAATGAAAATAACTAGTATGTATAAGAAAATGATATATTTATTATGAACTAGTATGTTACTCGCTCGATGCAGTTGATTATTGAAATAAAATGGTCAAAAAATGATACAGTTAACCGTGACAAATTGATGTGAATGATATGAATACGACCAAATAGATGATAAATTATGATGGGTAATTCTATCATATAGAATTTGCATACTTATGAAAAATCAAATAAAATTAAAATTCAACAGCCCGTGTGTATACAGGTTTGAAATCTCTATTTTATATGCGTAATTATAAAAATCAAATACATATTCGACGGACCGTGTGTATACACGGGTTTAGGGGCTAGTAATGTTATATTCAAAAATACTTTATAATGATTTAAGAGTGAGATAAGATTAGAAGCGTGTTGAACATACATATATAATTTGAGACATGTATATGTTATGATCGATAAAATAATACTCGTATGTCCAAAACACAATACAGGTGAATGCCGACCAGACTTTGTATGTTTTTCAATTTTCTATTAATTAAACTTGGATAATTTGTTGTTATTGTAAAAAATAAATAAAAACATTATCATCTTCAATATCTCAGTATTCTAATACTCCGTAACAAATACGGTATAGTTTGTATATGACATTTGTCACACAATCTGATATTCGTTACTTAATTTTTCCCTTTCGATGTTTCATAATTACTTTTGTTTCACCTAACATCATCATTTCACTATTTAATCAAGGATGCGTTGTTAGGAATTTCAGCGGAACAAACAAATTAAGAACGATTAGATGATTACTATAATACCTGTTTTTAGTAATTTACTAAACCAAATATTTTATATAAAATTTCACAGTCTAAAGGTATACAATACACATGGTTTATATATATAGGAAATAGATAATTTTGAGAACAAGAAAAAAGCAACATTGGTCAAGCTAGTCGATCCTCCTGGGATCAATCCCACCAGGATTTTATCGATCCCTAAGGATCAAACCCATCCCCAGGAATCCAGGATCAAGCCTCCTTCAACTAAAAGTATATTTCTTCGTTAAATTTTAATTTCCCACCGTGTTTTAACTAGGAACGGTTTACAACACTAGAAATATACTCCTCAGTTCCAGTCAAAGTGTCTACTTTGATTATGCACACAGTTTTAGAAATTTCCACTAACTCTATTTTTCATCAATCAAATAACATATATACCCACTAAAATCTATTTTGATTGGTTGTAACTTAGAAGTTGACACTTATTTAGGACAACCCAAAATAGTAATGTGGACACTTAAAGTGAGATGGAAGTAGTATATAGTTAATTTGGGTATCTCCAATGTATGCATTAAACATTGCACCAATTTCAGTATATAACAAAGTAATCCTTAAAAAATTCTACAATAAATGTAACAACCCGTCCCATTTCGGTTCGAGATAAGAAGCTTGAGTCACTTATAAGTCTAAAGTTGTGGCTAACCAATATCTTTCACCATTTTTAATTGAAACCTGAAGATATCCAGTTAGTCATTGATTTAGCTTTGAGGGGTGTTACATATGGTATCAGAGTCATAGTCTCTCGGGATGTGACGGGCACGTGCTTTGGTTAGAGAAGAACTTTGGCACCAAAACATCAAATTTAAAATTTTGGTTAGGCCATCTTCGACCAAAATGAAGTCACACATTCGCTCATGGAATTCACCATATATACTCGGTACTCACATGAATGTTAAGGACATACTCTTAATCTTCTTAATGAACCTGTTATAAAATTCTAAAGCTCAGAGGTATTTATCGATGATCATTAGCTAGTCGATGCATCCCATAGAAGTTGGTAGCTAGGTCTATCCTTTGGTATCATGTTGTGAAGTGGTTAGGCAATGTGTCTTGACCATCTTCAAAAACTTGCTCTTTAAATTTATAAGCAGACGCTTCGTCACTTAATAAGAGCATCTGGTAGATATCTCGCTCTATCTCTCTTGTATTGAGAATGATACACAAAGTAGAGATACTTAAGTTATTCGATAGCGTGTTACATGACATATAGGAAGCGAGTAAAGACACAACAGTAACCGCTAGTATTTGTCACTAAGAGACCTTAAACTATGACCCAACGAATACTCATATGGTGTAAACAAAACACCAGTTCATCCCAACTTAATTCATAACCAAAAATTGGTTTAACTAATTAGTAATCACACTCTACCATCTTATCAAACTAATACTTAGAGCATCTCCAATGACTAAAAGTCATTAAATGCTTTTTTGGTAGCCACATCACACTTCTATAAAAAGGCTTTTATAAAAATCTTTGTCCCCAATGGAAAAAAACTTTATAAAGCTTTTATTTTCAAAAATCACACACATATACATTCAAAAAAGTCTTTCATCAAAAGCTTGAGAAATATCAAGCTTTGGGATAAAAAAGTTTTTTCTCCCAATAAAGAAAAACTTTTGTAAAACTTTTTTGTATAAAAAAACTTTACAAAAAACCTTCATTGAATATGCTCTTATAGCAATCCTTATATCTAATTTATAAGTCATTTAAATCATAGGTTACCAGGGGCGAAGCTAGAATGGGGCAACGAGGGCCGCTGCTCCTTCAAGAATTTTAAAATTACGTAAAAAAGAAATTTTTTTAAGGTAATAATGACAACTTTAAAATTTTGTCCCCTTAAAAATATGAAGAATGAACAAAATAATTTTTTTTTGACCCCACCATGAAAATTTCCTAGCTCCGCCCCTGTATGTTACAGGCGTGTTTGGAAATGGGCTTTTCAAGGATTGAGCTTTAATTCTACTTTTGATAAGTCTCACTTCATAAACTTTGTTTTGCAAAACGCAAATAAGCTCTCAAAAGCCCTTAAATTTGAAGGTCTGGTCACAAGCTCCGCCGGAGACCGTTATAATTGCCAAACGCACCCATGTACGTTACTCCATTATGTTTAGTAAATGGGGGTATGTGAAAGGTAAAATTTGACTTTCACCGTGAGATGTGACAGAGACAGTGCCATGTTCTACCATCACTTTAACTCCTATTAATTTTTTTACCTCTAGGACAACTTACAAATATAACCCTGACTTTTACCATAATTAGCAAAATATACCCTGACTTCTAAACTGTTACAATCCAATCCGTTGTGCCATTTTTGCCTTTACAATGCGGTCCCAGTCCCGAACTCCCGATCCAACCCCAACGGAATTTGTCAGATGCTTGCTTGGCCCATGATTTTTAAGAACTTTCACCATACATGCCCCTGCATTTTAATGAAGCATAATATAATTTCCTTTTAAGATATATAAATTAACGATTTTTTCATATTGATTTTTATTGCCCTTTTATGTTTAATGTAATCACTTTTATCTCAACCACATATAAAAATATCTTTACTTGTCTTAAAGTTCAAATTTAAAAAACTTTTTAATCAGGAAAAAAATCTTCAATAATTTATATTTGTCAAATAAAGTAGAGCTTCTTGAAAAATAATCCCCTATATAAACTACTTCCTCCGTCCCAAAAAGAATATCCCTAAACACATTTTCATTGAATTATGAGTGATCGATGAAATGTCAGTTTTGTCCTTTTTGTTAAAGTAAGTTTTGACTGAAAATTAGTAAGAATTAAATTATTAAGGAAGTAATAGATGAAGGTAATATATGGAGTTTAATGATATTTAACAGTTTTTTTTTTTTTTTTTTTTTGGCATGTGAACTGTAACACACTAACACCCCAAAATCTTAAAAAGTGTAATTGTGATAAATAAATTAATAGTTGCTTTAAACTATTCAATATGTAAGAACAATAAAATAATTGAAACTGTAAATTATTTTTAGGTTCCAGACAATAGGTATAAAAGGGGACAAAAGTAGTATACGTGTACAGATATATATTCTTTTACTTCCCATATGTTCCAGAACAAAAAACTAAAAACACGAACGTCTCTGTGGTCTTCTGCGATTTAAATCAGGAACAAGAAAACAAACCCAATTAAATTACAAACTTGGAATTAAAATGAAATCATCATCGTTGGCTCCATCATCTTCCTTGTAAATCAATTGTAAGTGTTCTTTTCTTTCAATTTAACCTAGAAATTTAGTTATAGTATGATTAGTATGAGATGATGATTTTGATACGAAATTTTAGGTTAGAATGATGTTAAACTGCTGCTGTGTAACCTGTTAGTGTAGAATAAAAATTGGAAAGTGATTGGTATGTTGAAACCCGATCTACAGGTTTGTGAACGAACCAGGTCGCGACGCGATAGGTTCTATATCGCGACGCGAAATAGTGTAGGTCGCGACGCGACCATATGGTCATTGCGACGCGATTCAAACTAAACCAGAACCTGTTTTGCCTCTGTTTGATCTGAGTTTGTTTTTGGTAAAATACTGTAACCAGAAGTGCTAATGAGTTATAATAATAACAAAAAACCAGATTGAAGTGATAAGTTATTTGAGTCATTATGGTACTTAAGTTATAATCTTATTAACTAAAATAAGAACATGTTCAAGCAAACGAATATATTATGATCAGATTGTAAACATATGAGTTTATGTCTAAAAGATAGCTAAAGTAATATCAGACTAAAGTTACTAACAATAGGAGAAGTCTAGTTATGTGAATTATGATGATTATTAGAGACTAAATGTATTATTATGATTATGTGTTATATACTAGGTGTCCCAAGATTCAAGATGTGGCACCTTCAGACATTATGATTATTTGCTTATTCGTCTAAAAGCAAAGGTGAGTATTATGGGAGTTAAATGGGTAATGATTGTGTAATCCGGCTTGCTTCTGAGCAGGAGGTTTACTGTAACACCCGGTCAAAAAGTCAAATTTCGCGCCAATTTTAAACTTTGAATAATTACATTTTATAGTTCAAGTGAAATATTTTTATTAAAAATATTTACAAAACAACTTAAACAAAATTATAGATTTAAAGTAATAAACTTACATTTTAATCAGGTATAAAATCACGGATATTTTGTACTGTGGTTGGAGACCACATTACACGAGTCAGGGATCTGAGTTCAAATAAAAACCCAAATCCCTCCTCATTCTTTCTCATTCACCACATTTCACTTTCTCTCTCTTCTCTAACTTTTCTCTCATCTCTCTCTCTCTCTAACACCACACCACCACCACCATAATCCGCCAAAAACCACCGTCAAACGACCTCCAATCTCGAAGCTCCTTTAGGGAAAAACGATCACCACGCAACGATCTACAATCCTATCTTTTCGGATTCTCCTCGCGCGGATTTGTAAGTTTCCGACAATTCTCGAAATCTCTCAAAACTTTGTTATTTTACTTGTTTGCGGTTTAGATAAGTGTAAAATACTTAAATATGGGTTGGGTAAAAGAATCGGACTCAACGGGAGCCGGAAAACTCGTTTCCGACTCAAACTCCGGCGAACAGTCCGCTACGTCGCAGGGACCAAAAACAGTGCTGCGACGTCGCAGCCGACGTCGCAGCCAACGTCGCAAAAACATCCCGACGTCGCATAATGCGACGTAAGCCCCTACGTCGCCATCAAATTCTACGTCGCACATTGCGACGCAGGACACAACGTCGCATTAGATTGCGAACGTTGCACATAGCGACTTAACACCCTACGTCGCATCTGACGTCGCATCTGACGTCGCAGAACCTTAAAAACCTATATTTTTTCACTAAGTATTGACAACAAAATTTTACCACTCGATTTTACCCGAATTTGGATTTCGAAAGCGTTTTCATTAAAGCAATATAGTAGAAATAAAAATTTTCCAAGCTGACCTGGCAGCTCGACCCCAGCCAGGGGCTCTGCCCCTTGGACCCCGCCAGGGGTTGCCACCCCTTGGACCCCGCTACCAGGGGCGCTGCCCCCGAACCCCCGTACACGGTCTTTAAAACCAAGCGACAAACAAACATTCGAACGACTTACTTGGTCAGACTATTTGATCTCGTACTTATACAACCTCACGTGTTTAGGACACTAGAAGGTTACCATTCGGACGACGCGCATATCATCGTATCGCTAACAACTCACAGGTGAGTTTCATAGCCCCACTCTTTCAACTGTTTTACTATTTTCGGGGTGAAACACATGCTCAATTGCTGTTTTCAAATCATATTAACAATCGTTTATAATTTACAACTATTTATATTACTGTATGTAATACGAAATGTGTAATACTTAGGAATTACACCCGCAATATTGTTTTAGAACAATATCAATACTTAACCTAGATAGGTTACAATCGTACCCGGTTAGGTCGTTGGAAAACGATTACTAACACATAACTTGATTTAGTTATCACAATCTTTTGGCCATATTGTCACGGGACAATATCATTGAATACATTAGAACTAGTTAGTTCTACCTATACTGAACAACATCTATACTGTTACAAGTTTAGTTATTCATTAAGACCTAAAACTGTCGACACACTCCATTATCATTAGAATGGGAACTGAACTTAAGTGAACATTTTCCCAAGACTCCGTTATATATATACTTGCTAGGCTTTAGGCTAGGAGTATACAATATTATCACAAGTTAGTACAAACTCCTTATATTAAAACGACACAACTGGTGACGACTCTGGCTCAGGATGTAATCCAACCGTGGGGGTGTCACCTGATGAATATCTACATACTATTATACGATCTACTTAGTCAGGCATGTCGAGTACTGCTGGCTCTCAAACAACTTAGTCGGGCATGTCGTTGTACTGCCGGCTCAATTACAAATTGCTTGCGAGCAACTTCAAAAACGATGCCGCGGTATTGCAGCGGGCACCAAACGATGCCACGGTAAAGTGGGCACAAAACGAAACCACGGTATTGCAGTGGACGAAACTTCAATCAATGGATCAGCGAGTTATACTCGGGATTCACAATAAGTTAACGGATCGGTGGTTATAACACCCAAAATTTTATGACATATATTTTTTTTTTTTTTTTTTTTTATTATTTCGGAAGCGTAAATCCCATTCATACCAAGATAGATATAACATTATATATACGACATTCAGTCATACCAAAACATTACAAGTTTATGAGTATTAAGTAAAATTACAACGCTAATACAATAACTGGGTGTTATATTAACAAACATGATTTATCCAAAACGATCAGAGTTCCCATTGTCAAACATTTCTTCAAAACAACACCATTGCCTAATCATATCCCAAAAGTTAACCTGCAAGAGTAGGTGGGGAATTAGCACAAAGCTAAGTGAATGAACTAAGTCTAACAATCTAACTTAGTATAACAATCAATTCACAACAATCATCTAAATAAACAATCAAACAGAGGATCGGTGGTTCTTGAGATACCCTCAGTCCGCGGTGGCACTCCAAGAACACTTAATAATCAACTGCAGGCCAATACAGAGATTTTTACCGATAGTTTATTGCTATCTTTAACCAATATGGATTAATTCACAACGAATGTTCATCCGACCCATAAGGATTAACCTATAGCAACTAAACCCAAAATTGACCTCTATCATTCCAACCCATCATGGAATTATTCACTAGCAAACAATCAATCTATCAAACCACAACTTTAATCAACAATCCTATCATTATCGAAATGATAAATCAGTCAATACAAGCAACTTAAAAATTGATGCAACTAACTGTTAACACCAAGATTAAATTGTGAGAACCAGTCCACTCACCTGTCTTGTTTCCGTCTCCAACTCAAAGATCTTATTTTATTGAGTCTTCGGTGCCTCTGTAAACACAATCAAAACACAAGTTAATAACTTGTTTCATAATTCAAATTATATCTATATTTAAATACTTACATCAATAATCAAGAATCATCAATGGATAATGATATAAGTATTGAATTCTAACAATTTCACAAAACATCAAATTCGTCAAAATTACAAATGCAAACGCGATCCGGACAATGGAGGTTGGGATCGCGTTCCTCTTAAGAAATTATTCTGCTACCAAAATAAACATACGAACGCGATCCGGGTTTCCGGGTTAGGATCGCGTTCACAAGAAGAAAATGTTCTGTAACCATTTTACACTTTCAAACGCGATCTGGGTGTATGAGTTGGATCGCGTTTCGAAGAAGGAATTAGGATTTAGACGCAATAACACATAGCAACGCGATCCGGGCTATCTAGCCGGATCGCGTTTGTCACGTTTCCAGCAACAAAACTCAGATCATCAAGAACACCAGCACGTACCAAAAGTCTAAATTTACTAAATTCGGATACCATATATGTTTTTAACCCAAAAAGAACCTCAACTAACATCCTATAACATATTATAACAACAAATCATCATCATCAAATTCCTAATTTCACTCATGCATCCACATTTAACCTAGTTCCAACCAAAAACCCAAATTATGCATAAAAATGGAGAATGTACTTACAAGGTAGATGATAGCAAGAAGGAGGTGTTGTAACTCAGATTGTTGTATCAAAATCACAGCTTCAAAATGAATTGTTTGGGGTTTTTCCTTTGATTTTTGTGTGAAATGGGTGTGTGTTCTTGAAGTGTGAAAGAAATGAAAATGTTAGGTCGATCTTCACATTTTTATTCCAGACATATGCAGTAAAAATTATGCCCCTTCTAAATCTATTGTCTGGAACCTGGATTTCTAATGCGAGAAAATTATTTTATTTTATCGTCATCTAAGTTTATTTAAAACAATTAATATTTCACTAGTCACAATATTTCCTGAGGCTCACTTACATATTAAATTTACAATCAAACTCAGGTAATAATTTAAATTGCATAAATAATTTAAAGAAAATACCTTTTTTTCTCCTAGGCCCGATTTGGGGATGTTACAAATCACCCCACCTTAGAAAGATTTCGTCCCGAAATCTAACTAGACACAAATAAATTAGGATATCTACCCCGCATACTCTCCTCCGTTTCCCAAGTGAGATCCGCACCCAAACTATGTTTCCACTTAACCAAAACCATAGGAATTTCTTTTCTACGTAATTTGGTCACTTTCCTATCTAAAAGCTCGACAGGTTCTTCTACCAATTTCTTACTTGAGTCAACCCGAAGATCTTGCAAAGGAAGGATTTGGGATTGATCCTCCACATTGCACTTTCTTAAATAACAAACATTAAATGTATCGTGAATACCAGCTAATTCAGGCGGAAGATCTAAAGAAACCGATTGTTCATTAATCACCTGACGGATTCTAAATGGGCCAATATATCGGGGAGCTAACTTCCCACGTTTACCAAATCTAATAACACCCTTCCACGGAGAAACCTTTAAATAAACTAATTCACCTTCAACAAATACAACAGGTCGCCTACGTGGGTCAGCATACTGTTTCTGTCTATCACGTGCCGCTTTCAGTTTCTCACGAGCAATCTTAACTTTGTCAGCTGTAATCTGAACTATATCGGGGCCCGCAAACTGTTTTTCTCCCGCTTCTAACCAACATGTAGGTGTTCGACAACGGCGCCCATACAACATCTCATACGGCGGCATACCAATGCTAGAATGATAAGAATTGTTATAAGCAAATTCTATCAATGGTAAGTGTGAATCCCAAGAACCGCCATACTCAAGTACACAAGCTCTCAACATATCCTCGAGTGTCTGAATAGTACGCTCTGACTGCCCGTCTGTCTGAGGATGATAAGCTGTACTAAGATTTACTCTAGTACCTAATTCTCGTTGCAAACTCTGCCAAAAACCAGAAACAAACCTGGAATCTCTATCGGAAACAATGGATAAAGGAATACCATGTCTAACAACAATCTCATGAATGTACAATTGAGCAAGTCGAGTCAACGATGCCGTCTCACTGGTGGCTAGAAAATGTGCACTCTTGGTTAATCTATCAACTATCACCCAAATCATGTCATTACCTTTCTGAGTGCGGGGAAATTTGGTAACGAAATCCATAGTAATGTGCTCCCATTTCCATTCCGGAATATCTAACTGTTTTAATGAACCATAGGGCTTCTGATGTTCTGCTTTAACCTGGGAACATATATGACAAGTCTCCACCATTCGAGCAACATCGGTTTTCATAGTTGGCCACCAATACAATGATTTCAAATCATTGTACATTTTCGTACTCCCTGGATGAACAGATAACCTCGATTTGTGTGCTTCCGACAATATCAAATCCCGAAGTCCCCCAATCAATGGAACCCAAACCCGAGACTGGAAAGTTTTCAATCCTCGAGAATCATCAATCAATAAATCTTTTCGTTTCAACAAAATCTCGGATTTTAAATTTTTATCCAACAATGCCTCTAACTGTGCAGCTTTCAACTGAGAAATCAAATCAGAAGATATTTCCAAACGCATAAAATAAATTCGGTTGGAAGGTACATTTCGGCTTAAAGCATCGGCAACCACATTAGCTTTACCCGGGTGATATCGGATTTCACAGTCATAATCCTTAATCAATTCCAACCATCGGCGCTGTCTCATATTAAGTTCTTTCTGAGTAAACATATACTGGAGGCTTTTATGATCTGTACATACGACACATTTAGTTCCGTACAAATAGTGTCTCCAGATTTTCAACGCAAATACCACAGCTGCAAGCTCTAAATCGTGTGTGGGGTAATTTCTTTCATGAGTTTTAAGCTGACGAGAAGCATAAGCAATAACACGATCATGTTGCATTAAGACAGCACCCAAACCAGCATGAGAAGCATCACAATATACCGCAAAACCCTCGGAACCATCAGGTAATGCTAACACTGGCGCCTGACATAACAACTGTTTAAGAGTCTGAAAAGATGTTTCTTGTTGATCTCCCCACTGAAATTTAATATCCTTCCTAGTTAGCTTGGTTAACGGGCCAACAATTTTGGAGAAATCCTTGATAAATTTTCGGTAATAACCCGCTAAGCCAAGGAAACTTTTAATCTCAGTAGGTGATTTAGGAGCATTCCAATTCATAACAGCGTCCACCTTGGAAGGATCTACTTTGACACCATCCTTACAAATAATATGCCCGAGAAACTGTACCTCTCGGAGCCAAAATTCACATTTGGAAAATTTAGCAAAAAGATGCTCTCTTTTCAAAATCTCAAGAATCAATCTTAAATGATGTTCATGTTCAGCCTCAGACTTAGAATAAATCAAGATATCGTCAATAAATACAATCACAAACTTGTCTAGAAAAGGTCGACATACGCGATTCATTAAGTCCATAAAAATAGCAGGAGCGTTAGTCAATCCAAAAGGCATAACTAAAAACTCGTAATGACCATAACGGGTACGAAAAGCAGTCTTGGGAACATCTTCCTCGCGAACTCGTACCTGATGATAACCGGATCTCAAATCGATCTTAGAAAAATAGGATGATCCCTGTAACTGATCAAATAACTCATCAATTCTGGGCAATGGATATTTGTTTTTCACTGTTCTTTTATTGAGCTCTCTATAATCAATACACATTCGAAGAGTACCATCCTTTTTCTTAACAAATAATACCGGAGCACCCCACGGGGAAGAACTCGGTCGAATAAACCCTTTATCTAACAGTTCCTGAATTTGACCCATCATCTCACGAATTTCAGAAGGAGCTAATCTATAAGGAGACTTAGCTACAGGAGTCGAACCAGGAATCAAATCAATCTGAAATTCTACATCTCTTACAGGGGGTAAACCAGGCAATTCATCCGGAAAAACTTCCGGGTATTCAGAAACCACCGGAAAATTTGTCAAAGATTTCTTTTCTAACTTGCTATCTATCACATATGCCAAGTAAGAATCACATCCCTTAGATAGAGATTTCCTAGCTTTCAACAAGGAAATCAATGGTAGACTACCCTTTACTCGCTCTCCTCGAGCCATGACGTATGACCCATCAGAAATCGGAATTCTTATAATCTTTTTATGACAGTCAATGTTGGCCTTATTCAAACTTAACCAATCCATACCAATAACTACATCGAAACTAGGAATTGGCATTAACAAAAAGGAGACTAAGAAATTATGACCCTCAATAAGTATACTAGCTCCAGCTACCGATGTGGTAACAGGAACTAATTTACCGTCAGCAATTTCAACTTCTAAAGGTTTAACAATCAAAGAGGGGATCAATTTCAGTCTATCACAAAAGTTCACAGATATAAACGAACAATTGGCACCAGAATCAAACAATACACGAGCTGGTATAGAATTTATGAGAAATGTACCAGTGATGACATCTTCAGTGGCGACAGCATCATCAACTGTCATTCGGAAAGCTCGGCTAGCAGCTACTGGTGGATTTTTCCTCTTTTGACCAGATGATGGCGAACCTTTACCCGAACCCATACTCTGTCTCTTCGCCTCAAGACAATCCCCTGCACGATGCCCTTCTTTATGGCAATTCCAACACACGCTATTTGGGTAGGTACAATCCTTTGCAGCGTGACCAAAAATTCCACACTTAACACATCTAGATGTCTGGGGAGTACAAGGACCATTATGTCTAGCTCGACATCTATTACAATAGTTACTATCCATTGGAATACCAGAATTCGATCTCCTGTTTTGTTGACTACCTTGTCCTTTCTGTTTACTCGAAGAATCTCCTTTGTTTTTCTGTGAATACCTTTCTTTATTCAACACTCTTTTAGCCATAATATCCCCATCAACCGAACGAGCTAAATCATAAGCTTGAGGAAGTGAACCTGCTAGTCTCACTGTGGTACGGTAATCAGGAGGTAATGTTTTCACAAAGTGATCAATTTTGGTCCGGTCAGTTGGAACCCACTGTTGCACAAACCGCAATTTATCTGAAAACTGCTTAATTAATTCATCAATCGTCATTTGATCAGTCTTTTGTAAGTCAAGAAACTCTTGCCTAATCCTGGAAAGATTATACTCCGAGCAAAATTGTTTGCAAATCTCAGCATGAAAATCTGACCATCTTATATCATTCAACTGTTGTGGAGATAATGGTGCAGTAATTGAATCCCACCATGACATGGCTTGACCCTTTAATAATTGAACCGCATAAGGTACCTTATCCTCCTCCTCACAATGACATACATTTAGTTTTCTCTCTACATCTCGAAGCCAGTCAAGAGTGACCGTAGGATCGGTACTTCCAGAATAAGTTGAAGGATTGCAAGACATAAAGGTTTTAAGAGAACAACCTTTCTTCAACTGTTGAAAAGGTGGAATAGGTATTTGATAAGTAGTATAACCAGACGAAGGAAAAGGACCCGAGGCCTGATAAGTATAACCCTGTTGCTGCTGTTGTGAGATAAAAGGATTAGATACCGGAATCCGTGTAGAAGATACAATAGGTGGTACATTAGTCACAATGTGGGGACGAGTAGAAACTGGATGTTGAGAAGATCCAGCTCGTTCTCTCTGAAGTTCCAACACTCTATTCTCCAATCTCATAATATACTCCTGATCAGTTTCAGTTTCTCCACCGGCTAAATTAGATGTTCCATTATGACCCTGGTTCTCTGGTGGTGCATCTGTCCGCGTAGTATCATTGAGAGTATGGGAAGGTGGCTCATTATCCGCCATACCTGTCATCACATCACACCTCAACATTCGTTAATTGTTAGTACTAGCAACTAACCAAATCAACTATCATAACTAATCCCCACCACAAGAAATGTTTGACTAACATGACTAAGTTTAGGATTGAACACTTTAAATATTCAATTCACCTAAACTTATGCTCTGATACCAACTTATAACACCCAAAATTTTATGACATATATTTTTTTTTTTTTTTTTTTTTATTATTTCGGAAGCGTAAATCCCATTCATACCAAGATAGATATAACATTATATATACGACATTCAGTCATACCAAAACATTACAAGTTTATGAGTATTAAGTAAAATTACAACGCTAATACAATAACTGGGTGTTATATTAACAAACATGATTTATCCAAAACGATCAGAGTTCCCATTGTCAAACATTTCTTCAAAACAACACCATTGCCTAATCATATCCCAAAAGTTAACCTGCAAGAGTAGGTGGGGAATTAGCACAAAGCTAAGTGAATGAACTAAGTCTAACAATCTAACTTAGTATAACAATCAATTCACAACAATCATCTAAATAAACAATCAAACAGAGGATCGGTGGTTCTTGAGATACCCTCAGTCCGCGGTGGCACTCCAAGAACACTTAATAATCAACTGCAGGCCAATACAGAGATTTTTACCGATAGTTTATTGCTATCTTTAACCAATATGGATTAATTCACAACGAATGTTCATCCGACCCATAAGGATTAACCTATAGCAACTAAACCCAAAATTGACCTCTATCATTCCAACCCATCATGGAATTATTCACTAGCAAACAATCAATCTATCAAACCACAACTTTAATCAACAATCCTATCATTATCGAAATGATAAATCAGTCAATACAAGCAACTTAAAAATTGATGCAACTAACTGTTAACACCAAGATTAAATTGTGAGAACCAGTCCACTCACCTGTCTTGTTTCCGTCTCCAACTCAAAGATCTTATTTTATTGAGTCTTCGGTGCCTCTGTAAACACAATCAAAACACAAGTTAATAACTTGTTTCATAATTCAAATTATATCTATATTTAAATACTTACATCAATAATCAAGAATCATCAATGGATAATGATATAAGTATTGAATTCTAACAATTTCACAAAACATCAAATTCGTCAAAATTACAAATGCAAACGCGATCCGGACAATGGAGGTTGGGATCGCGTTCCTCTTAAGAAATTATTCTGCTACCAAAATAAACATACGAACGCGATCCGGGTTTCCGGGTTAGGATCGCGTTCACAAGAAGAAAATGTTCTGTAACCATTTTACACTTTCAAACGCGATCTGGGTGTATGAGTTGGATCGCGTTTCGAAGAAGGAATTAGGATTTAGACGCAATAACACATAGCAACGCGATCCGGGCTATCTAGCCGGATCGCGTTTGTCACGTTTCCAGCAACAAAACTCAGATCATCAAGAACACCAGCACGTACCAAAAGTCTAAATTTACTAAATTCGGATACCATATATGTTTTTAACCCAAAAAGAACCTCAACTAACATCCTATAACATATTATAACAACAAATCATCATCATCAAATTCCTAATTTCACTCATGCATCCACATTTAACCTAGTTCCAACCAAAAACCCAAATTATGCATAAAAATGGAGAATGTACTTACAAGGTAGATGATAGCAAGAAGGAGGTGTTGTAACTCAGATTGTTGTATCAAAATCACAGCTTCAAAATGAATTGTTTGGGGTTTTTCCTTTGATTTTTGTGTGAAATGGGTGTGTGTTCTTGAAGTGTGAAAGAAATGAAAATGTTAGGTCGATCTTCACATTTTTATTCCAGACATATGCAGTAAAAATTATGCCCCTTCTAAATCTATTGTCTGGAACCTGGATTTCTAATGCGAGAAAATTATTTTATTTTATCGTCATCTAAGTTTATTTAAAACAATTAATATTTCACTAGTCACAATATTTCCTGAGGCTCACTTACATATTAAATTTACAATCAAACTCAGGTAATAATTTAAATTGCATAAATAATTTAAAGAAAATACCTTTTTTTCTCCTAGGCCCGATTTGGGGATGTTACAGTGGTGCTGCCACGCGAGGCCGTTAGCTCAATTCAGGTCCGGGTTAGCTTATGCTAATCGGGTAAACGGACACGCTAAACATTCAAACATAGATCTGCGGATCTACAATCACTTGTTGCTGGATGCAACACCTCATATATTAAATCATAGTTCTGCGGGACTACAGTTACTTACTATCATATGACGTGGTCATATAGTTATTTGGTTACAACATAGGCAGGTATTGCCTCCCGATATACACTTACTTATACCAGATAGGTATTCAGGCTCGGTATACCTCAATTATTATGTACTTAGGTACGGACTACAATTGCTTAGGTATTAGATACCTAAACTTTCGAATTACACATTGGTAATTACAACTACAATTTGCTACAAATCAGAATCGTGGATTCTGAACAATTTCTCAAAACATACAAGATTTATACTTTATATATTCAACTAACAAACCTATGAACTCACCAGCTTTATAGCTGACCTGTTTTAGCATGCGTTCTCAGGTGCCCAGCAGGATTAGGATTACTACAAGATTATGCTAGCTCGAGTCGCATGATTTCAAACATTTGGGACAACTCTGCATTTACTTTTGTATTTTCAAATTATGTATTTGGAATTTACTGTCAAACTCATAACGTTGTAAACGTTCTATTTTGAGAAATGTATAATTATTTTCAAACGTCTCATTTAGAGTCCTTCATTATGTATCTTATGCTGTGATATTAATTTTGGTAACACCCGACCCGATCGCTTCCGCAAACCGAATTTTGAGGGTGTTACATTTACACAATCGGATGAATGGTTAATTGTGTGTGATTGTATTGCAGATGGATGTATGCTTATATATATATATATATATATATATATATATATATATATATATATATATATATATATATATTGTTTATTATAATATGTCATACAGGTAACTGGAAAGTGTTAATATGAATTTCCATTTCTTATGTATATAAGTAGATGGATATTATAATCGGTAGTTCCATTATTTATGTAATATAGATAGATGGATATGATATACGATATGCTATGATATAGCTTGTGGATAAATAGTAAGCCGATTATATATGGATAAAACTGTTGATATATGAATTGTGTTGTGATTGTGGATTCTAGTAATGATTGCGGTCGTTAGCTGGATGGTTATGGGTTGCAAGTAATGATTGCGGTCATTAGCTTGTGTTGATTGCTAATTTTATATATTAGCATGGTATAATAGTTAAGGATCCTTAACGGTAAAAATGATTTAGTATTTGGTTATGTAAATTGTGTGAATTGAGAATGGTAGAAATTTCAAATGGACTTGTGTCGGGATTTTCCATTACTTCCGCGAGGTAGATGGATTGTTCCCAATTAATGATATATGATTCACGGTTATTAATTGGTGAGCAGACTGTAAGACTAATTGGGGATAATTAGCAGGGTACAGATGACTTAGTATGCTATCACCCAAGAGGTGGGATACTAAGGGACAGAGTTCAGAAGAATTTTTACAATTGCTCAATTGATATGTATATATTTAAATATATGAAATAATACTTGTTATAGAATAATGTGTGTTATATTATTCATTTAACTACTCGTATGCTCACTAAGCTTTGGCTTACTCTTTTCAGTTGTTTATGTTGTAGGTGTTTGGTTCGGTTGAACCAATGAAATTATAGATTTGATTATGGTTGCCAGAAGATAACCTGGATTGGAGCTTGTTGTATGGTTAGACAAGCTTCTCTTACTTTTAAACTATTGTAATAATGACACTTGTATAAGTCACCCAGTTTTATATTATTAGTGTCAATTGTTTAATTAAAGAGGAGTTTGTAATTTGTAAGGATTTGTATTTGTTTAAATTATAAAGTCATCAAGATGAGAGAAATGTTATAATATTACAATTGGAATGGAATGAAATGAGTATAAAATATGTTTTATAAAAAGGAATAAATTGGGACGTTTCATGAACAATCTTTTTGAGACAGATATAAGTAGTAATATGAATATTTATTTTGGTAGGGAGAAAGTATAAAAATAGAAAACTATTTCAAGTAGATTATGGAAGGCTCTTAGGCATACCAATACTATGTCAGTATTAAAAATTGAAAATAACTAAGACCCCTTCCAACGGAGCTTCGATTGGGCCGTCGGTTCCAACCGATGGAATCGACGCCATTGGCACGAGACCGTCGGTTGGCGTCATCGGTTTTGGACGTCCATTTTTCGACAGAAAGAGAGAAGCGTCGATGAAGGGGAGGGTGGGCCTGCGTTGTTTTTCCTTCCAGTTTGTTTTTATTTTCCTTTTTTCAGTTTTTTTTTTTTGTTTGGGTAATAAAAAAAAAGAAGAAGAATGAGGAGGAGGTTGGAGGAGGAGGATGATGATGATGATGATGATGATGATGATGATGATGATGATGATGATGATGATGATGGAGGGATTTTAGGTTTGGAAATGAGCTCCGCTTGTGTTTTATGTTATTTATTTTAATTGAGTTTAAACCTTGGAAATGGCTCAAATGTTTATTTGTTTTAATTGAATTACATATATAAGTTAAATATATTAATGTAATATATTTGATTTTAATGTCTTTCCAAAAAAAATTTTATTTTAATGAAAATGTTTATTTAATTTTGTCTTTTGAATAAATAAAGTAAATAATATGTGGGTCCAGAAAAAATTAAAGCGATTTTAACTGTTGACAGTGTATTTTAAGTTTTGTGTCAATTTTAAAAAATGCTGACGTGACGCTCCAGTTTGTGTCATGGTTGAGAGTGGTCTAAGTCATGAAAAATCACAAATTCAAAATATAAACCTCCAAATGACTAAATAAAGTACCATGGCATGGATCCAATCTAACCCAACCCTAATCAAATTTAATATAGCGAAAAGAGAAAATTACTTGTAAAATTTTAAAAGTGGTATGCATTTGAAAAAGGTACTACATTATTAGATAAATAATTTATAAAAATATATATTTACCCACAATATATTATGGTTGTTATGTTCCCTTCAAGATCCTACGAGTAGCAGATGAACTTAGCTAATCGATGCAATCTCCACAAGGGCAGATATAATGACGTCATTATCCAAAATCTTTGCAAAAGATTTACTTCCACAGACGTCATTTCATCTTAATAGTTTACGGCAAACCCCACACAATTCAGGCATTGATTGCATGTTAAATCGATCTTAAAAGTTATACCTTAAGTATAATCGAAAGACGATTTTGGTCATTTTTTGGACTGGGAGCAGGGCAAAAATTGCAAAACATGACATGACGTAAGAGAGGTTTGGAAACAAAATCAACGAAATCCAAAAACCGAAAAAAAAACCCTAAAATGCAATATACTACCATACGAGAAATGCGATTGGAACGATTTGCCAATACGAAGTATTCGAAATTCAATATAGTTGAAGAAAACCGAGCAAAAAGTAATACTGTAATTGTTACTCGGAAAAAATAATGTTAAATCTGTTATGTTAAAACCTTGAAATCCGTATTTAGTCTATCGTTGATATTTATTACTAAACGGTGTATCTGAAGTATCACTATACATATGGGTGAAGCCACGAAGGTAGGAGTAGTGTAACTACGAGTCAATTCGCTATACGTAAGTATAAATTATCTTTGAAAAATTGCATTATCTGTATCGTTACTTGTTTGTAATACGGGTTTACAATAAATTTTGATACCGATGTTACCAGGAGCGGCTCAAGGTATTTAGAGGCCTAAAGCGAACTCAAAATATGAGGCCTAATCGTTAACTAATGGATTTTGTTATACATAGTGCTTAGGGCTATGATTAGTTAACAGGTGGTTGGTAAAAAATGTTTAAATAACTAACTTAATTTGTTAAAATTTACTACTCGTTTTTAATTGAATGTGGTTGATGGTTACTATGAAGTTGACAGTCTATTAAAAAGGTTGACGATTTATTAAGAGCAATCACACTTTTAAACATAGCCCCAGCAAAATCCTTAACTATCACAAACTATGTAAAATATTAGACTAACCTCATTATACAATTCTAATTAATCAATCCACTTAATCACGAGTCATGCTTCTATTATTGAGATAGTTATTTGAAGAATTTGATAAATGTATTTCCTAAAGAATGACTGGAGGAGAATTCAATCGTGTGAAAATATAAAGAAAATGATCAAGATACTTTAATGCTAGCCAATGTAAAATGAAGATTGCATTTAAACACATTAAAATAGAACGTGCAAACTTTTAGCATGAAAAGACTTGGATCTAAGTGACAAAATATGCGTCTAGTCGTTTTATCAATTACAATGGGCCTAAGATTTTACGATTTAAACTCTTGTGAGACCTTATAATGTCGTTTTCTCACACAAATTGGGTCTAATCTCTTGAAGTTTATATTCTCCAATAACTTAAAAGACCAAAATACATTGAAGATCTTTGTCGTTATACTATACTAATACATGACATCGATAATTTTGGGGCCTTAGAAATTTGGGGGACCTAAAACGGTAGCTTCACTGGCTCTACCTTCGAGCCACCTTTGGATGTTACAAGATACTCCAAATCCTGAATCGGAAAAATGACAGACAAAATATTAAACAGTGCCTTACGTAAATAACGAATTCTTTTTACATAAAATTTCTTTAGGGTCGTAACCTTGCGAGCATAAACCCAAATTTTTACCTGTGAATCCCGTCAAAATGAGATTACAATTCTACGTTGGTGATAAAAAAGAGGGTTTTTTTAAAACATGGAATCACTTTACGAAACGTTCATACATCATATCATACCAATATACCATATTGGTATAAACTGTGAGTTGAAGTCCTTCTAAATACAAAAAGAAAAAGTTGGGCCTAGTTGTTTTGGGCTGGCGAAAATAAGTTCAAAACAGGCTTTAATCTATTTTGAGTTATCAACAAGCGGTACTGGTTCACAAAAGGCGGTCAGGGCTTATACCGGGCTTACAAAATGGGCCTAAGGAAGTCCAGGAATATATTTGTCTAGAAAAGCTTAGACTTGCACATCGAAACCGGATTCAAGAACCAGACCCGAAAAAAAACCGAACCCGAACCGGTCAAAACCGGTTTTGACCAAAACCGGTTCGGGTTATACCCAACCCGTAGGTTTGAAACCGGTTTGGCATGTGGACCGTTGGAACCGGTTAGGAACCGGTTTGACCGGAACCGGTTTGTAAAACCGGTTTGAAAACCGGTTTGAAACCGGTTTTTTGAATTTTTTAAAAAAATAGCCGTTTGGCTCGTTTTCTAGCCGTTTTTGTGGTTTTTTTTTTACATTTTTGTCATTCCAAATCACTATAAATACAAGGCTTGAGTTTAGGTTCATTCACAACTTCCAAACACTCATACATATCTACAAAAACTCAAAAACGCAAACTATATTCTCATGGCAACTCAATCTTCTTCGGCTTCCTATGGTGTTGGTTCTTCAAATGCACCAACGATTGTGAAACAATTGCCCAACAAAAGAAATCCGGAGATTTGGAGTGCTTACGACAAAGTGTTGTTGTCGGATGGTTCGATTAAAGCCCATTGTAAACGTTGTAAGTTGTTCTTCAAACCCGACTCCAACACCACCTTGAAAAATCATACCGAGAAGCATTGTGCGGGACTCAAAGGTAATCCGGAAGCAAGTGGGCAATCTTCGATGGCACGAGATGGTTCTATATTTACATACGATATGGAACGGTGTCGACAAGCTTTTGCGGGTTATGTAATTCAAGAAGCTTTGCCTTTCAACCACTTCGACAACCCTCGGCTTACTAGGGTGATTCAAACCACTCTTCAACCGCGATATAACAATGTAAGTCGTACTACTCTTAAACGCGATGCCCTTAAATTGTGGAAAGATGCTAAAAAACAACTAAAAATCGGTTTTGAAAATTTAAATACATGTGTATCATTAACAACCGATGTTTGGTCGGCTCCTCATGGTTTGCCCGGTTCGTACCTTTGTGTAACCGCACATTGGGTTGATCCCGCAACTTGGCAAATGATGAAACGTACCATTGCTTTTGAAGACTTTGAGTATCCTCACACGGGTCAAAACTTATTTTACATGTTACGAAGTGTGATTAAAATGTTTAAATTGGAAGAAAATGTTTTTTCAATATCTTTTGACAACGCTAGTAATAATACACTTGCCGTTTCAAAATTAATACTAAAATACGCACCACCATTGAAGGGCATTTTTTATCATAGTCGATGTGTTGCACACATCATTAACTTGGTTGTGCAAGCCGGACTAGCGGTTGAAGATGTAGACGAAGTAAAAACGAGGTTTAAAACTATGTTGCAAGACGTTTTTCAAAAGGGTAAAGCTAGATACAAATCTTATATGAAATTGTGCAAGGATACGAATTCTATTTTTTTAACCCCTAATTGGGACATGCCCGTTAGATGGAATTCGACCTACCATATGTTTGTATGTGGTTTACGCCAACGCGATACTTTACAAGTTTTTCATGATCATCTTGTTACAAAAGGTCTTGCAATACCATTTCCAATCGCATATTGGGAGTATATTAAAAAGATGGTCGAATTGCTCAAACTTTTCAAAACCGCGACCACTTTATTATCGGGTGTTTATTATCCAACTAGTCATTTGGTGCTTAATCAAATTTGGTTAATGACTACAAAATTAAACGACTACTTGTATGAAGGTCCTTTATTTGAAGAAATGGTGGCTCCCATGAAAGAAAAACTAAAAAAATATTTTCAAGAAATGCCACCGGTAATTACTTGTTCCGCCGCAATGAACCCTTGTTTGAACGTTACCGGGGTGGAAATGCTTATCGATAACATTTGTCACAATTTGGATTTGAATGAGGCCGACCCAATGTTTTCACATAATGCAAAAAAGGATTTTAACAAATATTTGGGAGATTTATTTGGCGTATATTTTCAAAAATATAGTTCAACCACACATGTGTCCGGTAGTACGGCTAACCCAATGTTTTCTTCATCTTCTTCTAGCAATCCAATGCTAAACTTTTATAATAGTTTAAGACAAGAAAACAATAAACGGGCAAGGGGTGATAGTAACCAAAATACCACTAACGAATATGGGAGATATACGACTACGGATTTTTTGGCCACTATTCTACCCAATGAGTTCGAACAATTTGATATTTTGGCTTGGTGGAAAGAGAGGGAATCTCAATTTCCCGTTCTAGCCATCATGGCCCGAGATTTACTAACCGTCCAAGCTTCTACGGTAGCTTCGGAATCCGCTTTTTCTCTTAGTGGCAAGGTATTATCTATACGAAGAACAAGACTCACACCGGCCTCCTTAGAGATGTGCATTTGCTTGAAGGATCACTTGGACGCCGCGGAACGCATACAAAATGTATCAAGTCTTGAAGGTGAAATGGAATACGAAGAAGACATACACAATATCGAGGTGGATGAAGGTGTAACAATATCACTTTCCGACGAAGAAATTGCTCTTGATCAAGCTTCGCGCGAGGCTACCTCCGAAGAAGATTTCGACTTTTGAAGATTAATACAAGTTGAAGATTACTACACGATTACATTTTCGGGTGATGGCCATGCCGAAGCTCGAAATGTATTCGTTGGTATATTTTATATTTTTAGTTGTAATTGTATTATGAAGACTTAGAAGACTTTTGTTTAAGTTATTGTTCAATTACGTTTGTATTACTAATGTTCTACCAATTCAATAAAAAAAATTTGCTCCAAACATTGTTTATCCTTAAAAAGCCTAATGCTAAAACGTGTTTGATAAATGCAAGGAAGTTTTTACTAAACACACGGAAATGTACAACTCTTTATGCATACAGTAATACTTTTTATGCACATGTTTCCTTGCATTTAGTAAAACATTCCTTGAAAGTATCAACTCACTTTGAATTATATAGAATTTTCGGATTCAATAATATTTTTAAGGAGATTTAGAAGCCTTTTGGTTATGTTATTGATCAATTATGTTTCCATTACTAATGTTCTACAAAGTTAATGAAAAAAATTTGGCCCAAACGTTGCTTTTCCTTAAAACGCTTAACGCCCTAACGTTTATGAATTATATAGAATTTTCGGATTCAATAATATTTTTAAGGAGATTTAGAAGCCTTTTGGTTATGTTATTGATCAATTATGTTTCCATTACTAATGTTCTACAAAGTTAATGAAAAAAATTTGGCCCAAACGTTGCTTTTCCTTAAAACGCTTAACGCCCTAACGTTTATGAATTATATAGAATTTCCGGATTCAATAATATTTTTAAGGAGATTTAGAAGCCTTTTGGTTATGTTATTGATCAATTATGTTTCCATTACTAATGTTCTACAAAGTTAATGAAAAAATTTTGGCCCAAACGTTGCTTTTCCTTAAAACGAAGACGTGCGAGCGAAAATACGATTTTTATAAAAAAAACCGGTTTGAAACCGGTTTTGAACCCGAACCGGTTTGGACCCTACCCAAACCGGTTTGGGTCGGGTTGGGGTTTTGGGGTGCCCAAATCGGGTTGAACCCGAACCGGTTTTGGGCCAAACCGGTTTTGACCAAGTTTGACCAAAACCGGTTTCGGGTCGGGTCGGGTCGGGTATTCCAAAAATCGGGTTTTGCGCATCTCTAGAAAAGCTCAGTTTAGACTTTGATCGGACCTTAAAAAGAATTGGACTGGAATTTTTAGGCACGAACGAATTGAACGACCTATTTAGGGCCCCGGCTTGTGTACCTTTGTTTATTATTTTAGGGTTTTGCTGAGACGTGCCCCGTGACACATGATAAGGGACATTTAATAAAGTTGAAATTTCCTTAATTATTAACAGTTACATTTAATAAGAATTAATTCAATCTAAAATATACTATTTTAATGCATATATAAATTACAAATTTTGATATTTAAGGAAATTGAGGTTCATTAAATGTACTTTAGCGTGTGTCACATGGAACATATTAGCAAAATTCATTATTTTATCTTTAATTTAGAATTAAATTAATGTACTAATGAGCGGATTAACATGTCATTTGCAAGGACCACAACTGTTTATAATCGTTTCAATTGCTGGAGTTGAACGTTATAAAGGTTCATGTGATTTAATTGTCTTTCAAGTGTGACTTCTTATCAACTCTTTGGGACATTGATAAGTTACAAATTTCAGAGCTCCATTTCATAATATTTTTATTGAAGATTTACATCGTTCGACGTTCATCTCTGTGATTTATACCATATTACAATGATCATCCTTATCGATCACAAATTACATCCATCGTCTCAAGGTAGTTGGGAACGACCATTAGGATGATCGGTGTTAGCTGGTGTAACCAAAAAAGATGATCGATATGATTTACTCTTTATACTATTATGTATCACACGAGTTTTAATCAAAGGAATATACTGTAATATTTGAAGATTTTTATGTAGTTGAGAAGGAATTGACAAGCTAAATACATACAATAAAACTTATGAAAATATGCTTAATTGGATAGTAAAAGAGGTAAATTTTAATTTTAATACATGTTAAAATAATAAACCTTGTTTGAACTTTGATGGGATATCATTTTAAAATTAATGTACTTTATTGTTTTTGGAATCGGCAAGTAAATTTTATTTATATAAAACGAGCTCTATGAAACTTTTTTTACTACCTTCGTTTTAATTTTATTCTCTCATGTTTCTTTTTAATAATATTAAAATATAATTGTTCATTTTCAATTTCAACCGATCAGAAAGTTTTAATTGTAGTATTGTATATTACTATTGGTTATCAATACAATTGTTGTATCTTTTATAAATTGTATATAAATTTATAGTAGACAATTTAATTGAGACCGAACGAGTATTACATAAGGATCACCTTCTTACAATAGTGACATTCGATTTTGTTTTTTTATTAAACTAAAAAATTCCGAATTAAGAAGGTGCGTCGTATGAAATTACATCACGAATATAAAAATCCATAATAATACTCAAATAAGAGGTCGACAACGTCTTGTTTTCAGTCATTTATATACCGACAAAAAGTACCTATAATTGCGTTAAAATCAGAGGCGGATTTGAGGGTGTGCAGGTTGAGCTATTGCACAGGGCCCTTAATTTTCGTGGGGCCTAAATTTTTAAGTTTTATGCTATAGGTGGTTTATTTTTGTAATTATCAATCTCATTAAACAAAGTCTTATGATGCTAAATACAATAATTATTGAATGTAGACAAAAAAATCTATTTGTAACAATGGAGGATGTGTGGTTACAAGTCTAGTTTGAGGAAGAAGACCTTTTATTCAAATTCTCCACTAATTAAGGGCCTATAATTTATTTATAGCACAGGGCACCCAAACTTAACGAGACGCCCCTGATTAAAATATTTAGTATATCAATATTCTATGATATTGAATACTTTAATAATTGATTGAGCACATAATTTGGAGACGACTGTATCCTACAAGGGCAATTTTAGGGTGGGATAATTTGGAGACGACTGTAAATCCGTATAAGGGTGGGGCAGGGTGAGCTTCCGCAGGTAAATCCGTATATCAAATTTATATATATGTATAATATATATGATAAAAGCAATATATAATGAAATATAAATTAGCAAAACTGGATAATAATTCGTATGTTTTTAGTTTTAACATTCAGATCTTTGTTTAAAGTTAAGATTTGATGTTTTGAAAATGTTTTAGAAACACTTAATTATATGATAAATCATTTGTTTGAACGTTTTGATAATAAACGCTTCGACACTTAATAAATTTTCGTATCGTAGAAAACCCGTCAGTTTGACCGTTCTGCGGGTCGTGGGTACCGCATGAAAACCCGTTTGATAAAAACTTGCCGATTTACGGGTTGAGAAAAACCAACGGGTACAATTTACGGGTAGGGCAGATCCGTTCTCACAATCCGCGGGTGCCATGTTGTTAGCTCTTTGAAAATATTTTAAATTTCTAATATATTACGAAGTATATATAGAATAAATAGAAAAACAAAAAAAAAAACAAAATATTTGGAGACTTAACCGCACAATTATGATCGGCACCATGGGACATGTGTGTAGGTCTGTGAATGAGTATAAACAAAGCAAAGGTTTGGCCTATCGATTTCGCTTTACAAAACATGAGTTGCAGAGCCAATCCCCACAGTATCACATTATAAGCATTTTCCACCTTGTAAATTCTATTTGCATTTTATTTCCCTTCAGTTATACCAATAGTTAAAATGTTAATCCCTATAAAGTTCACAATCAATCAAGTTAACTATCATTAGGCGACTTTAAAGCAAGTTACGTATGAAATGGTGGAGGTATACATATTACCTCCTAAATGTAGTACTCTACATTATAATTATACATTATTATGATTTGATTAAGTAAAACCGATTCTTTGTTTATAGGACACATAGTAGCAATAAATGATTCACTTCTTTTTCCGGCCTAATATATTTTACACAACATGATGAACGGATTTGTAGGCCGGGTTACCCTTCATATTTGGCTCTACTGTAACACCCCCAAATTCGATGATTTGCGGAAGCTTGATTTGGGTGTTACTAATCAATAACAAAGCACAAAGATAAATAGCAAACGACTCTATATGCGTCGTTTTTACGAAATATATTAATAATTGAACTGTTTACAACATTGAAGCTTTACATAGCTCGAGTTAAATAAAATGAGATTTCAGTACATAAGTACTTGTACAAAATATACTAATGCAAGAAAATCTCAATCGTCTGTATGCTGACTCGAGCTAAATCCTGAGCAGAAACATCCTACTGCTGGGTACCTGCGATATATGCTAAAAGGTCAGCTATAAAGCTGGTGAGCTCACAGGTTTGAAATCAGTTATATCGTATGAACCGCAAGATTTAAATAATGAATTGCATCCAGCAATTAAATAGTGAATTGCATCCAGCAATTTAATAATGAATTGCATCCAGCAATTAAATGATAATCATCGTGTATACAGCCATGAGCACATAGTTGAGCTTAACTCGAGGGCCGGGTCCCCTATAGAGAATTCCGGGCGAGGTGCCTCCACGAATGCCTAATCAACATTCGTCTTCCCAAATATTAGTACGTCCGTTTACCCGGTTAGTGCTTGCTAACCCGGACGAGGAGGGTCAATCCTATATGGTACCATATACTAATATTCACACTACAACGTATTAACAACTATGCTGACGGAGGACTTTAAAATGATTAGTTTCGAAAAACTCATGTAGTATATGAAAAGTTGGTACTTGCGTTCACATGTTAAAAGTTTGAGCAGTATATCACACCCCTGAGTAAAATAGTAAAAGAGGGGCTATGAGACTCACCTGAGTCTGAATGCGTTTAAACAAACGTAAGTTGATTAGCCGAAATGAAGTCCAAAGACTTGTAACCTGAGGGTGTCCACGACACGCGATGGTTATAAATATGATTGGGTATCTTAAAAGATCACCCCTGCAGTTGTTCGTCCAACTATAATGTCCAAATATCCACTATTTGGTTGATATGTTTAAGTGTTTGAAAAGTGTACGACCCGTTGGTGACGAGTTTGAAATAATAACTTCAAGTATTATTATCAAGTTATCGATGTTTTGCACTTACAAAAGTGTCCCAAAGTGTTTTATAAGTCGTATCGTATAAAGATTTGAGGTTGTAAAAGTTCGATACTTAGTGAAATTTAAGTTGTAAATATTCTGTTTTATGCGTCACTTAAAGCGACACTCATGGGTTTAGGCGACACTTAGGAAGTGTCGCATGAAATGACTGATTCTGAATAATAGCGTCACTTGTGCAAGTGACGCATAGAGTGCGACACTTGAGGAAGTGTCGGTTGTAAGTGTCGGTATAAAGGTCATGAGTCACTAAGGTGAGTGACGGGTGAAATCAGGTTTGATGGTAGGCGTCACTTAGGCAAGTGACGCTATAAGTGTCGGTCATTAGTGACGGGTATTGAAAATGCGTCACTTAGGTAGTGACGGAAAAAGAGGGTTTTATGCGGCACTTAGGCAAGTGACGCAAAATTTGGGCTTTTAGCGACACTCAATGCGTCACTTAAGTGACGCACGAAGTGACGCTATACTGCATGCTTCGTTGCGACACTTAAAGCTGTTGACGGGTTTTTGAGCCAAAAACGAGTTTTCGGGTTTCCGATCGGTCCAATATTTTTACCCAACCCTTATAGGGACATTATAAGTTGTTACAAACTACTAGAAAGTGAAAACACTTAAAAACGAGAGATTTCGGGATTTGTCGGAAACTTACAAAGTGTCGGATGAGAAATCCGAAAAGATAGCGTTGTAGATCGGGAAGTGGTGAACGTTTTTCTTCAAAGTGATGATGAGATCCAAGGTCGTTTAGTGGTAGTATTTGACGATTTTTGTGATGTGGTGGTGATGAACTTTTTAGAGAGAAAATGGAGGAAGAGAGAGGAAAGAAAGATAGAAATGAGAAAGTGAGGTGGTGGGTTGGAGGTTATCCTCCAACTTTCAGTCTCCGCTCCCCGTGCGGTGTTCGTTTGCTCCGTCGTTTAAACGTTAAATAATTACTTTAAATATTAAATGGTACATTTTAAATACAAATTATTACGCGATATTTTATTTAATTATTTTACAAATAAGTTTACGTTTGAGTTATAAATGTAAGTTGGTTTATTTAGTTTGCGCGTTTTACATTTTAAATTGTGTAACTTTCTGATTGTACGATACGAATAAATACGAAATATTATTATAATAATATTTTTGACATAACAACGTTATTTAATAAAATTGGTCACCAACGTCCGTATTAAATTGAATCGAAATACATTCGATTTAAATTGCGTACGATTTAACCAAATCGCATTTTCGTATATATTCAACAATATATATAATTCGATACATTAATTAGCCTAACTAGGAACTAATTACATGTATTAACATATGATTAGGCACTAATTACTAGTCCTAATTTCGCGGGTGTTACATTCTCCCCCTATTAGAAGAATTTCGTCCCGAAATTTAGCTCGAAGTCGTGTTTGATGTGGAATCAGTAAAGAGTTGAGGATATTTGAGTCGCATTTGGTCTTCCCGTTCCCAGGTGAATTCCGGACCACGCCGCGAATTCCATCTGACCTTGACGATGGGAATACGACTTTGTTTCAGTTGTTTGACCTCACGGTCCATAATTTCAGCGGGTTCCTCAACGAAGTGAAGTTTATCGTCAACACGAATTTCATCTAATGGAATGATAAGTGTCTCATCAGATAGACACTTCTTCAGATTTGAAATATGAAAAGTAGGGTGCACGCTGCTGAGTTCGGATGGCAGCTGCAATCGATAAGCTACGGGGCCAATCCGTTCGAGGATCTCAAAAGGCCCGATGTACCGGGGATTCAACTTCCCGCGTTTGCCAAAACGGATGACGCCTTTCCAAGGCGATACTTTTAAGAGTACTCGATCCCCAACTTGGAACTCGAGTGGTTTGCGTCTCACGTCAGCATAACTTTTCTGACGATCACGTGCGGCTTTGAGTCTGTTTTGGATTTCCACAATTTTCTCAGTGGTGGCGTGAATGAGTTCAGGACCAGTGAGTTGACTATCTCCCACTTCAGTCCAACAGATCGGTGATCGGCACTTACGACCGTACAGTGCCTCAAAAGGTGCAGCCTTAATGCTGGCGTGATAGCTGTTATTGTACGAGAATTCGCACAACGGTAAATGTTTTTCCCAGTTTGTACCGAAATCAACTACGCAGGCGCGTAGCATATCTTCCAAGGTTTGAATGGTTCGTTCACTTTGGCCATCGGTTTGAGGATGGTACGCGGTACTCATATCGAGACGGGTACCCAAAGCTTTTTGAAGTGATTGCCAAAAGTGAGAGGTGAAACGGGCATCTCTGTCAGAGATGATCGAGATTGGAACACCGTGATGAGAAACGATTTCCTTGATGTAGATTTGTGTAAGGCGTTCCATTTTATCGTTTTCTTTGATTTCCAGGAAATGAGCAGATTTGGTGAGACGATCGACGATCACCCAAATGGTATCGCAGCTGCTCGACGACTTGGGTAGTTTGGTTATGAAATCCATGGCAATTTGATCCCATTTCCATTCAGGGATTTCAGGTTGTTGGAGTAAACCAGGAGGTTTCTGATGTTCGGTTTTGACTTTCGAGCAAGTAAGACACTTGCTGACATAAGTGGCGATTTCGGCTTTCATGTTTGGCCACCAATAAAATTCCTTGATACCGTGGTACATCTTATCGGATCCCGGATGAATAGAATATCTAGACTTGTGAGCCTCGTCCATCACCAAGTCTCTTAGGTTCCCAAAACTAGGCAACCAGATTCGGTTTGAGAAATACCTAATACCGTTAGGTCTGATTTCGAATTGTTTGTCAATACCCCGTAAGGCTTCATTTTTGATGTGTTCAGATTTCAGGGCTTCGATCTGAGCGGTATGAATTTGAAGGGTAAGATCGTTATGAATGGTCATACTGAGGGCTCGGACTCGAAGTGGTTTTGATCGTTCCTTTCGACTGAGGGCATCGGCTACAACATTAGCCTTCCCTGGATGGTACTTGATCTCGCAATCATAATCGGTAAGCAACTCGACCCATCGACGTTGCCTCATATTGAGATCCTTCTGATCGAAGATATGTTGGAGACTTTTGTGATCGGTAAAGAGGGTGCACTTAGTGCCGTAGAGATAATGTCTCCAGATTTTGAGAGCAAAAACGACAGCTCCAAGTTCGAGATCGTGAGTGGTGTAGTTCTTTTCATGAATTTTCAGCTGTCGTGAGACATAGGCAATAACTTTGTCTCGTTGCATCAATACACAACCGAGACCTTGGTGAGAAGCATCACAGTGTACCACGAAGTCATCGGTGCCTTCGGGTAAGGATAGAATTGGAGCACTGCAAAGCTTTTGTTTCAGAAGTTGGAACGCTGATTCTTGTTTATCGGTCCAATCGAACCTTTTGTCCTTCTGAGTCAGTACCGTGAGTGGTTGAGCTATTTTAGAGAAATTTTCGATAAATCGCCGATAGTACCCAGCAAGACCCAAGAATTGTCGTACTTCAGTTGCAGAGGTGGGTGCTTGCCAGTCTTTGATAGCCTCGATCTTTGATGGGTCCACGTGAATTCCCTGACTGTCGATCACGTGACCAAGAAATTGAACGGTTTGAATCCAGAACTCACACTTAGAGAATTTAGCGTAAAGCTCCTCGTATCTAAGTAGTTCAAGGATGGTTTTGAGGTGTTGCGCACGTTCTTGCTCGTTGCGCGAGTAAATGAGTATGTCATCAATAAAGACAATGACAAACTTATCGAGGTAAGGTTTGCACACCCGGTTCATGAGGTCCATGAATACAGCCGGTGCGTTGGTTAGACCAAAGGGCATCACTTGAAATTCGTAGTGCCCGTAACGAGTTCTGAAAGCAGTTTTTGGAATATCGGCGTCGCGAACTCGTAACTGATGATAGCCTGATCGCAGGTCGATTTTTGAGTAGAAACTTGAACCCTGAAGTTGGTCGAATAGATCATCAATGCGAGGAAGTGGATAACGGTTCTTGACGGTCAATTTGTTCAATTCTCGGTAGTCGATGCACATTCGGAATGAACCGTCATTCTTTTTGACAAATAAGACCGGAGCTCCCCAAGGTGAAGAACTCGGTCTAATGAATCCTCGATCCAGAAGTTCCTGTAACTGAGAGGACAACTTCTGAAGTTCAGATGGGGCTAAACGGTATGGTACGCGGGCCACCGGTGCGGCACCCGGCACGAGATCAATCGAGAACTCAACCTGTCTAAGCGGAGGTAGACCAGGTAATTCTTCCGGAAAGACTTCGGGAAAGTCTCTAACAATTGGCACATCCTCAAGTCGCTTCTCCTCCGACTTCTTCTCTGTGATGTGTGCAAGTATTGCGGGGTAACCCTTTCTCAGAAATTTTCGGGTTTTTAAGCAGGAGATTATATTGAGTCCCGTCCCACCGGTCTCCCCCTGTATGATCAAGGTTCCACCAACGGCGAGTGGGATACGGACGATTTTATCATGACAAACGATTTCGGCTCGATGCTTGGACAACCAGTCCATTCCGATAATGACGTCGAAACTTCCGATTTCAATGGGTATAAGGTCGATCGAAAAGGTTTCGTCAGCTAGGTTTAAAGTGCAATTAGGTATCACACTGGTGGTTTCTACAAGTTTTCCATTGGCTAGCTCTACAGTGTACTTAACATCTAAGGCAACAGGAGTGATGTCAAGTAATGGGCAAAAATTATCGGAGATAAAGCTTCTATCAGCACCAGTATCAAATAGAACAGAAGCAGTTAAGTTGTTGAGGAGGAACATACCCGAGACCACATTCGGGTCTTGGCGGGCGTCCCCAGATTTGATGACGAAAGCTCTGCTGCGAGTGTTGTTGTTGTTGTTGCTGTTGTTGTTGCGGTTGTTGTTGTTGTTGTTCTTCAGTTTTGGGCACGAGTCTCTGAAATGCCCAGGTTTCCCACACTCAAAGCATACTTTGGGTGGTCTGGTGTTGTTGTTGGAATTGTTGTTGGAGGGAGAGCGGCAGTCTTTGGTGAGGTGGCCGTACCTCTTGCAATTGTTGCAAAAGGGACCACAGGAACCCTCATGGTGACGATTGCACTTGGGACAATATGGTTTACTCCCAGTGTAGCCCCGGACGATGTCAGTGGTGGTGTTGTAAGCTTTGATGGTGTTGGGTTTCTTGTTTTGTTGGTTGGAGGGGTTGTTGTGGTAGTCAGACCACTTGCGTTTGTTGTTGTGAGAGGATGAAGTGGTTTGTTCAGAATCTTGGCTCATTGACATCAAGTCTTGGGCCAATAGGATTGCACCGTCAATGGTGGTTGGTTTTGAAGAGATGACGTGTCCCCGAACAGGATCAGGGAGGCCAAGGACGAATTTCCTGATTTTATCAGGTTCAGTGCTAACCATAGCTGGGCGGAGGGCAGCTAGTTGTTGAAACCTGGTGGTATAACCATCGATATCACCACCCTGAACCTTTAAGTTCCAGAACTCCTCATCTAGCTTTTGGAGTTTGGCGATAGAGCAGTATTTGGCAGTGAGTTTTGCCTTCAATTCCTCCCAAGTGAGTTGGTAGGCAATGTCAGCACCCACTGATTGGGTATATGAATTCCACCAAGAGTGGGCATCATCTTCAAGAGAGCAGGTGGCGAAGTTTACTTTGTCGTTCTCCGCGCATTTACTAACACGGAAAACAGTTTCCATTTTCTCGAACCATCTGATCAGTCCGATGGCTCCTTCAGAACCCTTGAAGCTCGAGGGTTTGCAGCTTTGGAAGTCCTTGTAAGAACAAGGTTTGACGGCAGAGGTTCCAACGGTATCGCTGTTTCTTGTGGAGTTGGGTGGGGTATTGCGAGCCAAGGCTTCAGTAACAGCCTGGGTTATGAGTGACGTAATCTGAGCATCGGTGTAAGGTCGTGTCTTTGGCGGCATGATTCTTCAATAAAAGAAATGAAGATACATGAGATTTCGTAGGAAAGTTGTATTTATTATAGATGTACATGTAGAAAGCAGTAATACATGACATCAACATGGAAAAATGACAATTAATATGAGTTGAACAACAAGGAATATTTGATATCTAATACGAGTTCAAAGGTTACATCCTACAGATGTATTACAAAAGATGTCGGGAATTGTTACATCCGACTGAATTATAGAGTAGATTACAAGGCAAAGACTACACTAGTCTTAACGTAGATTAATTTGTTCCATCATCGTGACAAGACGATCCACAGTGTTTGCAAGCATGCTAGCTTGTCGGGCGTTGTCTTCTGCTAGTGCAAGTCGTTGTGTTAGTCCACGCGCATATTCTTCTGCCTCAAGTGAGCGTTGCACACATTCATCCATCCTTTGTTGCAGAAGGGCATTTTCCACCCTTATTTCTATTATTTGGTTGCGAAGGACATCCATGTTGTTGTTAGTGGTTTCAAGATCGTCGGAGACTTGTTCTATGCGTTCAAGGGATGTAAGTCTCCAGTTTTCGTTGGTTTCCTGCAACACGACATCCATGGTACGAAGTCGTTGCTCTTGTTGATTCACCCTAGCGGCTAAAGCCGGCAAGGTGGAGTGAGTGGGGTACGGGCCAGCTCGAGGCAACCTGGAGTTCCTCCTTGCTACCCTTGGGTTCTGCGACCCGGATTGAGAACGAGATGAATTTGATGGAATGTTTGCCATTTCTGAGACAAAGCGTTAGTAAGATTGAGGCCTATATTCATATAGCTCCTATATAATATAGCCTATTGAGTGTCTAGCATAAACATGTTTAAGTCTCGGTTCTCTCGAGGTCAGAGTCTTCTATTGTACCCTGTTCAGCCATAACTACTTTCAGGTCTTACATCATCTTTGCTTAATTGTACATAGTTGATCAGGCTATGTTAAATTAAACTCGTATGCTGTAATCACTGAACCAGTCATACTTAATAAGGAATACGGCCTAATGGTCATAGTCTAGGCTCACTAAATGCAACCTAGTTCACTATAACCTTAGGCTCTGATACCAATCTGTAACACCCCCAAATTCGATGATTTGCGGAAGCTTGATTTGGGTGTTACTAATCAATAACAAAGCACAAAGATAAATAGCAAACGACTCTATATGCGTCGTTTTTACGAAATATATTAATAATTGAACTGTTTACAACATTAAAGCTTTACATAGCTCGAGTTAAATAAAATGAGATTTCAGTACATAAGTACTTGTACAAAATATACTAATGCAAGAAAATCTCAATCGTCTGTATGCTGACTCGAGCTAAATCCTGAGCAGAAACATCCTACTGCTGGGTACCTGCGATATATGCTAAAAGGTCAGCTATAAAGTTGGCGAGCTCACAGGTTTGAAATCAGTTATATCGTATGAACCGCAAGATTTAAATAATGAATTGCATCCAGCAATTAAATAGTGAATTGCATCCAGCAATTTAATAATGAATTGCATCCAGCAATTAAATGATAATCATCGTGTATACAGCCATGAGCACATAGTTGAGCTTAACTCGAGGGCCGGGTCCCCTATAGAGAATTCCGGGCGAGGTGCCTCCACGAATGCCTAATCAACATTCGTCTTCCCAAATATTAGTACGTCCGTTTACCCGGTTAGTGCTTGCTAACCCGGACGAGGAGGGTCAATCCTATATGGTACCATATACTAATATTCACACTACAACGTATTAACAACTATGCTGACGGAGGACTTTAAAATGATTAGTTTCGAAAAACTCATGTAGTATATGAAAAGTTGGTACTTGCGTTCACATGTTAAAAGTTTGAGCAGTATATCACACCCCTGAGTAAAATAGTAAAAGAGGGGCTATGAGACTCACCTGAGTCTGAATGCGTTTAAACAAACGTAAGTTGATTAGCCGAAATGAAGTCCAAAGACTTGTAACCTGAGGGTGTCCACGACACGCGATGGTTATAAATATGATTGGGTATCTTAAAAGATCACCCCTGCAGTTGTTCGTCCAACTATAATGTCCAAATATCCACTATTTGGTTGATATGTTTAAGTGTTTGAAAAGTGTACGACCCGTTGGTGACGAGTTTGAAATAATAACTTCAAGTATTATTATCAAGTTATCGATGTTTTGCACTTACAAAAGTGTCCCAAAGTGTTTTATAAGTCGTATCGTATAAAGATTTGAGGTTGTAAAAGTTCGATACTTAGTGAAATTTAAGTTGTAAATATTCTGTTTTATGCGTCACTTAAAGCGACACTCATGGGTTTAGGCGACACTTAGGAAGTGTCGCATGAAATGACTGATTCTGAATAATAGCGTCACTTGTGCAAGTGACGCATAGAGTGCGACACTTGAGGAAGTGTCGGTTGTAAGTGTCGGTATAAAGGTCATGAGTCACTAAGGTGAGTGACGGGTGAAATCAGGTTTGATGGTAGGCGTCACTTAGGCAAGTGACGCTATAAGTGTCGGTCATTAGTGACGGGTATTGAAAATGCGTCACTTAGGTAGTGACGGAAAAAGAGGGTTTTATGCGGCACTTAGGCAAGTGACGCAAAATTTGGGCTTTTAGCGACACTCAATGCGTCACTTAAGTGACGCACGAAGTGACGCTATACTGCATGCTTCGTTGCGACACTTAAAGCTGTTGACGGGTTTTTGAGCCAAAAACGAGTTTTCGGGTTTCCGATCGGTCCAATATTTTTACCCAACCCTTATAGGGACATTATAAGTTGTTACAAACTACTAGAAAGTGAAAACACTTAAAAACGAGAGATTTCGGGATTTGTCAGAAACTTACAAAGTGTCGGATGAGAAATCCGAAAAGATAGCGTTGTAGATCGGGAAGTGGTGAACGTTTTTCTTCAAAGTGATGATGAGATCCAAGGTCGTTTAGTGGTAGTATTTGACGATTTTTGTGATGTGGTGGTGATGAACTTTTTAGAGAGAAAATGGAGGAAGAGAGAGGAAAGAAAGATAGAAATGAGAAAGTGAGGTGGTGGGTTGGAGGTTATCCTCCAACTTTCAGTCTCCGCTCCCCGTGCGGTGTTCGTTTGCTCCGTCGTTTAAACGTTAAATAATTACTTTAAATATTAAATGGTACATTTTAAATACAAATTATTACGCGATATTTTATTTAATTATTTTACAAATAAGTTTACGTTTGAGTTATAAATGTAAGTTGGTTTATTTAGTTTGCGCGTTTTACATTTTAAATTGTGTAACTTTCTGATTGTACGATACGAATAAATACGAAATATTATTATAATAATATTTTTGACATAACAACGTTATTTAATAAAATTGGTCACCAACGTCCGTATTAAATTGAATCGAAATACATTCGATTTAAATTGCGTACGATTTAACCAAATCGCATTTTCGTATATATTCAACAATATATATAATTCGATACATTAATTAGCCTAACTAGGAACTAATTACATGTATTAACATATGATTAGGCACTAATTACTAGTCCTAATTTCGCGGGTGTTACATCTACCCATATGGGCATGTATATATGAATGAACATTTTCTTTTTTATTTGGAGATCATGGAATATTCTCCATGCATGTAGAGGAAACGATAAATGCGCATGATCGCATTTTGGGGGGTAGCCACGATCACGTAGGGAACTAAAATGAGAGAATAGAAGAAAATGACGATATAGATGCACCGACAAGAGGCATGATGTTAGTGTTAGCAAGGGACTTGCAATAACATGAGCCATTAAATTTAGGGCAGCAAAAGGCACGTCGACAAAGTAAAACGTCGACAAAGTAAAGCAACTAACACCTATATATATATATACATACATGATGTTAAGTCCATTGGTCAAGAAAAGAGGATAAAGAAGGGAGATATGACCTCACATAAGGGGGGATACAGGGGTAAGGATGGTTGGTACGAACCATGGTTTGGAAATCGGGAAGAGAGGTTGCTGCAGATCAAGGTTAAAGAAACCCTGAACTGTGATAACATGTAAGATAATGAAAAATCATAGATAATACATTATGTTGATATACCTTGTATGCAAATTTACAAGAAGAATATTCAACGATAACACTAAATTCAAATGCACCATAAGCTATCCATAATTCGACTAAGACATATACATGAAATGAGTGGTGAATGATATGTGATAACAGAGGGAAACCCACAACAGTAGTCGTAAAAAGAATATGAGCAACAAATATGATAGATGAACACATCTCGAGCCTTAAACTACAAATTAGTCGAGCTACTTTTGGATGAAATATAACTCAAATTAATGCTTGAACCATGACATATCTCAAGTCTAAACTTGCCTATCCCAGGCCTGTGCCTTTTTACCAATGTATTCACACTTTCAAATTTTTCTATATAAGTATCAAAGGGGTCTTGGCTAAGCGGTATGTGAGAACCTTTCAACCAAGAGGTTGGGGGTTCAAGTCTCACTTGAGATAGTGAATTGTAAATATTTGTGGTGATTGTACATAATTGTGTGTTAGATTGTACGCTTGCTGTTCGACTTTTAGTTTGACCAAGATAAACCAAGGACCAATTTTGACAAAATAAGAAACCCCAACTCCTCTCAATGGAATTATCCCTTACATAATTTAAGGTTTTGGAATCACATTCATATTCATGTTGTGTACAACATAAAACAATCACAAATAACACTTATCACACACACCACACCAAAATACACACACTAACTCATGATTTAGTATGATCATCATCGTATCATAATCATGACTTGTCACCATCATCAATCAAACACCAAACCCAGTTGTAATTCACTCACTAAATTCTAACTCCTACTTAAAGTTCACACCTTTTTAATCAATTATTCACAAAAAGTAAAAGAAAAAGAACCACCATGACGGTGCCGGAAAGTCAACAACGACAACCGCCACAACGCCACCGCAATATTCCGGCAGAAAGTATCCCGACCCGAATCCCACTTCGGGTACTGCTCCGAGTAGCATCAGTAGCATGCGGAATACAATTCGGGTGGGCGTTACAATTATCATTATTAACACCATATGTTCAAGAATTAGGGATACCACACGCATGGTCAAGTATAATTTGGCTTTGTGGGCCGTTATCTGGTTTTTTTGTTCAACCTTTAGCTGGACATATGAGTGATCGATCTACCAGTAAATTTGGTCGAAGAAGACCGTTTATTGTTGTGGGTTGTGCTTCGATTATTTTGTCGGTTTTATTGATTGGTTTTGCGGCGGATATTGGTGGGTTGTTAGGTGATGGTGAGAAGAAAACAAGAGCAATTGTTGTTTTTGTAATTGGGTTTTGGTTTCTTGATATGGCTAATAATGCTACTCAAGGTCCTTGTAGAGCTCTTCTTGCTGATCTTACTGGTAATTTTGTTAAAATTCAATTTATTGCTGTTTTTTTTTTTTTTTAAAGTTATTATTGATTTGTGGTTTGGGGTTTATGTTTTGGTGGGTAAAATTTAATTGGGGTGAAATAAAGTTGAATCTTTGTTCACGGTTGAGTGATATAAAGCTTTGATTTTTGTTAAGGGATAAGGAAATTGATTAAATTTTATATGAATGTAAATTTATGTGTGTATATATAGAATTTGTGTATTCAAGTTGGATAAATTTGGTTTCCAAAGGGACCATGTAAGTGGGCAAGCATGATTTGGTAGGAATTGGAAGCTTGTTGAGATTTGAGACCAACTAAGGGTTGAAATAAGTCAAACTCGTCGATCCTCATTGAGGTTATTCAAGGCATGTGTTAAATTAGCCAACATCGTGTTGGAGATTTCTGATTGCTACATGTAAGAGATGGATTATTTGTCGCTAAAGAAAGTGACTGCCCACACTGAGAATCGTGACTATATTCGCAAGTCTTACCTTCCAAGTCTCGAACCACTCGGTTACTGGTTGGGGTTTAGAGATGGCCTATATGTTTTATATCAGATGGTTTATTGAAGTGTAATATATTACCAATATGTACCAAGCCCAGCCTCATCGGTTGATGTCATGCAAGCCCATAGGAACAGAGCCTGTATTTTTCAGTTGATATGTTCATATGTTTGCAAGTGGAAATCTTCTATACATCCCGGGACCTTAATGCCAACCAAATAACCTCGTCGCTTGGAACATGCTGAGAGGCACACGGTCTTAGTATAAACTAAAGTGAATTTGGTAAAGTTTAGCAGTCAGGAATCAGGATATTTGGTACCTGCAATTAATCTAATCTTAATTTGTCATCAAAAACCATCTAGATAAATAATTAAATGCCTTTTGGTCCCCAAAAGCTTTGGATCCTTGTGTGGGTCATGGCGGTTGGGAAGAGATGTGAGATAGTGACAACTATTTGATAGCTTACATCAAGTTATATCAAAGGGATGGGACATGGGTCCATCACGTACTATAGGCTTTCATAATATTCTTAATATTGAATTTGTATACTACGGACACCATTCATCCATGAGTCAAGGTCATATTACTCTCTATCTAGTATTCTAGCACCTGTTGTTTTCTCTTGTAATTTCTGCTATGTGACATTAAATGTGACATAATTTCCACATATGAGCATAAGTGACACTTAAATAATGAAAATACTAAGATGTAACTAAAACCATCTTGATTGCAATCAATGAACTTGAAGAAGCTAACTGTAGCATTGTTAAGTTGACACTTTTGCCCTTGAACAAACTTTGTAAATCTGGTTGATATTAAGAAAATGAGAATGCAGATTCCGATATGTTATTAGAAATTTCTTTGTGTTCTGTATTGCTTTCTAAGCATGTTATGGCTAATGTGCTCGGTTGTTTTTTTCATTTTTACATTTATTTAGGAGTTTATATAAATTCTAGTTAGTTAAACGTATCTGCAGGATACATAGTCAACCAAGTAAGCTGGCGAACCAGTACAACGTAGGCATAACTGTTAACCATAGGTGGTTATTAGGCGGGTATGTGGGATTGGATATGAGCCATATGAGTGAGGTCAAAAATGCATACTTCTCTAATAATTTGTCATAACAGGTTGTAGATCAACTGGGTTAAGTTGACCCACATTGGACATTGACTAAACAGTGGAAGATTATGAAAGGTTAAGAACATCAGCATCATATTAAATGCTAACATCTATATTTGTTTATTATTTGACTAGATATATTAACTGTTGAAAGTATATTTCTACAAGTTCAGTACGGAGTATAATTTTTTATAATTGACCATTGTAACATGCATAGGAAATTACATGCAACATCATAACATAATATGTTCAGAAATTTAGCATAATTTAAATTTAGTGTTAATTTTTTACCTCTGTATTTCTATAAAATATGTCATCATAATAAAATTTGTTAATGTCATATATACTTCTCCATCAACATTAATAACTTTGACCAACTCTGAAATTAGAAAAGGCATAACTTTGACATAGTGTCATTATTTTTACCCATAAAGAAACCAGGATAATTGAAAACGTTTCAAACAGAATGCCTGTAGAAGTATTGAATTCTCATACAATGGAGAGAAAATGATTTTTATCTGTATTTTTTATTTTATTTTGGAACTAACCTAGAGCTCCTTAGTCGAAGCTCATAATTGTGAATTACAAGGAGTGTGTCAGTAGGTAAGAGTCAAAATTCGTGTTATTTCTAGAATCTTGGATTACAGTGTCTAGAGATGGAAGCTTTGATCCATTTACTTATAAATGGCTCGATTTGGGTTCTCTCTAATGGGTCAAAGTGCTTAAATAGAACACGGGCCAGAAGTCACCCAATCCCCAAAGTGTGTTATTACTTATATAACCTCCTAATATATCTGATTTGAATAATTAGATCATTATCGGAGTAATAGAATTTCCATTATCATATTTGACACATTAATTATATGTAATAGACAAAGAATGTCAACTGAACGTCCAAAACTGATTCAAACACTACCAAAAATTACATGTTTGACCCGTTACCCAATCCGTTTTGGACTGTAAAATGGAGTCTGACGTATGGTTTTGCCAACTTTATCTTTTATCAGGGAAGGATCACCGAAGAACTCGAGTGGCAAACGCATACTTTTCTCTCTTTATGGCAATTGGTAATGTTCTTGGTTATGCTACCGGAGCTTACAGCGGTTGGTACAAGATTTTTCCTTTTACCCTCAACTCTTCATGTGACATCAATTGTGCCAACCTCAAAGCTGCCTTCCTTCTTGATGTTATATTCATCATGTGCACTACATACATAAGTGTCACTGCAATTCATGAACAACCGATAACGTCTGTTCAAGATGCACTCACTGAAGAATCAAGCCATCCCCAAGAAGCGTTTTTCTGGGAAATGTTTGGGACGTTTAAATACCTTCCTGGGCCCGTCTGGTTGATCCTGTTTGTCACTTCTTTGACTTGGATTGGGTGGTTTCCTTTTATTCTCTTTGATACTGATTGGATGGGTCGAGAAATTTACGGTGGAGACCCGAATGGTGACCAGAAATATAGTGATGGAGTTAGAATGGGTGCTTTTGGGCTTATGTTGAATTCGGTTATACTTGGAATAACTTCAGTGCTTATGGAGAATCTTTGTAGGAGATGGGGATCGGGTTTCATATGGGGGATTTCAAATATTATTATGTTTCTTTGCTTTCTTGCAATGCTCGTGCTTTCATTTGTGGCAAGCAAAGCGGATTATGGAATTGATGGTGTGCCTCCAAACGGAATCGTGATTGCTGCGCTGGTTATCTTTGCCATTCTTGGCATGCCGTTAGCTGTAAGATAACCATCTTTGTTAACACTAAAACTTTCTGATGTCAGTTTGAGGAAAATACTGGTTGTTAAATTGTTTAATTGAATCCTTTTTTTATAGCACCTACTTTATGCCTGACCATTTTTTTAATTTTTTTTTTCGTTTTTATGTGATTATCATGCAGGTTACTTATAGTGTGCCATATGCATTAGTATCCTCCCGGATTGAGTCACTAGGACTTGGCCAAGGTGGGTACCCGAGTTATCTACAGTTTTCGTGTAGTCTTTACATACCATGTTTCTAAATGTATGTTGTATTGTAGGGTTGTCAATGGGTGTTCTAAACGTGTCCATTGTGCTCCCACAGGTATGTTCCCCTTTTCAGCCTTGTTAGTATTCACACAATCTTCTCTTTGTTTACCTTTACCCCTTTTCGGTAGTCCAAGGAATGATTTACTCTCAAAACCACTTACCATGAATATCTTTATTATATTACTTCATAAATATAAATATTCTAGATGAGAAAGCAGAAAGGGGGGGGGGGGGGGGGGGGGGGGGGGGGGGGGGTTTTGTCGGGCAGCAGGTCAAAATGAGTAGTTATGGTGTGAGTCGGGCAGAGTTAGCCCGAAACATTAATTTGTCCGATTATATACTTTATTTTGTGTATAGAAGGTTAGCCCAAATATGCTTACAAATATTGTATTGTTCCAATGATATATAGTTTTTTAGTAAACTAATATAGGATGTTTTGTGCTGTAAACATGCACGTTTTGCCACTGCCGACCCTCTCTACCTATTTCGTAGTCTGGATTCTATTTTATTCGCACAATTGAGACAAAAACAAAGCCTGAATTAACCTGTTTACTTAATAATTGGAAAAAGGACTTTTGATTTAGTTATCATGTATTGCACGATATGCTACGTTAGACTAGGCAAATTTGAACGCAATATATCCTGGAATCTCGTTGGCTACAGTTACACAAATGTTTTTAAGATGGAACACTTTAATTTGATTTCTATATTCATTACCGCATACTGATATCTTGAAGTATCATTGCCTGAACATTAGGTTATCTGTTTTTGAAAGAAATATACTCCGTACTTTATTAGCAGAGTTGAACAAATGAGTAGGGGCCTGGGATCGACCTCCCGAATCCTGAAAACCCAATTCTGGCCTAATAACTTTTGCAAACCCGGGCTCGACTGAGATTGGTTACGCCCACTGTAAGGAGCAAATGACCAATACCCAATTAAACCTAAAAAGACCAGTCCTGTAAACCGTCCCGTGTTTTGTATTTATAAAATCTATTAATTAAAAGAAATTTTGTGCAACTATGAATGGCTTATATTGTTTATCAATTCATGTAATATTACAGTATAAATGAAGTTTGATACTTTGTCATAATTTCAATGCGAATGTTCATGTATCTTATTAGTCATGTATTTACATATTATTAAAGTTATTATATTATCCTATGCTGTGAGGGAACAACTTAGCCAAACTTTTTATTTATACTTTCATGCCAGTTTCAATTTTTATTGTATGATTTAAAATAGTTTTGTATCAAAGTAATACAAAATTTTATATCAAATCAGAAAATTGCTCCTGCCCTGGCCTAATCAGGACCGCTCACGCCCGTGCCTGAATCAGGCAAGTCTTACTAGCTAGGTCCTGTGCATGCATGCTTTTTTAGAAACATTATATGAGTATATTGTCTACAACCTAGGGTTAATGGTGGCTTCAGTATATTAAACCAGAGTATGCAGTTCCATTACACAATAATAACACAACCCATGATCTAAGATATGAAAAATTAACTTGGCATCAAGGAAGAGCTAATTAGTAAGATTACTTCTTTGTGACTATTAAGGTCATCGATTCCTATTACGGAGACATTGTCTTCACTACTTGATAGCCTTTTTATGCACATACTGTATCAAGGTTTCATAGATGAATAATATACAACAAATGCTCTATCAAAATGCACTCACTTTTCAATAACTTACCTCATCCCAGCCATTCTTTCACATTCATTTAAACAAAGCAACTGTATATATATGAGAATTAGGATATCTTTGAGCTTGTATATCAAGTTGGGCCGATAGTTATTGCTGCCTGCACACACCTTATTACCATTCAAAAAACCTTTAACAGCCTATACTTTTGGGGATTGTGTTTAATCTCTGTGATAGAATATGTTGGTTTGTGTTTGATAGGTTGTGGTGTCTCTTGGAAGTGGACCGTGGGACTCATTGTTCGGTGGGGGCAACTCTCCAGCCTTTGCAATAGCAGCAGTTGCAGCCTTTGCAAGTGGACTTGTAGCCATCTTGGCTATTCCAAGAACAAGGCCTGCCGAAAAATCCAAAATTCGACAATGAGACCCAAGTATTTTTTGATCAGCGAGTGAACAAGTATTGTTGTTGTATTAGCTTAATTTTTGGTTATTTTGCTTTTATATATATTTGTTTGTAACATGGAGTCTACTGCAAACAAATGGTCAGAATTTTATGTATAGCGCTTGTTAGTTACAATAATATCATTACTCTTCTTGATTTATATGTGTCGTGCCGCACAAGCTCACTAAACTCGACTAATGTACTTTGATCAAGAACTGTAGACTGCAGTCATGTTATATCGCGCACATTCAGATTGGTTCACATCAAGAAATCAGATGAAGGGTTGTATATAGAAAAAACAATATCTGTACAAACAAAGTTACTAACCTCATTAATGGTTTGTATTTTGTCCATTATCAAAACATGTATAGTGACATAGATTGTTTTTTTTCTGCTCTGCCACCAGAAGGGGTATCAGTTTTCAGGAATCTTATCTTATTTTTATCATATAAGAAAAAAGCTAAAAACTTCATTGTCATAAAAGGCATCAATGTTATGGTTTGTATCTTTTATACTTGAAAATTTGTGATATTTTTATAGATTTTTTAAAATGACAAATGCCCCTAGAATCGGTTTACAACGAACGATCTTGTAAGGGTCCAATGTTATTATATATTATATTTTACTATTCATGATTGTGTTATATTTCTATTGTATGTATGAAACTTTCTAAAATGTTTAATGTAGATAATGTATCATAATTTTGAATGTACGTATAAAAGTTTTAAAAATCGTGCGTATCGAAGAAATACATACATTACACATTTTAGAAGGTTCATGTTATCATGTATACAACACAATAGAACTTCTAAAACATAAATATATACAATAGCAAAGATAGTACAGTATTAAACTTTAATACATTCCAATACTGTTAATTATCCCATTCTCAAAGCATTATGTTTTAACAAATATTCTTAAGTGATGATCAAATACCCATAATAAATAGAAAAACCTGCAAAAACGTCATAGATTAATCAACCCAAAATTATTAGATGCATGCCATGTATAAAACGCAAGCATGCATAAAAGCTCTCATGTGTGAGTTTTTCAGTGTGTGTGGAGGGAAAATAATAGACCAGAGAATTGGATCAGTGCTACTGCTACTGCTACAGTATGAAAGGCTGTAAGGTAGGAGGGATGTCGTGGTGGTAACCTACTTACTGTTTTGTAAATGCATAAATGAAACAGTACGTTGCTGACAAAATTGCCCCCACACAACCCTCCTTATTAAGGACAACTTGGATTCTTTAGGGTTTTGTTTTGTCATATTACTTATTATAAACTACTTTAAATTTCAGAAAAAAATGTAAAGTAAGCTCTATATGATATATAAAATACGACGTCATAAGTTTATAGGTATCGAGGTGATCTTTCAACTTTAAGATGGAGGCTAGGGTTTCAGTTCAGTGATGAGACATATACATTAATTATTTAGGTTAGTCGATCGCGTAAACTCATTTGGTAAGGATAGTGATGATTCGTATAATCATTTGTTTTATGTATACATCACACATGTACATTATTTAAAACTGTTGTATATCTAGTACGTTGGTAAAACAATATTGTGGTATACACAAACAAAATGAATGTACAATTCACCTTCCATCGATCTCTCGTAGTTTATAGGGTTTATTGCTTCGTTATATACTTATGTATTTAACTTTACACTTTTTACTATTGTATGAGTCGAACTTTGAAAACTTCTATTGTACGTATTGAACTTGTAAATATGATCTATTGTATGTACAATTTCCTTTTCGGGTAAGACCCAAATATGAAAGTTTCCTTTTTTAGCCTTACCCAAAAAGGAAATGATACATACAATAGACGATATTCACAAGTTCACTACATACAATAGAACAAATGAAAGTTTATCGCATACAATAGTAAAAAGTATAAAGTTTAATATATAACGAAACAATAAACTTGCTTCTTTTTATGTATATGATGTATGAAAGCATAAATATAAACAACCATGGTATGGCTTGGATGTTGTATTATGATAATATAGCAAATTGATTTATCCGAAAGAGTTAATTAGGTACGTGGTGTCATGTGCACATCCGACATTATTTTTTGGATCCAAAACAACTATGGGGTCAAGGGGCTGGTGCCACCGGCCACCCTTGAGGGGTTCGTAGCTAGCAGTGCCGCCCCGAAACAACAATAGAAAACGACTGATTGTAGTGATTCGTCAGGGTAAGGTGAGCATCGCTGGTCAGTTTAAGGAACACACTAGCGTCTAGACTCATTAGATGTGTAAAAGCACCTAAATTCTTAGAAACAGTTTTTGAAAAGTTTTAAGTGTCGATAACTTCCATTAAATTTTCTGTTTTGTAAATATGATATAGAAACATGATTTTATATACTTCACTTAGAGATCCAACATGATTCACAAATATTATACAGCCTACTGACTTCGTATAACATCCTGTTATACAACCAAGACCAACCCCCCTATATGAACCTAACCTATATTAGGCCATAACAAGCCATAAGTTCAAGTGTAGAACTCACTTCCAAAAGCGCTAGCTTGAAGGAGGAGGGAACACTTAGACATATAACTATATAAGCCACCAATCAATCCCATACTTGACCAATGTGGGATCATAACAATATCCCACGCTTTGAAGAGCCAACGTCCTTGTTGGTCACGGTTGGCACCCATCTTTTCGGGTCCAAGCCACCACTCCGAGGTGTTAGACTTTTGAAAGATGGGGCACCCATCTTTTCGGGTCCAAGCCACCATTCCATAGGCCATCACTCCGAGGTGTTAGACTTTCAAAAGATGGGGCTGGCTCTGATACCAATTGATATGAACCTAACCCACATTAGGCCTATAATAAGCCATAAGCTCAAGTGTAAAGCTCACTCCCAAAAACTAGTTTGAAGAAGGAGGGAACACTTAGACTTATAAGCCACCAACCAATCCCATACTTGACCTGGGATCAAAACACCTGCACCCCCCCTCCCAACCCAATATGTTAATTGGGTTAGGTATGTTGACCCGTTTACGATACTAAATTGCCTATACTGAATTCGAACTGGCTGTTTTCCCTGTATTGGGTTTGATTTTGTATTAGTCGGGTCACAAATTGCCACCCTTATATACACGCTGTCATTTTAAAAATTTTTCTGGAAGAAAGATTACATAGAAGATAATGACATATTATGTACTTTCTTCATCCCAACATTATAGTCCGTGTTTTCATTTTCGGATGTCCCAAATTAATTGTCCATTTTCAAAAATAGATAGTAAAGTTTGGTCGTGATTACCATATTACTCTTGATTGAAGTTATTATTACACACTTTTCACAAATCAATAATTAATTAGTTAAGGGTAAAACTGTCATTCTGCAAAAAGTAAGAAAGAGAAAGCAGTAATGAATATGTTTTTATTAAACTGCGTGTTTTTTGTCGGGTGACAATAATTTTGGGACGGAGGGAGTATATTATTTTTTATAGCACAATTTTTTGGAGTATTATAACGACAATATAATAGCATGCATTCATCATTTACTGTTTCGGAATAGTAATTGTTAGTTGTTACGTAACACAAAAATTTCCTTGTGGGTAATGGTCCCTCTTCCATCCATCCATATATAATCTCACCACACATTTCATATCTCGCATCCACCACCGCGACCACCACAGCCACCGGCCACCATCATTAGCCACATTTAATCATGCATCCATGTGTGACAAAATCCACACTGCAAACAAAGACCACACTAAGACACTACGAAGTATCAGAAAATTAACACTAGATACAAAGTCTTGTGCCTGTCAAAACAGGGCCAAAGCTAGGAGCCAATATGCATGGGTGTACTCAACCTGTGGGGGACTATTGTCAAGGACCCTTCACATGCGTTTAATTTGTGAGGAATGTAACATGCATGTATGGCTGTCTTACAACATGCCAACATTGTTAGGATGGTGATATATATTTACAACCTAAAAATTAATTCACATACATACATACATATATATATATATATATATATATATATATATATATATATATATATATATATATATGTATGCATTGAAACTATGCTATGATGTAATTGTACCACATGTGACAGCTATTATAAGTTGTGACGTAATAATTGATTTTTAAGTTGTAAATATCATCGTCGTCCATCTACACACCCAATCAGATCTCTTGCATAATTCATATATCATTACTAGTTTTTCAGTCTAGAAAAAGGTCATTGCCTCGTAGTATAGGTGATTTTCTAATCATGAGGTTAGGCCGTGGATAAGAAAAATGTACATATTTGTGGACTACTATTGATATTCATGATACGTGTGTGCCAGTATTTACATTTAAGAAAGCATTCAAGGAATGATATAGGATGTTTTGCAATTGAAACTTTGCATGTACGTAACACTTCATGAAAACCATACAATTCTTTAATTTAATGTATGGTTTAAATAAAATGATTATTATATGTCAAAATCGTTGATATATTCTTCAATAAATTCAGACAATATATGCAATAAATCATTGTCAAATCATTGTGATTATAAGTTCCTTCTAATAATTATCATTGAAAAGGGACAGTGTTATCATAATTTTCTTTTAGTAAAACTAGTACTCCTACCATTTTCATTAAAGTTATATAAAAGTTGATGAAATATTTTCATGAAATGAAGTATCATTTTGGTAGGCCCATAAAAGTAAATGACAAAAATGATCCTATTAACTAAATTATTACAAACTAATCGAATGTGATTCACTTATTTTGTAGATATTGCATAATGATTTGGATACATGAGATACCACATAACTTAACAGAACATTGATTAGTATAACAATATATAATGCTTATACATAGGGCACAAAGACTTGTAAAAAAAAAAAAAAAGGGCAAAAGACCCTTTGTCACCCCCTCCCCATAGACTGCTTCCATGGCCAACATAAGGGAGGCAAATCATGTAACTTGCGGTTAAAATAATATGAAGATGAGGATTGAACCCGTGACTTCTGCTTTTATGGTGCATGGCCCCATCACTAGGCTATAACCGTGTGGACCACAAACATTATATGAAAATAAGCAATTAGACCCTAGCTAGCCGATTATTGAACGTTATACACAAATTAGACATTGACACATATATACTTTAAGTAGTACTCAGGACCTCATTCTTTAACTTAATCTATAATCCCCTCTTCTTTGCCTCTCCAGATTTCTCTCTCATTAACTTGCCATCTCTCACTCCCTTTCTCTTTCTGAACATACAAAATTAAACACAAGCGGTTTACTGGTTGTACTTCCCTTAATTAGCACCTCACCAAAACTCGCTTTTCTGATCACCTCTCTTTAATTAGTTTGTCTGTATTTTTCACATACAAACACTTACCCATGCACTATCTCCAACTTGTTTATATATAGTGTTTAACTTGATTCTTTAGTTCCCCATCTACCAAACAACAAAAAATTTGATCCATGTGTATCCCAACACAATCTTCCTCATCTAAAATTGTCATTTCCAAGGATACCCTTTTCAAGAATCTCAACATAAATCTCCCAAAATCCATGGATCATCATCATCATCATCTTCATGGGTGGCCAACTCCATCTGAGGTAAAAATCTTTTTCTTCATAATAAAAACTTTCAATTATTAAAACCCCTTTGGGATAAATAATCTTGTCCAATTGGCAAAGCGTACTTATAACTTTCTTGAAAATGCATGGATTAAGTTGTACATAACAACCATCAATATTTTCTGTGAGCACTTACAGAAAAATTTCATTTTTATGTGTTTTTATCCAACACTTATTAAGGTAAAAATCTGTTCCCATTACAGAAGCATACTTAAAGCTTTCTTGAAAATACATGGATTAGTTGTACTGAATAACCGATCAATCTTTTCTAAACTAGCTAGCCTGAAGTTTTATTCCTTTATTGTTTTTATCTAGGCCTTAGAGGAAATCAAAGCCATTGGAAAGATCTCAGGACCAACAGCAATTACTGGTTTACTACTCTACTCAAGAGCCATGATCTCCATGCTTTTTCTTGGCTACCTTGGTGAACTTGAACTCGCTGGAGGGTCTCTCTCCATCGGGTTTGCAAATATCACTGGCTACTCCGTTATATTCGGCTTAGCCATGGGCATGGAACCCATTTGCGGTCAAGCTTACGGTGCGAAACAAATGAAGCTCTTGGGATTAACTCTACAAAGAACAGTCCTTTTGCTCCTATCAATCTCTTTCCCTATCTCTTTCATCTGGCTTAACATGAAGACAATCTTGTTATGGTGTGGCCAAGATGAAGAGATCTCCACCGTTGCTCAAACATTCATCGTTTTCGCAATACCTGACCTTTTCGTTTTGTCCCTTTTACACCCTCTCCGAGTTTATCTACGGACACAAAACGTTACGTTACCATCAACTTATTGTTCAGCAGTTTCTGTACTTCTTCATGTACCGTTAAACTTTCTACTTGTGGGGTATTTCAAGATGGGGGTTTCTGGGGTGGCAGTGGCTGTGGTAATCACTAATTTTAACTTATTATTCCTACTTTTGACAGTCGTTTACCTCTCTGGGGTCCACCAAGATTCATGGGTGGCACTGAGCTCCGACTGCTTATGTGGCTGGTCTTCCTTACTAGCACTTGCAATCCCCAATTGTGTTTCCGTGTGTTTGGAATGGTGGTGGTATGAATTAATGATAGTATTATGTGGATTATTATCAAACCCAAAAGCAACTGTGGCATCAATGGGAATACTAATCCAAACTACGTCGTTAGTCTATGTTTTTCCTTCGGCTTTAAGCCTTGGGGTTTCAACTAGAGTTGGGAATGAGCTTGGAGCTAACCGACCTGCTAAAGCTCGTATATCGATGATTGTTTCGTTAGTTTGTGCTATGGTGGTTGGTTTTCTGGCAATGTTGTTTACTACATTGTTGAGAAACCAGTGGGGCCGGTTTTTCACATCGGATGTAGAGATTCTTGAGCTCACATCGGTTGCATTACCAGTTGCTGGGCTTTGTGAGCTCGGAAACTGCCCTCAGACCACTGGTTGTGGTGTTTTGAGAGGTAGTGCAAGGCCAAATGTGGGAGCTAATATTAATTTGGGATCTTTTTATTTAGTTGGGATGCCTGTGGCTGTATTAATGGGATTTGTGGTGAACATGGGATTTAAGGGACTTTGGTTAGGGTTGCTTGCAGCTCAAGGAACATGTGCATTGCTTATGATTTATGTTCTATTTACAACAGATTGGATTGTACAGGTTGAAAGAGCTAAACAGTTGGCTAAACTATCATCTTTTACAAGAAAGGATGAGGCTAAAACCTTAATGGAAGCAAATGTTGAGGAAATCATATTCGTTGCTAGTGAAAATGAGGTTGAGGCTATGAAGGCAGATTGTTCTTCACTTGAAACACTTGCTCTCATTGTGCATTGATCATCACTAGACTCATTTTTTTTACTAATTTTCTTGAGTAGCAAGTGGTCATAATGTATTGTGGTTGAAGCAATTGAATATTGCTTGTTGATTACAGTATTAATTTGTAGTGTATTTACTCCTACAATAATATTGCAGCAATTAATTTCTTGTATCAATGTTTCATAAGTATGATTATGATCATAATTACATGAATTAATGAAAAGGATTTTGGAAATAGTTAAATCACTATAGCATATATCTACTTTATACATGTTCAGTCTTTTCATTTTGTCTTTACAATGGTGACAATTCTCTTTTGAATCCGGCCTTTTGAAACTAAGTACTCGTTTTCAACGTTTTAAAAACTTGTTGATCGAACAGGAAATTGGAGGATTTAATTTTAAACCGGTTTTATTATGAATTTCGAACTGGTGTAAGCCGACTAGTTTTTTGGTTCAACCCAGTTGAACCGGACGGGAAATATTTTTCATCTAGTTTTTTATTTTCATAATTGTAAATTTGATTTATTTTAGTATTGGGTATTATTTCTTAGTAAAAATGAAATCAATTGATCAAACTTACTTGAAAAAACTACGTTGAAACTTTTCGTAAATTATATTGTGTGTTCTGTATTTTTTTCATTAGTTCTAAGTATATAATAAATGAGTAAGGTTCAAATGAGTACACCAATTTTGAGTGAGAATGAGGGAACCAACAGATTTCTGCCATGTGTCACTTTATTCTCTCTACTCCACACTTTATTCTCTCTCCTCCACATTTTAAAAAATTAAATATCTCACAAACGGTAAGTCGAAAAATCATGAAAATTGCACCATAAAATTCAGCGTTTTCTCCTCTTCGATTTGCCGTCCCTCAAGGCATACTTTTGACAACTATTTTTTCTCTCATTTTTTGGTGGGTTTCACAAATTAGTAACACATGTGTTAGTGATTAGTTGTACATTTAATTTGTGGTTAATGTTAGGGTTTAGGGTTAGGGTTTATGGTTTAGGGTTTATGGTTTAGGGTTTATAAGGGTTTAGGGTTTAGAAGGGGTTCAAAGTTTAGGGTTTAGAAAGATTTATGGTTTAGCGTTTTGTAAAGCGTTTAGGGTTTAGGGTTTGGGGTTTAGGGGTTAGGGTTTAGGGTTTAGGGTTTGGGGTTTCTGGGGAGAAACCCCAAACCTCAAACCCTAAACCCTAACCCATAAACCCCAAACCCCTAAACCCCAAACCCCAAACCCTAAACGTAACACTTTAACACATGTGTTAGTAAATGTGAAACCCACCAAAAAAATGAAAAAAAAAAACTTTTCGAAAGTATGTCTTGAGGGACGGCAAATCGAAGAGGAGAAAACGACGAATTTAATGGTGCAATTTTCATAATTTTTCGATTTGTCGTTTCTGAGATAATTGATGTTGGGGGTAAATGGGTTTTGTACATGTGGAACATTCTCTTTGTACACATGGCTTGATATCATTGGTTCCTTCATTCTCACACAAATTCCTATTCTCATTTGAACCCTACCCTATAATAAATTATCAATATATAATTGTCATATGGTTCAACATTTCGAACTTGAACCAGATTTCTGACCGATTTGATTCAAAAACTGAATTTTAGAACATTGATTGTTTGTCAACTACAAATATAAAGAAAGGCTCATAACATACGTTCATATATGTAGGTTACCATATATGTATACCAATTTATTGGTTAAGTCTACGCATGCACTACATTGCATTTTCACTTTCCCTTTAAGTCTTTAACAAAAAGCTTTTAGAAGAAAAGCTTTTGAAAAAGTTTTGAAAAATTATACATTGGGAATGCTCTAAGTGGAAGGAGCTTAAAGTGTACAATATAAAAGAACTTTCATACGGCTTCCCCTCACATTTTTTATTCATTTTCCCCCTCCTCGTAACTTTTTGCCTTATTCCAAATTCTCTTTCACCCTTCCAATGCCCATCACCACCACCACCTACAACCTTCCGTCGTCGTCGTCATATTTCTGAAAGATTATGTGCTTAATAACATAAATAAATGTCAAATCCAGCTTCACATGAACACCGCATGGTCACACCGATGAGCACAACCGAACAAGTAGTGTGATACTATAAAAGATATTTGATATCGTTCATTTATGTGAAATGAATAATTGGTCGAATGCAATTGAGACATTTATTAGTATAAATAATTAAGTGTAATTATTTATTTAATAAAAGGATTTATTTATAATTAATTTTGTAAATAAATTAACTAGTTTAATTATTATTAAACTACAAGGTTTTAATTGTAAATTAATAAGTTTGGGTTAAGTTTAATTAGTTATTAAACTAGAGGGATTAGAATGTAAGTATTTAATTTTTTGGACAAGTTGGATCACAACTATAAATAAAGGTCTTAGGGTTCATTATTTGGTGATTAAAAACCCTAACATTTTCTCCTCTCCTCTCCCTCTCTTGTGTGTCGATCGGCCCCACCCCAAGCAAGCCGAAAGTCGGCCAACCCTTCAAGGGTTCTCGAGTCCGTGATTCGATCGCGATCTTGTGCTAGGGTTATTAGTATACACTTAGGTTTCTACCAACCGTTCAACCGTGAATCAAAGGTGGATACCTAACGTATCCCGTGGTTAGCCGAATTCAAGAAGAAGGAAAAGGAAGATCAAGATAAGTCCACTCGTACTTTGGCAACGAGTAGAAGATTAGAGATCTTGCCGAGCACCCGATGTAAGTTATATTTAATTAAGTGTAATTAAATACTATACATGTTTTATTACGAAAATTATAGATCTTGGCTAAAGGGTTTATTTAATGTGATTAAATATTTTTATAAGCTTCCGCGTACTAATTATATTAAACTGTTAATAAAGATTAAACTTTTATAACGTATAAATTCTATTAAAACCCTTCAGTGGTATCAGAGCCATGTAATTTTCTAATAAAACTGTAAATTAGTTTTCTTGTATGCTTCTTTCAATTAAGTTTTTAATTATTGTAATCTCTTCTTCTACCTTTCTTTCTAATCGGTTTAAAACCGTGTAGTTTGTTAACTATTTAAACAACGCGAATAAATTAGTTTTTCGTGATTGATCTAAAATAGATGTGTTTTGGTTGTACCAATATTGCTCCAAGGTTTGTGTGAAACCTTGTTGATTGATTTTTGGTATATGGTGTTTAACACCATAACCGAAAACACATCGTGTTTTGTTTATCAGTGGTTTAAATTATTTAACCCGAAAACTAACGATTAAACTTTCTTGTATTTAGTTAATATTGTTTGTATTAATTTGACCTATGCTAAAATCGATTTTAGGGTTTACCCAAAATCCCTAGGAAAATCAACTTGGGCAAAGGGTTGGGTATTTGATATCATAACTAAATCCAATACAATTAGTATTAACTTGGCAAGAAAGAATTCGATACAAGGGTTTTAATAAAACTCTTGTGTAGGCCGATTTTTATAAGGGTTTTTCAAACCTAAGAAAATCAATTTTTAATCCATTGATGTGATCAACTAGGGTTTATGAAACTCTAGGTACAAATTGATTTTTGAAAAGGTATGAGACCTTTAGCAAAAGTTAATTTAGGGTTTTTATTAAACCCATGGATTAGTCGATCTTTGGCTAGGATATTTTTATCTTTTAGCAAAATCGAGATTAGGGTTATATGACCTAAAGATATTGATTTTGGAATAATAGAAGAATTGAGATAAGGTCCGTAAAACATGTGTCTAATCAAAAAACTCGGGTTTATGAAACGTCATATGATTTGGATGTTTTTGATTAGTTAAATTATACAAATTAGGTTTGATGTGAAATCCTAGTTTTGTATAAATTAATGTTTTAAGAAAACCTAATTAAAACTAATGTCATTAAAATAAGTTAGTATTTTTTGAAAAACACTAAAGTAATGTTTTTTGAAAAGTTTAAATAAAATTGACATGTTTTTTAAATTAAAATTGTTTAAAAGGTTGTTTAAAAGAAAATGTAATTTTCGGTCAAACGTGTTAATTCTATTTAAAAGTTGAGTAAAGAAGCAATAAATCAAGAAACTAATTAATAGATAATTGTTAGTTTATAATTCAATAGAATTGTAAATAGACAATTATTAATTGTTGTATGTGATACAAAGATAATGTAGATATAATGGAACTCGTAGTTTGTGTGTCTTGAATAGGTGCGTTTATTAGATAATGCATGTATCCAATTAAACGCCCTAAGCAAACTATAGTTTAAGTTTCCATTATAATTTTATAATTTGGATTACAATTGTTGTATGCGTTGTGACCATAGTCGAGCCAAACTTTGAAATAATATATGAACTGCGTGGTTGTGCTGTAATTTTCTTTTGGTATAAGGGGAGACCTGCGTGTCACTTACTACCCCATTTATTTTGTAATTTTATTTTATGTAAAAAGGTAGTTTTAGTTTTTATGTAAAATTATATTTTTCAAATTTCATTTGTAAAATGTAATACAAAAGAAGAAGGAGTCCAAAAGAAGATGAGCCACCAAAAAGGAGTCTTTGCGTTCCATGGTGTCACGAGGAGTCGTTGAAGCTAGTGGGAGCACGAAGATCAAGATTGCCAACCATGTGTCATGTTTGTCCCTTAGGTTGACCCTTGGTTTCCGTGTTGGCTCATGAAAATCAAATATAGATTGTGGTAAGGCTATGACACTATATTATATGTTTTTGTTTATGTCCTTATTTATTTATTTAGTTGATTGAATGAAATAATGTGTGAATTATTAGATAATTAATTAGGACATAATAATAAAACATTAGGTAATGTGATATCATCGAGTGAACATGTTTACGAAACATGGATTCCTCTAGGATGAATACATTATCAGAAGTTTAATAAAACACTTGTTTTAATAAGAGATATAAAACTAGGAAATGGTTTAAACTTGATGATTTCCTAAGGGTCGTGTTTTATTAAAATCTATTGTATATAAACTCATGCATAGTTTATATATATTTAAAAGTAATTTTTGAAATTAGTTTAAGAAAATACCAAAGTAGGTTTAATTAGAGAATTAATACCTAACACCCTATTTAATTTAGACCGTAACCACCCTCCATTTGTGGACATTCATACCGAACTCGACTCCGTGTCCTTTGCCGCCTCCGCGGGTGGGCATGGTTGCACTCGATTAGGATGAAGTGAAAGGGCCGCGATATCCACTTGAGAAGATGGCCGGTTCCCCATAGTTAGCAAATGGTTTGGTCTATTGATGATTCCAAGTGAGACCTGGCCCAAGGTGTAAGTTGAGATTAAATATACCTAACCATTAAAATTTAGAGTCTCAAGAGTCTAGAAGTTGTATATGTGATACAATTGATATGTGATCTACCTAAAAAGCTATCGTGTGTCATTGCAGCCTTCGTTGAGGGCACACTTTAGTGTGAATGTCGGATTCTAGCTTAATAGTTCTATTAGGGTTTATGAATGATTAAGAGTTTAAAACGGAATAACTAAGTTTGTTTGTTTTACTGTAGATGGCTAATAACAACATTAACGCGAATAATACCATGAACTTGTCGCTTCGTTCGATCCTTGGAAAGGATAAGTTGACCGGGCCTAACTTTCGTAATTGGGTAAGGATCCTTCAAATTGTCCTTCGCCATGAACGAAAGTGGTATGTGCTCGAGACATCTCTTGGTTCGCGCCAGCAAACGATGCCGCCGAGAATGTTAGAAATGCTCATTCCAAGCATGAGAACGATCTTCTCGATGTGCAATGTTTGATGCTTGCTACTATGTCTCTTGAGCTCCAAGTTAATTACATGGAGACATCGGCGTATGATTTGTTTCGCCGATTGAGAGAGACATTCCAATCCACTGCTAGAACCGAAAGGTTTGACGCCACTAAAGATTTGAATAGTTGCAAGATGGCCGAGAGATCTGATGTGAGTGCCCATGTCGTGAAAATGATAGGGCATCTTAACCGTTTTGAAAGACTTGGGCATCCTTTGCCGCAAGACTTGACGATCGATATGATCCTCGCTTCATTGAGTAAGGAGTATGATGTGACCTAAAAAGTCATGTTTTTAGGCACATTATTCTGCACTTATTGGACTTATATTTGGTGAAATCATCTTAAAACATCTATTATTTACTTAAAATCACCAAAGTAGTCTAATTATGGGCGTTGCTGTTAAAATCACCAAAAATATCCGTTTATCACGCAAAACGAGGCAAATAATGCCACCTTAAATATTCCTTTCTTAATTTACTTATGGAATTAGATCTTAATTCATATTTTATGATTCCATAGGGCAAGACCGGAGGTGAAAGAATCAGAAGAAACAGACGAAAGACGGATAAGATGTGCAGTCTGGAAGCTCGCCGATCGTCATCCGGAATACGCAAAAGTCAAACACCTCCAAATTTGGCAAACTTAGTGTCATTATAAGCGTAATGGAAAAACGAATCCAGCGGCACAAGAATCAAGCAAAACGGACTCCAAGCGAAGAAGATACGGACGAACAAAGCAACCGAGAAATCAACGGAGGCCATATGGAGCACCAACCCCCCCTGGGCACCTAGGTACCGTATACGGTACCCTAGGTTCCGTATACGGCCCTTAGGGTGCCGTATATGGGGTGTGTTGCCTTTTTGGGTGCCGTTTGCCCCCCCTTGGTCCCCTTGCCCCGTATGCTGCTTTGATGCTTGTATCTTGTGCTTCAAGGCTTGTACCAAAGCTTTCATCCTTTCCCTATAAATACCAAGCCTAAAACCTCATTTCCACACACCATTTTCAATCTCATTCTCTCATTTACTCTCTCTCTCTAGAATAGTATAGATTCTCTCTCTAGCACTTCTCTAAGGAGTTAGAGGAGAATTAATAGGGTAGCGTTTGTAATAGAGTTGGAATTCTTGGAGGATCTCCTTTGTAATATTGTTCGAGATATTTCGGAGCTCTGTCCGTGTAATCTTTCAGCTACTATTCAATCTACGCATTACTTTCGGTTATTTCTATCATTATCTTTCATAATGTTACATGCTATGATTATGTTTGATTTAGGATACATTGCCATAATTAGTGAGTAGATTAGCTATTGTGTTTGTTATGATGTAGTTAGCTTGTTAATATTTGGGGTGATGCTACTTTAAATACAATTGGGATAACATCATTATGAAACAACGGAGGTAACGTTATACGGCTTTCATTTGTATAGCGCCGGAAACATCACGAATTTGTGTAGTACGGAACGTGGAAGCTATGAAAGTCGTGGGCACAATCCGTTGTGGAATAATGATCCCAATTGTTAAATATTGAAAACCGATGTACTGTTAACTATACATTTATGATTTTAAACTAAACTATCGCCTTTCCTCCAATAAACGTGGTTAGAACCTTTATGTCAAGGAGTCGCGAACCTTAGTCAAACGGTCACTACCTATCTATGTTTTCTTAAAATAACATGGTCTGATTTCGAAGCAATGGAAATACTGTCTACCTATCGTATAGTACACTGTAAATTAATCAGGGATTTATTGTTTTGGGATTACAAAGTGAACGGGTTGTTTAGCTATCATAGATGGTTTTAGTGTAATACAAGCTTAGATATATTGAGTTCAGATGGCTGTAAAGTATGTAGCCTAGTTAAAGCCCTAATACGACTGAGTATCCGGTTTAGTCGTTAGGAACACCTATGGTGGAGTACAAACACGTACAAACTATGGAAAGGTCGAAGGCTGTATACTGTGTTACATCCTAGCATAGTCTGTGATCCAGGAAAGACCGTAATACGGGTGAATAAACAATGTAACCGTGGAAAACTCTGTGGGCTGAAGACTGTATCACAGCCAAATATCTTTGAACTCAATCACAACCATTAATGTATATGTTAGTCAGTCACCACTTGTCTTAAATCTTAAATGCCTTGCTTAGCTTAGATATCTTTGTCTGTGTTAAGAAAGATCAGTGGATAAATTGCGGACTGCCGCCTTATTCCTGCACCCCATCTGGAGGCTCACTTGGTCTCATCATAAGAGACGGTGAGGAGGGTTTCAAGGTAGTCCGATCTGATCAGAATCTTGACAACCTAGTACTCAGTGACATACCGATCGGTTTATCTGATCAGTAGGGTATTAGTGTTTACACCACAAGGTATCTACGTGAACGCAAGACACAAATCCTAAAAAACGTTTTCAAATATAAAACCCCAATACAGCATCACCCCACATAAAAGCTAACGCAATCATAACAAACACAAGCCCCCTTATATTAATTCAACCTACCGCTTTTATTTACTGCTTTAATTAGTTTTAATTTCAATTACGGGCCTAAGTATAAAGCCCCCCCCTCAAAAGCTATTTTCAAACCATCGCTAATTTGAACTTTCGTCTCGATAAGTCATTTCACAATACGGTTAACACTTTAGAATGACCCTAGGTCATACTTCAGCTATACAGCTTTAGTAGAACTTAGGTCCCCAGCTAAATATAAATTTTAAAACTTCCACCGACGTGCTGCCATACGGTCGCGTTGACGACGCGTGACGGTTGGTGGCACGTCAGAGTACAAGCAATTTATGCTTAATTACAATATGAACAACACGGAAGGGTCCATACATAAGTTGCATCAAATGTTGAAAACTGCACAAAGGGATATGGAATCCGTGAAGTCTAAAGATGTGTTAATGATCTGTGATGGAGGTGTTAGGTAAGCGTAAATTCTGTGGCAACAAAGAAATAGTACTGAAAGTAATGGTTAGTATTGATATCCTATAAAGAATTGTTTATTACTTCATATGACTATATTAGATGGTTGATCTAATGTGTACAATCTTTGATTGTAGGAGTCAAGAAGTGATGGAGCATTTGAATTGGAGCTATGAAGATAGCATTGTTCAAGAAGCTAGGATGTGGAAAATAAGTGCTATAGGCAGATAATTTTATTTTTAAATTTTTGGGATATTATTTCATACATTAGTTTTCACATTATGGTTTGCTAATTTTGAGCTTTGATATTTGTTTTTGAATATTTAAATATTTTGGTTATTTAATATTAAAGTTTGATTTGTGAAATAATGTTTGAAATGTATTTAAAAGTTTTTGAAATGATCTTTACTTGAAACTTGTGTAAAAATCCTAAAATAAGATCCACATGTAAACAATCTTATCGTGTAACTCATTTAGAACTTATCTTTCTAAGATACGAGTTCATGAGAAATGCATTTAAATAAATGTTATTTAGTTGATATCTATATAATTGTGAATTATTAAATACGAAAGTTGCCAAAATAATAAAGTTAGATTTATATAGAACTTAGAACTAAATAATAATACTTCAAGGTTATTGAATCTATTATATGCGTGAAATTGTATGAATAAGTTGGGTAAACTTATTAGATACAATTAATTTAATTGTCGATTAATCATGGTAGATTAAAATAATAAACTTGTTGTGGTTTGATTTATTCTTGTTTATGAGAAATAAATTGATATTGTGTTTTCAATAAACACATTAAGAAACCAAAACATTAGTTTATTTGATTAATGCATATTATAAAATGAATCATTTCTAAAATGAATCATGGGATTTGTTTTGTAGAAATTGGATTCATAAGTATTGTTGGATTTAGTGGGAGCGTTAAATGAAAATTTTAATATCTCACAAGAACATTGATTCGTTAATATTATTGTTGAAGAATTAAAATTTATTGTTGGATTGACTTAAAATTGTTTGATGATTGTTTTAAAAGGAAATTTTAAAATCCAAGTATTTGGAAGCATAAAAAACATTATGAAGTCAATTTCATTAAGTTGAATTAATGATTAGTCATAGTGAATGCTTTGTATAAATGATATCATGATGTAATATGTTTTACTTCGGTGTACATTATTAAATGATCATTGGATAACATTAACAAAGATTCGAATTGTAGCTATAACAAATAAAGTCTAAATTCTTTATGTTTTTAGATTAGTGGGTAGATATTTATTAAGATATGTTTGGAGAAATGCATCCTAATAAATATAGTTAATAGGAATGAATTGAAAATAGTTCTAATTATATTCATATACAACAACCCGATTTCGAAACCATGAACTGTAGCATGTTAAGGTTGGATGACTCATTGAGATATGACGAGGCCTTCATGTTGTTCATATTTAGTATATTTTAGTATCCATGAATAGATACAAGTTTATTCTAAAGTGTATGAGACACATATCCATAATCGCTTATTGTCGTGGGAACTACAATAGGGCGATCGGTTATAGTGAAAGATGGTATGTTACAGCTTTAAATAGCAACTTGTCCTGCAGATAAGGTACAGTCACTGTTTATTTGTGATGCCTGATCACTAGCACTTAATGCGATTAAATGTTGGATTGACCCACATATTGAGTGAATACTTCGTGGACCATTGTCATGGGTATTCTCAATCATAGCGCACTATCCTCTGACCTGAGCAGGCTAGATTTTCGCATGTGAACCTAGTTGGTTTCTAATGAGATCTAACGGTATTCGTAAATGAGTATCCATAACGGTTATTCATTGGCTGACGAAGAACACATGTTGTGATTTCTAGTTTAACTCGCAAGATGAGACTTTGCAAATCTTGTATAAAAGCAAGAGAGATATCTCCTAGGCCATCGATGATTTGGACTGAAGAAATGTATGGCCATACTCGAGTGATAAGTCACTTGCTTAGTCGGTACAAATCTGTAATCAAAAATAGGAATTGAGTATTGTAAGGTTGATACGGTCAATGCCTTATATTCTATAATATCTTAAGAAAGTGCAAAAGGATAATAGCCACACCCTCACCGTTTGAATTTTATTTCAGCTAGGCTTTATAGCTACGAGGAGTGATTGCTTCATTGATCTGGTTAACCTAAGTGTCTTGGTAGGGACCGCCTTAGGTACATGATATTTTACCGATGCTAATATTTCGCACAAGTGGGAGTCTGAAAGATTATGTGCTTAATATTAACATAAATAAATGTCAAATCCAGCTTCACATGAACACCGCAGGGTCACACCGATGAGCACAACCGAACAAGTAGTGTGATACTATAAAAGATATTTGATATCGTTCATTTATGTGAAATGAATAATTGGTCGAATGCAATTGAGACATTTATTAGTATAAATAATTAAGTGTAATTATTTATTTAATAAAATGATTTATTTATAATTAATTTTGTAAATAAATTAACTAGTTTAATTATTATTAAACTACAAGGTTTTAATTGTAAATTAATAAGTTTGGGTTAAGTTTAATTAGTTATTATACTAGAGGGATTAGAATGTAAGTATTTAACTTGTTGGACAAGTTGGATCACAACTATAAATAAAGGTCTTAGGGTTCATTATTTGGTGATCAAAAACCCTAACATTCTCTCATCTCCTCTCCCTCTCTTGTGTGTCGATCGGCCCCACCCCAAGCAAGCCGAAAGTCGGCCAACCCTTCAAGGGTTCTCGAGTCCGTGATTCGATCGTGTTCTTGTGCTAGGGTTATTAGTATACACTTAGGTTTCTACCAACCGTTCAACCGTGAATCAAAGGTGGATACCTAACGTATCCCGTGGTTAGCCGAATTCAAGAAGAAGGAAAAGGAAGATCAAGATAAGTCCACTCGTACTTTGGCAACGAGTAGAAGATTAGAGATCTTTCCGAGCACCCGATGTAAGTTATATTTAATTAAGTGTAATTAAATACTATACATGTTTTATTACGAAAATTATAGATCTTGGCTAAAGGGTTTATTTAATGTGATTAAATATTTTTATAAGCTTCCGCGTATTAATTATATTAAACTGTTAATAAAGATTAAACATTTATAACCTATAAATTCTATTAAAAACCCTTCAATTTCAACATTTGCTAGTAACTGCCGACCGCTAGATTCCAGTAACCGGAATCTCTCTTCTTCTCTTTTTATTTTTTTATACTTTTAAATTAACCAAACTGCATCATGCTTTTAAAAATAAACACATTAATTCATTGAATTATAAAAACATACATCATGCTTTTAAAATGCACTGCATCGTGCTTTTAAATCGAATACACTGCATCGGTCATTAAAAAAACATAGCATCAAGCCTTAAAATTAAATACCTTCATCATACTTCAAGAGAAATATACTGCATTGTGCTTTTAAATTAAACATGTTGCATCATTTTTCAATAAAAAATATTGCGTCATGCTTTGAAATTATAAATGTATAATCGTTCGATAAAAGACCCTGTATCTTCTTTATATATATAACAAGTTGTTACCAATTGATAAATATATACAATAAAAAAAATGTAACTAAAAAAACACAAAAAGAAGATTAAACAAAAACATACAAGTTGGATAACGCGATAAATGTTTTATTAAAAATGACGCGAACAAGTAAACATAAAAAAATGTTAAAAATGAAACAATAAAACTTAAAGTAAAACATAAATAAAAGGAAAGAAACGGTTGTCAATATCGGGTGCCGGTGGCCGTCAGTGGTGGCAGCTGGTTGTGATCGGTGGTGGGTGTCGAGTTGGGATGAAAAAATGGTGGAGAAGTATAAAAGATAATGAGAATAGCAAGTTCGTCATCTTGTTTTAGCCATTAACTTCCATTTCTTTTTATCTTAAAGTGTAAAAATATTTTCCCTTCCTCACACGGAACCCCTTCTCCTATAATCTTAATTAATTATAGGGTTTAGTGCGAACAAATGTATTAAACTATAGTCTGACATTCATGGTACGTTGCAAACTACTCGGCCTTCCATTGTATGCAACGAACTTGTAATTTCTTTACATTGTATGTAATTATTGGTACTTTTTTCATGTGTCAACTATATAATCTGCCACATGGTGTGTCTTATAACTGTTGATTTGACCAAAATACATACAATGTAGATAAATTACAAGTTCGTTACATCCGATGTAAATTCACGTAGTTTGTTGCATACTATTAATGTCAGACTATTGTTTGATACATTTGTGCGTATATAACCCTCAATTATATATGGTCCTAGATCTATACATACCATCATTTATATGTACAAAATGTTATGGTGATACATGCAAAGATAATAATCGATCTAGGTAGAAAAAATTCAGAGAATTGAACATCTCGAATCTTTATATGGATTAAAAAGATAAAATATATATTGGAATATATAAAACATTTAATTTCATCATATTCTTTTTACAAATCAGTAAATCATCCTACCATATGATATGATGTATCACATAGGGCATTTAAAAAACTTATTAAGTTCGTATAAAGATTGTACTTATTTTATTTTGTTCTTTACTTGCAATTACTTCATCACTTTTCATTTTAAATAATATTTTTAGGTACGCATTTGACAATGAAGAGATCCATGATGTTGAGATTTTCTATTTAAGATATTGTGTGTTCTATACTTGTATAGTACAAAGACAATGAAGAGATCCATGATGTTGAGATTTTTTTATTTAAGATATTGTGTGTTCTATACTTGTATAGTACGGAGTATTACTTGCCCAAGAGCACGACCTTACTATGTAATATTCCTTACTCGATTGGGAATGTTATTCTTCATGTCATGCCTATTTACAGAAGGTGTCTTGCATGTGAGATATTTGGGGGTCCTATTGATCTCAACTCGTTTTTCTCTCAGGATTGTAAGATGTTAGTTGAGAAGGTGTGAAATAGAGTTGGGGAATGGAAAAACAAGTCTCTTTCATTTGCAGGTCAGTTGCAGCTTATTAATTTGGTCCTCATCTCCTTCAGGGGTATTGGATTGCTGTCTTTATTCTTCCCATGGAGATTGTTAATGATATTAAAAAATTAATTAAAGGTTTCTTGTGGTGCCAACTGCCAAGGGAGATGAAGCTTGGGAAGGCCAAAGTCTCTTGATATGTTGTTTGCTTGCCTAAGAGATAAATTGGTATTGGTATTCGTCGATTAACAAATTGGAATGTTTCCTTAATGACTACCTATATTCGAAACCTTTTGACCTATAAGGAGTTAATGTGGGTCCGTTGAATCCACATGCATTAGCTTCGTGGGAGGAATTTTTGGGATATCCATTCTAGCTAGTGGGGATACGAGATCAGGCTGGAGTAAGTTGCCATGTATTCATGATACTCTTCATGATCATTTTTGGTTTCGTGATGGTGATGGTAGATCTATTTTTGGTGTAGTTTGATTATATCAAGATTATCGGGCTATCACTAGAGATTTTCAGCGTACAAATTCTATTACAGATGTGATTTCTAATAGCCTGCAGATGGTCGAGCTCGTCGTTCCATAGATACTGATTTTCCAATAGCTTATTGCCCTGGTTTTATCGAACTGTAGTGATAATCTCTTTTGGAGAGATCTTTTGGGTGTTGCAATTGACTTTAAATGGAGCCACATTTGTGATACTCTTCTGCCTAGGGTTGACACTGTAGAGTGGTTTCATATTGTTTGGTTCTCTCTTTTTTTTTCCTAGCCATGCTATGACTTTATGGTTGATGATGTGTAAAATCTATACTTTTAAAAAGATAAGAAATACTACCAATTACTATTACAGAATTAGGCAACTTGACATAACCGTATAGTAGATACTTAACAGAATTCCAAGTATCGTCTTTTCAGGGAACGATATTTATCTAAGAATTAAATTACTAATAATTAATCCAAAGAAGAGGTTTTAAAAGATTTTGGTTTACAACTTGCATTACGAATAATTTAACTAGACTAATAAGTAAATAGCAAATAAACAAGTAATAATAACAGTTGGATTAATGGTAATTACTAGGAATTGTTTCCCTTATAGCTAGTTCATAGATTGTTTATTCAAACCAATTATAACTATTGTTCCTCAAGTGAAGTCGTGATCTACATTCGATCATCACCCATTAGCATTTTTAAGTCCTCATACAAAGGAGATGATACTTCCGTGCTAAAGCATCTAGTGCTCCAAGATCATCTAACTTCTCATCACCTATTTCAACTGGTACTCATGTGCCACCATCTCGATACTTAGGATGAGCTAAAGCCAGTTGTTTCACATTGTCACTCTTTAATCAATACCGATCTTCAAATTCTACATTCATGAACAATTCATCTCCAACTTCATCCTCCACACGCTCATTTAACTCATGATCACTAATTCCTAGTAATTCATGTAACCCCTTTATATTAGTATTATAATCTGTAGATCCCAAATACACTTATTAGTTAAGTGCTTTCAAGTTCAGTTTGTAGTATAGATTTGGAAAGGGGGGGGGGGGGGGGGGGGAGGTGAATACTAGGGGTATAAACGAGTCGAGTTGACACAGTACCAAGCTCGAGCTTGACTCGATTAGAAAACTCAGAGCTCGAAACTCGACTCGAACTCGATCGAGCTTGTAATTTCAAGCTCGAGTTCGACTCGACTAATGTGTCGATACTTTCGAGCTTGGCTCGACTTGACTCGATTATCAATCTTAAAATATATATATAAAATAATTTATGGTTAATATTAATCGACTCGACACTTTCAAGCTTGACTCGACTCGACTCGATACCTTCATGCTCGACTCGACTCGAAGTTTATTAAATAATAAGAAAAATATGTAAACATAAATATAAATGGAGGGTAAAAGTGTAAAATAGTGCAAGCTCGATTAGGCTCGTGAGCTTCTCGAGCCGGGTATTTTAATACTCGAGCTCGACTCGAAACTCTACTCGAGTAGCTCGAGCTCGACTCGACTAGTACTGAGTCGATTTCGAGTATTTATCGAGTCGATCTCGAATAGCTCACGAGTTGTCTCGTCTCATTTACACCCCTAGTGAATACAAATACTTGCTTAATATATCTTTTTAATGATTTTATAGCTCAATTTGCACAAGTGATTATAAAATAGAGTATTAATAAGATGCTAAGTATTGAAGCTGAAAACTAACAAACGGTAATAATAGCTTAAAGGGAATTTATTGATAACAAATTACACTTAGACTAATTGCGGAATGATCTGGCCAAGGCACATATCAAATCAGTAACTCAAAAGCTAGATTATTACAATCGCTGTACTAGAAACTTAGTTCAACTAATCAACTAAGTCCTAGTCGCTGACTTGCAATCATATTTCAGACAAATTTAATCATTGACATACGGTGATCAGTACGAAAAATGGCAACGTGCTAAGTACGAAATGTCATTCTATTTATAGGACACATATCCCGTAAATATCTCCTAATAAATAGGATCTTGGAATGACACGTGTCACTGCTGGATTGGCTTCTTTGCATTTTATAATCGTTTGAAGAATATTCTGTGGGCCCTTGATGATCATGAGAATGTTGTGACTTTATTTCATCCAGTCACATTCTCTGTTGGTGCCAAGTCATCCTTAACATCCTTCAAGAGTCTTGGATATCACTGGTGCTTGCATCTTAAACCCTAGATGGAATCCAACAGCGAGCAGCGATGCTTTTTCTAAACTTCAAGTCACTGAGAGGAAAAACCTTCTTCCATGCTCACTGCGAGCTAACATGCTCTTTTTGAAAATCTTGTCAAGTTTACCTTCAGTGACTGTCCTTTATTCAAAACTAGTGATACTAATCTTTACTTTGAGAATAAAGTGGTTTACTCTCTCGCCACGATTGCACATAGCAGAGAATGAATCAACAACTGATAAAATACTTAGAAAAAATTTAAGTATATCTCAGTGATCAACTTCAAACTAATAGGAGTTTGTCTTCATCATTTCTTTCAGTGATATATGTAAATTGGCGATTGAGCAGGTCAGTGACCAGCGACCCAATAATCTCCCCCTAAATGATGATGACAAAAACTCCCTTAAACAAACTGGTTACAAGAAGTGATCATAGTCGGTGACTAATAAATACATTGATCCATATTACTCTTTTTGGATTCTTTTAGTTTGTTACTAGTAAGCGTAATTCTTTTCGAGAAGCAAACTTCCTTTTATTAAAACAGAAAGTGGAATAATTACATACTTCCTATTCTATTACAAAAGTAGTGATTTATTTGATTTTACACATATGTTTCTTCTTTCATCTTTTGTAGCTGCTCCAAGATCTCATATTTTTCTTCAGAAGGAAGGTACCTCATCTGTCTTATGCAGACCTCATCCATCACTGCCTTTTTCATCCTTGAGTCTTTGGGCAGGCAAGCCACTTTCATCATCATATTCATAAGATGATCTTGATCAGCTTTTGATAACTCTGCATCCCTCATAAATCTGAACCTTCCTAAGTGATCAGTGTAGATCACTCCCAACTCGGGATCAGTGACTTCTAAACCATCCTTCTTTTCAACACCCTCTGATCTTCAGCTTGCAATTCCAGAGCTAGCTTTACTGATGCTTCGTCATCTGCTTTTTTCTTATTTTCAAGCTCCTGATTGACTCTAGCTTGATCATCAAACATTTTTAATTGCAGCTCTCTATCAACATCCTCTCTTGCCTTTTTCATAATTGCTTCTTCTTTGTCAAGATCCTTCAACTAACTTGGCAATCCTTCTTCTTTCCTCCTCACTCTCACATTGCATATCACTTTCTGCCATTTCTCTGACGGCACTCCCTGATATATTGAGATGTGGGAGTCAGTCACTAGAGCTATTGCTGGTTGTTCGGTGGATTGTTGTTTTTTCGAAGTTTCTATGGATTTGTTTTTGGAGATGATAGTTGAAATCACCTCTATATCATCATTCATATCATCATCATCATCATCACCATCACTGTCTTTCTCCCCTTTTTTGTTATCATCATTTAGGTGAGAGTCAGTGGTAGTCTCAGCAGTGATATCTGGAATAGAGTCGTCAGTGGGATCAGTTTGAGTGCCAGCGGATGAGGTAGGTTTCTTTTGAAGCAGAGCTTTGATTTCAGCGACTTCTGACTTGATGGAAATAAGCTGGGCAATTGTTCTCTATTGCGTAGTGACTAGTTGTTTTAGCCAATCAAATTCCTTAGCCCGTTCAAATATTAGCTTTAATTGATGATCAATGGTTTCTTGCATCTGCTTCTTCATGTCAGGTACTCTGCTTATCAACTGATCAGCTACTTCAATAAAAATGGTCAAAGAGGTGACCATTCCAGTGTGAGCAGTTAGAACTTCTTGCTGAGATTGCTTAATACCAGAGATAGTTCTGTGTTGAGTAGCAATCGCTGTATTCTGAGTGTCAATGGCATTGTTTTGAGCTTGTACTGCAGCATCTGTCTCCTTCTTCATTTCAGATAGAGAATCTATCTGATCAAATACTTGCTGCAGAAGCTCAGCATGTGCATTTGAATTTGCTGCAATGTCCTTTGTCTTAGATGTGATTGTTTCAGACCAAGGGACATGCTCATTGTAAATTTTGGAGTGAGCAACAACACCATCGGTAGTGACACGAATGAATTCTTATGCTCTATCTCTGGCATCTTTGAGTATAGCCACCTCTTGTTTTGAGGTAGCAATATACTTCATCAACAGCATCTGAGTACCTGTAAAAGAAGAAGATGTCTCTCCCTGAGGTGAGTGATGAATAGTTTTCTTTTCATCAGAGAGAGTGACAGAAGTTGCTGGTTCAGTAGGTGTGGGTGTTGTTAGCTCGATAGATTTTTCTTTTTTCTTTTTCGGAGGGAGGAGAATGTGTTGTTCCTACGAGCTGGTCAACCTGATCACCTACTACCAGCTTAGGATCAGGTTGATGATCTTCTCCACCGATCTCAGAGTTGTGATCACTGGAGAAGGAAGGAATATCCAGCTCCTTGATTGGAGATTGGACACCATCGTGAAGAGGATCACTGATGTCTTTTAAGGATTGCTCAGCTGAGTGAACATGGTGTTTTGTAGTTGAGAAGTTTGGGAATCACCAGTGCCCTCTAACATAGCTAGATCAGTGCCAGACATTGAGATATCCATGGATGCGACTACCTCATCATCAGAAGCCTGTGTTTTGACTCCTGGATCATTGGGACTAGAAGTTGGAGCCTGTATCTCATCAAGTGATAATGATGAGACATTGGCAGCTCGTGTAATGATAGAAGAGGGTTGGTTCGGGTCTGTAACCAATGGTGTGTCACCAATAATGGATGTGTTAACATCCGCTGGTGACACTAGCCCTTTTGATGAAATGACATCCTTTTGTGAGGATGCAAAGTAGCTTGTGGGTTGACTCGATTGGAGGGTGTGGGGTGCACCCGAAACACTGCTTTCAATGGGTTGAGCCATTGTAGCTGTCTGTAGTTGTCCCTTGATTAAATCACTGGACTTTTGTGAGTCCAGTGAAATGGCTAAAGCTGAGGGTTGTGCAGTACTGACTTCAGGAGTTGAACGTTCAGTCACTGGTGCAGTACTGGCATCCGTAGATGTCTTTCTTTTGCTATGACCTCTATCCTTTAATGTAGAGGTCCCTAAGGTGGAGCGCTTTCTTTTAAGTGTTGGTGGAGATTGAGATTTCTTGAATAGTGGGTCCTCAGCGAAATTCACTGGGGTAGTGAGCAGTGATGTCGAGGAACTGGGCATAGAAGAGATGGGTTGAGGAGTTAAAACTGTTTTCATTGAATCGAGCAAGGTCATTGTGGCAGGTTTATTAAAGATTGATGGCCCCACTGTGCTCGGATTCATACCCTGATATTGTAAATATGATCCCAGCGTAGTCAGTTTTTAGATTGACTACAAAGGACCAAGCGAACGGTGCCTCAATTGTGTTTAGTTGATCAAAACTGTGACACCCGACAAATTAGGACTAGTTATTAGTGCCTAATCATCTGTTAATACATGTAATTAGTGCCATGTTAGGCTAATTATATGTATCATTATATATATTGTTATATATATACACGTACGCGATTAAATTTAATCGTGCATTTTCATATCGGGTGAATCCCGATATATTAATACGGACGTTGGTGAACCCAAATTATTAAATAATATGAAATTATTTAATAAACATATGTATTTCTAAATATTATTTCGATAATATTTCATAAGTAAATCGTATCGTATCAAATAAATTATACGCGACAAAACGCGCGAAACGCGCCCGACAATCGAAAGAAAACCAAAATATATTTTATAATTTTAAAATATATTACTCTGAATAAGAATTTCGTTTAAAATATCGTATTTTATATCGATAACACAAACGTACGAATTTAACGTTACGCGATTTAACAATCGAAACACGAACGCGCAAACCAATACCGACACTATAACCAAACATTTTTATAAATGTTTGCAAGTAGTATTGAGTTAAAATATCAAAAATCAAACGTTATCTAAAACACGAACGAATAACGTATAAAACATAAACGAACGTTTAAACGACCAAGGAAACGAACACCGCACGGAGCGCAAATTTGAGGAACCAAAAATTGGGACACACACCCTCATGTGTGGGCCCCATGGTCCGGTTTTATCCAGCTCCCAAACACAAACCCACCAAATATGGATCTTGTTTGTAGTTTGACCATAAGCCACCCAAAATCCCTCATTTCACTCATTCATCTCCCACCTCTCCGTCTCTCTAACATCTCTCTAAAAACACACACATATTCTCTCCCTCTCCTCTCTACATCACAGCATCATCATCGTCCTTGTTCATCATCTTTTACTTGAAGAAAAACGAAGAAGAAGCAAGGAGGAACACAAAACCGAGCAAACCGTCTTCATCACCTCTCTAGATCACTTCTTTCTTTGTAAGAAACCTCTACTCTTTCACTAGTTTTACTTGCTTCATGTTTATATATATGTTAGCTTGCTCATATAACAAGTAAATGTCCAAATCATAAGCTTAAAAACATTTTTGGAACAAATACACATAAACAGTAAATCTGTCCAGATTTTTGCTCCTACTTCCACGATATTTAGAAAAATCATTTCCACATGAAAATGGACGTTTCTTAAACCTAAAATGAATTAAAAAAACTAAGATTTATAAAAAAATTTGTTTCATAACATTCCGACTCCGTTTAGTACACGAAAATAATTTTCTCCGACGAAGTGTCAAAGCTATCTCGGTTGACAGAAAACAGATCATTCTTCTCGGAGCCATATCTCGAGCTCTAGACCTCAAAAATGCATGAGACCACTTGGAAAATCTTGATAATTTTGTCATCTACAACTTCCATTTAGAACACTTCTCCTAGAAATATACCGATTTTCTCTGAAAATTCGGATTAGGAACACACTTCTGGTTTAGTCGAGTTTAGACCTATGATGCTTTGTGATTTTTTTAAAAATATCAAACGACCTCTAAAAGTCATAAAAAATTACAGGAAGTACATGTGGTAACATTGTGTAAAAATTTCGGAACATTTCGATAACGTTTACTTAGTCAAATAAAATTCACAAATTCGGACTGATTTTACTCCGAACTCTGACTTTCGTTGACTTTCGGATTTTCAAGCCAAATTCGGAATTTCAAGCCAAATTCGGAATTTCAAGCCAAATTTGGATTTTTGACTCCGAAAGTCAACTTTCGGAGTTGACTTTCGGATGAATAGTGTTTTGGCCCAAAACCTTGAATATTTACACTTTCGGACTCCACTTTCGGACTTAAACGTAAGTATACATTCAGATAAAGAAAGTTCGGACTTAAATATGTAAATACGTTCGGACTCACTAACTTTCGGAACCATATATAATTTCGGACTTATATACTTTCGGAAACTCATATATATATATATATATATATATATATATATATATATATATATATATATATATATATATATATACCTTCGAAAATATTAAGTAAACATATACATACTTTAGTATACGAATATACTTTGATAATTATACAAAACAACGAACACATAATAATAATAATTTGAATTTATTATTACGAAAACCCACCAACGGGCCGTACATGTTTTCAAAAACACAAACAAACAAACTATTGGACGTTACTAGTTGGATGAACCACTAGCATAGGTGATCTTTTGAGATACCTACTTATTATATTAACCTTGCGCGTTGCAAACGCCCGGTAGGTTACAGTCTTCGGACGATATCTCATTGTACTACATTATAATTGCTTCATTGCAAACATACCAGACTCAGGTGAGTCTCATAGCCCCGTATTTTACAGTTTTTACTCCTGGGGTGGGAATACATGCTCTACTTTGTTTTACATGTGAACACGAGTACTAAACCTCGCTATATTCTGCATGAGCTGTTTTCTAATCATTTTAAAGTCCTCAACGATCATAGTTTGGTAATACTTTTGATGCATGAATGTTAGTGTATGGTACCATATAGGATTGACAATCCTCGTCCTGGTTAGCAAGCACTAACTGGTCAAATGGATGCATTAGCATTTGTTCATACAAGTGTAGATTAGGCACTCGCAGGGAGGCACCCTCGATCAAGCACTTGATTGTGATCCTGACACCTCTGTTAAGCTCAGACTATGACCTCATGGCAGACATATACATTATTTGATTGATTTCAAATCATTATACTAAATCTTGTGGTTCACACACTATACTTTATCATTATACAAACCTGTGAGCTCACCAGCTTTTAGCTGACCTTTTAGCATGTATTCTTAGGTACTCAGCAGTAGTAGTTCTGCTTGCTCAGGATGCCCATTAGCTCGAGTCTCATGCAACCACCAGGAGATTGTCATGCATTACTATATTTTGTAACGTAGTTATGCCATAGAATCTCTTACTTCAATTACGAGCTTTTGTAAACATTACAACTTTGTAAAAACTTTTACATTATATTAATGTAACTTGTAAACGACGCATATAGAGTCGTTCATTATACATCTTTGTGCTGTGATTACCGGATTAGTCGTGCCCCGATCCGAATCGCTTCCACACCATAATTTGGGGGTGCGACAGATTGGTATCAGAGCCTAAGGTTATAGTGAACTAGGTTGCGTTTAGTGGGCCTAGACTATGACCGTGTGACACCCCCAAATTTAACGATTTGTGGAAGCTTGATTTGGGTGTCACTAATCAATATACAAAGCACATAAGATATAATGAACGACCACTATATGCGTCGTTTTAAACTTGTATAAATAAAGTAAATGTTTACATCAAAATATAGTTACATTAGCTCGGTTCCTGAAATTGAGAGATTACATAGCATAATTACTTTTACAAAATATAATAATGCAGTCCAATCTCTAGTTGTATGTATGCTGACTCGAGCTAATAATTCCTGCTTGTGCAGCCAAACTACTGTTGGGTACCTGTGATAAATACTAAAATGGGTCAGCGAAAACGCTGGTGAGCTCACAGGTTTGTATGTCAATGTATAGTTGTAAGAACCGCAAGATTTATATTGAATTTAAAATGCAATTAAGCAAGATAAAAGTTATACTGTCCATGAGCACATAGTCTGAGCTTAACTTGATTTGTCAGGCCCACTTAAGGAAACCTAACTTGAAATGCCTCCTACGAGTGCCTAATCAACACTCGTCTTCCCAAATGCTAATACATCCGTTTGACCGGTTAGTGCGTGCTAACCCGGATGAGGATTGTCAATCCCATATGATATCATATACTAACATTCACGCTATAAAATACTAGAGACTATGCTTATGGAGGACTTTAAATTGATTAGCTTGAAACTCATGTAGTATTTGAAGTTTGGCACTTGCGTTCTACTTGCAAAACAAAATCGAGTAGTAATATCACACCCCTAGCTGTAAAGCAGTGAAAATGGGGCTATGAAACTCACCTGGTTCTTGAAGTGTTTAACTTAATAAACTTGAAGTAATTAGCTGTGAGTTGGTGTCCAAAGGCTTGAAACCTGAATGTGTCCACGACACTTAAATTGTCATTAATTGTATTGGTATCCCGGAAGACTACCATTTGAATTGTTTGTCTAACTTAATGTCCAAATTACCCCGATTTGGTTGATTGTTTTATTACGAGTTACTACGACTTGTTTGAATAAGTTGATACAAGTTACAACGACTTGTTTGAATAAGTTGGTACAAGTTACAACGACTTGTTTGATTAAATTGTCTAAGTTACTATGACTTAGTTGATTTAATTGTGTATTTGAAAATGTGTACGGCCCGTTGGTGACGGTTGTAACGACAGTTCTAAAATGTTATTATATTGTTGCTACAGTGAATTGCTACAGTGAATTGCTACAGTAAAATTTGACTTTGAAAATTTTGAGGTTTGAAGATTCTGTTTTGTGCGACGTAGCCTGCGACGTTGGGTGCGACGTCGCAGATCCGGACTGCGACGTTGGGCACGGCGTCGCTATGTGCGACTTTCGCAATTTAATGCGACGTTGTACGTGGCGTCGCTATAGGCGACGTAGTTGATTTCTGCGACATACGGGTCTGCGTCGCTAAGTGCGACGTTGGGGATATAGTGCGACGTAGGTCGCTGCATCGCTATATGCGACGTTGGGGATATAGTGCGACGTAGGTCGCTGCGTCGCATTTGCTCCAGGCCAAATGCGACGTACGGGGTCTGATCGGAATTTCAACTTCAAAAACTCATTTTCCGGCCATCGATCGGCCTAATATTTTTACCCAACCCATTTTAGGACATTACAAGGTTATACAAACAACTAGCAAGTTACAAAACTTAAAAACGAGAGTTTTCGGAGTTGTGTCGGAAACTTACAAATCGCCGAAATGAAATTCCGGAAAGGTGAAAGTGTAGATCGTGAAGTGGTGAACGTTTTATTCCAAAAGGGCTTGAAGATCCGAGGTCGTTTAGCGTGTTTATTTGTTGATTTTGTGTGGTTTTGTGGTGATGAAACTTGAGAGAAATTTGAGAGGAGAGAGAGAGAGGAAAAGAGAAATGAAAGAAAAAGAAGTGGTGGGGAGGTGGTTAAGGGATCACCTCCCATTTTCAGTCCGCGCACTGCGCTCCGTGCGGTGTTCGTTTACTCCATCGTTTAAACGTTAAATATTTGTTTTCTTTGTTTTAATATACGTTTTAAAATATGAATAATTACTCAGTATTTTTGTTAAAGTCTTTGACTAGACATTTAATAATTACATTATAAATGGTGAATTGTCTCGTTTTGTTTGTGTAATTACGTTTTATTCGCGTTTATATAAATTGTGTGATAAAACTTGGATACAAAATATTATTGACATAATATTTTTAAGTACAAAAACACTATTAAAATCCTTGTATTACTTAAATCAATTGTTCACCAACGTCCTTATCTATTGTATCGAAATTCATTCGATTTGAAGCTCGTACGATTTAAACAAACCGCCTAATTGTAGATATATATTCAATAATATATATAATAGTTGATACATTAATTAGCCTAACACAGAACTAATTACATGTATTACACTTGATTAGGCACTAAACTATAGTCCTAAATTGACGGGTGTCACAGACCGTTAGGCAGTATTTCCTTACTAGGTATGATTGGTTCAGGAATTACATCATACGACTTTAATTTAACATAGCCTGATCAACAATGTTTAAATAAGGAAAGATGATGTGAGGTCTGAAACAGTTATGTTGAACAGGAATACACTAGTAGACTCTGACCACGAGAGAAACGGGACTCAAACTTGTTTGTGCTAGACACACTAGGCTATATTATATGTTATAAATATATATAGGCCTCACATTATTAAACACTCTTGCCATAGAAATGTCAAACTTTCCTATCGTAGAGTCACCTGATATCGAGATAGACACTCAACTCTCGCCTACTATCACACTGCCACAGAAAATGGCAACCACTCCCTCCGATACTTCATTCGGCATTGAGAACAAAACGCAAGTTCATCTAAGGTTGTGGAGACACCCACGATAACCGCTCGCCCAACTGTAACGAGCAACGATACCACTGAGAATAACCTATCCGAAGAGGACCCACTTGAGGAGGTTCCGTCTGAGGATAAACCCATGAAACTATAACCCCACGAAAGATCCGTCACCTAGGCGCGATACATACATTACGGCGCTTCGGGTGCTGCCTTCACGGTACTTTAGGTACTGCATTACGGTACTGCATTACGGCACTTCGGTTGCTGCATTCACGATACATTGGTACTGCATTACGGCACTTGGTGCTGCACTCGGGCACTTTGTGCAACTTTCAATGCATACATGCATACATTTGAAAACACTTGATTTATTTCACATTCTTAGCATTCGTGCTACATTTGGAAATCACACGATCTATACTCACTTTTAGCATTCGTGCTACATTTGGAAACCCCATTATTTAAGCTTACATCTAGCCTTTGCGCTACATTTGGAAGTCACATGAACTATACTTACTTTAGCCACCGTGCTACTTACTTTAGCCACCGTGCTACTACACTCCACTCTTATCATAGCCACCATGTTATACACAACCTCTACATATTGGAATGTTTTTCCAACCATTGAATTTATTCCAATGATTAACGCGTAACTTGGTTTGCAACTTTGATCACTCTGATTACAAATGGATTAGTATTGTGAGGAGTACTCTCAATGACTAAGTCCACAAGCTATTTCAGAAACGATTTGATCCTTTTGATCACTACGGCAAGGGATGCTTGCAGCTACGAAATTACCAACTAAACTTATCAAACCTTTGTTCACTTCTGTAACACCCCCAAATTTAATGTTTTGCGGAAGCACGATTTGGGTGTTACTAATCAATATACAAAGCACAGAGATATATAGTAAACGACTCTATATGCGTCGTTTTAACAAAATATATTAATATTGAAAATGTATACAACATTTATAGCTTTCCATAGCTCGAGTTTAAATAAAAGGAGATTTCAGTACATAAGTACTTGTACAAAATATACTAATGCAAGAAAATCTCAATCGTCTGTATGCTGACTCGAGCTAAAAATCCTGAAGCCGAAGCAATCTACTGCTTGGTACCTGCGATACATGCTAAATGGGTCAGCTAAAGCTGGTGAGCTCACAGGTTTGAAATCAAGTAATATAGTATGAACCGCAAGATTTAATAATGATTTGCATCCAGCAAATAAAATGATAGTAATCGTGTATACAGCCATGAGCACATAGTTGAGCTTAACTCGAGGGCCGGGTCCCCTATAGAGAATTCCGGGCGAGGTGCCTCCAAAATGCCTAATCAACATTCGTCTTCCCAAATATTAGTACGTCCGTTTACCCGGTTAGTGCTTGCTAACCTGAACGTGGAGGGTCAATCCTCTATGGTACCATATACTAATATTCACGCTACAACGTATTAACAACTATGCTGACGGAGGACTTTAAATGATTAGTGTGTAAAACTCATGTAGTATATAAAAGTTGTACTTGCATTCACATCTTAAAAATAAGCATTGTATCACACCCCTAAGTAAAACAGTAAAAAGAGGGGCTATGAGACTCACCTGAGTCTTGTGAGTTTAACTTAATAAACTTGAGTTGATTAGCCGAGAAATGAAGTCCAAAGACTTGTAACCTGAGGGTGTCCATGACACGCGATGGTTATAAACATGATTGGGTATCTCAAAAGATCACCCTTGTAGTTGTTACACAACTATATATATATATGTCCAAATTACTACGATTTGGTTGATTTGTTAAGTGTTTGAAAACGTGTACGGCCCGTTGGTGATTAATTGTAATAATAGTCCTGATGTTATCAGATTGATTTCGAAGTGTTATACTTGAAAAGTATATTCCATAATGTTTGAAAAGTTGTATCATATAAGCGTTTTGAAGTCATACAAGTTTGACACTTGGTGAGAAATGTGCTTACGGAATCTAAGTACGGGGGTCCGGGGGCAGCGCCCCTGGCGGGGTCCAAGGGATAAATTTCTACTATATTGCTTTGGTGAAAAACGCATCTGGGATCTGAATTCGGGTAAAATCGAGTGATAAATTTCGAGTCTCGACACTTAGTAAAAATCTGAGTTTTCTGTGTTTTGCGACACAATATGCGACACAAAAGTTTGTCATGTGACACAAGGGTTGTGTCGCATAGAAATGCGACACAATACCTATACGACACAAGGGTTGTGTCGTATAGATTCGAGATGCTGATTCAACAGCGACATAGTGATTGTGTCGTATGAAAATACGACATAAGATGCGACACAACATTGTGTCGTAAAGGGTACGACACAAAAGGATTTATACGACACTAGGTGCGACATAACAGGCAAAATACGACACTACATGCGACACAAGGCTTGTGTCGCATTGAAGAACACCAGCCCAGAAAGTCCGACTGTCGAGATTTTTCCGCCAAAAACCCAATTCAAACCCGTTTTTAAGCTATAAAATCGTGTTCTACACTTTGTAATGGACATATATAAGTTATATAAACAACTAACAAGTGAAAAATATTAGGAATCGAAAGGTTTCGGGATTTTGTCGGAAACTTACAAAGTGGCGAAATGGAAATCCGGAAAGATAGAAGTGTAGATCGTTGAGAGGTGGTCGTGAATCTCTAAAAATATTGATGATCCGAGTGCGTTTGATTGTGTTATTTGATGAATTAGATGGATGTTGGTGGTGGTTTGTTTGAGAGAAAAAGAAGAGAGGAGAGATAGAGAGAAATGAGAAATGAGAAAAGGAGGTGAATGGTGGAGGTTAAACCTCCTCCTTTTTCAGTCTTCGCCCCGCGCTCCGCGTGGTGTTCGTTTTCTCCGTCATTTAACGTTTTAACAAATATTTCGCGCGTTAATTATCCATTTTAAAATACGAATTTTGTTTAATGATTTAATTAAATTGTTTTACCAATTATCTAATAATTTAAAGATTTAAAATGTGATTTAAATAATTTGCGTATTTTGTTGTTAATTTGGTAAGTTTCAATTGTACGAAGTGGGACAACTTTGGGAATAAAATTTAAACAGTAGTTTGGACTCAGTAATGTTTTCAGATAATGTTTTACACTTAAATATAAATTGTGTCACCAACGTCCATATGTATGGAACCGAAATACATTCGATTTAAATTGCGTACGATTTAATCAAATCGCAAAGTTTGTATATATTCATCAATATATAATTCGATACATTAATTAGCCTAACACAGAACTAATTACATGTATTAACAGAGAATTAGGCACTAATTACTAGTCCTAATTTGACGAGTGTTACAACTTCGAAATTATAACATAGTCATGGTTGACTACTTCAAAAGCACTACTCGGCCATTGTTATGACCACTCTTCGAATCTACGATTTGACTAACCATAAATATCAGATAACGACACTACTAACAAGGAGATCGATGTAGTTAGAACTAACTCATCACTCAGAACCGATACGCCCAATTTCCTCTATTCCATCAGTGCTAAATTCTTCCGACTACTTTCACCACACGACTAGGGGAGCACAAACGCCCCGTAAACGCAAGGAAATCTTATCAAAACCTGGAGTGCTACCCCGACTACAAGACCAAGAATCGCCTTGTTGATTCCATAAAACACTCTTGTAATTCACCCGGATGTAACAATACCCGGCACGTTCTGTAAACCACGAATCGCATATATTAATTACATTTCGCCTTGATTTATAAATCTTACTATTTCGTATTGATTGATCGACCTATCGCAAGGTCACATGTTACCTCCTCTAAACGCAACCACGATGATCCTAAAATTTCATGCAAGGATCTCATTCACTGAGTATTCCCTTTCGATTCAATAATAGACCGCTATGAGAATGGACTAAATACCATAGAAGTAGAATACCACGGAACTCGTTTAGACAAAATGCACCTGGCATAGGGACGGGTTGCACAACTCCATGAGAAATCTTCAAGATCTCAACGAAACCGGAAATATCACCTATCTCTAGATGATGGAGACCAGCGACGAAGTCGCCACCTTACGACTAAGACTAGTGTGCAGAATAGAACTCACTTGAAACCAGTAAAAATTTCTCTAAGCATGCATAGTATGTGGGAAAACATTTCTCAACAATTTTTCATAAGATATTCCCCGAGGACCTTTCTCAAAGTAAATCTTTCAACAGCTTCTCACCGGACATCTACTCCGAACTTTCCACAACTACTAATTTTCAACGAATTTTTGTAAACAGAATTTCCAACGTGTGGTCAACGACTAGAATTTTTAACATATTGGTTAACCTTCAGTTTCAAATGAATTTTATCATTCAAGTTTTCAACAGATTTACGTCAGCAAGGATTTTTTTTTTTTAAAAACAAAAATTTCCCCACAAAATGTTTTATGAAATTTTCCAAAATCCATAAGTTACTAACAAAATTACCGAAATTACGATGATATTCTTTATTAGCCAAATGAAAACCATATATATGAACCAACACTTGATTCCTCGCTATGATCTAAACCCTAGTCCCACTTTGAAACTAGGACACAATTAACGGTACAAAATGGCAACACGCAATCTTACAAAGTCAGATCGAGACGGATTTTATAAGGACTAACCTCTCCTTCATTTGCAATATCACTGTTTTAGTAAACATTATTCCGTAGGCGATGAAAAGTCCCACTATAGACAGTTACGTGTCAGACGATGACCTATTCTATGAGGGACCGACGACATTCCCCCTACCTACTTACTTTGGACAACGATAACAACTTATACATTAGAACATCTGCGGGTCTTCTAACGATTTACATACTGAAGATACGTTCCAACGGTTTATATTGGATGTAATCCAACGATTCACTCACGTTATCACAACACATGGTTGGGGAGTTACCCGCCATACTCATACGAAACTTGTTACTTAATCATGTTTGATCACTTTCTTGACATATCCGACAAACGTTTTACGCATAACGTAAAACACATTATCTAATCATAACTTGAACACCCCTTTTGACTTTGGTGATCAACAATTACTCATACGCCTTGTTGGATCATGATTGATCACTATGCGATTTGACTACTGTTCGAACGATGGATTAGTCTTTATTGGACTACTAATTTAACAACAAAATGGTGAAGGATAGACCATTTTTACAAATTGATTCAGGCTAGTTAGCACAATTCAAATTTCACTTTAAGGTTGCGGATAAAACTTTTCTCTCTAGACATGACAATCAATCGAGATCGAAATACCTCCTCTCTCTTTTCTTTTCCAATATTATCTAAGAATTCCGTCAAATCATTGTTATGAGAAAACCTTGTTCATAGTTCCTCCAGTTTCCGATGGAACTCTAATCTAACAAGGGGAGGAAGGCAAAACGAAATTGAACATCTTACCGCGTAGAAAGTATAGGAAAAGAACCACACCACTCATGATCTCGAATTAGGAGCTGTCGTCTTTACACTCAAAATCTGGAGACACTATCTCTATGGCACTAAGTGCAAAATCTTTACCGATCACAAAAGTCTCCAGCACATCTTCGATCAAAACGATCTCAACATGAGGCAACGTCGCTGGGTTGAGTTGCTTACCGATTATGACTGCGAAATCAAATACCATCCGGGCAAAGCAAATGTTGTTGCTAATCCCCTAAGTCGAACAGAACGCACAAGACCACTTCGAGTTCGAGCCCTCAGCCTAACCATATACAATGACCTCATCATTCAGATTCTTACCGCTCAACTCAAAGCATTGAAACCCGAAAACATAAAAAATGAGGCCTTGTGCAACATGGAGAAACAATTTGAAATCAAACACAATGGGGTCAAATACTTCGCTAATCGAATCTGGTTGCCCAATTTTGGGAACCTACGAGACTTGAATGAAGCTCACAAGTCCAAATATTTTATACATCTTGGATCTGACAAAATGTATCATGGCATCAAAGAGTTGTATTGGTGGCCTAACATGAAAGCTGAAATCGCCACATAAGTCACCAAGTGCCTTACTTGTTCAAAAGTCAAAGCCGAATATCAGAAACCCTCCAGCCTTCTACAGCAACCGGAAAACCCTCAATGGAAATGGGAGCAGATTACCATGAATTTCATCACTAAACTCTCGAAAACACCGAGCGGTTGCGATACCATTTGGGTGATCGTCGATAGTCTCACCAAATCTGCTCATTTCCTCGCGATCAAAGAAACCGATAAAATGGAACGCCTCACATAAATCTATATGAAAGAGATTGTATCTCGACACGGCGTTCCCATCTTGATTATCTCCGATAGGGATAGTCGTTTCACATCTCGCTTTTGGCAATCACTTCAAAAATCATTGGGTACTCGTCTGAAAATATGTGTACTGCATATCATCCTCAAACCGACGGCCAAAGCGAACGAACCATACAAACACTAGAGAATATGCTAAGAGCCTGCGTAGTTAACTTCGGTGCAAACTAGGAATATCATTTACCATTGTGCGAATTCCCGTAAAACAACAGCTACCATACCAGTATTGGAGCTGTACCTTTTGAGGCACTGTATGGTCGTAAGTGCCGATCACCTGTCTGTTGGACCGAAGTGGGAGACAGCCAACTCACTGGTCCTGAAATCATTCACGAAACAACAGAGAAAATCCTTGGTATACAAAACCGGCTGAAAGCCGCACGTGATCATCAGAAAAGTTATGCTGACGTGAGACGCAAACATCTCGAGTTCCATATTGGGGATCGAGTACTCTTGAAAGTATCGCCTTGGAAAGGCATCATCCGTTTTGGAAAACGCGGGAAATTGAATCCCAGATACATTGGACCTTTTGAGATCCTTGAAAGGATAGGTCCAGTGGCATACCGATTGCAGCTACCACCCGAACTCAGTAGCGTGCATCCCACATTTCACATTTCTAATCTAAAGAAATGCCTGTCTGATGAGACACTCATTATTCCTCTCGACGAGATTCATATCGACGATAAACTTCACTTTGTCGAGACACTAGTGGAAATTATAGACCGTGAGGTCAAACAACTGAAACAAAGTCGTATTCCCATCGTTAAAGTCCGGTGGAATTCGCGGCGTGGTCCGGAATTCACTTGGGAACGGGAAGACCAAATGCGACTCAAGTATCCACATCTATTCACAGACTCCACTGCATCCACGACTCAAAGCTAAATTTCGAGACGAAATTCTCTTAACAAGGGGAGAATGTGACACCCGACAAATTATGTGACACCCGTCAAATTAGGACTAGTGATTAGTGCCTAATCAAGTTTTAATACATGTAATTAGTTCTGTGTTAGACTAATTAATGTATCGATTAATATATATTGTTGAATATATACAAGTATTGCGGTTTAATTTAAATCGTACAAGTTCAAATCGAATGTAATTCGGTCAATTAAATACGGACGTTGGTGAATAATTTAAGTAAATAATGTAACATTATTTAATAACTCTATTATATCCAAAATATTATTTTTATAATATTTCGTGTTCATTCCATATCGTACAAGCGAGGACAACGTGATTAAAATGTAAACGCGCAAATAAATGAAACAAGTTACATTTTATAACATAATTATTAAGTATTTGGTAAAATACTTCAATGAAAATGGAGTAGTCATTCGTATTTTAAATGTAAATTGAAAAGTATAAAATAATTATTTAACGTTTAACCAATCGGGAAAACGAACACCGCACGGAGCAACCAAGAGGACTGAAAAAGGGTGAGGTTCCACCTACACCCCACCCCTTTCCCCCTCTTTTTCTCATTCACCATCTATCACCATCTTCTTTCCTCTCTCTCTTTTCTCTCCAAAAAGCAAAAACCATCACCACCTCACAAAATTCACCAAATAACACCCTTAAACTCGTCGGATCATCAAGATTTTTGAAGAAAAGGAACCACCGCATCACGATCTACAATCCTATCTTTCCGGAATTTCATTTCGGCACCGCGTAAGTTTCCGACAAAAACCCGAAACCTCTCGTTTTCACTCATTTTTACATATTTATTGTTTATATACGTTCAAAATGTCCAAATATGGGTTGGGTAAAAGATTTGGACCGAATGGTCGCCGGAAAACTCGTTTTCGACACAAATTCTGGTCATCAGACCGCAACGTCGCATTTGGCCCAGACTTTGTGCGACGTCAGCTGCGACGTCGCAAAACACATCACGACGTCGCACATAGCGACATCAGCCACTACGTCGCCTTAATTGGCCGACGTCGCACTTAGCGACGCAAGCCCTTACGTTGCAGAAATCAACAACTTCGCATATAGCGACGCCACGCACAACGTCGCATTAAATTGCGAAAGTCGCACATAGCGACGCCATGCTCAACGTCGCAGTCAGGACCTGCGACGTCGCACCCAACGTCGCACAAACCAGAAAACACAGATTTTCACTAAGTGTCGAGACCCTAAATTTTATCACTTGATTTCACCCAATTTCAAGTCCAGATGCGTTTTTCACCAAAGCAATATAGCTCGACCCCAACCAGGGGCTCTGCCCCTTGGACCCGCCAGGGGCTACCGCCCCTTGGACCCCGCTACCAGGGGCGCTGCCCCCGGATCCCCGTCACTTAGAGTTAGTAACGGCTTCAAAGACACAATCAAAACACATTTTTCAAGTAAAACACCACGAAATCAAAATAATAATAGTTGAGATTATTATTACAAATCCGTCACCAACGGGCCGTACATATTTTCAAACATTCGAATCAATCAACCAAATCGTAGTAATTTGGACAAGTCAATCAACCAAATCGGGGTAATTTGGACAAACAACTGCAAGGGTAGTCTTTCGGGATGCCTAATCAATTAATAACCATCGCGTGTCATGGACACCCTCAGGTTACAAGTCTTCGGACGTCAATACAAGTCAAGCCAAATCAAGTTTATTTGTTTAAACGCTTCAAGACTCAGGTGAGTCTCATGGCTCCTATTTTACTGCTTTTCAATCAGGGGTGTGATATTATTGCTCGTTTTGTTTTACAAGTTGAACGCAAGTACAAATCAAATCAAATACTACATGTGTTTCAAGCTAATCAATTTAAAGCCCTCCATAGCATAGTCTTGTAATACGTAGTAGCGTGAATGTTAGTATATGATATCATATAGGATTGACAATCCTCGTCCGGGTTAGCACGCACTAACTGGTCAAACGGACGTATTAGCATTTGGGAAGACGAGTGTAGATTAGGCACTCGTAGGAGGCATTCAAGTTAGGTTTCCTTAATTGGACCTAACAACTCAAGTTAAGCTCAGACTATGTGCTCATGGCTGTATAACTTTTATTTTGCTTAATTGCATTTTAAATTCAATTATAAATCTTGCGGTTCATACAAATATGTGTTGACATACAAACCTGTGAGCTCACCAGCGTTTCGCTGACCCATTTTAGCATATATCACAGGTAACCAGCAGTAGGTTGGACTGCTCAATCAAGGCGATTTAGCTCGAGTCAGCATGCAAACAATCAGAGATTTAGCTGCATTATTATATTTTGTATAGATTAATTATGTACTTAAATCTCTCAATTTCAACCGAGCTAATGTAACAATATTTTTGATGTAAACTTTTGGTTTTATCAATACAAGTGTAAAACGACGCATATAGTGGTCGTTCATTATATCTTATGTGCTTTGTATATTGATTAGTAACACCAAAATTCGTGCTTCCACTAAACAGTAAATTCGGGGGTGTTACAAATTAGGACTAGTTATTAGTGCCTAATCATCTATTAATACATGTAATTAGTGCCATGTTAGGCTAATTATATGTATCATTATATATATTATTATATATATACACGTACGCGATTAAATTTAATCGTGCATTTTCATATCGGGTGAATCCCGATACATTAATATGGACGTTGGTGAACCCAAATTATTAAATAATATGAAATTATTTAATAAACATATGTATTTCAAAATATTATTTCGATAATATTTCATAAGTAAATCGTATCGTATCAAATAAATTATACGCGACAAAACGCGCGAAACGCGCCCGACAATCGAAAGAAAACCAAAATATATTTTATAAGTTTAAAACATATTACTCTGAATAAGAATTTCGTTTAAAATATCGTATTTTATATCGATAACACAAACGTACGAAATTAACATTACGCGATTTAACAATCGAAACACGAACACGGAAACCAATACCGAAACTATAACCAAACATTTTTATAAATGTTTGCAAGTAGTATTGAGTAATACTTCAAGTTAAAATATCAAAAATCAAACGTTATCTAAAACACGTACGAATAACGTATAAAACATAAACGAACGTTTAAATGACCAAGGAAACGAACACCGCACGGAGCGCAAATTTGAGGAACCAAAAATTGGGACCCACACCCTCATGTGTGGGCCCCATGGGCCAGTTTTATCCAGCCCCCAAACACAAACCCACCAAATATGGATCTTGTTTGTAGTTTGACCATAAGCCACCCAAAATCCCTCATTTCACTCATTCATCTCCCACCTCTCCGTCTCTCTAACATCTCTCTAAAAACACACACATATTCTCTCCCTCTCCTCTCTACATCACAGCATCATCAGCATCCTTGTTCATCATCTTTTACTTGAAGAAAAACGAAGAAGAAGCAAAGATGAACACAAAACCGAGCAAACCGTCTTTATCACCTCTCTAGATCACTTCTTTCTTTGTAAGAAACCTCTACTTTTTCACTAGTTTTACTTGCTTCATGTTTATATATATGTTAGCTTGCTCATATAACAAGTAAATGTCCAAATCATAAGCTTAAAAACATTTTTGGAACAAATACACATAAACACTAAATCTGTCCAGATTTTTGCTCCTACTTCCACGATTTTTAGAAAAATCATATCAAGATGAAAATGGACGTTTCTTAAGCCTAAAATGAAGTAAAAAAAGTAAGATTTCTAACAAAAAATTGTTTCATAACATTCCGACTCCGTTTAGTACACGGAAATAATTTTCTCCGACGAAGTGTCAAAGCTGTCTCGAATGACAGAAAACTGATCATTCTTCTCGGAGCCATATCTCGAGCTCTAGACTCAAAAATCCATGAGACCACTTGGAAAATCTTGGTAATTTTGTCATCTACAACTTTCGTTTAGAACACTTCTCCTAGAAATACACCGATTTTCTCAGAAAATTCGGATTAGGAACACAGGTCTGTTTTAGTCCGAGTTTAGACCTCTGATGCTTTGTGATTTTTTTAAAAATATCAAACAACCTCTAAAAGTCATAAAAAATTACAAGAAGTACTTAAGATATGTGGTAACATTGTGTAAAAATTTCGTAAAATTTCGATAACGTTTGCTTAGTCAAATAAAATTCACAAATTCAGACTGATTTTACTCCGAACTTTGACTTTCGGATTTTCAAGCCAAATTCGGAATTTCAAGCCAAATTCGGATTTTTGACTCCGAAAGTCAACTTTCGGAGTTGACTTTCGGATGAATAGTGTTTTGGCCCAAAACCTTGAATATTTACACTTTCGGACTTAAACGTAAGTATACATTCGGATAAAGAAAGTTCGGACTTAAATATGTAAATACGTTCGGACTCACTAACTTTCAGAACCATATATAATTTCGGACTTATATACTTTCGGAAACTCATATACATATATATATATATATATATATATATATATATATATATATATATATATATATATATATATATATATACCTTCGGAAATATTAAGTAAACATATACATACTTTAGTATACGAATATACTTTGATAAGCATACAAAACAACGTACACATAACATGAAATTATTACTAAAACCCACCAACGGGCCGTACATGTTTTCAAAAACACAAACAAACAAACTATTGGACATTACTAGTTGGATGAACAAGTAGCATAGGTGATCTTTTGAGATACCTACTTATTATATTAACCTTGCGCGTTGCAAACGCCCAGCAGGTTACAGTCTTCGGACGACATCTCATTGTACTACATCATACTTGCTTCATTGCAAACATACCAGACTCAGGTGAGTCTCATAGCCCCGCATTTTACAGTTTTTACTCCCTGGGTGGGAATAAATGCTCTACTTTGTTTTTCATGTGAACACGTGTACTAAACCTCGCTATATTCTGCATGAGCTGTTTTCTGATCATTTTAAAGTCCTCAACGATCATAGTTTGGTAATACTTTTGTAGCGTGAATGTTAGTGTATGGTACCATATAGGATTGACAATCCTCGTCCGGGTTAGTAAGCACTAACTGGTCAAACGGACGCATTATCATTTGTTCATACGAGTGTAGATTAGGCACTCGCAGGGAGGCACCCTCAATCAGGCACTTGATTGTTATCCTGACACCTTAGTTAAGCTCAGACTATGATCTCATTGCAGACATATACATTATTTGATTGATTTCAAATCATTATAGTAAATCTTGTGGTTCACACACTATACTTTACCATTATAAAAACCTGTAAGCTCACCAGCTTTTAGCTGACCTTTTAGCATGTATTCTCAGGTACTCAGCAGTAGTAGTTCTGCTCGCTCAGGAGGCCCATTAGCTCGAGTCTCATGCAACCATCAGGAGATTGTCATGCATTACTATATTTTGTAACGTAGTTATGCCATAGAATCTCTTACTTCAATTACGAGCTTTTGTAAACATTACAACTTTGTAAAAACTTTTACATTATGATAATGTAACTTGTAAACGATGCATATAGAGTCGTTCATTATACATCTTTGTGCTGTGATTTCCGGATTAATCGCGCCCCTACCCGAATCGCTTCTGCACCATAATTTGGGGGTGCGACAAAAACTTCCTTGTTTTGTTCCTAGGCACTGAATAATGATACTTAAAAAGACGTTCCAGACACCATCCATCATCTTCTTATGAATCGTGCTAAAGCATTTGACCCCATCAGCGCCAGTGGTAACAGAGACCTTCACCTTGGTGAGATCAATGATACCCTGTTTTGCTACTTCTTCAGAAGGTAGAGGGTCAAACGTTTCAAAAACATGAAACATGAAACAATGGTGTCGGCTTTGATTGAAATAATTTTTTTACCATTTTCAATATACCCAGTGATTACTGATACATCTTCCACTAGTGAATGTTTATACTTGTACCAGAATTCACAAAGCAGTTCTGGATATAATTTGCCTGGAGAACCAGTTAAAGCAGTGGAGATGTATTGGTTTTTAAAAAAGTTTATGATTTCCTCAAAACCCTTTTTGGCTACCAATCGAGCAATGTAATTGTTCTTAGGCACCAAAATGTTCAAGTTTTCATACACGCTATCTGATTTTAACGCTTTAAGCTCTGTTGTGGGAGTGAATGTGTAATCGAAAACTGTTTTCCCCATAGTTGATTAAAAAAATGTGATTAACAAATTATAATTTGGGAGTTTTGTTTAAAATTAGGGTTTTGATAGAAAAACAGAGTATCAATTTGAAAATTTGTTAAGGGTTGAAGAAAGTAATTGATATGTTGTTTATCGACTGTTTATGTACCCCAACTTTGTAATGATGCCAACCGGTGGACAACTGTAGATGACGATGGTAGTCGTATGGGTTTGAAAGGACGACATTAATGGCGATGGGTGATGGTGCGCCGTAAAAGCATTTTTGGAGGAGAGAGAATGTCAGAAAAAGTGCATTTTGAAATATTTTAATCACAGATATTTTGCAACTTGTTTATGACATAAAAACTCATCAGTTTTATTTAATGTTAATCATTTGTAACATATTTAATGGTGTACAAATAAATGTAACACATTAAATATGTCACAAACAATGTTTTATTGTAAACAAAAGGCATAATTTGTCTCACATATAGAGTATATATGCAATACTCACTGTAATTGTAATCTCGCTGATAAATCAGTTGGAGAGTTCAATACTTAAGTGAATATTATTTAAAATAATAGAAAATAACTTGTGTTATTTACCAATCACTGACTTTTATGTTTATATAAGTAAATATAAGTCATTCACTGTTATTCAAGTCTCGCTGATAAATCAGTTGGAGAATGGAATACTTGATTGTTTATATTTAAGTATATAAAAATAATAAACATATGAAAAATAAAAATGATATATGAAGCTATCACTGAGATGAATCAGTGATCACCCTATTTAATCATTAATATCTAACATACCCAATTCGCTGATGAGATTGAATTGCTTCTCATCTAAAGGTTTTGTAAATAGATCAGCGAGTTGGTAGTCAGTGGGTATAAAATGAAGTTCAATATCCCATTTCATTACATGATCTCTGATGAAGTGGTAGCGAACGTCAATGTGCTTTGTTCTGGAGTGCATCACTGGATTGTTATCTATCACTATAACAATTTGGCTATCACAATAGATGGGACCAGCATCAAACTTGAAACCATAGTCAGCGAGTTGATTTCGCATCCAAAGAATCTGAGCGGTGCATCCACTAGCAGCGACGTATTTTGCTTTAGCAGTGGATGTAGAAACAGAGTTTTGTTTCTTACTTTACCAGCTTACAAGTTCTTCACCCAGAAATTGACAGCTTCCAGAAGTGCTTTTGCTATCAAGTTTATAGTCAGCGTGATCAGAATCAGAATACCCTTTTAGTGAGAAGTTAGATCCAGCTGGATACCAGAGACCTAATCCCGGTGTACCTTTTAAATATCTGAATATTCTCTTTCCAGCGAGTAAATGAGATTCTTTTGGATCAGTTTGATATCTTGCACATAAATAGGTGGCATACATAATATCTGGTCTACTTGCAGTGAGATACAACAGTGACCCAATCATACCTCTATAAGCAGTGATGTTTGCAATCTGCAAACTTTTTTAACAAATCTTTGACATATTTTCCTTGATTGATAAAGATTCCAGTTTTAGATTGCTTGATTTGTAATCTAAGGAAAAATGTCAGCTTCCCCATCATGCTCATTTCATAGCCCTTAGTTATTAGATCAACAAAGTCTTTACACAATGCCTCATTAGTAGAACCAAATATTATGTCATCAACATATATTTGTACCAATATGACATCCTTCTTATTTCTCTTGATGAATAGTGTGCTATCAATTTTTCCACGTTCATAACCAGAGTTAACAAGATAGATTGACAGTGTGTCATACCAAGCTCTTGGAGCTTGCTTCAAACCATACAAGGCTTTGTCTAATTTATAGACATAGCCAGGATGTTTGGGATCAGTGAATCCAGGTGGTTGCTTCACATACACTTCTTCTTGTAGTTTTCCATTCAAGAATGCGCTCTTTACATCCATTTGAAAAACTTTGAACTTTCTATGAGCAACGTAGGCTAGAAAGATTCTGATGGCTTCAAGTCTGGCTACTGGTGCAAATGTTTCATCAAAATCAATGCCTTCTTGCTGGGAATATCCCTGAGCGATCAATCTTGCTTTATTTCTGACAACCACACCATCAACGCCCATTTTGTTTTTGAATACCCAGCGAGTACCTATCACTAATTTTCTGTAACAACCCCAAAATTAGGATCAATTTAAAATTTTCCTAATTACGTGATTATTACTTGTATATAATATGAAATAGGATTATATACGTTAATTACTTTATATATATATATGGATGGAATATATATATATACGCGTATACGATTCGTACATATCGTATGAAACTACAATTGTACAAACTTGCGGACATTGGTAAAACAACTATTAAATAATGTTAATTTATTTAATTACTTTAATTACCATTTTATATTATGTTTATAATATAACGGAAAAATGTACGTTTTAATTAAAACGTCACCGAACTCTCCGAAAACTCGACCAACCGACAAAACAAACTAAGTTATGATTTATAACTTGAAAACTTGTATTTTGATAAAATACTTCAACTAAATTATCGGATATTATTACGTATATTTAATCACGTATAAAAAGATTTTAACGTTTAAACAACCGGGGAAACGAACACCGCACGGAGCGCGTACGCGAGGAAACAAAATTGGTGAGATCCACACATGGTGGACCCCACCATGGGCCGGCCTAGGTGAGGGGGCATTAAGCCCTCACCCCTTTCTCCTTTCCCACACTCAAACACAAACACCACTGTAACACCCCCGAAATTCACTGTTTTGCGGAAGCATAGTTTGGGGTGTTACTAATCAAATATCACAGCACAAAGATAAAGCAAACGACATCTATATGCAACGTTTGTAAATTAGTTACATTCCATAGATATAATGTTTGAAAACTTAGTGTTTTCGTATACAAAATGTAGTTTCCCCTAGAGTCCACGCGTATAGCGGGAGATTCTATTACATAATCGTAATATACAAAAGATAATGCTAAGAATCTCCGTTAATGCAGTTGTGTTGAAATCATGCGACTCTAGCTAAAATCCTGGAGTAATCCTACTCCATCCGGGTACCTGAGAAAACATGCTAAAAAGTGTCAATCAAAAGGTTGGTGAATCTCACAGGTTTGTAAGTAATATCAGCTTTGAACACGAGATTTCATCAGTAATGCCCGCAGGCGTAAAATCAGCAATTTCAATCCAGAAATCGTAAACCAGTATTTGCAATCCCGCAAATGTAAGTAAGTAAGTTTATACCGTTTCCATGAGGCTCATAATCGAAGCTTAACCCGTAAGTAATAAGTTTGCTCTCGTGACATGCTCGTAAATGAGCAAGCATCAGTAACGAATAAGTAGTCACCCGTTTCTACGTGTAAATCAGTACGTGGCAGCGCTACTGCCCCGGGTGGGGAGGGTCATTTCCCTAATGGATCCATTAACTAGTGTTCGCGCTTAAGTCCATAACTAACGATATATGATGGAGAGACTTCTGTTTGTAAGTAAACTCATGCAATTTCGTTTGGTATAGTAAACAGTTTAGTACTTGTGTTCAAGAAAATCAGTAGCATGTATCTCCCCCAATAAGATAAAACAGTAAAAGTGGGGCCGTAAGACTCACCTGAGTCTTGTAGTAATCAGTTGCAATTAGCAAGTAGTAAGTAAAGCAAGTAGGTTCTCTGAACCCGTAACCTTCAAATGCCTAATCATATGAAGTTATGTAAGTATGCGTCTCACGAGACGTTTCGTTTAGATGTACACAACTAGTATATCCAGTGTTTGTCCGTATGTTAGTAATTGTTTGTTTGTTGGAAAACATGTTTGGCCCGTTGGTGACGGTTTGTAGCAAAAATTCTAAAATGTTGACTTTGCTACAGTAGGTTTGCTACAGTAGGTTTGCTACAGTACTGCTACAGTAAAATTTGACTTTTTTGTACAGTAACTTTGACTTTAAAATTCTGGTTTTCTGTGTTTTTGCGACACAATCTGCGACACTAAAGTTGTAATGCGACACAAAGGTTGTGTCGCATGAAGGATGCGACACAAGAGCCCTGCGACACAGTGGTTGTGTCGCAAAAAGCTTGCGATGCTAATTCAATAGCGACATAACGGTTGTGTCGTATAAAATACGACATAGTATGCGACATAGAGTGCGACACAATATTGTGTCGCAAAGATTACGACACTAAAGGATCAGTACGACACAAGGTGCGACACGAATGGGTTTATGCGACACAGTGTGCGACACAAGGCTTGTGTCGCACGTATGAACACCAGCCCAGAAACTTACGGGTTTCGAGAATTTTCGACCAAAAACGCAAATCTAACCCATTTTTGAGCTATAAAATCGTGTATTATTCATGTATTAGGTTATATCTAAGTTGTGTACACATCAAAACATTAAAACATTACACCAAATTGAATAGATCTAAGATTTTAGAAATTTCTTACTTTTGCAAATCGAGCTAAATGGAGGATGAAATGGTGAAAACGATCTTGATATTCTTGCTCCACTCGTGATGGTGATTCCGAATATGTAATTTTCGTGGTCGGGATTTGATTCCGAAAATTTGGTGTAGATTGGAGTTGAGAGAGTTTGGTTTGTGTGTGTTTTGTGATAATGAAAAAAATGAAAGAGAGAAGTGAGAATGGGGGTGGGGTTTGGCTGATCCAAAGAAGGAAGGAGGGGCAAGCGCTCCCTAAAACTCAGTATTTACTCCGTGTCCTAATCGTTTAATCCTTTGTTTATAGTATTTAACCAAACCGTTATATTTTAAAAATGTAACTGGAATATTTAAATAAAAATACTCTGAAATTAATAATAAAAACATTTGTCGCAATATTTAAATTATTAAGTCGCGTTTATTACGTTTTGTTGCGCTAGTTAAATTGTCGTCACAATAATATATAAACAATGCTCGTTCGGTTGCATATTTTATATAACAAAATGCGTTTTCATTATTTAAGTAAATTTTTTTGTCACCAACGTCCAAGTAAACTGTGTCGGACTCCGTCCGGTTAATTCGCACGATTTATCCAAATCGCGTAAGTACACACACATATATATAATTCACCTTATATATACATACAAATAGAGCCTGTAATTAGTCCTATTACATACTAATTACAACTAGTTACAAACAATTAGGCATAATTAATTACCCTAATTATGCAGGTGTTACATTCTCCCCTTGTTAAAGAAATTTCGTCCCGAAATTAGCTTGAGTGCACGGACGGTGCGTTATCTGGGAAGAGATGTGGGTATTTCTGTCGCATTTGGTCTTCCCGTTCCCAGGTGAACTCAGGGCCGCGCCTAGAATTCCACCTGACCTTTACGATGGGAATACGACTCTGTTTCAATCGTTTGACCTCACGGTCCATGATTTCCATAGGTTCCTCGACAAAATGAAGTTTATCATCGATTTGAATTTCGTCGAGCGGTATAATCAGTGTCTCGTCAGACAGACATTTCTTCAAGTTAGAAATGTGGAATGTGTTGTGTACGCTGCTAAGTTCAGCAGGAAGTTGCAGGCGATATGCCACTGGACCAATCCTTTCAAGGATTTCGAATGGTCCGATGTATCTAGGATTTAGTTTGCCTCGTTTTCCGAATCGAATAACACCTTTCCACGGTGCCACTTTGAGAAGTACCTTGTCCCCTACCTGGAACTCAAGGTGTTTGCGTCTCACGTCAGCATAGCTTTTCTGACGATCACGTGCGGCTTTCAGCCGGTTTTGAATACTAACGATTTTCTCAGTAGTTTCTTGAATGATATCTGGACCCGTGAGTTGGGAATCTCCTAACTCAGTCCAACAGATCGGTGATCGGCACTTACGCCCGTAAAGTGCCTCGAAGGGTGCAGCCTTTATGCTGGTATGGTAACTGTTGTTGTACGAGAACTCGCACAACGGTAAGTGATTTTCCCAAGAAGTACCGAAGTCAACTACGCAGGCTCGTAGCATATCCTCCAGTGTTTGAATAGTTCGCTCGCTTTGGCCATCGGTTTGCGGGTGATAAGCAGTACTCATATCTAGACGAGTACCAAGAGATTTCTGTAGTGATTGCCAAAAGTTAGAAGTAAAACGGCTGTCCCTATCTGAGATGATCGAGATAGGTACACCGTGTCGCGAGACGATTTCCTTGACGTAGATGCGAGTCAGACGCTCCATCTTGTCGGTTTCCTTGATGGCCAGAAAATGAGCAGATTTCGTGAGACAGTCCACGATCACCCAAATGGTATCGCAACCACTCGAAGTTTTTGGTAGTTTGGTAATGAAGTCCATGGAAATCTGTTCCCATTTCCATCGAGGAATTTCAGGTTGTTGGAGCAACCCCGAGGGTCTTTGGTGTTCGGCCTTGACTTTGGAACAGGTTAGGCATTTACTGACGTATAGGGCGATGTCAGCTTTCATGTTAGGCCACCAATACAACCCTTTGACGTCGTGATACATCTTGTCAGAACCAGGATGTATAGAGTATCGAGATTTGTGAGCTTCAGCCATCACCAAATCTCGCAAGTTTCCGAATTTGGGTAACCACACCCGGTTAGAGAAGTATCGAGTTCCATCAGGTTTGATTTCGAATTGTTTATCCAAGCCTCGCAAGGCTTCATTTTTCAAGTTTTCATCGTTGAGTGCTTCAAGTTGAGCGGTAAGGATTTGAGCAGGAAGCTCGTTACGAATTGTCATAGAAAGTGCTCGGACTCGAAGGGGTTTCACTCGTTCTTTTCGGCTTAAGGCATCGGCAACTACGTTAGCCTTGCCCGGATGGTATTTGATCTCGCAGTCGTAGTCACTAAGTAACTCAACCCAGCGACGTTGTCTCATGTTTAGATCTTTCTGATCGAATATGTGTTGGAGACTTTTGTGATCAGTGAAGATAGTGCTTTTCGTACCGTAGAGATAATGCCTCCAGATTTTCAATGCGAATACCACAGCACCTAACTCGAGGTCGTGGGTCGTATAGTTTTTCTCGTGAATTTTTAGTTGTCGTGAGGCATAGGCAATGACTTTTTCTCGTTGCATCAACACACAACCAAGTCCTTGGTGTGAGGCATCGCAGTAAACTACGAAATCGTCGGTGCCTTCGGGTAAGGACAAGATTGGTGCACTGCAAAGTTTGTTTTTCAATAGCTGGAAAGCTGACTCTTGTTTATCAGTCCAATCGAACTTTTTATCTTTCTGAGTCAGTGTGGTTAGGGGAACAGCTATTCTTGAAAAGTTTTCGATGAATCGGCGATAATAACCAGCAAGACCTAAGAATTGTCTCACTTCGGTTGGAGTGGTCGGTGACTCCCAGCCCTTGATTGCTTCAATCTTGGCGGGATCAACATGAATTCCTTGGCTGTCAATCACGTGCCCGAGGAATTGAACGGTTCGAATCCAGAATTCACACTTAGAGAATTTTGCATATAACTCTTCGTGTTTCAGAAGTACTAGAATGGTTTTCAGATGTTGAGCATGTTCCTGCTCGTTGCGAGAGTAAATCAGGATATCATCGATGAACACAATGACGAATTTGTCAAGATATGGTTTGCACACCCGATTCATAAGGTCCATGAATACGGCCGGTGCGTTAGTCAACCCGAATGGCATCACTTGGAATTCGTAATGCCCATAACGAGTTCGGAAAGCTGTCTTTGGGATATCATTGTCACGGACTCGGAGTTGATGATAACCCGACCGTAGATCAATCTTTGAGTAAACACTCGATCCCTGGAGTTGGTCAAACAGATCATCAATTCTAGGAAGTGGGTACCGATTCTTTATGGTTAGCTTATTCAGCTCTCGGTAGTCGATACACATGCGGAAAGATCCATCTTTCTTTTTCACGAATAAGACCGGAGCTCCCCAAGGCGAGGAACTTGGTCGAATGAATCCTCTGTCCAGGAGTTCCTGTAGTTGGTTAGACAACTCCTGCATTTCGGATGGTGCTAAACGGTAAGGGGCTCGTGCCACGGGTGCAGCTCCGGGCACAAGTTCGATTTGAAATTCAACTTGTCTAGGTGGCGGAAGTCCGGGCAAGTCTTCAGGAAAGACTTCCGGAAAATCCCGCACGATCGGAACATCCTCAAGTCGCTTCTCCTCCGACTTCTTCTCCGTTACATGTGCGAGGATGGCTTGATACCCTTTTCGTAGATATTTTCTCGTTTTCAGACAGGATACAATATTCAGATTCCGTCTACCGGTCTCCCCTTGTAGGACTAAGGTTCCACCGGAGACAAGAGGTATGCGAACGAGTTTGTCATGACAGATGATTTCAGCTCGGTGCCTGGATAACCAATCCATACCGACAATAATATCGAAGCTGCCGATCTCGACAGGGATTAAATCAATGGGAAATATTTCGTTCGTGAGGTTAAGTGTACAGTTGTGTATGATATTATCAGTCTCAATCAGTTTGCCGTTAGCTAATTCAACAATGTATTTAGCATCTAAGGCAGTGGGAGTAATATCAAGTAAAGGGCTAAATTTCTCAGAAATGAAGCTTCTATCGGCACCGGTATCAAATAACACAGAAGCAGTAAGGTCGTTGAGTAGGAACGTACCCGTCACGACGTTTCGGGTCTTGTCTGGCTTCCCCAGCCTTGATAACGAAAGCTCTACCGCGAGCAGGGTTGTTGTTGTTTTCAGCTTTGGGCAATCCTTCTTGAAGTGCCCTGAATTTCCGCACCCAAAGCAGGCCTTTGGTGCATTAGTGTTGGGGGTAAAAATGTTGGTTCGGCAATCCTTGGCTAGATGCCCGAACCGTTTGCAGTTGGAGCAAGGGTAAGAACCGTCATGATGGCGGCTGCATTTGGAACAGTAAGGCTTGTTCCCGCTGTACCCTTTCTTTTCCGAAGTCCCCGATGAATAAGCCTTAATGTACTCAGGCTTTTTGTTGGAGGTTTGGTTGGATGAGTTGGGGTTACCTTCCCACTTGCGTTTGTTGTTTGCAGATGGGGTTGAAGTTGTGCCACGGCGGACAGAATTTGCCTTTAGTTCATGGGCCATACGGATGGCGCTCTGTATAGAACCTGGTTTGGATGAAGTCACCAGGTCCTGTAGTCTCTCGGGAAGTCCATCAACGAATTTCTCGATCCTCTTGTACTCAGGATCGACCATGGTTGGGCACAGAAGTGCCAGTTGGTGGAAACGGTTGGTGTATCCGGTGATATCATCACCCTGCATCTTGTGGTTCCAGAATTCCATTTCCAGTTGTTTCAATTCATCCCTGGGGCAGTACTCGCCCCTCAACATTTCCTTCAACTCCTCCCACGGGAGTTGGTAAGCAGTAGCAACACTCACAGTCTGGGCATAAGTGTTCCACCAGGTGAGTGCGGTGTCAGTAAAAGTACTAACGGAGAACTTAACCTTATCTCCCTCCGCACAGTTGCAGATCAGAAATACAGACTCAACTTTCTCGATCCAGCGTACTAGACCGATAGCTCCCTCGGTACCTGCAAAGTTTAGAGGTTTGCAGTTCTGGAAGTCCTTGTAAGAACAAGGTTTAGCAGCAGAGGTTTCAGCAGCATCGCTGTTCCTCGTGGAACTTGGTGGAGTATTCCGAGCCAAGGCTTCAGTAACAGCCTGGGTTATAAGGGAGGTAATCTGGGCATCTGTGTATGGTCTTGTCTTTGGCGGCATGATTCTTCAATAAAAGAAATGAAGATACATGAGATTTTGTAGGAATTTGTAATTGTCACAGATGTACATGTATAAAAGCAGTAATACATAACATCAACATGGAAAAATGACAATTATTATGAGTTGAAATATCAAGGAATATTTGATGGATAATGCGAGTTCAAAGGTTACATCCTACAGAGATATTACAAAAGGTGTCGGGAATTGTTACATCCGACTAGTTTATAGAATAGCGCTAGATAGTCGTTAGATTACGAGACAAAGACTACACTAGTCTTAATGTAGATTAATCTGTTCCATCAGCGCGACAAGGCGGTCCACGGTTTCTGCTAGTCTGTTAGTTTGCCTGGCGTTGTCTTCCACCAAGGCCAGTCGTTGTGCTAGTGCACGAGAGCGATCCTCAGTCTCCTGTGAACGTTGTTCACATTCCTCTAGTCGGTTTCTTACAAGTTCATCCGCACCTAATTCGGCGGTCATGGAATCCTGAATTATGCTTACAGAGAGGTTGGTATCCTCTTGTTCTCGCTGGAGTTGGGATATGTGATCAAGTGCCTGGCGAAGCAGGTAGGTCATTCGGAGTTGTTCCCGTTCAAGACTTTCGAGTCTTTGCTCCTGAAGGCGGAATTGGGTAGCCAATACTGGCAACGTGAGATGTGCCGAGTTCTGAGAGTTATATACCGGATAAGGGCTGTTTCGAGGCGACCTTGTGTTCCTCCTGGCTACTCGTGGGTTCCGTGACCCATGTGAGTGAGAGTGTGACGGATTAGGTGGTGTGTTTGCCATTCCTGTGGCAGAGTGTAAGTAAGACGAGGCTAACATATATATACATATATCATATCCAGCCTAGTGTCTAGCACGTATCAAGTAATGGTCCGGTTCTCTCGTGGTCAGAGTCAACTAATGTATCCCCGTTCAACATAATTATTTCAGACCTTACACCATCTTTCCTTAATTGTACATAGTTGATCAGGCTATGTTAAATTAAAGTTGTATGCTGTGATTCCTGAACCAGTCATGTCTAATAAGAGAATACTGCCTAACGGTCATAGTCTAGGCCCACTAAATGCAACCTAGTTCACTATAACCTTAGGCTCTGATACCAATCTGTAACACCCCCGAAATTCACTGTTTTGCGAAAGCATAGTTTGGGGTGTTACTAATCAAATATCACAGCACAAAGATAAAGCAAACGACATCTATATGCAACGTTTGTAAATTAGTTACATTCCATAGATATAATGTTTGAAAACTTAGTGTTTTCGTATACAAAATGTAGTTTCCCCTAGAGTCCACGCGTATAGCGGGAGATTCTATTACATAATCGTAATATACAAAAGATAATGCTAAGAATCTCCGTTAATGCAGTTGTGTTGAAATCATGCGACTCTAGCTAAAATCCTGGAGTAATCCTACTCCATCCGGGTACCTGAGAAAACATGCTAAAAAGTGTCAACCAAAAGGTTGGTGAATCTCACAGGTTTGTAAGTAATATCAGCTTTGAACACGAGATTTCATCAGTAATGCCCGCAGGCGTAAAATCAGCAATTTCAATCCAGAAATCGTAAACCAGTATTTGCAATCCCGCAAATGTAAGTAAGTAAGTTTATACCGTTTCCATGAGGCTCATAATCGAAGCTTAACCCGTAAGTAATAAGTTTGCTCCCGTGACATGCTCGTAAATGAGCAAGCATCAGTAACGAATAAGTAGTCACCCGTTTCTACGTGTAAATCAGTACGTGGCAGCGCTACTGCCCCGGGTGGGGAGGGTCATTTCCCTAATGGATCCATTAACTAGTGTTCGCGCTTAAGTCCATAACTAACGATATATGATGGAGAGACTTCTGTTTGTAAGTAAACTCATGCAATTTCGTTTGGTATAGTAAACAGTTTAGTACTTGTGTTCAAGAAAATCAGTAGCATGTATCTCCCCCAATAAGATAAAACAGTAAAAGTGGGGCCGTAAGACTCACCTGAGTCTTGTAGTAATCAGTTGCAATTAGCAAGTAGTAAGTAAAGCAAGTAGGTTCTCTGAACCCGTAACCTTCAAATGCCTAATCATATGAAGTTATGTAAGTATGCGTCTCACGAGACGTTTCGTTTAGATGTACACAACTAGTATATCCAGTGTTTGTCCGTATGTTAGTAATTGTTTGTTTGTTGGAAAACATGTTTGGCCCGTTGGTGACGGTTTGTAGCAAAAATTCTAAAATGTTGACTTTGCTACAGTAGGTTTGCTACAGTACTGCTACAGTAAAATTTGACTTTTTTGTACAGTAACTTTGACTTTAAAATTCTGGTTTTCTGTGTTTTTGCGACACAATCTGCGACACTAAAGTTGTAATGCGACACAAAGGTTGTGTCGCATGAAGGATGCGACACAAGAGCCCTGCGACACAGTGGTTGTGTCGCAAAAAGCTTGCGATGCTAATTCAATAGCGACATAACGGTTGTGTCGTATAAAATACGACATAGTATGCGACATAGAGTGCGACACAATATTGTGTCGCAAAGATTACGACACTAAAGGATCAGTACGACACAAGGTGCGACACGAATGGGTTTATGCGACACAGTGTGCGACACAAGGCTTGTGTCGCACGTATGAACACCAGCCCAGAAACTTACGGGTTTCGAGAATTTTCGACCAAAAACGCAAATCTAACCCATTTTTGAGCTATAAAATCGTGTATTATTCATGTATTAGGTTATATCTAAGTTGTGTACACATCAAAACATTAAAACATTACACCAAATTGAATAGATCTAAGATTTTAGAAATTTCTTACTTTTGCAAATCGAGCTAAATGGAGGATGAAATGGTGAAAACGATCTTGATATTCTTGCTCCACTCGTGATGGTGATTCCGAATATGTAATTTTCGTGGTCGGGATTTGATTCCGAAAATTTGGTGTAGATTGGAGTTGAGAGAGTTTGGTTTGTGTGTGTTTTGTGATAATGAAAAAAATGAAAGAGAGAAGTGAGAATGGGGGTGGGGTTTGGCTGATCCAAAGAAGGAAGGAGGGGCAAGCGCTCCCTAAAACTCAGTATTTACTCCGTGTCCTAATCGTTTAATCCTTTGTTTATAGTATTTAACCAAACCGTTATATTTTAAAAATGTAACTGGAATATTTAAATAAAAATACTCTGAAATTAATAATAAAAACATTTGTCGCAATATTTAAATTATTAAGTCGCGTTTATTACGTTTTGTTGCGCTAGTTAAATTGTCGTCACAATAATATATAAACAATGCTCGTTCGGTTGCGTATTTTATATAACAAAATACGTTTTCATTATTTAAGTAAATTTTTTTGTCACCAACGTCCAAGTAAACTGTGTCGGACTCCGTCCGGTTAATTCGCACGATTTATCCAAATCGCGTAAGTACACACACATATATATAATTCACCTTATATATACATACAAATAGAGCCTGTAATTAGTCCTATTACATACTAATTACAACTAGTTACAAACAATTAGGCATAATTAATTACCCTAATTATGCAGGTGTTACAACCACTCCCTCCATTATTCTCTCTCTCTCCCTCTACGGTTTCTCTCTCTCTCTCTAAAACCCACACTAAAACACCCTAAAAACACCATTAAAACACCTCGGAGGCTAGGCTCGGTTTGGAGAAAAGTGATCACGAGAACGAGGGCTACAAACCTATCTTTTCGGATTTTCGTTTCGACAACTTTGTAAGTTTTCCGGCGACCCGAAACTTTTCCGATTACATTTATTTTGCTAGATTATCGTTTCCCTAACTTAGTAATGTCCAAATATGTAATTTAAACTCGTTTTTGAACACGTTAACGTAAATGTCGGTTTTGGTCATTTTAAAGAAAACGACACCACAAACATTAAAAACGACTACCAATAGTTACTATGAACTCATTATAACATGTTAAAACTAGTATAAAAGTTCTAGACCCAACGGAAACCGGAAAATACGTTTTCGGAAACTTAAATTCCGAACAGACCTCTTGTGTCGCATCGGACCAAAATTCTGTGCGACACAACACTATGTCGCATGTTATGTCACACGTTATGTCGCAATGTATGCGACACAACGCTTACGTCGCACTATATGTCGTATCACCTGCGACACAAAATTTACTTATCGCTTGATTGCGACACAACGACTATGTCGTATCGTTGTGTCGTACCCATGTCTGCGACACAACCATTGTGTCGCATAAACACTAAATCAGAAACAAATCCATACGACACAGACCTTATGTCGCATACGGTCTGCGACATAAGCCTTGTGTCGCAGAAAGCCCAGATCAGAAAACAAAATATACTCTAAGTGTTAGAATCACTTTTCAACTACTAAATCAAATACGATGCTACTTATACCTGAAAATACTATACTTTTGAAAGTATACAACAACACTTGAATACGTGCAAGACTGTACAAAACTAACGTGAGATTTCACTCACACACGCGTACGAGATTACACTTGGAAATACTTAGGAGATTACACTCCAACGAACTTACACTTGTACATTACACGGGATTACATCCGATACGAACTTACAAGTTCACTCACTAGTTACGTGCTGGATTACACGTTAACTGATACGAACATACACTCGAATACTTACGAGGTTTCACTCGTACCCTTTGGGGTTTAAGCCCATTGGAACTTACGCAAACGATGCATGTTGTAATACAAACAAACGATCTTACGAGTATACTTTACAACTGTACAACTACTATGAATACATAATAATAATGGATGGAATTATTATTATACACTGATAACAAACAGACCGTACAACTTTTATACAAACTACGATTTACAAACGAATACAAACGTACAAACAAACTAACGGACATTAACTAGTTTGGGAACAACTAGCATGGATACTTTACAAGTATTCCATTTACTTACTAAACCTTATGCGTATTAGGACGCTAAGGGTTGCTAGTTCGGGATACTACTTGCTTACTTACTGCATTATCTGCCAGACTCAGGTGAGTCTTACAGCCCCTACTTTACTGTTTTTACTCAGGGGTGAGATGCATTACTGTTTTACATGAACACACAAAACTTACTTGCTGCCATGATTTACTTACTGTATGAGATTACGGATACGCCAATTGCATGAGTTTACGACTAATCCAATGAAATCCTCCTTAATCATAGTTGTTAGTTATGTGATAAGCGCGAGTTTTAGTATATGGATCCATATGGGACTGACAATCCCCGCCCGGGGTAGCACGCACTACCACGAACCGTTACTGTAGAAACGGGCGTTTCTTACTCGTTCCGTATGAATGTTTTGGATTACATTCATGAGGGGGTACCTATAATTACTGTACGTTAAGCTTCAACTATGGTGGCTCATGGCAATTGTATCAAACGGTTAGCATAACCTGCAACCACCCACTTATTAAAACTTAAGTAAACGATGAGCATAACCTGTGATCGTTACTTACTGGCTGGCTATGATTTACAAATACTACTTGTGTGTTCAACTGTTTACTTACTTACAAACCTGTGAGATTCACCAACCTTTTTGGTTGACCGTTTTAGTAATGCTTCTCAGGTACACAGCATCAGTAGGGATGCCCAGCAGGATAAGCTTACTTAGCTCGAGTCGCATGCATTTACAAGCTTGGAGATTTTATTACATTACTTTTGTACTAGTTGTTATGTATTAGAATCTCTAGGAAATTCACTTGAACTCGAGCTTGTATTTTGAAACTATTTATGTATTAATGTAATAACTTTTCGAACGTCTCATTTAGAGTCGTTCACTGTATCCTTTGTGCTTGTGATTATTGATTAGTAACACCCAAAACGTCGCTTCCGCAAACTGTTAAATTTGGGGGTGTTACAGATTGGTATCAGAGCCTAAGGTTATAGTGAACTAGGTTGCATTTAGTGGGCCTAGACTATGACCGTTAGGCAGTATTCCCCATTAAGTATAACTGGTTCAGGAATTACAGCATACAAGTTTAATTTAACATAGCCTGATCAACTATGTACAATTAAATGAAGATGATGTGAGTTCTGAAAGGGGTTATGTTGAACCGGAATGCATTAGTTGACTCTGACCTCGAGAGAACCGGGACTTTTACGTGATTGTGCTAGACACGAACTAGGCGGTTATGTGATATATATATATATATATATATATATATATATATATATATATATATACATAGGCCTCTTTCCCCGATACTATACTCACTCTCGACTACTACGAAATTAATATTCCTTAACATTTCATCGAACAAACGACAACTCGATTCTCGTCGTTCTGTCCTTATTTAATTTTTATAAAGTCACGATTACCGACATACGTCCGAAGATCTCCACACCATTATGACCGACAACCATAGTTACTCGAACATCCTTCGATATGAAGATCGAGACCTTGTTTTCATTTACTATTCCTACCAAATTCTATGTTCATAATATTCTACAATGTACTCTACTGTACCGTTAGGTGTAACCTAAAAAAAAAAAAAAAAAAAAAAAAAAAAAAACCATTTTTACTCAATTTTTGTCAGACTTCAAATTATACAACCGATTTTTATTATCAAAATTTTATAACAAATGTATCTTTATCAAACATGTTACAAAATTTCTCACAAAAATGTTTTCATAAAATTTTCAAAAACTTCAAAAACCGTATAAACTTATTCATAGTACATAATTTTAAACAACCTTTAAAACCTTGGCGTAATTTCTCTGAACTTACTAAATCATCACAATCATAATCCTTGTTCAAACCTTCACATGTTCTTTATTTATTGTTTCAAGGAACATGCCTCCTCGACGGCAAATCACTCTTACTGAAGCCGAAGTAGCGGGTATTATTGCCCGTAGTGTGGCTCAAGCTCTAGCTGTCCGAGCAACCAATCCTGGTAGCGAAGATACGGCTAACAATACACCTCCACCCAAAACCTGCACCTACAAAGACTTCCAAAACTGCAAACCATTGAGCTTTGCAGGTACTGAAGGAGCGATTGGTCTGATTCGCTGGACCGAGAAAATCGAATCCGTGTTCCTCATCTGCAACTGCAAGGAAGAGGATAAAGTTAAGTTCGCCGCCAGTACCTTTTCTGACACCGCCCTTACCTGGTGGAACACTTATGCTCAGACTGTGAGCGTTGCCGATGCTTACAAACTACAGTGGGATGAACTGAAGAATATGCTGAGGGGCGAGTACTGCCCAAGAGATGAGCTGAAACAATTGGAAGTGGAATTCTGGAATCACAAGATGCAGGGTGACGACATCACCGGTTACACCAACCGCTTTCACCAGCTGGCACTTCTGTGCCCATCCATGGTTGATCCCGAATACAAAAGGATCGAAAAGTATGTTGATGGACTTCCCGAGCGACTACAAGACTTAGTTACTTCGTCCAAACCGGGAACCATTCAGAGCGCCATTCGTATGGCTCATGAGTTAACGGCCAATTCTGTCCGCCGTGGTTCGACTTCAACCCCGCCTGCGAATAACAAACGTAAATGGGAAGTAAGTCCCCACTCATCCAACTCTACCTCCGACAAGAAACTTGCAATTGTCAATACAAATGACTCGAAGGCTTACAAGGGGAGCAAGCCTTACTGCTCCAAATGTAGCCGCCATCATAACGGCTCCTGTCCCTGCACTAAGTGCAAGAAATTCGGGCACCTGGCCCAAGACTGCCGAACCAACCCCACTGGTACTGATACTTCTGCACCCAAAACCTGCTATGAGTGCAACGGTACCGGGCATTTCAGGAAGGATTGCCCAAAGCTGAAACCCCGCACCAACAATACAAGGAGTAGAGCTTATGTAATCAATGCTAGGGAAGATGACCCGAACCCGAGACTCTGTGATTTACTCAACCCGGGTACGCTTATTCTTTGACCACCCGAATCTGTTTTCTCATAAATCTCTCGCTTAATGATTTATGTATAACTGTATTTTATTCTGTGTGTTTTCTTTGATCCTAAGTACACAATAGGATTAGGAAACGACCGACTACTTAAACCCCGACAACGCAATTTGCCTTACACTTTAGATACAGTAACTAAACTCCCTTCCCAATTATCTCACACTGGTTGAGACCGGGAACTCGTATACTATTCGTTAATTTAAACAGATAAATTAATATAACTTCACTTACTTGAGGCAAATTCTTAAATATAACACTTATTTCGTAGGAAATGACAACTCACTCCGTCAACAACCCTACACTGCAAAATGAACTGCTCAGTGAGGAACCGAAGATGTTTCCTTACCTCCTCGAACTCGAGTGTGATACAGAACACTCCGCTGAATCAGCAGCAGCACCTGCCTCTCCTGCTGCTCTAACTGCTGCAAAAGCATCAGTTGATGAAACCTTGACTACTGAATCAGTCAACCACCTTAACCAAACTATTGAATCGCTGCGTAAACAACTGACTGAAGCACGGGAAGACATTGATGACCTACGACGAATTGCTTTCCAAAATGACATACGTATACGTGAGTACGAGCTACGTTTGATAGCTTTAGAAAACCCTACTTCACCACCAACTTCACAAAGTACTCCTACTGAAGAGGATACCGACACTGACTGTACGTCACCCCCAGCAAAAAGGGTGAAGATTACTCCCTCCAACTCTTCAGGAAATTACTTGGGAAAGAAACCTTTCTGTTCCCGATGCACTCGGCATCATGAAGGACCGTGTACCATACCCACCGGTCGATGCAAATCCTACCCTAAAAGTACGAATCCTCCTAAGGTGAAACTCTGCTTCAACTGTGGGAGTGCTGGCCATCTCAAGGCCCAATGCCCACTACCATCAGGCAACAAAATTTAGGGTACGTTACCACCTGACAACTACTTGATCTCAAACGCTGTAGGACCTACCCTACTACTGTAGGCTACTAGTACACAATTGTAGCTACTTGACTAGTATAGAACTACCGATTACTACTTCGAACAAATTTCGGGACGAAATTTTATTAATAAGGGGAGAATGTAACAACCCCAAAATTAGGATCAATTTAAAATTTTCCTAATTACGTGATTATTACTTGTATATAATATGAAATAGGATTATATACGTTAATTACTTTATATATATATATGGATGGAATATATATATATACGCGTATACGATTCGTACATATCGTATGAAACTACAATTGTACAAACTTGCGGACATTGGTAAAACAACTATTAAATAATGTTAATTTATTTAATTACTTTAATTACCATTTTATATTATGTTTATAATATAACGGAAAAATGTACGTTTTAATTAAAACGTCACCGAACTCTCCGAAAACTCGACTAACCGACAAAACAAACTAAGTTATGATTTATAACTTGAAAACTTGTATTTTGATAAAATACTTCAACTAAATTATCGGATATTATTACGTATATTTAATCACGTATAAAAAGATTTTAACGTTTAAACAACCGGGGAAACGAACACCGCACGGAGCGCGTACGCGAGGAAACAAAATTGGTGAGATCCACACATGGTGGACCCCACCATGGGCCGGCCTAGGTGAGGGGGCATTAAGCCCTCACCCCTTTCTCCTTTCCCACACTCAAACACAAACACCACTCCCTCCATTATTCTCTCTCTCTCCCTCTACGGTTTCTCTCTCTCTCTCTAAAACCCACACTAAAACACCCTAAAAACACCATTAAAACACCTCGGAGGCTAGGCTCGGTTTGGAGAAAAGTGATCACGAGAACGAGGGCTACAAACCTATCTTTTCGGATTTTCGTTTCGACAACTTTGTAAGTTTTCCGGCGACCCGAAACTTTTCCGATTACATTTATTTTGCTAGATTATCGTTTCCCTAACTTAGTAATGTCCAAATATGTAATTTAAACTCGTTTTTGAACACGTTAACGTAAATGTCGGTTTTGGTCATTTTAAAGAAAACGACACCACAAACATTAAAAACGACTACCAATAGTTACTATGAACTCATTATAACATGTTAAAACTAGTATAAAAGTTCTAGACCCAACGGAAACCGGAAAATACGTTTTCGGAAACTTAAATTCCGAACAGACCTCTTGTGTCGCATCGGACCAAAATTCTGTGCGACACAACACTATGTCGCATGTTATGTCACACGTTATGTCGCAATGTATGCGACACAACGCTTACGTCGCACTATATGTCGTATCACATGCGACACAAAATTTACTTATCGCTTGATTGCGACACAACGACTATGTCGTATCGTTGTGTCGTACCCATGTCTGCGACACAACCATTGTGTCGCATAAACACTAAATCAGAAACAAATCCATACGACACAGACCTTATGTCGCATACGGTCTGCGACACAAGCCTTGTGTCGCAGAAAGCCCAGATCAGAAAACAAAATATACTCTAAGTGTTAGAATCACTTTTCAACTACTAAATCAAATACGATGCTACTTATACCTGAAAATACTATACTTTTGAAAGTATACAACAACACTTGAATACGTGCAAGACTGTACAAAACTAACGTGAGATTTCACTCACACACGCGTACGAGATTACACTTGGAAATACTTAGGAGATTACACTCCAACGAACTTACACTTGTACATTACACGGGATTACATCCGATACGAACTTACAAGTTCACTCACTAGTTACGTGCTGGATTACACGTTAACTGATACGAACATACACTCGAATACTTACGAGGTTTCACTCGTACCCTTTGGGGTTTAAGCCCATTGGAACTTACGCAAACGATGCATGTTGTAATACAAACAAACGATCTTACGAGTATACTTTACAACTGTACAACTACTATGAATACATAATAATAATGGATGGAATTATTATTATACACTGATAACAAACAGACCGTACAACTTTTATACAAACTACGATTTACAAACGAATACAAACGTACAAACAAACTAACGGACATTAACTAGTTTGGGAACAACTAGCATGGATACTTTACAAGTATTCCATTTACTTACTAAACCTTATGCGTATTAGGACGCTAAGGGTTGCTAGTTCGGGATACTACTTGCTTACTTACTGCATTATCTGCCAGACTCAGGTGAGTCTTACAGCCCCTACTTTACTGTTTTTACTCAGGGGTGAGATGCATTACTGTTTTACATGAACACACAAAACTTACTTGCTGCCATGATTTACTTACTGTATGAGATTACGGATACGCCAATTGCATGAGTTTACGACTAATCCAATGAAATCCTCCTTAATCATAGTTGTTAGTTATGTGATAAGCGCGAGTTTTAGTATATGGATCCATATGGGACTGACAATCCCCGCCCGGGGTAGCACGCACTACCACGAACCGTTACTGTAGAAACGGGCGTTTCTTACTCGTTCCGTATGAATGTTTTGGATTACATTCATGAGGGGGTACCTATAATTACTGTACGTTAAGCTTCAACTATGGTGGCTCATGGCAATTGTATCAAACGGTTAGCATAACCTGCAACCACCCACTTATTAAAACTTAAGTAAACGATGAGCATAACCTGTGATCGTTACTTACTGGCTGGCTATGATTTACAAATACTACTTGTGTGTTCAACTGTTTACTTACTTACAAACCTGTGAGATTCACCAACCTTTTTGGTTGACCGTTTTAGTAATGCTTCTCAGGTACACAGCATCAGTAGGGATGCCCAGCAGGATAAGCTTACTTAGCTCGAGTCGCATGCATTTACAAGCTTGGAGATTTTATTACATTACTTTTGTACTAGTTGTTATGTATTAGAATCTCTAGGAAATTCACTTGAACTCGAGCTTGTATTTTGAAACTATTTATGTATTAATGTAATAACTTTTCGAACGTCTCATTTAGAGTCGTTCACTGTATCCTTTGTGCTTGTGATTATTGATTAGTAACACCCAAAACGTCGCTTCCGCAAACTGTTAAATTTGGGGGTGTTACATTTTCCTTTGGGTTGAGGCACCAATTTCCAAACTTTGTTTCGTTCGAATTGTGCCAGTTCTTCTTGCATTGTTGATATCCAATTGTGATCAGTGAGAGCTTCATCAACCTTTTTAGGCTCCATCAGTGATACAAAGCTTACATAGAAACAGAGATTTGCAGTTGCTGATCTTGTTTGTACTCTGGATTGTGGATTACCAATAATCAACTAATTATCAATATGCTTTGTCCACTTAGTCATTCGCTGAGTTTCATCAGTGACCGTTCTATCCATGGTTTGAGTGTTAGAAGAATTATCAGATGATGGTTGTGTTGATTAGAGTGAGATGATATACTTGTGGTCTGTTTAGGAATATCATCTTGATCATAATCTGATGAATTGTGTGAGACTTGATCATCAGCGATTTTTGGTTCAGTTGATGATGAATCATTTGTTGGGTATTCTATTCCCTAACTAGATTATTATATACGCAGCGGAAAAACAATAATTTTATAATCTAGGGCAATTAGGAAACTAAACCCTAAGGATCTTAACTTGAATAAATAGTACAATAAACAATAGGATAAATAAGAAAACACTAACCTTAGAGAAAACCTATTTCTCACGCGCAGACCAACCAGCAGAGCTTCGTTACTTGGAGGCAAGTACCCAAAGTAGAATACCTCTAATGCTTCACACCCAAAAACCCAAGAGAAAGTCAAATTTTGAAATTCTCAGAAAATTCGTATCTGAATCGTATGTTATGAAGGTATAGGATGCCTCTATTTATAGTTGTGGAAGAAACCCCAGAGTTTGCTGAATTCGACTCTCAACCGGCGGTTGGACCTTCCAACCGGTGGTTGGAGCTATTTGACTTGTACTCCAAGTCTGCGAATTCCACCGCCTTAGAAACGCTAACCTCAACCGGCGGTTGGACCTTCCAACCGGCGGTTGAGTCAGTTTCTGGAATCTTCCTCCAGATTTAATTACTTTTAATTTCTAATTAATAAACTATTATTAATTAATTAAACAATTAAATATAATATTAATACTATTAATATTATCCTTCATCTTTCTCTTGACTGTTTATTGAGGGCAACCCAAAAAGGACTTTACCATTAATGATAGTCTCACCAATTAGTTATGATATTGGACACTATTCCAACAGTCTCCCACTTGGACAAATCATCAACTATTATTGGTCTAAGTCTATATCTTATTAACCATGTAAAGTGTGCCATCCATCGCAACTGCCTAACTCTGATTCTCATCTTAGAGTCAATCCTTTAGATAAGTGATCATCCATTCCTTTGTTTCACGATATCGTATGAATCGAGACATGGATTATAATTAATCTCAAGATTCATATAAGTTTTCTGATTTCAGATTATATTGACTATATGAGACTACTGAACTATCACTTTAGTCTCGGCCAGGCCTAGCACTTTAGAGTCAAACTTTAATCATCAGAGGGCCCATGATATCTCTTTTCCATTTTAGGCAAACGGAACAAATAAATATCGACTACATAGCACTAGTCAACTCATCATATCATACCCATCATACCCTTTATAACTGCCATTTACGCACAGCGTTTGAATAGATTAAAGTATAGCAGATTTGAAGAACTAGATACTCATGTATCTCCATTTCAAGAATAGAAGATTTTATCATCTTAAAATCACTCGTGATTTAATCCATGAAGTGATCTCTTTAAGTGCTGGTTTCTCCTATACTTAAATCCCCATTAAGTACCCATGAGTGTTGCAGCAATCTCCATGCCATGACTATCTCCATAGACATCTACTAACACTCCATGACAGTCTTAATTCACCACATACTTCCTATAGTGTGAACGACAGAGGAGGTTTGAGTAAGAACTTTATTACTCTGGAAGTGGTGTCACAACATGCAAAACTGAAACACAATGACAAACAATAGTAAATGGTAGAACTCCTTCCAATTAATAATCTCCATTACTTAATCACCAAGTCTATTACAGTTTCCATCTTTGTTTATAACGTTTCAAATTCAAACTAACAACTAAAACTTTACATTATCTCTTAAACCTATGCTCCTAGCATGTTCATCATGTTTGGACTTTCCTAGTGGCTTTGTGAACGGATCAGCTGGATTCTCTTCTGATCTTATGCTCTTTACAATTACGTGTCCCTCTTCGACTTTACTTCGAACAAAATGGTATTTCCTTTCAATATGCTTTGACTTTCCGTGATCCTTGGGTTCTTTACTCAAGGCTACTGCACTTTCATTATCACAGAATATAGCAATAGGATCTTGTACTGTTGGAACAACTCCAAGATCTCCAATGAAATTCCTCATCCAGATAGCTTCCTTTGCCACTTCACTAGCCGCAATGTATTCAGACTCGCATGTGGAGTCTGCCACTGTATCTTGTTTAGAACTTTTCCACGTTACCGCTCCCCCATTTAGTAAGAACACCCAACCAGACTGTGAACAACAATCATCTCTATCTGTTTGGAAACTAGCGTCACTATAACCTGTTACTCTTAGTTCCTTTTCTCCACCATAAACCAAGAACCTGTCTTTAGTATTTCTCAAATACTTGAGAATGTTCTTTACAGCTGTCCAATGACCTTCATCGGGATTCTGCTGATGTCGACTCACTAAGCTCAAAGCAAACGAGACATCACGTCTTGTACACGTCATGGCATACACGATCGATCCCATAGCCGAAGCATATGGGATTCGACTCATTCTGTCCAATTCTTGTTCAGACTTCGGACACAGATCCTTACTGATCTTAACGCCATGATTTAAGGGTAAGTTCCCTCTCTTAGAATTTTCCATATTGAATCTTTTCAAGATTTTATCTAAGTACGTGTCCTGGCTGAGTCCTATGAGACGTTTTGTCCTATCTCTATAAATCTTTATACCTAGGATATATGCTGCATCTCCAAGATCTTTCATAGCGAAACATTTTCCCAACCATGCTTTTACACCTTGTAAAGTTGGGATATCATTTCCTATGAGCAGTATATCATCCACATATAATACTAAGAATACTGCAATACTCCCACTGAACTTGACATATATACAAGACTCATCTTCACTTCTAGAAAATCCAAACTCTGTGACTTTCTCATGGAAGTAGAGATTCTAGCTACGAGAAGCTTGTTTAAGTCCATAAATGGCCTTTCCAAGCTTGCACACTCTATTAGGATACTTTGTATTTTCAAAACGTTCCGGTTGTGCCATGAACACATCCTCTGTCAGTTTCCCATTAAGGAAAGCGGTTTTGACATCCATCTGCCAAATTTAATAGTCATGAAATGCAGCTATGGCTAGCATAATCCTAATTGACTTAATCTTAGCTACTGGTGAGAAGGTTTCCTCATAATCAATCCCATAGGTTTGAGTATAGCCCCTCGCTACCAACCTAGCTTTATAAGTATGCACATTCCCATCCATGTCTGTCTTCTTCTTGAAGATCCACTTACATCCCACCGTCTTAAGACCGGGTGTAGTGTCAACCAAATTCCAAACTTGGTTGTCATACATGGACTGAATTTCACTTTTCATAGCTTCCTTCCACTTAGCAGCCTCAGGGCCTGCCATCGCTACCTTGTAGTTAGCAGGCTCATCTAATTCAGCCAGTGTACTATCACTTATCTTATCCTCTTCTTCTATTTGATAACCATAACAGAATTAAGGAGGATTGCTAACTCTACTAGATCTGCGAACGGGTAAGGATATGCCTTCAGGTTCAACAGGTGTTGCCACCTCAAGTTGGGTGTCAGTGTTTACTGTAGGTTCTTCGTCGGTAGACTCTTGAATTTCTTCAAGATCAATTGTACTCCCACTGTCCTCTTTAGATATCATTTCTCTCTCAAGGAACACTCCTCTTCGAGCTACAAAGACCACATTTTCATTGGGTCTGTAGAATAAATATCCAAATGACTCTTGTGGATAACCGACAAAGAGACACTTTTCAGATCTGGAGTCTAGTTTGTCCTGAGTTTCTCGTCTAACGAAAACTTCACAACCCCAGATCTTGATGTGACCAAGAGAAGGACGTTTTCCCTTCCACATCTCATAAGATGTCTTTGAAACTTTCTTAGTGGGTATTTGATTTAAGATATGGGCGGCTGTTTGTAATGCATAACCCCAGAAACTTATCGGAAATGTTGCTCGACTCATCATAGACATAACCATATCTAACAAGGTTCTATTTCTCCTCTCAGCAACATCATTAAGCTGTGGTGTTCTAGGTGGAGTTAGTTATGAAACTATTCCACAGTCTCTAAGATGATCAAGAAATTCGATACTAAGGTATTCTCCTCCCCTGTCGGATCGGAGTACCTTTATCTTTCTGCCCAGTTGATTCTCTACTTCATTTTGATATCTTTTGAATAATTCAAAAGTATCCGACTTATGTTTGATTAGATAAACATGTCCAAATCTACTGAAGTCATCAGTAAATGTAACATAGTATCTATTCCCATCTTTTATGGCACATCGGAATGGTCCACATACATCTGTATGTACCAAATCCAATAGTCCTTCACCTCTTTCACATGATCCAGTGAATGGTGATTTGGTCATCTTGCCTAATAAACAAGACTCGCACCCATCTTCCGATTTGAGGTCGAATGATTCCAACACTCCATCCTTTTGGAATTGGGCGATGCGTTTCTTGTTTATGTGCCCTAGACGATAATGCCACAACTTGGATTTATCAAGCTCATTAGACGAATCAACATTTAAAATAATATTGCTAACACATTCAACATTTTCATATATGCCTTTGTAAGGAGAAGCTTTAAAAACAAAATAATTATTTAAATAAACCAAAATATCTCCATTTCCATTATCAAAAGTAAAATGATAACCATCTTTAAACAAAGCATAAAATGAAATAATGTTTCTAGTCATTCTTGACAAATAATAGCAATTATTTAAATCTATCCTAACTCCAGAATTCAGCATGAGCTCAAATCTTCCAATCTTCATCACAGGTACAATTCCTTTGTTTCCCATAACTAAGTTGAGCTCTCCATGCTTCACACTTCTACTTTCCTTTAGCCCCTGCAATACAGTGCAAATGTGATTACCACACCCTGTATCCAGAACCCACGAATTAGAAGTTGTGGTATTATGAAGTTCGATCATAAACATACCTGAGTGAGTACTCTTCTCGACCTTTCCATCTTCAAGGTCCTTCAGGTATTTTGGGCAGTTACGCTTCCAATGCCCCTATGTGTTGCAGTAGAAGCACACTGCTTCTTTTGGGTCACTAACAGGTGCAATCTCAGAATCAGTCACTTTCTTAGACCTACGAATAGATCTTCCATTATTATTCTTTCTTTTCCAATCTGAATTTGACATTTTCCTTTTCTTTGCACTTTGACCAATAGTCAACACAGGAGCCGCTGAGCCAGAGGATACATCACCTTTCTTGATTCCTTGCTCGGCAGTTTGCAGTAAATTGTGGAGTTCTATTATTGAGCCTTCTCTCTCATTCATATTCATCTGATATGACATTACAAACTGATTGTAGACAGCTGGCAGACTGGACAGTATTATAGCGATGTAAAACTCTGTGTCAAATACCATGTTCAATGATTCCAACCTATCAAAGTACCCTTTCATCTCTAAGACGAAAGCACAGATAGAAACTCCAGGTTTGGGCTTGCAAGCCATGAGGGATTTAACAACATCAAGGCGTTCTTTGCTTGCCTTGGCCTGAAACATTTCTTTCAGCTGTTGGTTCATTTCATAAGCCCAAGTGTTCTCAAAAGTCTTTTGAAATTCGGGGCTCATGGAGGCTGCCATGATACATGACACTTTATTCGCATCATCATAATGTTTTCGGTGTGCCTCAATCTCTTCTTGGGTTGAATCTTCATCCATTATGGGAATCCGCTTATCGAGAACATACTCCTTGTTCTCGTACCTCAAGGTAAACCTTAGGTACGTATCCAATCCATATAGTTTGGACCAGTCAGTCTTTCCCTCCCAAGTACTGAGGGTAGTGAGAAGTTAGAGTTATTTGTGGGATTGGGGACGGGAGGATTTGCACCATTTAAATTAGCCATCTATGAGATAAAACAGTTTTAGTTAGTTTGAATATTCCTTAATCAATTACCCAATTTTTCTAAATTAAGGCTAGGATCTATATTTTCAGTTTTATGAAAAGGGTCGCCGTAATCATATAACTAAAATATCTTTGTCTATTTCATTTATATGAAACTCCTAGATCTTTGAGATTCATTGATTCCTATCAAGGGCATGTTAATCTCGGTTATGCACATCTACTATTCATGACTGGTATGCCGAGGATCATGAACAGCATGGTGAATTAACCATGCAAACCCCGCGTGATCCCCGGCTCGAGTACGCTCGAGAATCGCGAGTCTCAATCACCTCTCATTACGTCCTCATATTAATGTGCCGGTAAACCACACACGCTCCATTAACAGTTCATACGAGAGATGTGCGGATTTCATGGGTTAGCATACTATTCATTATTTCCTATAGCTAAAACGGGATTTTGTTTTACTATTTTAAGTCTACTTTTAATCTTAACATCATCCTATCAAAAGTCCTCGGTAGCTCCATCGAACGCACAAAGAAGCGGAGAAGCAGGTCAGCGCGAAGCTTATTAAAAACCTGACTTCTTTAGGGAAGCAGAGCGACCCGCCTTATACCTCTCTTATAGTTTGTTCACCATGGGTGAGCCGATTTATCAATTGGCTGACGATGTATTTAGACTTTAATTATACATATATATAAATTATATTATACATATAATATCTCTTTGTAGTTTAGGGTTCTATTTTAAACCTTTTAAAATTTGAGTGGTCTATTTTAAACAATTTAAAATTATCAGTATTTAAATTGTAAACACATATTACCTATTTAGATAATTCCATTTTCCAATTTATCTTTACCTACATTCTATTGCAGATAATTGTATGCTACTATTTATTAAGCTATGGCTCTGATACCACTGTTGGGTTTTCTATTCCCTAACTAGATTATTATATACGCAGCGGAAAAACAATAATTTTATAATCTAGGGCAATTAGGAAACTAAACCCTAAGGATCTTAACTTGAATAAATAGTACAATAAACAATAGGATAAATAAGAAAACACCAACCTTAGAGAATACCTATTTCTCACGCGCAGACCAACCAGCAGAGCTTCGTTACTTGGAGGCAAGTACCCAAAGTAGAATACCTCTATGCTTCACACCCAAAAACCCAAGAGAAAGTCGAATTTCGAAATTCTCAGAAAATTTGTATCTGAATCGTATGTTATGAAGGTATAGGATGCCTCTATTTATAGTTGTGGAAGAAACCCCAGAGTTTCCTGAATTCGACTCTCAACTGGCGGTTGGACCTTCCAACCGGCGGTTGGAGCTGTTTGACTTGTACTCCAAGTCTGCGAATTCCACCGCCTTAGAAACCCTAACCTCAACCGGCGGTTGGACCTTCCAAACGGCGGTTGAGTCAGTTTCTGGAATCTTCTGCGAGATTTAATTACTTTTAATTTCTAATTAATAAACTATTATTAATTAATTAAACAATTAAATATAATATTAATACTATTAATATTATCCTTCATCTTTCTCTTGATTGTTTATTGAGGGCAACCCAAAAAGGACTTTACCATTAATGATAGTCTCACCAATTAGTTATGATATTGGACACTATTCCAACATCATTATCCATAGAATGAGATTCATTAAATTTCAGTGAATCATATTCCGTTGGATCAGTGAGTGACTCATCATATGCCTCATCAAAGGTAATATCTATTGAATCTTCAATACATTCTATTCTCTTATTATATACTCTGAATGCTTTGGAAAAAAGTGAATAGCCAACAAATATACCTTCATCAGCTTTGGGATCAAACTTTCCCAAGTGATCCCTTTTGTTCAAAATGTAGCAGGTGCTACCAAACACATGATGAAAACCTATATTTGGCTTCCTTTCCCTTAATATTTCATAAGCTGTCTTATTATGTCGCTTAACACACAGTGACCTATTTTGAGTAAAGCATGCAGTGCTTACAGACTCAATTAAAGTCCCGTTTCTTCTCTTAGCAACTCCATTCTGTTATGGAGTTCTTGCTGCAGAGAAGTTTTGTGAAATACCATTTTGTTCACAAAAACTTTCCAACTCAACATTTTTGAATTCTGTGCCATGATCACTCCTGAGCTGTTTGACCAACTGACCATTTGAATTATTGATTCTTCTTATGAAAGACATAATCTCCAGCTGCTTCATTTTTGGATTTTAGAAAAACTACCCAAGTGTATCTGGAATATTCATCAACAATTACCAGGAAATACTTCTTTCCACCTAAACTAGGTGTACTCACTAGACCAAATAGATCCATATGAAGCAAATATAAACAGCTAGAGATGATACTTGCTTGCTTTTGAAAGTGGAACTATGTTGTTTACCCTTCTCACATGCCGAACATAGCTTATCCTTATCATATGTTAACTTTGGAAGTCCAGTGACTAAATCCTTTTTGATAATCAGATTGATGACTTTCATGTTCAGATGTGAGAGCCTTTTATGCCATAACCATTTTTCTTCTGTAATAGTTCTAAAATAGAAGCAGGTACCAGATTTTGCATTTTCCATATCCACCACATATGTATTCCCTTTTCTATTTGCAGCAAGAACAACATTTCCTGTTTTGTTGTAAACAACTCCAGCTTCATGATCAAACAACACTTTATTCTTTGAATCACAGAATTGACTTATACTCAGCATATTGTGCTTGAGTCCTTCAACATATGCTACCCTTTCAAACATAACCTTTCCATTGCTTAAAACCTCACACCCTCGTATCTTCCCAACATTGTTATCTCCAAAGATGAAATCAGGACCACGCTCCTCCTGATAGTCACTGAGCAGGGACTTACATCCGGTCATATGCCTAGAACATCCACTGTCTTGGTACCAGATAGTCTCTCTAAGAATGCCCTGCATCAATAATGAAGCTTAGTTTAATTGGGGAACCCATCCTAAGATGGGTTCATAGTGGCCAAGCCTTGGTTTTGGCTTCCACTGATTTGCATAGATGGTTTTATGAGAGTCACTGATGGTTTCAGTTTTAGCAAAAGGTGTTACTGAACATTCTGAGGAAATATGGTTTCTAGTTTCACACTTGTAACATTTCTTATTTATAGATTTAGCTTTTCTGTGATTCTGAGTTGAAAGCTTCTTTTATGTCACTGGTTTATTTTCTTTTGGTGAGTCATGCTCATTATTCATGAGATGCTGTACTTGATATGTAGGTTGTTTGACCTGTACTTGCAAGCACTGAGATGATTCACAAGATCAAGTCACTTTGATTTTAATGCTTTTATTGACCTTTGACCTAATCTTGCTACTTGAATCAGCTTTCTCTAAGTCTCTGACTTGTGATAAACACATGTCACTGATTGAGTCACTGAAATTTGATACTTTCTTTCTCGATGTGATCCTTTTAAATTATTACTTTGGAGGGAGTAATAACTTTCATTGATGACTCACAAGAATCAGTGATTGATTCGTATGAAGTCACATCAGTGAAAGCCAGTGACATATCTTTAGTGATTGTTTCCTTAATAAAATAATTTAGCTTAGGATCACTGAAGATAGATGCTGGTTCAAAAGTAACATGTGAAAACTTTCCAGTGCTATTAAAAACTTTATCAACCATTTTTGAATCAACAAGTGATGCAGCAGACTCATAATCTCCTTCCAAAATAGCTTTAACTTGTTTTGAAATTTGAGTATTTATGCACTTATTTACTTGATTTGCAGATTTACACCAAGATTCAACTACCCTTTTGAGTTGCAAAAATTGTGTTTCAAATTTGACATTTTCTTGGATGCATACCTGATTTGCATAAATTTGTGCATTAAGTTCTAGCTGTAAAAAATCTATTTTATTTAGATTTGCTTGCTGATCAATAATTTTTGATTTAAGCTCAGTGAGCTCAGTTTTTAACTTAGTTTGATTATAGTGTGAATTTGAAAGATTCACAACTAGACAATCAAGCACTGAATCCTTCTCAGTCGTATAGGATGACTTAAAATTGTGTACCTTGTAAAGAGTTTCAACATCCCAACCAGATGCTGAGCACTTTTTGACCACATCAGATATATCATTTTGAAATTCAGGATCACTAGCCATTAAGCACATATCTTGATCAAGACAAATCATTGCCTCATCTTCTTCATCAGAAGACGATGAATCAAAATCACCGAATGATCCTTCTTCAGCGATTTCCTTTCTTTTTGCTTCCTTTGGCCAGTGCTTTCAGCTTCTTGTATTTAGCTTTATACTTATCATACCGATCCCCTCTTGATCTTTGTTCAGTGACTTTAGGAGCTGGTTTCAGTCTGCAGTCAGCTGCATAGTGTCCAGGTTTACCACAATTGTAGCAGTGAATGGTATCCTTGGAACTATCAGTGACTGAAGCTCTAGTGAATTTAGAGCTTCTAATTCCCTTTCTAAAATTAGATACCAGCATGGCCATATCCTTTTCAAGCTGTTCAATACTGAGTTCATCATCACCAGTTTCCTCAGTTTGAACTTTGACTTTGACCTCCTCTGCTTCTTCAGTTTTCTTGACAAGCTTTGAGACTTTCTTAGCAACCATAGCTTGATGATTTTCTTCCAGTTAACTGAGCTTAGCGACCAATGCGTTAGAGATTTTATGAGCACCCAGAGTATCTCTAATGTAATCATTTTGTTCAGCTTGCTTTTCACTTTGCTCCCAATTGAGAAGAATACCATAGACTTGAGTGAGATTCAGTGATGAATAATCACTCCTTTGTTTTGTGCAAGTAGTAATAGTACTCCACATTTTTGTAGGTAAAATGTCCAGAAACTTTTCAACAATGAATCTGCGTTCCTTCCCGATTCCAGCCTTTTCCATTTTATTGTTCAGTGACTAAAATCTGGTATAGGTACTACAGAGTGATTCATTTTTCTCTACACAAGATAGTTCGTATTGCCTTGTGAGATTTAGTTCCCTGTTATACACAACATCAGGAGTTCCAATATATATATTTTTCAAAGCATCCCACATTTCTTTAGCAGTTTTACACAGTCTTATAGGTTCAAAAACTTCATCAGGTAAAGCCATACCAATGATGATTTTTGCTTGTTTATCAAGTCTTATCAACTTTCTATCCTCATAGGTCCATTGAGTTTCCTGCTTAGGTACTAGAATTTCTGGAGAGCCGGGATTAGTAGTATAACACCCCATCATTTATGTACCATATATATATATATATATATATATATATATATATATATATATATATTAACATAATATACCGGAAGCTCAAATCTAATCAAACATTTATAATTTACATTATATAACATACACATCTAATCAATCTATTTCAAATCATCGTTTATCAGTTTGGGTGTTATGTAATTCCAACGACAACACTAATTTATTCAAATCAGATATCAGAGTAAACATCCAGTCGTCAAACAATCCATTCAGTCAATAGCTTCTTGCCCAACCCATTACATAATCATAACCTGCAAGAAGTAGTAGGGTGGTGGGGTTAGCATATAGCTAAGTGAGTGAATAAATAATTGTAACACCCCCAAATATCGTTTAGCGGAAGCGTTTAGTTTAAGTATGGGGTGTCACAATAACAAAGCATGCATACGTATCAGAGCTTATGATTACAACAGAACAATATATATTAAGATGCCAAAAGTGTTAATTACAAAGTTTACGATTCATCGAATCGTATAAGTTAAAAATAAAAAGTTTACAAAAGTGGATTTCTAGAATATGACAAAACAGTTTCAGTTATACTAGAGAAATCCATATGTTTTCCCAAAAAAAATTGGCATCCTAATCTTCAAGGGTCGCCTAGTTCTCCATGTGTGTTGGCGATCTTACATGCGCAGCTAATTCCCTGAAAAACATAGTAAAAGTCAACAACGAGGTTGAGTGAATTCACAGGTTTTATGTTTACAAGTTCAGTTGTGATAAACCACTGTTGTTTATATTGTATCGTTGGGATGTCACCCAAAAGTATAGTTTCTGAAATCCGTTACGTTCTTAAATAGTCGTTTGTAGGAATGTTCGTATCCTATAAGTTGTAGGAAAGCAGTATCCTATTTTCAAGTATGTTCTGTAGGATTGTACGTATCCTAGTAGTAGGTATGTTTCGTTGGGATGTTGCCCAAAAGTATAAGTTTAGTGGGTCGTTCGCCCAAAACACAGTTTAAGTTTCGTAGGAAAGCAGTATCCTATTAGTTTACCCAAGGAGTAGGGATTTAAATCGTTTGTCCAAGAAGTAGGACCTATAGTGTTGCCCAAGAAGTAGGGACTTCTATGTATGTGCCCAAGACGTAGGGACTTGTATAGTTGTGTCCAAGAAGTAGGACTGGCATCCAAGACGTAGGACCCATCTGCTCAAGAAGTAGAGCCTTCATCCAAGACGTAGGATGGCACTTTGCCCAAGAAGTAGGGACTTTCTGTTTGCCCAAGACGTAGGGACTTTCTGTGCGTGCGTGCCCAAGACGTAGGGACTTTCTGTGTGTTTATGAGAATGTTGTTTCATAAAAGCTAGTAATAAAGTGTGTAGCTGGTCGTTCCCCAGCATATTCTCAGTTTAGTTTTTGTATGAAATACCATTTAGTTCAGACAGTTGTAGTAGTTGACCGCAGTCATAAACAGTTTGTATAAGTGTACCACAGACAGTTATGTGACAGTTTGTATAACAGTTTAACAGTTCCAGTACTCTATTTGTTCGAGTAAACAGTATGATAAATAATCATATAAGTAAAAGCAGTTTATGGAAATCAGTAAATCAGCAAAGCAATTGACTATGTTTTCCACCCCAAAAGTAGTTCAAAACAGTAAAGGTAGGGGCTGTGAACTCACCTGTTGAGTTTAAGCAGTTGTGCGAGTGCTAGCAAACCTAAGCCCAAGTACAGTCTGAAATCTCCTAACGTCCTAAACGTATAAGATTTATAAGCATGTGGGTGTCTAAGCTAATCATCCATGCTAGTGTTCGTACAACCAAGTCATGTCCAAATCGTTTGTTTAATGTTTATGTTTGTATTTCGTTGTTTGTGAAAATGTATACGACTCGTTGGTGAAAGTTTGAAATCAACATTTCGATAAAACAAGTATGTTTGAATTGTTTGTACAGTTCGTGTATCGTATAATATGTGAGTATTCGTTGCCGGTTAAGTTCGACACTTAGTGGAAAATTAGTTTGTGAAGTTTCTGTTTTTAGCGACGCAAGGTGCGACGCTGGATTGTTATGCGACGTAGGGTGCGACGTACGGGTCTACGTCGCATTCAGGTTTTGCGACGTCATGGGTTACGTCGCATAGGCGACGTTCGCAATTTAATGCGACGTAGTGGTCTGCGTCGCTATGTGCGACGTAAGGAAGGGTAATGCGACGTAAAGGCCTACGTCGCAGTACTGTTTTCGGTCCCAATGCGACGTAGTCGCCTGTTCGACGAACAGGTTGAAAATAACGAGTTTTTGAGCGATTTTGGACGTTTTCGGTTGTATAAAACACTAAAACATGGTAATCTAAGTATATTAAACATGAAACATTAATTATAACTTCGAAATCTAAAGATTTGCGGAATTTGTCGGAAACTTACGGGTGTCGGATTTGAAATCCGAAAAGGTAGAAGTGTAGATCGTGTTGTCGTGGTCGTTTTATTCCAAAGGAGCTATGTGATTCGGCGTCGTTTTAGTGTAGTTTTCTTTGTTTTTGTGTGATTTGTGGTGATGAGTTTAGAGAGAAAAGAGAGTGATGAAAGAGAAGAGAAAGATGGAGAATGAGAAAAAGTGGAGGTGGGAGTGGGGTTTTGTCCCCATTTTCTGCCTCCGTGTTTGCGCTCCGTGTTTGTTTACCCGATCGTTAATTGTTATTTTATTTTAACTATTATGTTTTTAATTACATTTTCTTAATTATTTTTAATTATGATAATTTTTATGAAACCAAATTAACTTAGTTATAAAATTTTAAACTTTGTTTTATTTAAATTGTACGAATTAAACGTTTTGCGTTATAAAATGATTTGTAAATATTTTTGACAAAATATTTATTCGCTACTACGTTATTCAATAAATTTCGTTTTATTAAATAATTTTGTTCACCAATAGTCGTACGTTTTTGTCGCGTTTGTTTTCAATTTGTTCTGTACGTAATTACAACTAATTACGAATACGTAATACTGCGCGTACTAACTAGTTGGGCTATGCTAGACTTACCTCTAAAATGTGTTGTGAATTCACTCAAGTAGGGAATTAGCCTAATAATGCAAGTGATTAATTTAATTAATCGTGTTTAAATTTGCGGGGTGTTACATTCTCCCCTTGTTAGAGAAATCTCGTCCCGAGATTTAAAAATCAAGTCGGATCGCCCGCGGCGTATGTTCTCCGATAAGTCATGTCGTTAACCATAGTTATAGTTTACGTGGCGACCTATGTTTGCCAATATAGTTTTAACTGTTGAGTATACTCGCGGTATAGTTTGATAGTTCAAGTTCGTTTCGTGGTTGGCGTTTACCAAGTGGTATGTTCGAATTGACATCCGAATGAAAGAAACGTTAAATCGTAGCAAGAGTTGGTAAGACATACCGTGTTTGCCATAGTCCGCAACAGTTTCCGGTGCACGGAGGATGTATGCGCGGCCACGAGCAGGTGGGATGGTTGCGATGTGGTTGTTGTTGTTTTGATTGCTGTTTCCGGGGTTGTTCTGGTTGTTGTTCAGTTTTGGACACTGGTTTCGATAGTGTCCGGGCTCACCGCACTCGAAACACCCATTGTTTGTTCGAGTGGGGAGGTTGGCTTTGCAGGTTTGAGCTCGATGTCCCCATTGGTTGCATCTATCGCAGAGAGTACAGTTACCCTCATGATGCCTTTCGCATTTTCCGCATTTAGGCCTTTTGCCTAGGTATGGTTTCGGTTCAGTGTTAGTGATGGCGACGTAGGCTCGAGTGTTTCCCACGTTCCTGTTTTGTTGGCCCTGACGGTCGTTACCGTCGTTGTTCCATTTGCGTTTGTGGGTTCCAGAGTCGCCCGCATCAGTACGGGTAGGTTCAGTTTTCCCTGTGATAGCTTTCAGGGTTCCAATCTCGACCGCGTCATCGGTTAAGCTTTGAGCCAGATCAACTGCGCTCCTAAAAGTGGCAGGTTTGGAGGACATAACCATGCCTCGGATTTGTGGTGCCAAACCCCTGTTGTAACGCTCAATGCGTTTGCTCTCGGGGGTTACCATGTGGGGCACCAGACGTGCAAGCTCCTGGAATCTAGTCGTGTAACCGGAAATGTCAGCGCCGATCATTTGTATGTTCCAGAATTCGTTTTCCAGTTTCTGCATCTCGTTGGGAGGGCAAAATTCCTCCATCATCATCTGCTTCAGAGTTACCCAGGTCATGGAATGAGCAGCTGGGCGTCCCATAATCTGGACTTGAGCGTTCCACCAGGTTAGCGCTTTGTCGGCTAAAGTGCAGGTGGCGTATTTCACGATCTTGTCGTTGGCGCAGTCGCTGATGTCGATGACTGATTCCATCTTTTCAATCCAGTGGACCAGGCCAATGGCCCCTTCGGTCCCGGTGAAGGTGCTGGGTTTACAGGATTGGAAGGTTTTGTAGGAACACCCCTGCTGGGTATTAGTTGGAGTTTCGCTGTTAACTGGAGTGGCTCCGCTGTTGTTGGTTAGGTTTTCACGATTGCGGTTGGCCTCGTATTGTGCGATGGCTTCAGCCACGCGGCGTTCGATTATTTCTTCGTTTGTTTCTGGAGGTACAGGTGGAGAATTTCGTCGACTGTTTCGAGTCTTTCTTTGTTTAGGCGGCATGCTGACGTTCTGCGATGAAAAGATGCAGAAGTCAATGCCAATGAAAAATATGTGAGGAATAAAGTTTCACATATTTCAAGTTTTCGAGTATCAAGCAAAATTTGTCGAATCCCCATCACGTATCTTACGACTATGAAACACCCATATGTACTTAGTATGATATAATCACGTTGGCCAGGCGTCATTATATGATGCCAAATACATACTTCTTTTCATCAACCGTTTAATCACGATCAGGGTCATATGAGATCAGAGTACAATGAACGAGTCGGATGTGGTGAACAGTTCACGCGTATCGAGGTATCGTAACGATAGTTTAGATGTATGCAATTGTATGTATGCATGTACGTTCTAGCCAAGGCTATAGTCTAGGTCTCTAGGTTTCTAAGTCACCTAAAGTTTCCTAGTTCGCTATAACCATTGGCTCTGATACCAATCTGTAACACCCCCAAATATCGTTTAGCGGAAGCGTTTAGTTTAAGTATGGGGTGTCACAATAACAAAGCATGCATACGTATCAGAGCTTATGATTACAACAGAACAATATATATTAAGATGCCAAAAGTGTTAATTACAAAGTTTACGATTCATCGAATCGTATAAGTTAAAAATAAAAAGTTTACAAAAGTGGATTTCTAGAATATGACAAAACAGTTTCAGTTATACTAGAGAAATCCATATGTTTTCCCAAAAAAAATTGGCATCCTAATCTTCAAGGGTCGCCTAGTTCTCCATGTGTGTTGGCGATCTTACATGCGCAGCTAATTCCCTGAAAAACATAGTAAAAGTCAACAACGAGGTTGAGTGAATTCACAGGTTTTATGTTTACAAGTTCAGTTGTGATAAACCACTGTTGTTTATATTGTATCGTTGGGATGTCACCCAAAAGTATAGTTTCTGAAATCCGTTACGTTCTTAAATAGTCGTTTGTAGGAATGTTCGTATCCTATAAGTTGTAGGAAAGCAGTATCCTATTTTCAAGTATGTTCTGTAGGATTGTACGTATCCTAGTAGTAGGTATGTTTCGTTGGGATGTTGCCCAAAAGTATAAGTTTAGTGGGTCGTTCGCCCAAAACACAGTTTAAGTTTCGTAGGAAAGCAGTATCCTATTAGTTTACCCAAGGAGTAGGGATTTAAATCGTTTGTCCAAGAAGTAGGACCTATAGTGTTGCCCAAGAAGTAGGGACTTCTATGTATGTGCCCAAGACGTAGGGACTTGTATAGTTGTGTCCAAGAAGTAGGACTGGCATCCAAGACGTAGGACCCATCTGCTCAAGAAGTAGAGCCTTCATCCAAGACGTAGGATGGCACTTTGCCCAAGAAGTAGGGACTTTCTGTTTGCCCAAGACGTAGGGACTTTCTGTGCGTGCGTGCCCAAGACGTAGGGACTTTCTGTGTGTTTATGAGAATGTTGTTTCATAAAAGCTAGTAATAAAGTGTGTAGCTGGTCGTTCCCCAGCATATTCTCAGTTTAGTTTTTGTATGAAATACCATTTAGTTCAGACAGTTGTAGTAGTTGACCGCAGTCATAAACAGTTTGTATAAGTGTACCACAGACAGTTATGTGACAGTTTGTATAACAGTTTAACAGTTCCAGTACTCTATTTGTTCGAGTAAACAGTATGATAAATAATCATATAAGTAAAAGCAGTTTATGGAAATCAGTAAATCAGCAAAGCAATTGACTATGTTTTCCACCCCAAAAGTAGTTCAAAACAGTAAAGGTAGGGGCTGTGAACTCACCTGTTGAGTTTAAGCAGTTGTGCGAGTGCTAGCAAACCTAAGCCCAAGTACAGTCTGAAATCTCCTAACGTCCTAAACGTATAAGATTTATAAGCATGTGGGTGTCTAAGCTAATCATCCATGCTAGTGTTCGTACAACCAAGTCATGTCCAAATCGTTTGTTTAATGTTTATGTTTGTATTTCGTTGTTTGTGAAAATGTATACGACTCGTTGGTGAAAGTTTGAAATCAACATTTCGATAAAACAAGTATGTTTGAATTGTTTGTACAGTTCGTGTATCGTATAATATGTGAGTATTCGTTGCCGGTTAAGTTCGACACTTAGTGGAAAATTAGTTTGTGAAGTTTCTGTTTTTAGCGACGCAAGGTGCGACGCTGGATTGTTATGCGACGTAGGGTGCGACGTACGGGTCTACGTCGCATTCAGGTTTTGCGACGTCATGGGTTACGTCGCATAGGCGACGTTCGCAATTTAATGCGACGTAGTGGTCTGCGTCGCTATGTGCGACGTAAGGAAGGGTAATGCGACGTAAAGGCCTACGTCGCAGTACTGTTTTCGGTCCCAATGCGACGTAGTCGCCTGTTCGACGAACAGGTTGAAAATAACGAGTTTTTGAGCGATTTTGGACGTTTTCGGTTGTATAAAACACTAAAACATGGTAATCTAAGTATATTAAACATGAAACATTAATTATAACTTCGAAATCTAAAGATTTGCGGAATTTGTCGGAAACTTACGGGTGTCGGATTTGAAATCCGAAAAGGTAGAAGTGTAGATCGTGTTGTCGTGGTCGTTTTATTCCAAAGGAGCTATGTGATTCGGCGTCGTTTTAGTGTAGTTTTCTTTGTTTTTGTGTGATTTGTGGTGATGAGTTTAGAGAGAAAAGAGAGTGATGAAAGAGAAGAGAAAGATGGAGAATGAGAAAAAGTGGAGGTGGGAGTGGGGTTTTGTCCCCATTTTCTGCCTCCGTGTTTGCGCTCCGTGTTTGTTTACCCGATCGTTAATTGTTATTTTATTTTAACTATTATGTTTTTAATTACATTTTCTTAATTATTTTTAATTATGATAATTTTTATGAAACCAAATTAACTTAGTTATAAAATTTTAAACTTTGTTTTATTTAAATTGTACGAATTAAACGTTTTGCGTTATAAAATGATTTGTAAATATTTTTGACAAAATATTTATTCGCTACTACGTTATTCAATAAATTTCGTTTTATTAAATAATTTTGTTCACCAATAGTCGTACGTTTTTGTCGCGTTTGTTTTCAATTTGTTCTGTACGTAATTACAACTAATTACGAATACGTAATACTGCGCGTACTAACTAGTTGGGCTATGCTAGACTTACCTCTAAAATGTGTTGTGAATTCACTCAAGTAGGGAATTAGCCTAATAATGCAAGTGATTAATTTAATTAATCGTGTTTAAATTTGCGGGGTGTTACAATAATCAACAGTCCAACTTAGCATAACAAATCTGTTTACAGCAAAGCATCGTAAACACATAATCCCCTATTTACCACAACAGGCTCATCATCACATAATCTCAATGAGGATCGGCGGTTCCTGATACGAATCTCATGCCCTCATGGTGGGCAGGAACCCTTCAGATTCACTGCAGGCCAATACAGTGAATAACTGATAACTTAATGTTATTCTCATCCAACTAAGGTTTCTATGAACGATATGTACAAGGAACCCTCCATCGTCAACAATAGCAAATAAGCCCAGCATCATACTGACCTCATCCATAGTGCCCAAGGCCATGTATCAGACAATCACATAAGCCATAATCATCATGGCATCATAGCAGACTAAACAGTCTATCCACAACAATTACATCATAGCATACTAAACAATATATCAAAGCAGTAAACTACGTTTACCCATTATAACCAAAATTGTTATAACTAAATCACACTGAGGGTTACAGATCCACTCATCGTTACCTCAGCCGCAAGCTCAGAAGTCTAATATTACTGAGCCTTCTCCGTATCTGAGAACACAATTAAATAATGAATTAGTAACCCATTCCATAATCGTATAACATATTTCAATACATAGTATCGAAATGACAAACAATTACCAAGTTGTAATTATCAATTATAACAACTTTGCCCCTATCAACTTTAGCCAAATTATAACAATTCCATTTATATAATTATTTACTCATTTATCTAGTTCCAAATCATTATCAAAGTATATTTATCCAAGCAGGTAATCCCAAAGGTCCAATGAAACAAAAGTCCAATTCAGAATGAAATCAAAAAGTCCCGAAACGAGGTCCAAAAACTGTAAAACGCCATTTTCGGCCCCTAAACGACCCCGAACAGCCTAAAACCGCCTAGGCTCTTAAAAAAGATCTTTGATCACTGGGCCGTTTTCGAGTGACCATGCGAATTTCAACCTAATCCAAATTAATAAATTTTGTCACTTATCCGCGACCCTGAAAACTTGCGCGTTTTCAAAATTTGCAACACCAAAACTTGGCCAGTACCCGCCGGATCAGGTTAATACCCGTCGGGTACTCATCAACCCACAACTACCCGCCGGTTAAGCTTGTTACGAGCCGGGTACCATTTTAGGTCACTTACCCGCCGGGTAAGGGTAGTACCCGCCGGGTACACCCTTCGTCCCAGCGACCTGCAACTTTTCAAAAACCCAAAACCTGAACTTTTAACCCAAATAACACAAACTCTAGTTCTCATAGGTGAACTAACATCAATAATCATCATATATCAACATACAACAACAACAATTACTTATAACATCATATATCCATCAATTTCAATAAAATTTTAAATTTCAAGAAAACTAATCAAATCAAATCAACTTACAAGTTGATGATATAAAGATGATGATGATGAAGAAGCTAAAATCACAGCTCACAACTTGAATTCAATTTGGGTTTAAGGTTTTAGTTTTCTAAGTTTTTTCTTAGGGTTTTGATTTTGAAAAACAAACTTTCCAAATGGGGAAAGGTAACAAAATAGGTTGGCCCAACTTTTAGCCGACTCCGTATCCATTTAAAATTTGTCCCATTCTAAATCTATTGTCTGGAACCTAAAAACCTTTTGCGATTCCAACAATATTATTTTACCGTCAACTATATAAAGTTAAAACAATCAATCGTTTACTAGTCACAATAAGTCGTTTGACTTTTTGACTAACCATTCACAATAAACATAACACAATAAACAATTTAAATTTCCTAACACATTAAATGATTATTTAAAGTCAGGAAAATTACCAAATTATCACTAGGCCCATAAAGTGTGTGTTACAAGTAGCAGTAGCAGGAACAACATGGATGATAGTGGTTAGAACATATGGTCCGTTTAAAACAATGTCACAGAGACGATCATTGGAGAGGTCAAAGAACATCATCATCATAGACATCCAGGTTTCAATCCTGGATGGATCAAACACTGGAGGCTTAGTAGTAGAGCCATTGCCCTTCTGGTAGGATGAATCAACACAACTATACTTAACTGATTCCATTACAAATCTGATTTATGAATTAAATCAACACTGCTCTGATACCCAATTGTAGATCCCAAATACACTTATTGGTTAAGTGTTTTCAAGTTTAGTTTGTATAGTATAGATTTGTAAAAGGAAGGGGGGGGGGGGGGGGGGGTTGAATACAAATACTTACTTAATTTATCTTTTTAATGATTTTATAGCTCAATTTGCACAAGTGATTATAAAATAGAGTATTAATAAGATGCTAAGTATTGAAGCTAAAAACTAACAAACAATAATAATAGCTTAAAAGGAATTTATTGATAACAAATTACACTAAGACTGATTGCGGAATAATCTGGCTAAGGCACAGATCAAATCAGTAACTCAAAGCTAGATTATTACAATCGCTGTACTAGAAACTTAGTTCAACTAATCAACTAAGTCCTAGTCGTTGACTGGCAATCGTATTTCAGACAAACTTAATCACTAACATACGGTGATCAGTACGAAAAACGGCAACGTGCTAAGTACGAAATGTCATTCTATTTATAGGACACGTATCCCGTAAATATTTTCTAATAAATAGGATATTGGAATGACACGTGTCACTGCTAGATTGGCTTCTTTGCACTTTATAATCGTTGAAAGAATATTTTGTGGGCCCATGATGATCATGAGAATGTTGTGACTTGATTTCATCCGATCACATTCTCTGTTGGTGCCAAGTCATCCTTAACATCCTTAAAGAGTCTTGGATATCATTGGCGCTTGCATCTTAAACCCTAGATGGAATCCAGCAGCGAGCAGTGATGCTTTATTTAAACTTCAAGTCACTGAGAGGAAAAACCTTCTTCCATGCTCACTGCGAGCTAACATGCTTTCTGTTGAAAATCTTGTCAAGTTTACCTTCAGTGACTTTCCTTTATTCAAAACTAGTGATACTAATCTTTATTTGAGAATAAAGTGATTTACTCTCTCGCTGTCCATGATCAGCGATTGCACATAGCAGAGAATGAATCAACAACTGATAAAATACTTAGAATAAATCTAAGTATATCTCAGTGATCAACTTCAAACTAACAGGAGTTTTTCTTCATCATTTCTTTCAGTGATATATGTAAATTGGCGATTGAGCAGGTCAGTGGCCAGCGACCCAACATATCAATAATGGCATCTTTTGTAAAAGATGTGGCATCATAAAAATCGGAAGGCATCATCCAAAACTGCAGTCTTATTCTCGTTCAATTCTTGAAGGTACGAAGTATTTGGTTTGTGCTCATCCACAATAGACGATACAACTGGTAAACCAACAACTTCAAAATTAGGCATGACTGAAATTTCCTCAACTTGTATTTCCAACTTCTCTTCTTTGATCTCCAACTCTTATTCTTCAGCATTCGAGTCTCCTCCAACTGCTCGTTAGCAATGCTAAATGTCTCATATGACCTCTTAGAGTTAGGTTCTTATCCATTTTAGGTAAGTAGCATTTCCTCATTTCAAGGCCTCAATCAGTGTAGTTGGCTAATCCTAAAATTCCCATAACCTTGGTAATTACCCGATTGGTAACATCCTTGTAAGTCACACATCATCATCATCATCATCATCATCATCATCATCATCATCATCATCATCATCATCATCATCATCATCATCACTCTTACTAATTAAGGTTTGGTAATATTGATAATCCGTGTAGTAAGACATTGATAAAAAAAACAACTGCTAAGAACACAAAAACCAAAAATGGTAAAATGTAACTATTCTACACACTATAAACAAAAAATTAAGTACTATAAAAAAAATACTACTAATTACTATTACAGAAACTAGAAGATCCCCCGCGCATTGCAGCGGTAAAGATTTCAACAACGATAAAAAATGTGATCAATTGTTCACGTATAATGTGTTTGCACCGGAGTATTGTCAATTGACAGCGAGACCAGATAGACCTGCTAGACGGAGACGTTCTAGCACGAGACTCTTTAAATGATTGTCAATATAAAGTTTAGAGTATTTGTTCTAATGCAAATGAATATAAAGTGGTCACATATATGGTGTGTGTATATAAATATAAATATATCAGATTTCTAAAAGTCTCCTATAAGCATTTCAGAAATAACGTAGTCAAATTTGTAATTAAAAAAACATTATTTATAGTAAAAATTATTTCAATTATATATTTTGCAAAAGGTTGACCATTCAATTAATTAAGGGGGAAATTCTTTCTAAATTAAATCAAGTATTCAAGTGAGTGTATATTTTAATGTAATAGATAGTTGTCCTTGCAATTAATTCATGTGAAGGGTATATTTGTCTCTTTGATTTTAAATAGGATTAGTTTAGTAATTTGCATTCTTTAAAGTCCTAAGCTAATGAAGAAAAGGGTAAAACACTTTATAAGGGTGTAGAGATGTAGAGATAGGCAACTTGAACCAATCGTACAGTAGATGGTTAACGGTATTAGTATGCCGAGTATTGTCTCCTCAGGGAATAATGTTTATCTAAGAAATCAAACTACTAATCTGTAATTTTTAATCTAGAGAAGGGGTTTTAAGTGATTTTGGTTTGCAACTTGCACTACGAATAATTTAACTAGACAAATACTTAAGATAGCAATTAACTAGTACGAATAACAGTTGAATTAAATTAAGGTGTTTACTCGGACTTGTTTCCCATGTTCATAGATTGTTTGTTCAAACCACCTATAACTGTTGTTTCAACTAGTGACACTACAAATCTCTATCTGAGTATTATAGCCTATCAGTTATTAACCTAGTTTTCGTTAAGCCTACTGATCGTAATGTTCGTTTGGTGGAGAGATGGAAGCTACCGAAGTCTGTCATTATTAAGGGCAAGTTTTTTCTATCTTCTTTCTAACCATTAGCAATGGATTATAGATTGGAATTATTAGATCAGTTTTGTTGATCTTAGAGTTTTGTGAATGTCATCTTGGTTGTCATATATTCAGCATGTCGTGTATATGTCCCTATCGTGCTTAACATTAAGTTAAGGCTTTTGTGATTTTCTCCACAATCCATTGTGTTGTGACGTCTACTCTTTATTTGAAAAGTTTGCCGCGGATACTCCCCTTAACCCAAAATTGCATATGATATCTATCTAATTATCTAATTCCAAATAAAGCCACAACATTGACTACCAAATTTGGTGATAAAATTGGATAAATACTCTAAGATCAATCTTTTTCGTAGCTTAAACCAACCTTCAATACATGCGCGCATGTTTAGCACATACATGTTTATTTACTAGTCTAATGAGTATTTAGGGCTAAAATTTGAAGGAAAAAAAAATAGGCAAGGAACATTAAGAATCTAAAATACTTGTTCTTATATAGTATATACTTTATACAACTTCCGAATTATTGTATTTTTTAATTTTTTTGTAAAGGTTGATAGATCATATAAGTACTTTGACAGTACAAGTAGATTGATATGTGACAGTTGCAAAATAATGCAATTTTGGTGGGGTTAAAAATTGACATTTTGGAAAGAGGCATATTACTGTCCTTCTAAATCGGTGATCCCACACACCCACGGTAACAAATTGTGGTACCACCTATTAATAAAAACGCCAAAAAGAACACTCATAATCATAACTAAACTTTGGTAGATGATTATAAACACCCCCATGATTAGTGAAAGTCCATTTTTCAGTAAGCTAACTCTTTTCGTGTGTTACACAACTCGCCGAATCCACATCAATGTTATTAGATGTATTTTCGACTTACTCGAGGTGTTTACATAACTAGGATCTAGAGACGACTATTGCTCGTTGATGTGAACATCTCAAAAATATATGAGACAATACTTAGAGATGTGAACTTACTCTACTACCTCTATTAGTTACTGTGAACAACTATACTATCAGTGAGTTTCATACTTAATATTATAATTTATCATTAAATTAACTCTACTCGCTGATGTTACACACAACGAACCCAAAATTATAATCCAATTATGGACCGAGGTTTGTTACATTCAGATAATTTTTACAAAGAAAGTTACGTGTGAAATGATGTGCACCAATCACAATCTAATTTTTCTCTCTCATGTTTCTCTCTCCGAATTTCATTGATCTACCTAAGTTTGTGAACATAATTTTGTAAAAATTGTGTGAGCCAAACATTTCTCTTGTGGACCATACTAATTAATCCAGAAAATTAAAATACCAAACCATAGTTCAATTCAAATATTCAATTGGACAAATTATATATATCATAATAGTGAACACACCCATTATGTGGTTTAATTGTTGATACATTGTCTAATGGTTCCAACTAAATTCAGATGTTATGACAACTCAACCTGTCGAGTCAATCTAAATATTGCATTTCAGATATTGTTCTTAAGATCGAACGTTTTCAACGACACCCATTATATGGTTTACCGTTAGTGCATTGTCTAACGGTTGACACTTTGCGATTGAGGATGAATACGTTTGATAAACGCAAATTATATATATCATAATAGTGAACACACCCATTATTTTTAAGTGATTCAATAATATCTAAATCCCGTTTATTATAGAAATATAGATACAATCACAACAAATATCTAAATGGTGGGTGACATGACACACACATGGTAAAGTTTCGTTAAAAGTATGCAGTAGTACTACTACGTATTACTTACCTGAGAAAGGCTGACGAGGCATCAGGACATTCTTTCGTTATCTTAATAGTACATTTTCATAGTCATTTAGCATCTTCACAAACAACAATTTTATCATTATATACCATCACTCGTGCACTATCTATTGCGAAGAAATTATAAATCATAAAGCATGAATAAATTCGAATCGACACTTGCCATCAATTATACATGAGTAGTGATTTGTACGTTACAAAAATGACTGTCCTCAACCATTTTCTTTTATTTTCGTCTTTCTTTTTCCTGCAATTATACCCTATGTCGAAGATACATACGGAGTAATAGTTAGGCTGGTAAATTATTAATACTAGTATAATACCCGCGCAATGCTATGGTAAAGGTGGTGGTAATGTTGGTGTAAGAGTCTGAGTTGGACTCGTAGGAACCGTTTACCTCTTCTAAACATAACAATATGTAGGATTCATCTTTTTTTCTTTTTCTTTCTAAAGATGATAATATATGTACGTTTAAAGTTGTTATTGTTATATATGTTATGTTTGAATATATAATTAATTACATAGGGTAATAAAGATAATATGAATGATATATGGTAAATAGTTAATTGACAGTATTAGATTATTCTAAGGGTAATAGAGTCATTTACTTTTGCGGAGTCCATTTTAATAGAATATGAAAATGTTTTAAAAGTAGTAGAGATAGAGATAAAGACAGAAATTATCGTTGTTTACAAAATATCTAGTTTGTGGTGTATAAATCACCTCTCATCGTATGTACGTACTGTTGCTTAACTGAGGATCACTCACTCAAGGATGCTTGGTTGGGTCTATTAAGAGGTAGGGAATGTGAAAGATAATGAATAATGATGCTTGGTTTAATATAATGCAATCAATCATTACCTATTAGTGAGTAATCATCCATTCCCCACCAAATTGAGGGTAATAGGTATCGATAACTATAATCATCATAACATATAACATTTATATACTATCACAACCCGTTAACCCACTAAACCTCAACTCTACAACCCGTTTAATATTCAGGGTCGGACTCGGGTCAAGTTTTAGGTCGACGGGTCGACCAATCAAACATAAAATTAGGCCATTAAACGTGACCCGTTTTACCCCCAAACCAATGGAACAACCCGAAATTAATCCAAAACCAATATGCCAACCTATTAACCTGTTTGACCGTTACCCAAACAGTTATGAACGTCATGTCCGAGTGGGTACTTTTGAGCCATCGATCCGCTACCCGAATCTTGTAGCGCGTTTAATTTTTTAAGTTGAACTCGGGTCAAAGATTTGGGTTAACAGGTCAACCCACCAACCCAAAAGTAACCCATCATTTTGACTCACTTGACCCAAAACCAACCTACCAACTCAGTAACCCATTTGACCCATTAACCTAAACGGGTAATAAAGATTGTGTACGGGTTGTGTACTTTTGACCCACAACCCGTTTATTATATCATGTCGGATTCGTGTCGGATACTTTTCCGGTTAACTTGACCCGACCCATCTTGTCATTCATACTCATAGTTGTATGAACCAAGCAATATTTATGGCAAAGGTAATACTAAGTAATGCTCATTGCATCACATTGCATAGTATTTCCTTTCCCTTTCCCATTCCCATTTCCATTCCCCAATTCGAACCAAGCGCACCCTCACTGTCTCATACTTGGAAACATGGACAAAAACACACATGCAAGCCTGCAGAATCCAATGAGATGCAGAAGCGCTTTGCTTTCTGGTCATAACCCTTCAAAAAGTTATAGCTTTATGAAAGGGTATCTTTTCGAAGGACTAATAAACAAAAAGGGCAGAAGGTACCCGTAGTACAAGAGCATAAAGTTATGTAATATACACTACTGTTATATTGTTTCGGATTCTCTAATTTAAGCTCTAGAAGATAAGCCATCATGAACAAATGAATCAACCAAACTATGTATGAACGAAAAAATCTAAAAACTATTAGTCATCATATAAACACAGAAACCGGCCTGATTGAAAGATGGAAACTCCGTAGTTTTCACACTTCCTGGTCGTACAATGCTTATAAATTTAACACGGCGTTTACCAGACCACCATATAGACGTACTGAAGAAGTAACAAGTGGATATATATAATAAACGACAAGTTATTGTTCTAACATTCCAAATTTGATGGATACTAATCTATCATGTGCATCAACAAGGAGTAGAGAGAATTCATATGGGGTATACAAAATGGACCAACACTAGGGAAAACAATATATGCACTGATCATATATTCGCCTTTGTGACAAGTGTTGGTCAGTGGGGTCAAAAGTGGAACCACTCAAGTGATTTCGTAATCTTTAGGGGCCATGGAGATTTGACAAATTAAGGGTCAAGTTTTGATGTGTCTGCTAGACCTTTATTTTGGAATTTTTGGATACACTAATGCGCATAAAAGTGTTTTTGCCCACTTTCTGTTATCTCAATGGTTTCAGAAAGAAACTCATAATCGATGATCAGCAACGACTACTACAGTTACACGTGTATTTAGAATGTTTACAATGTTAAACCAGTTTGTGGTTCCTGATTTATTCAGCTTCTACTATTTGACCACTTTATTTGAGTGGTTTGATCGTTGAGAATCTGGATTAGTCAGTTATCGAATGGGTGAAAAAGTCGGAGCCATGAAAACCAACAAACTTGTAAGACTCAGAAAGACCATTGCTTTTTTTGGTGGGTGTCGCCATAGGTCAACCTCCTACAATATGATATAACTCTGATAGGAAAGATGATAACGATTAAAAGGACAAAACTTTGGGTTTAATCGACTTTTCTTAAGTAAAAGGATATTTTATTAACTGTTCGTGAAAAATTGTATCATGAAAACAGGGAACTAGTCATTTGAAAAGTAGTGATCATGCAGTAAAACAGTGTTTTCGCGAATTTTCGTTCTCATACTGATTCACATTGTGGTCCCCATACATAAATAATCATCTTAACAAGCATGAGGCTAGCATCTATCAGGATCAATGTTGTGTGCTCTTGTCTTTTCAGATACTCGAGTTTGAATCCGGTAAAAGCACATATGGTGAATGGGTCACCTAGGACTTGTGAAGCAGGGGTCTTGAATCTAGGGTGTATGTGTCATTAATTATTCGAGTTAGCCAAAATGCATTAGAGCGACTCGCTGTTTCTTGTACTGAAGGTGCAATCTGTTAATAGGGAGATTTACTAATCCACACGTCTGATGATATATAGACCTAAAATTATACATACTCAGATACTCCATACAATAATCGACACATGTTTCTCACTGATCGTCTCTCAACATAATCCATGAATATAACATGCGTCTGAGTTATTTCGTTAGGCGAAATAGTTATTTTATTAACACAAAAAATAAAAAAGCTCATGCAGTTAAAGAATATAAAGTATCATTTAACATCAAATTCTTTTAAGCCAGAATGCCAATACATGTGAAAATTCCAGATATTTATATATGTGAATCCAACACGTTTAATGTTTGTTACATTCTATGTTATGATTCAAAACCTTTAAATGAATGTCAGGCAAAAACTATTGGTTGTCATGATTAAACATAATTAAACATACATAAAAGAGAGAAGAAATAGGTCCCCGGTCAAACCCAAATAGATCTAAAAGTCTAAAACTAACCCAGAAACTGCATATTTCACTCATATTCTTGAAACCAAAAACTGTTACACTTGTGACTTTTATAGCATATTCTATAAACAGAAACTCATTTTGCTTATTAGTCTATATGAGATGAGATTCGCTCGAGTAAGCACTATTTCGCAGATATAGCATGGTTTCAAAGTTATGAGAAAAAAGTTCTACATTCTTCGCTACTAGATCAAACTGAATAAAAGGAATTACAAATTATAACAACGAATTAATGATACAACCCAGTCCCCAGACTCCTGCCTTTGATTTCATATCCTCGATTGGCAACATGATATCGCAGATGTCGAATCCAACTATATTTACTCGGGGTAACAGAAAGGGCCCCATGCCTCTTTGTACACTCGGAAAGGATCTTTTTGGGCAGAATTGCATAAACTGTGCTTGAATTGTAACTATGATGATGTCCCTTGAACTTTGGCCCCTTTGTCCGGATTGTTGTAAGATGCAGCATGATTTTGTTGCTGCAATTGTGGTTCACTTACAAGACCAAGGGCTTGTAGAGTCGACCTAAGATGTTAATTGAGATCAGTCAAAGTGTTCAACTAAGACTAATTAACTATTGTTAGTTAAAGCAATACAAGAAGGATAAATTTATAATTACCTGCTATCCTTAACTTTAAACACGTGACTCTCTGTTTCAGATCCTAATTATTTAAGTTTTAATACTCAATTTGAAAACATGCATCCAAACACCCCCTAGACATCCATGATTATATTAATAAGCATTTGTAAAGTGGCCATCACTCACATTACCAAATAACATAGTTCTCGATCCCATGAAAATCCAAACACATAATGTATTTCACATTCCTTAAATTACTAATGCAGTTCATTCATACTTTATTTGGGAGGTCAAATATAGTTTTGTATCATCCAATTCATCAGGCCCAATGGTACAAATGGAAAATGAGATGACTGCCTTTAGTATAGGATATTATCAGTTTAACATTGATAAGAGATATATATATACCTAGGCAAGGAAGGTTTAATACTAGGTTGGTTGGCATATGTAGCAAGTGGACCTCGAAGGCTACCATATTTGTTTAGAGCACCCTCAAGTTGGGGCAATGGCAACTGCAAGAACAAACTCAATATTAAAACTCAGATTTGAAGTGTTGCAAGAAGAGAAAAAAAAAAAAAAAAAACCAATGAGGGCCAGAAAAAAGGACTGAATGAACATACTTGTAATAATACACGAAAGGAATGTGGCTGAGTTTGTGAAATGCATTTCAGAAATCCAACCCACAATTTTGGCATCCTCCATACCTGGATTAACCAAAGAAACAGTTAGGTTATTACAAGTCGCACCATATCATATTATTATTTGATATACAGCTCTAAAAACTTCTTATCTGATTTACTATTTTAATTGTAAGGAACTGTTGCATGAAAAAATATAGTAAATATAGTGATTCTAATGGAGAATCGGGTCAACTAAGTTGTAAATTGCCCAGAGTCTATCTTTAATGCATATGACCTCGTACAAAATATTCAAGATTTTAGATTACTATAGTAATCATACTTAAGACATTGAGTATTTTATAAATAAATATATGTAGCAAGTGTTTGCAGGTCCGACCGACATGCCGCCTACTAAGAAGGACCTGTTTCATCCTGAACCTGTTTCATGCCCATATTGTCACCTATAAATCCCCTCCACCCCCTTTTTTCATTACTAATCGAATATCCTTCACTATTTGACTAAAAATGGTATAATGGTCTAAGACATAAAGAGTCAGAGCATGAAACAACGTACCTGTTTGCTAACGAGTTTGGATAGTATCTCCATGACAAAGTCAACCTAGGTTTAGAAACAGGAGTTACAAAATGATATGATATTCTTCATAATAGCAAATAAATATACATCAAGACATCATGAAAACATATACAGATTTTGTTTCCTGACTCAAATGAAGGGAAAAAAAAACACGAGCCACTATGGACTATCTAAGTTTCTCATGCAGCAAATACCATAGTGGTTTGTGTTTTCCTCATATATACACACATACTTATAGATACCATTTAACATAAATTGACACCTGAATTTTGATGAAAAAGAGGAAGCCAAAAATATCATATTCTAAATATATCTGTGCATACCAGCTTGGGGAAAGCATCAATCGCCTGGATTACTGTCCTCATGAAGAGAAGAGGTAAAGGTGTTTGATCAACCTAAAAGGTAACAATATAAAATAAAATTAGACACACACAGTAACAACTGGTTACAAAGTAAACAATTGTAAAAGATGGTACCATTTGGTTCAATGCTTTTGCTAAGACTTGTTGTGTAAAAACAGTACGCTGCTCGAAACAAGCTGAACAAGCATCCATTATCTACAAAAATTTAAGAAATCGGTGTAAGTATGACTGGTTTTACACATTGCTAATGGGAAAGCAAGCAGACATGCCTTCTTAAGTGGAACACCATCCTTCTCAGGGTTAATGTCGTGGATTGCAACTAATACTTCTGCCGGTGTTAGTGCGGGCCCCATATGAGCTGAACCCTGCACAAAGAACAAGCTTCTAAGTACTGCTACTAGTAGACTGAAAATAATACTAATACTCAGGATACATGTATATTATTGCACCTAGAGAAGGCAAAAGAGGCGGGTCAGGCAGCTGGGTCTAAGTAGCTTAGAGTTGAAACGGTCAATTTTAGTACAAGCCAGACGGGATTGAGTTGACCAGCATATAGTATATTGTCCATTTTTACAAAATTAATAATGCAGCAACAATAGTTTGCAATTACAATATCACAACAACAATAGTCTAAATGTTTGAATAAAATGATTTAAAAGGTTGTATGCACGAAAAAGACTTTAAGCAACAGTCAATCTTTTGACCCACTTAGCTACAACTAAGAAATATAAGTTATGTCGAGATTTATGGAATATGCTTCCTACTAAACCTAAAAGCTACCGAAAAGAATCCAAACTGGCCATAAAGCTGTGGTACTTTCAATACATTTAGTTTATGAATATGTTCTGAAATCCATATAACACTCTAATAACAGAGCGACATTGTTATTTAACAAACAAATAATGTACAATGAAATACTAAATTGGAAGGTGTATATATATAAAACATAGATTAACGCTATACAATTCATCTAAAAGGGAATAATAGAAAAGATGAATTGTACTTTTGTCATCTTATTACACTATAGTTAATCCCTCAATCTAGAAAGATATGCATCACATACTGTCTTGCTTTGTCACTTGCCATCTAAATCGTTACAAGATCATGCTGAAATTAATAGTGGTCCATAAGTTTTCACCGATTTGTCTTATTTAACGAGTATTTTAGGTATTCGATTCATTGAATTTTTTTGGGACGGAGTGATCCTAATAGTTTATACCAGTGTACCTTCAGTGAACAATTATAATTTAGTTATACTAACGACTTAATAAGAACTCACATTGATTTATATTACTAGCAATATACCCGCGCATAGCGGCGGTGACAATTAGATGCACACATTTGTGAAAAGTTCGATTTAAAATTTATGAGATGGTGTTTAATGATCTATTTCATCTTTTTATATATTTTGTAAAAAAAATCAATCAATGGAATGATATGTTAAAAAAATTCAAAGAGGATATGCAAAGTTTAAAATAGAAGGTTGTTATAAATAAATATATTAATTAATTAATTATTATAAAACACTAATTGGTTGAAAAGATTGAATTGTTAATGAATTATGAAGGGCAATTTAGTCTTTAAACATTGTTGAGTCTAATTTTAAGATAAAAAGATATATGTTTTATACATAGTTAAGATTAAGATATAATAAAAAATGTGACTAAGATGATTGAAACCTGAAGTATGTGAGCCAGCGCCATCTGAAACTTGTCCAATGGAAGTTGGACGAGGCGAGGGAAAATAGGCAAAACCTGAAACCGGAATCCTGATTAATCCAAATAGTATACCCATAGGTCCATGAGAGCTAAAATAAGTAATTTACCATCTTAATTTTCCCCACCCCCGAAGACCCTAACACTTAATGAGTTTACCAAAAAAAAAAAAAATTTTAAGAGAAGGAAACCTCATCCTTGGTGAAGGAAGACAGTATTGGAATAAGTATTGCAGCATCCTGCAAGAGAGAAATACCATGTAAAAACAAATATGTCAAAAACATGTTAGAATATAGTCATATACAATACCAGATTACCAGTACCAAGAATATCATTCAATTTATCACCTTAAGTTTAGTTTCATATAACCGCTTGACAGTTGAAATCAAATCTACAGCAGGTGTTGTGCCTTCACACAAAACATGCAGCACCTAGTAGAAAACCCCAAACACACACAAAAAAGATGCTATATCAGCATCGTTACGTTAAAATGTAGAGAAAAAATTCAAAACATTATATGAAGGAGTATACACCTGTGTTAGGAGGTTTTCGCTTCCTCGAGGTGGATCAGATATTATCTTGAGTAAATCTGAATATGATGGACCTAAGGCCCGGATAAGAACAGGAACATGGCGATGAATAGCCTGTGTAGTATCAAGAAGTAAACTGTTATAAAACATAGAACTTAATTGACTTTGAATAATAATTGAACATGAAGTAAATAAGAATGTTAACTGCATTTATATAAAACGCCTTTTAAAAATTTCACCTGCTTAACACCCTTTGGAGCATGATCATATCTGTCAAATACAAGTTGAAGAAGACTAGGTTTCTGCACAAACGCAGGAACAAAACATACATCAAGGGTAGTGATATCAGCATCATTTACAAATCAAAACAGAAAAGATAAATGTTTGTGTGACACTAATTTAGCAGAGAAGCAAACCTTGGTACATAAAGCAAAAAACAAAGAAAGGTGTTGTTGAGCTTGAGCAGGAGACATTGACATATCAATTTGGGAATCAGATTGTGCCCCAATCACCAAGTCATTCTCAGAAGTCCCTGGCTCTGAAATCTGAGAACCACTGATTGATGTTTCTTGACTTCCCATCTGAAAATAAAATAATAAAAATAAATAAAAAAAAAAGATGATAATAATAATAATATTTGTAAACAGAATATTTGCTAGTTTAAGACAACAAGGATAACGGGTCAAAATAGGTAACTTAGGTATCAGGTCGGATTCAGTTTGATCGGCAGACACATTCTATCCGACTTTTCTCATAGATAATTAATGAGTTAATCGTGATAAATAATAAACTTTATCTGACTTTCAACCAGTTCCATTTTTAGCCAAAATATTTTGATCTGACCCGTTTTGACGGAAAACACAACCAAAACCAATTCATTCATAGATAATAGATTGAAGTGTCCACCTTTATATAAGTATACTGACATAGAAGACAGAATGTAAAACTATCAAGTCCTGAGAACTCAAAGAACTAATTAAACAAAACACACCTGCCCTTCGGTTCTTTGTTCGGTGAGCCCTGAAACTGACAGATCAGCATTTGATACTGGTCTATTAACAGCTGAGAGCAGTTTGTTTGTAGCAAAATTCTCAATTTTCTCGGAGATAAAACTGATTACATAAAGCTTGTTTGCCACCTGACAGTATAACGGCCAAGAATTCAATTTTCCAATTAAGAATTTGTACAAAAAGCTTAGTTAAATTGTGTGGTATTACACTTCTATAGATTTTCCATTTCCATCTCTTTTTCAATATCATATAGTTGTATCACACAAGTTTTGACTTTCTGATAAAACTTATATCGCAACATTGCAAACACTATAAATTATGTAAACGAAGAACTACGTGCCACAGCTGAGACCTTTAAAGCCCACTAGCATCACAGATATGTAAGTTGCAAGATTTCCCTTACCAGTCGGATAGCTTTGGCACGGATGTCATCTTTTGGATGAACAGCACACTGCATTTCATAATGCATCAATGTGAGAAGCAATACAACAAGTAACATACAAGCATGTGATAATTGGACACACACTTCCAAAGGAACTCTAACGAACACAAACTAATCAATCAATTTTGTGCAACTAGTAGACAAATATACCCTCAAAGCGATATCCAAAAAGGCCTGGCGATTGTAAGGACGTCCTAGAATCAAGCTCCACAAACAACCAAGACCTTGATGTACACGATCACCATCACGGATATCTTTTCCATAATTATTATCCGAGCAGCATATATCATCAAGAAGCTTAAATGCAGACTCAGGCAAAGAAGGAGCTTCACTAAAAAGCCGACTGAAGGACTTATCATTTGCTGGCAAAGCATCCAACAAACATTTTGCCTAAAACAACAGAAAGTTCATTTAACAATCAAGCTAATAGTGTCATTAGTTAGAGATTTAACGTCACTCTTTTTACAAGTTCTTACCACTCCCAGAAGGAACTTCTCATATACAAAGGTTACTGAAGCATCTTCAGATGAATCGGACATCTTGAGAGCATGCAGGTGGTATAACACATGCATTACAAGTTCATGCCCCTGGGGAAGATGCAAATGGAAATTAAAGTACACATGCATAACAAGATATATAAAGATATTAAAAGATGATACCTTCTGATTCTGGTAGTCTGAAACAATGTGTTTTTGTATCATTGAAATCACATCATCATCAGCATCAACCTGCAGCAGGACAAATGTACAAATTATCATTATGTTTGAAAAGCTGCTGCATATTACTGTTACATGTTTCCCATCAGAAAGTAAGAGGTTCTATTATGAACATGCCTACAATGATAATCGAATAACTTGACAACCAATGTGCAGCAACAAACACACTTTGGTTTCAGCAATGGTCATTAACATGCAAAACTTGATTATAATGTCAAATGAACTTTACATTTTACCAAACACGATAAATGAAACCAAATTACAACTATTATATTAATATGAAGGATAATGAAGCATGTCTAAAATCGAACAAAATGGTGTCCATTCTATATGAATTCAAGAATCTGTCGAATCTTGAACTGATGTGGCCCTGAACAGAAGATAATATATTGGATATTAATTTGAAATGTTTGCAGAATGAACAGAAGACAGTATGCTTACATGGTTCATCAGATCAGACTACATGGATACATAACTACTCTTTAACGAATTCTCATTACCAGCTTAGATGAATCAGTAGGTCTAACACTAAGCAACTCCTCCAATCTCTGTTTACTAATACTCAGATTCTTAAAGACACCCTGGTGAATAAGAAACAGACTCTGTATTACCATATCACTGGAAACATTGTTGAAGTCGTATAAAATCGACATGCTCATACTTTCTGCTATGGACCCAACCTGATTATTTGACTATATGCACCTGTTCACAACCAACCTGATAGTTTGACTATGTCCAGTAAATTGCTTTTTGAAAAATTAATTACTTTCAGCATTTATATAGCAGATGGAGCTAATCATCATCTTACTGATATATATGTATTATAGAGATCTTCCACCATCAGACAATGCTCAGTATAGTTGAAACACACTGTAACCTAGCAGGAAAAAGTTGCTAAAAACCTACACAGGCATATTTGGGATTGCTGAGAAAGAGGCTCACATCTTCATTTTGTTAAAAACATTTTTTTATGCCTGACCTTATCAATTGTCAATTTATGTATTGGACGATGCTTATAGAGACTCTCACAATATGGATACTTTAACATTCCACATCACAGAAGAACCACATTACACACGCAGACATCAAGTATGTTATAAAGAACATCTATTATCTCAATTATAAAAGATGTCATGGTCAATTTTACATAGTTGTCATACATAATTAATAAACAGCCAGTACTCATAAGTAATACTAGGTATAAGAATGTTAAAAACACTAGCAATGCATCCCCAAAGGAGAAAGAAGAAAAGCAGTTAAACTTGACAAACGTTAACCAATCAAGAGAGGAGTCGACCCCCACCTGAGCAACCAGTCGAGAAAGCAATGCCATCCGTGTCTGCAAAAACTCTGTACCTCTTAATTGTTTATAAGAGTCTATAATCCTTTTTATTGCCAATTTTTTTGTGTCTCTTTGCTGTTCTTCTGTCAACTCCACATAAGATGGAACGACGGGTAAATCAACAGAGGTTTCCTCCAGGATGGGTGTGTCCACTGTACTTGGTGAAAGCTGATCAGCTTCAGCGAATGACAGAGAGTGGTCATCATCTGTCATCACAATATCTGTTGGCTTGTGTTCATCCGAGTCCTTGTTATCATGATCAATGGGAGTAATTGCTACATCTGCAGAGATATTTATTTCCACGTCCACACCGACTTGCATGCCTTGTTCATCCGCAGCCTGCTCTTGGGGAGCTGGTATATTCTCTGGGATATGCGAGACCGTTTCTGATTTGGACATTATAACTTCTGAGGTATTCTCGATATTTGGCACTACAGGTGGTAGAGGTTGTCGTTTAAAGAATGCAGATGCATCAACCTCAGACTCAGATAAACCAGAATCTTCGATGATATGCTCAGATGAGGGATCCACTGGTACGGACATACGCCGGGGATCAAGGCGACGAGGATCCTGTAAAACATTTCAGTTGAAAGTTTAACTCGATAGAAGAAAAAGGAAAGCTAGATGTGGCAAAATGGAAACTTTTGTCCAGGTTAGTTTACTATGTATAAGTAATTAGTATCACCTGTGACTAGAGAAACTAATTTATTTCACTATTTATATAAATAGGTGATTGAACTTGCTTTAAAAAGATGCTTATTTCTCTCCAAAATATGCTAAATCACACTGTAAAAAAACACTTCAAAGTGTGTTTCAGCTTTTAAAAAGGACATTGAGCCATAAGCAATTGACATATGCAGTCCCAGACACCCTTCAAGTATTTCAACAAAATGATATAGAAAGTTTTAGGAAATCGTAACCCTTTGGGCGACTTTCAACCTGTTCGACCTATTCTCATTTTTTTAGTATCCATCTGACCCGCTCGAGATAGAATTGAAATCACCACCTGTAAACAAAACAATCATATTAAAAACCTACCCTTCGTGAATCACGTTTCGCATCTGCTTGGAGACTGACTGAAGTGGTTGTAGTGGGATACGGTGTGCTGGTTGCGTTTGCTGTGAGCACAGGATCCTGTGCAGTTGACGTAAACTGAGACGATCGGCTTACCGGGAGGCTGCCCAGCCTCGTTAACGAGGGAGGATTTTTAGGCAGATGCTTCATATTTGTCACGACAATGTCAGCTAGAACATCTGGATGTATCTGGGATATGAGGATTTCAAGAGATTCGGCCCCTCTTTCTCCTTCAGCGAGTAAAGCACCGATCATGGCAATCATTTGCTCAACAGGGGTCAGAGCGTTATCTCGCAGTGGCACCTTGGTGGACCCTCCATTTACGAAATGATCATGTCCTGGATCATTATTTGAGCCATAACGACTCCTTTTCAATGCTACATCATTGGAAACTATATGTTCTTGGTCCATAGGGGTTGATCGTTTCCTAGGTAATTCCCCTGACATAAGCATATGGCTTGATGGTTGCTCATCCTGAAGAAGATTAGATAAATTTAGAAAACCAATAATCAGATATGAAGTGCCAGGTAGTGTCTGGATGGGCCTTATGAAACTGATTATCTGATTCTTATGACTAAAGTTGCAATATTAGATTTTTAGGGTATAGATAAGTCATCCTGATTATGCTTATGTGATTATGTAGGAGTTAAATATTCATTTACATACCAACAGGAAACAAAACTGGTTATCCAGAAGATTATTCGAAATTAATTTACTTAGACTTCCTTCTTACAATATCATAGAAAGACTATTCATCCATCTTTCTCATTAGTTTAAATGATAATATTACAAGAGAAAATATTCGTTGAAATTGTAGACAAATGACCTTTAAAATAACTGTTCATAAAAAACTTATAAAGAATATTATAGTAAATCATAATAATAATAATGATAATAATAATAATAATATAATAATAATAATAATAAAGTATCCTACTTTAACAATACGTAGATATTTCCTTTTGGTCATTTCATCTATTAGTTGCTCTAGATAGACAGTTTCTCCCATTCCAAAAAATGGGTATAACCATCGAAAACTCAACAATTGCTTATCTAATTCAAGGAGCAGAAGCGCATCCAAACACCAAAGCCACCACAGATACAATATCAGTTCATCATATGATTCTGATAATTTAATAATTTAACTATCACATAATCACTCTCAAATGGTAAACCTAAACAACCAATAATTTAAAGAAGTGAATTGAATGCACCTTTATTTCCAAGTCACATTACCTTGTTTGCACGAGCATCGCGAGAAGCACGCTCACTATTTCTAATCATTTTGTCAACCTGTCGCATCACCTGCTCAGCTGCATCACCAGCATTCATTGACTGCAAAACCTTGAGCAACTTCTCTCTCGACTGATTTAAGATATATATAAGCAACCATGAGTTAGCAGAAATAGCAGCATTATCAAGAAGAACAAAAAGAAATATGGTTCAGCACATCATGTTTAGAGAAATGAGTCTAGCAAGATTTACTCAATTATAATTACATATATCACCTTGACCATGTTGACAAACAATTACCTCCATCATAACAGGGTGAGTACACCTCAAGAATCCCAAGAAAGCAGTTCTTAAAGAATATTGTATGCTTGCATTATGGGCTCCTTTTGCTATGAAATTGACATCGAAATCCAGTAGTGCAGAAAGAACGGTGTTATAGTGGACCTGCCTCCTTCGACCTATGGTAGCGAGACTGAAAAGAAAAAACAACCCGTAAGTATAATTACTTGTGAGCGTCAACATAAAACTTAGGCCCAAAATGATCACTGTCTACAATCACCTTACAGCAAGCAGAAAACATATATTAAGCGATATTGTACAATTACAGAGCTTTACCACCTGGGCACACTAACTAAAGATATCACATGAGTCGAGACACACTAAACACGGCTGAAGGACCACTAACCGAAGGACCACCACTATAAGTGGTTTTATCATATATGGCACACTGAACATAATATGGTGTTATTAAAGCAGAGTTTTTATATACATCAAACACTGTGACAGGGACATTTGCGGTAACAATCCCCACTGATCATACACAATGTTAACTTAAAACATGTTCCTAGTTTATGTGACTAGATTTAGCTTTAAACAAACGCACAATTTGTGCTTCCAATGAGAAAATACAATAGGTCCTTTTCATTTAGATAAATTGAACCTGAATGAGTTTAACTGCTTTTTTCAACTGGACAGATAAACCACATCACTGGCAGGTGCCATCTTCAAACATGAGATGGGAAAAAAGACAACCAACAACTGATTCTTATAATAGTTTATTTACGGGCCCACGACACCTGCACCCATGCATAAGGACTGAATCGTTGAAGGCCCGGGAGAAGCCTGATATGAATTTAACAGTAACTGCAGACAACTGAAATAACTACCAACAGAATATGACTAGAACCCTGGTGTATACATATTTTTAATTTTGAACAGAGAAAATAACCATATTTGCACTAAACCCACACCCCACAACTCCTCTCCCCAGTCCAGCGAACTTATCTTCACTTAGAATTTGGAAAATAGGCATATTTTCACTCAACCCACACCTCAAGCCTCTCTCCCAGCCCAGCTTACTTATCTTCACTTTTGGATAGAGAGAGTAACCATCTGCAATCAACCCACCTCCCACGCCTCCTCTCCCCCAACCCAGCGAACTCAGCATTAAATATGTTAATTTCAGTCTTGGTTTTGAAAATCCCTTTTCATTAACTGCATCAATGCATAATAAGTATAAATACTGCCAGGAAGAGAGCCAGTTTACTGCTAGCTTATTTTATTTTGACTTTCATTTCAGGAAATCTTGATGCAAGTTTTATGGAACAAACTACATCAACATTATTATTCACGTCTTCCCAGGGAGCACAAAGTTTTTAAGGCAGATATAACTTGTTTGTGCAGGTGAATAATCTTAAATTAATATTAGTTTCAGATCTGAAGTGCAAAAACTGCTGGCAGATTGCCTGTGAGCAGTGAAAACAGACAGCCAGCCCCATATTAAAAGACAAAAAGAAAACCACAGAAGAATGAGATGACCAAGAAAAAATGCCATAACCAACAGAATGATGTAAATTTGTACTGAAGTAGCCATAACTTCAAAAATGTATTTGATTAATTACGGTTATTCAATGTATGTCAAAGGTCAATTGAGTTACAATTATACAAGTGTTGTATGTACAGCAAGATAATGAGAGAACAGTAGATCTCAAACAGTTTAAAATCAATAAACTGCACTGCTATGCTACCAAATCATTCAGCAAATAAGCTATCGCCCATTGCCTGCTAGAAGATGGTGCCGACATCAGCTAACTGTTATCTCCCATTATCTGAACCACCAATGCAGCAAGTCCATGCATACATCCACTCTGATTCGACCATGCTGCAACAATATTACAAACAAGCACTTCGAGGTGTACTAATAACACCTCCAGTTTTCAACATGAGAACCGACATTAAAACCATTTTAATGTGCATTTTATATTATCAAATCCCAACTATTATGCCTTACTGTCTCATTGACTGATATAAGAGGACTGGTAGCTACCAAAGACTATAATTTTATATAAGTTAAGATATTATTGCATCAACTTTATATACGTCCTGCATCAACTTTATATACGTCCTTATAAGTTACAAATACAGCTATAACTTTACCAAAGAGAGCACACAATTGTATCCATGCTTTATTATAGAAATTAAAACATGGATAACAAACAATCAGAAAGGGAGACATTCACATCCAACAAATTAAAAATTCATACTAAACGTACACAAAGTGCACTTAACAAATAAGCACATATGAGTCAAATTGAGCAACTATGAAACACATGTACTATTTTCCATCTACTTTCCACAAGAACCAATTGTGAAGTGTTCTCTCTATAGAGTAGACACATTATGGCATAAGAAAAGCATGTGGCTCCTAGTTTAAAGCCTAGCTGGCTAACCTGGCTTCCATTTGCCAATACTTAATTACATCTTAACAAATCTTGTCCATTATCGATTTAGTTTTTTTTTGTATTTTACATCAGAAATCCTTGCCCAACTAGTAGAATGTGAAGTAATGAAAAGGGAAATAGTAAGTGAATGCGCATAGATATGACAAACAGATGGGTAGCTCACCAATTAACAACCGAAATTGTAATGGAACCTGGGAGACCATTACTTGCCAACTTCAACAGATCGAATAAAATCATAAAGTATCTGTTTGCATCTGACTGGAGGGCAGCTGAATCCAGAACAGGATGACCACCAGCCAACCAAGATATATTGAACATCTGTGCACTTCTACTCACTGCTATTGCAAAGCAACACGAATTAAACTAACATGGTAGTTAAAAGTGACAATATGATGTAGGAAAAGTCAAGCCCACGAGCATTGATGGAAAAAAAAACCAATACCTTCAATGACATGGTCTCTAGAATCATTGTCTGGCACGAAGAGCAACACACAAGTTTCCAAAAACTTTATAGCAAGCAACCTTGGACCAACAGACCTAGCCTATAACAAGATCAAGTTCTATTAAGCTAACTTGTGTATTCCAAAAGACAACAGTGTGTCACTGAAATCAACAAGTAGGAATGCAACAAGTTTATGCTATAAATAAGACAAGGGTGTGGGAAGCAAGACTAATACTCTACACAAGAAAATCGTAAAGTAGCTTAGATGGTCATTTACTAGATGTGCATAAGCCACATAAGCCAATTCTCACCTTATGTAGTTTTCTTCTTTTATCAATAATAGAAATGTAAGTTTCTCTATTTGCATCTATCTTGACTATCATTATTAGGTACGTCACCACCAATTCGTAATATTAGTTTCTTAGCATGTTGCAGATACAAGTCATAGGAGTCGAGTAATACAGATAAAAACTGAAAAAACAAGAGTTCTCTATCAAAGCATAGAGTGCAATAACATAATATATATACAGCGCCCTCCAACCCCCAGATTCTCTTTCCTTTGAAAACCACATTCAGTAAGGATACACTCTATTGTTACCTTGGCTTGTTAATAAGATTCAGACATTTTCATTTATATAACTCCTGTAAGTTTATACATTGACTTTTATGTATAGATGTTTACACATGACAAAAAGGACCAGATTCTGTATCAACGATGACCCTGCAGAATTCACATACACACACACACACACACAAAAAGCACATTGCACTTCAGAGAATCAAATATGCAACTGCTGAAGCTTGTAATAATACCTCCAATGCAATCTGGAGGACAGCATCCTTAAATTTGATCATCCATGACCAGATATCTTCAAGCCATCTCTCCACAAAACCGTGCCGGTGAAACTACAATTTTTCAAAATAGAGTTTCACAACATCAAGGTATGAAGAATTAAATTTTGCTTTAATGTTCTTTAAATATGAATAAGTGAAATACTAAATGCCACTAAAGGACATGAAATTGACATATTACAAAATTTAGATATTTAGATTCATGGGCGTAACAGATGGACTCTAATATCACCAATGACCAAACCTTTAGTCCCAGGCAAGTACCAAACACAAAAAACTTATAAGTATAAATAAAAAGTGATGTACTGATGTCAGCAATATTTTCAAAAAATATATATGCAAGGAAGACATTTGAGACTAATTAGAGATTAAAGGGTTCACAAGAAAACATCCACGTACACAAATCCCATTGAACTCAGCGCGCTATAAGAATAGCATAGCACGTTTCAATCTTAAACTCAAGTATCTAGAAGATTTCACATCTACGAAAAGAGAAGCCAAAGAAAAGGAGAAACAGACCTGCAACGCTAACTCGTCTAACACTTTGCAAAAGATATGTGTGCCAGCAACAATGGATTGTCTAGCAACAACAGAATCATTGTCACTTAGTAGCGTCAACAACACTTGCATCAGTACTGATGAATACTCCATTTTTCTTAGACTGATCTCCTCAATAGCTCTATGAATGAAATCATATTAGTACGAAGGATAGAAAAGTGGGAAGACATAAAACCTCAAAATTTCTAATATATATTGCATACATCAACAGAAGCACTGAACTAGTCACGACATTTGTTGCATTCAAGTAAACATACAAGAAAACATATTTCACTAAAATGACAACAATAAGATAGTCACAATGATGCAGTGTAGCACATGAGACGCCTTTACTTAAGTACCTCTAAAACAAAGGACTAACAAAACAGACCATGACTAAAGGAGAATAGGTGTTTCGCATACTCATGGACAGAATGTAATGATATTATGACAGATTTAAAAAAAAAAAATAACTCTTATATGAATTTAAAACAAGTAGCTACATGCCTACATTGAAAGGAGGGACCCTGTCTGGCATTTCTTATTGGAACAGCTTATCTGCTTATTGCTTTTAAAATAAGCTGTTTCAAATTGGCAGTTCCAAGTTGATTATCCTTACTCACCCAAAAATAACCAGATTCGATAAACAATTTCAAACACCCTCCAGGTAGGTTATCAGCTATATCGAAACGCAATAAGCAGTTTTATAAGCAATGAACCTGATTGTCTCAGTGGGTCCTTCTGGCTAGCTATATCAGAGTCAGATGCATAAATAACCAATCTGGTAACACTTTAATGAGCCAAAAACGTATTATACACATCTACATACAACAATAAACATCTTTTAGCGACTTCAATAAGTTCTGGTGTATAAGAACTTGTACTATAACTATTCCTCACATATAAACCATAAAGACCATCTTCAAGATGTCATTTTTTAGCAACTTCACTAATTTCATAACTATATAGTCATAAAGTTCCAACATAACTTTCAAACATCCACTAGCACTACTAGAGATATTTAGAATCATCAGCTATGAGCTATCGAATATAAGTTCATAAAAATAAATTTACGTCCAAACCTATATAGTCACAAGGTTCCTACAAACATGTCAACAACCACTAGCACTACTAGAATTTTTTGGAATCATCAGCTATCCGAAATTATGATTGAACCAAACCACTCAGAATTTTGTTATTTATCACACTAATCCCTAACAAAAAAAGACTAAATATCGAAAAACATAACACTAAAACAGTAAAACATATTAAAGTTCCTCTTGAAAAACCAAGAAAGAAAAAGTACCATTACTATTTCATCTTTATCCTCTCAGTTTACCATATACTCAATCTTCCACACACAATAAAACATACTCCTCTTCACGTGAAAACTAGTACTACTCAACGTAAAGACATCATAACTTTCCTAATGGCATTGCATGCTATACAAAGTGCATACATATAATTTCCACAAAAATCACCACTAACCACACCAAATTTGGATAAAACAAAATAGCCACTTTAACCTTCAATGTCAAAAGCAACATTTTTGTGAGATAGAGGGATCATTAAAAAAATTCATATGTTCAAATGTCTTGCAATATCCACATATTCAACATATATTAAAAATTAGATACAATTAACACATAAACCCTATCTACAAATCATTTTCAAATTAAACAAATATAATAATTGACCATACCGAAAGAAACAAAAAACTCACTCGACTAGGGTTTTGCGAACAAGCGATTCATGAGAAGACTGAAGGTCAACCAAATACGGAAACAATTCGGCAGCAAGCAAAGAAAGATCTGCAGTAAGAAAGATATCGATAGCTTGCTTTAAAGACGAAAGCTTTACAGCTAAATCACCGTGATTGTTTGCAGACGCTAAAAGACTGAGTGCTTGTTCTCGCTGTTGTGAAACAGCCATGGTTATACAGTGTGTGTATATTGCCCTAACAATATACACGGAATTAATTGGTAAAATTGGGGAATTTTATGGATGTCTGGTTTTCTAGGGTTTTAATAGAATGAAATAGAATGGAAAGATGATTGAATTGGAAACACGAGTTTTATATTTGTGTAATCGCTCGGTCGCTCCTCCTACCGTTTAAAACAGGATATTTGGATGTTTTGAACATTGTTTAACCTAAGTCTGTTGTACTTTATGCATAATTGGTTGTACCTTTTTTAACTAAATTTATGCATATTTAGTTGTACTTTTTTTTTATAACTAAAATAAATCTGGAAATAACAATAGAAATATCAAACTAACATGTTAAAATAGGTTTTGATGAATTCTAGTTATTTATATAATTATCGTTGTATTTGTTTTTATAGAAAAGCTGTGATTTGTTAAATCATAATCGGGACAGATTTATTGGTCCGACTTTAGAAGGTTATTAACTGGTCATAAAATATGGTTTGGTCATGAATCTTGATTAAAAAATTAAGTTCAAGAAGTCTACTTTCTTATCCAAGTGGTTTCAAGTCAAAATGACAAGTTTTGGTCAGTCAAACAGTTGTTACAAGTCAAGTGGTCAAAACTGAGATTTCGGCGGAAACTTAGGTCAACTTTGAATAGATATAACTCACCTAATATTTCGAGTGAGAACATGAAACTTTTTCTGGAATGAGTTTAAGGTATTAAGATTTCAGTGTAAAAAGATGAGAATTTTTAAAGGTCTTTATGGGTATAAACTTTTATAAAACTTTTTGGCGTGCAAACAGTAACTTTTATGTGTAGTTCGATTTAAAGAATTTTTAAAAAATAGTAAAGTAATAAAATAAAATATACAAAAATTTTCATAAAGTCTAGACATTTTTTTAATGTACCTAAAAATAATCAAAGTGACATAAAAATTTAGTAAAGTCAATCATGTAACATCTTGGACAAATTAACATATATAAAAACCATTTGGATGAGTAATAAGTCTTGGCATTTGGAAAAAAATCATTTATTAGACCTATATTTGACATGGTCATGTATATTTCATCAAGGAGTTACAATGGGAAGGCTTGTAAGGCTTGTATGTCTTTTTCATCTTGTAACCTAGATACGTATACTTGTGTAGATACTAGTTGGACTTTCGGGAAAGCTTAGGACTTGCTTGTTGAGGTAAGTTTCGTGGCCCCATTTTCTTTTACATTTTTCACTTGGGGGAAAAGAATGCTCAAGTGTTTTCAACTGTTTTCATGCTGTGAACTTATTGATTTCTTTTTGGACATAATGATTGAATTGTTACACTGTGAATTAATGTGGCAAATTATGTGGTATCTATCTGTTGTGAACTAAGTCAAACAAGCATACTAATGTCTTACATATGTGGGATTAAGTTCCACCGCTGAGGTAAGATAAGTCAAACAAGCAAGCAATCATCATTGCACATCTGGGGTTTAGTCCCACCGCCGAGGCAATGACAACACGCATTTAATCGAGGTGAAATATTAATAGTACTATTGGGTTGCGGTCCCACTCATGTGAGAGTGCACAATCCTTGAGTGAATATGATCCAACAACGTATGAGGTAAACGAAAGAGGCAATCAATTATATTATTTTCATTTATATGTGCATTTCATCTCATTTGTCCTACTATCATACATACTATACACAGCAACTGATTTTATGTGTGTCATGTGTAAACCTGCGAAATTTACCAACCTTGTGTTGACATTTTCGAGCATTTCTTTTCAACTAATACTAGCACTACAAAAGAAGGGACTAGAGGAACTTAGTGGACCGTTAGGTTGCATTAAGTGAACTGTTTGTTTGTGATACATTAAACTATTTACTTTAAGTTACTTTATTTGGAAATGCGTGTTTTGCCTTAACTATTCTTGAATAAATGTAAACATTCACTTCTTGTATGACTTTGTCCAATGGGAATGTGTTTTGTCCACGGCACAAGTCGCCTTTGTGTTGAGTGATGTCACAACACTTGGTTTGTTTTCATTTAACAAATTCTATTATTCAATGTGTTGTGATCTAGTCATTCGTCACACCTCGTTGTTTCTGCTTTAGACGGGGTGTGACAACTTATTTGTTTATATTTGAATAAAATATAGTTTTGAATCTGAAATGAAGAAAAGGAAAAATTCAAGGTTTAAAGTGTAAAATCAAGCCGATCCCGGTGAAGACTCGCCGAGCAGGAGGAAGACTCGCCGAGTTGCTTTTAATTTATTAATTAATTCGGGATAATTATCAGAATTCAAATTAGAAGATGAGATAGAATCGAACCCCGAAAAAGTTGAAACGTTGGTTGAATGAATGTGGACACAATAGAGACCAGATACATATGAAGATAAGATCAGGAGGCAGAACTCGCCGAGCCCCTGAAGAACTCGCCAAGTTTCCTTGCGACTAGAACAACCTTATAAATAGAAGACTCATTTCACATTTTATATCTTTCTGAAATCAGTTTTACTCCAGAGAGAAAATCAGGGATATTTACTTTATTTTGTTAGTTAGAGGAAAGCAGGAGGCATTCTGTCAGTCAATTGGAGAAAGTAACATCATGGTTTGCAATATTCTCGCACTCTGAATTATGATTTCTTATCAATTAATTGATTGTTTGTTTTATGATTAATTTGTCTATGAATTAGTTGTTTTATTGTAATATAGATTGTTTATTGAGTATTGAAACAGTGAAAATAATTTATAAAATGATTTGTTTTATGAGATTTATCAATTCTACTGTTATATATCACCGGTTTATGATTGACACATATTCAGTGAATTTTGATTGACAAATTCAATACCATGAATCCTATGTAATGGTAGGACATGGATTAGCAGATTGGAAAGTTATTGATAGAGGTTATTTTTTTAAAATGAGTTTCTGATGTCAAGAAACTCGATGAGCCTGTTAATGACTCAGCGAGTTCCTTGTCTCGATTCATATTAAAGTTTAATTATGCATTTGTTGTTGGTTGTATAATAATATATTTATTTGATAAATATAATCTGAGATATATTAATAGCCGCATATATGTTGTTAATAATGCAGTGGTAATCAATTCAGTGTATTATGATTGTGTCTTGTTCTTAACAACTATTTCAAGAAAAGTATTTCAATTCTATATTCAAAAACTTGCAGGTATTCTATTTATTTAAACATTATTCATAATAAAAGTAAGAATGAATTTTTATTACTCAGTCAACCTGGATCAACTTACTATACTATGTTATTAATTGATAGGTACTCTGCCTATATGTGTATTAATGGTCATAATTGTATGTTTGATTTGGTTATAAATATAGAAATTTGATTTGAGGTTTAATTGACACCTAGACCATTTGTTTTGTCATATTTATAAAAATATGATAGATCGAGAACGCATCAGTCCACTATCTTCTAAAAACCGTCACTTGACTAAGAACCCTTCAACAGTCATATGCTCCTGAGAACCCTACAAGTTTATGCATAGAACTTGATCATGGATTACGTCAACCCATATGGAAATACCATGTTAATATGCAAAATGAGATAAGACGAACTTACTTGAGATCCGGGCCTCATTAACTAGTGTTGCCTAAATTTCCTGCAACCAGATCAAAAAATCATGCACGGCATTTTCAAGCTAAATTGTATTTAGAGTTCCCTTGTCATGAGTATTCTAAGCACTAAAGATAGAGCATATTGTTTTCAATTTTTATCTCTTTTTGGAAGAATCAAATACCCATCATGGTCGAGATGCACTTACAATTAACGGTTTCAGGAACTTGAACAAAGTAAAAGGAAAGCGTTGTTCATTTTCGAAGCATGTGGGAGATGAGCCAACTTTCATCATTATAATGCACTCTCATCAACTCTCATCATCATAATGCAATCAAATTTTGTGATGCTTTGATGAATCAGTCGGGATATATTGATAAGGTTATGTAAAAACAATCTGTTAATGAAATCAATAGGAATAAGCTAAGGGTGAAAAGGTCGATAGATATTGTTCGTTTGATTTCATTTAAAGGGATCGATTTCGGAGGACGTGATGAAGGTGTTAAGTCAAAAAATCGGGAAACTTCATTGAGTTGCTCAAATTCATAGCTTCATATAATGAGGAAGTTGCAAGTGTTGTCTTAGAAAATACACGATGGAACGCTAAATGCACTTCACCCGATGTCCAAAAAGAAATATAATTATGAAAGTTTACGTTGAGAAAGTGCGAAAGAAGATAATTGAAGATATCGGACATTCTAAATTTTGTATAATGGTGGATGAAGCAAGTGATGAAAGTAAGAAAGAAGAAACAACCATTCTCCTTCAATTCGTTGATAGTGAAGGGTACATAAAAGAACATTTATTTTATCTTATCATGTAACAGATACATATACATCAAATGTATCTACCACTTTACATTCTATAATTTGCGAAACTCTCACATATTATTTGCTTCCCATTGAGAATATTCGTGGACAAGGGGACGATCGAGCTAGCAACATGCAATTTTGAATGGAACAGATTACAAGCATTTTTTCATAAGGCTCATCCATGTACGTATTATATACATTGTTGCGCAGATAGAGAGGTACACTATGTCCATGAAATACTTTTGGATTTATATTGTGAGTACTGTTGGTGCTTCTGGCAAACATCATGATGAGCTACAAGTTGCTCAAGCCGATGAAATTGCAAAAATGCTAGAGACTGGTGAGATTGAAAGTGGGAGAGGGGCTAATCGAATTGTTAGTTTAAAAAGTGTAGAGACACTCGTTGGAGCTCACATTTTAGTTCTATTTGGAGTCTTCTTTGAATGTACAACCCAACTTGTACAATTAAGGAGAACATTAAAAAAGAGGGATATAACTTTAGAACAAGAGGTGATGCTAGTGCTGCATTGAAAAAGTTGACATCTTTTGAGTTCGTTTTCATTTTATATTTGATGAGAAAAATCTTAGGGATCACTAATGTTCTTTGCCAAGCTTTGCAAAAAGAAATCTCAAGACATCGTAAGTGCAAATATAATGGTCTCTACAACAAGAAGGATCATCGTAACCCTTAGAGATGATGAATGGGGATCTTTTCTTAATGATGTTGCCATTTTTTTGTAAGAATCATGATAATGTTGTTCCCAATTTTAAAGATCTATATTTAATATTTTAAAGAGAGAAGTAGCAGAAGGGGAGGTATGATTACTCTTGAACATCTCTAACACTTTGATATATATTTAATGAAATAATTGATTTTCAAATACAAGAAATTGATTTGAGGTTTAATGAGAGAGTTGTTGAGATTACAGAGCTTACACTATCTTTGGATCCAAGAGATGGATATAAATACTTCAAGTCAGATTCAATTTGCATACTTGAAAAAAAAAATACTATTCTCTTGATTTCACGGATCAAGAAATAAATGATTTGTAATTTCAGTTAAATCACTTTGAAGTTGATGTGAAGGATCATCCATTTTTGGGAAGGGTGTTATCTATTTCAGAACTATGTCAAGTGATGTCACCAGGGTCGACGGTTGCAGAGCGGTAATGTCGTCGGGGATACCGCAACGTCAGCACCGGACGCTATCAATGTAATTTTCAAAGATTTATATTTGTCGGGGCCCAAACCTCTGAACTACCTACTGGCACTAGATATGAGTTCCTAATACTAGTACATGGAAAGGATGATCCAGGGTCATCTCCAGACAGTCGAATTTAAAGCGGAGCTCGTTTGGATGATTTAGTATTCAAGATGGAGTTTGAATAGATAGGATAGAGATGTTTGTTTGATTTTTTTATCTATTTTCAAACTAAGAAAGCAATAAAATTAAACTAAGCTAGCTAGCATTTAAGGTGCAAGTAAGGATAGGGAAGACTTGGTTTGCCATGACTTTGGATAATATAGTGTCGGGACGATTACAGGGACACTTCTCAGACTAATAAACTCATAGACCTGATGTAAACACTAGAACCCTACCAGTTTAGTTAAAATCCTAAATTGATATGTCACTAGGAACTAGGTTATCGTGATTCTGATTGGAATTGTAATGCTCAACTCGCAACACCTTGTGTGTAACCCTGGGCGCATGAACATAGTGGCATACTATTCAATGTCCGACCGTTCTTAACACCTAAGTTTATCTTTCATTCCTTTAAGTGTGTAACTAGTTGCTAACTTTGCATGTTTAAACTATCAGTTAATATAATCTAGGGGTTTAAGTATCCTAAGTCACTTGGACTTTCACTTTCTTATCTAGATTCATTCTATATGTTTTAAAAGCTCAAATTACTTCTGTTATGACCTAGACTTCTCCTTTCAAACACTTATACATTGTTCTGGATTATTCACAATGTTTAGCATTGCTTCATGCCTTCATATGCAGACCATGTATTTCAGTATTGCACAATTAGTACTTACTGTATGTTAGTATTCACATTGATTCATACAACGATCATGCCCTAATCGAAGAATCCACTAAAAGATACATAGTGATTCCATAGCTATTTACTATGTATTACACGGTGCTCTCGTAGCTTCTTAGTCCTGACACAAATCTAACACAAATAACTACTTACCACAATCAAGATTCATGAGTTTTTAAAAATCTAGGTTATAGCCACGTGGATAACTGGAAAGGGTAATCTATATATTAAGTCTAGTTCATACAAGTTTAAACGATAACAAAGTATAACAATCCTGATTTATAATCGTATTTTGAATCGCTTTCTATTAATGGTTTTGACAGAACATAAGTCTATATTTTAGTGCTTTGAAAATCCATTTATTGTTTAAACCGACCTTTCACAAAAACTACCCAATAAATCCCTTAGTAATTCACCATGTACTACGTACACTTATAGTGCTTCCATAGCTTCAAACCTTGACCATGTCCAACAGCATCATACGGTAATTCACCACGTACGTACTACACTTATGGTGTTTCAATAGCTTCAAACCTTGACCATGTTTAAAAACGTCATATAGTAATTCACCATGTACTATATTGCTTCATACTACATTAATTCACCATTTACTATATTGCTTAACAATATTTTCATAGCTTCCTACTTTAATTAACGTATTGACACAGATAATTAATTACCTACTAAAGAGGTTTTAATCACGTTTATTGGTAGAAAGGCGATAGTTGATAATAAGGTTTAAATTCATAAATAGAAAGCTAATTCAAAATAACGACTTAATAATAAAAGATTATTTAAACATCATCCCCTTAACTATAATTATTTAAATCATGGCAAACATACAAGTAACTACTCACAAAGCATGGCAATAAACATTTCAAATATTAATAAATCACAAACATTAGACAAGAACATTATGAAAAATTAATAAAAGAAAATGATAGATATTACCTGTAAGTAATGCGAGGAGAATAACACTTGTATTTCTTCCGAATATCCAAAGCGCTACATCGCTAAGCTAGCTACTACTAACTACTACTTAATTAATCTCATACTTATCTCTTACTAGATTAATTAAATTAATCTAGAGAGAGAAACTAACTAGAGAAAACTAGAGAAAGAAAATGTGAAGAAAATGGTGTGAATGGTGTGAAGTGTTTGAGGTTGGAGCCCCATATATATATAGGGGTTGGAGTTTGACCGTATTTGACTCATTTGACCAAATTTGACTTCCAAGAAATCAGGTCGTATATGTAAGGCCGTATCAAGAAAGCATCTTTAACCAAATATTGTTTGGATCAGAGTGTATATGGCCTGGACCAGAGTGTATACTGTCTGTCCAGACCGTATAGTGCCTCAAGACCGTATATGGTCTGTCCAACTGTATACACTATTGGTCAGAACATATGCTGTCTGGTCCAGACCGTATATGGTTGGGGCCAGACTGTATATGGTTTTGGCCGACCGTATACACGGGTTCGTGGCTTCGTGTGCGGGGTCGTAACTTGTTTTTGCTCTAACTTCTTCGTTACTCGTCCGTTTTAGCCGATTCTTGCGGCATTGTCTTCATAATTTTTTGAAGTTTAAGTATCAAAGTTAACATCACCTATTCGTTTTGGTCAGGTTTGCGATTCGTTGGTTTTTATGTGCATGGTTGTAATTCATTGGTTCTTGTTTTAGCTCTAACTTCTTCGTTCCTTATCCGTTTTAAACGATTCTTGAACTCACGCGATTGTAATCACCTGATTGACAATTTAAAATTGATTATCAAATAGGTAATCAAGATGCGAGCGAATCGTCTTTCATTGTTTTGCTCTCTTTTACTAGTTTTTCACCCGTTTTTAGTTATTTTTGAAGCATCGTCTATATTTCAACCTTGTTGACAAAATATGATAGATAAACATTGTATTCGCATAATAATGTCAGTTAATAGGTTAAAATAGGGAAGATAACACACGTAAAAACATGACCTTTTACGCGTTATCATCAAGGTTTAGCAAAGAATGGGAAATAAAGCCAACTATCATCTTGTTGACAGATTGATTCGACTTGTTTTAACCCTTATGGTAGCTAATGCAAGTACATAACAAGCATTTTCAGCCATGAAAATTCAGAAGAACTGACTGCGTAATAGGATGAATGATGAGTTTCTTTTTGATAATCTAGTTCTCTACATTGAGAAAGATATTGCTTCAAGCTTTAGTTTGGATACCATTTAAGATAAATTTAATGATGTTAGAGAACGTAGGGGCTGTTTACTTATGCATTAATGAGCTGAGTTGTGTAGAAGACTTATTCGGTCAACCTTTTATGTGTTTACTTTCATCTTATTTGGTCAACCAGGGCTATCTGAAGGGATTATTGGTCAGGTTAAAAAAGGTTGTCCTCCCCATATGGACACTTTTATTGCATTATCTTTCCAAGACTACCCCTTATCTCCCTCACTTCAGTATTCATCTTCAACAAATCAATTCCCTATTTCCTCCTCAAGAAAAGAGAGCCATCACCACCAGCTTAACTGTTCACCACCGTAGCCACCATCCCTTTACCACCTCCGCCACCTTACGGCCACCATCAATGCTGCTTTTTTTTTCTTCCATTTCTCAACATATTAATATTTTCTATTCGATTCTTTAGATAAATGGCTTTTTAATTTGATTTCATCACTTTCTGTTTTTAGTACTTTCTGATCATGACACCACTACAATGGTGTGTGTTATGCATTTATTACTTTAGTGCTTATTGTGAAGAAAGTATAAAGTCAGATCTATGTGTTGTGATCTTTGAAAGTGATGTCACGTCATAATTATTTTCTCTTAATGGAAATAGTATAAATATATGAAGGAGATGGCAAATTATAGTGCAGGAACTAGTGCTAAGTTGTGTATCGATGATGAACTGTTAATGTTTTTTATTTAGCAAGTAATAATAATTCAAATTGTAATGTATCACAGGGTTTGTCATTAAATAACTAAAACAACTAATTTTTAACTTAGGGGTAAAATAGTCATTTTTATCATTTAGACTGTTTATTCGGTATAAAAAGTAACCATCATTATTCATTCACTGATAAATTCATACAGTCATTCTATATCCATACTGCCATAGTTCCATCTATATCCATAAGGAACTTAATGAGAAAAAAAGTAAACATCTCTGTAGTGTGCTGCTTAAGTGAACATTACTTTAGCATTTTTTTATTTTAATTTCCTTATGGATAATTTTATTACTACTTAGTGTTTTATAACTTATTTGGCCCTAAATAATTTTATTACTTCTTTGTGTTTTATAATCTATTTGGCCAACCGTGAGACAAATAATGGCTATGTAAGTGTAGAGTATCCAACAAATAACTATCATCAGTTTTGGCATCAAATATTCCAAGTTGATCCCTGATATCGCGTAAAAAGTCACGTTTTTACTACCGATATCTCTCTCATTCTGGAACGATTCTTGGCATATTAGTTCAAAAATAGTACAAATTAATGATATTATGCCAAGATGGTCAAAACAAGGTTGCATGATAAAAATCAAGCAAAACGGATGAAAAACGAAGATTCCACACACGTTTGAAGATTCAAGGCATCAAAACGAGATTTCAAGACTAAAGTGCCCTTCATCAACATCTATTCCATCCAAGATGTTCGTTTTCAAAATACGAATCCAACAGAAGAAGAATCAACTAAAACGGATAAAGAATGAAGATTCTACGCCCGTCGGAAGATCCAAATGATTCGTACGCAATATCTGGAGCTAGGACCTCATCTCAGGGCCTATCTTATGTCAAAATCTTCGTTTTTGAATTACGAATCCAAAAAAAAAAGAATCGATGCAAACGGACGCATAACGAAGAAAATACGCACGAATCAAGAAACGAAGCAAAAGACGGCGAAACGGGGCGGGTACAGGCCAGCCGCCGCCGGCCACCTGTCCCCTGCCTCGGTTTCCATTTTTGGCAACTTTTGGTACCTGGTGCGCCTACTTTTTTTGTTGTACAGTACCCGGTGCGCCTACTTTTCGTGTTGTACAGTACCCGGTGCACCCTTTTGGCTACCTTTTACTAACATGCACCCCTTGATGCTAATGTGAGCCAAAACTCACCTATAAATATGGGGCTTTGGTTCATTTGCAAGACACACCTTCCATCCTTGGAAAAACACACTTTCTTTCTATAGCTTCTAGCTTTTATTTCTTTGTTTATTTTCTTACTTTAGAGTAGTAGTAGGCTAGTTAAAATAGAAGCAAGGAACGAGCTTGTATTCTTTGGTGAGGAACGTGTTTGTAATCTTTGGTGTACGCTTGGAGCAACTCTTATTAATTCAAGTCTATTCCTTCTCGCATATTAATCTCGGTTATTTCTATCCTTATCTATCTTAATTAAATATGTATGCTTTAATTATGCTAGAGATCGTTTATGCCATGATTAGCGAGTAGATTATCATTGTGTTTGTTTGCGATGTAGTTAGTTAATTATGGGATGATTTATAATTAAATATTAAAGATCGGTAATATTGCTTTGATCGTCTTATTGCATGTTCTTGTTTGATTGTTGCCTTATGATCATCATAGTAGTAAAATATAAACGGTCTTAATTATCGTCAAATAATATGACGGCCCCTATTCGACTGTTACTCGATATAGTACTGGAAACACTTCAAGGTGGAGTACAAATGTATGGAAGTCGAGGAACGACCGAAGGTAGTCATATTACGAAACGATACAATATTATGAAGTAATATGATGGCCCCTATTCGACTGTTGCTCAGTATAGCGTTGGAAACACTTTAGGTGTAGTACAAATACGTGGAAGCTGCGTACGACCGAAGGTAGTTATATTACGGACTAATATATATAAAATGAGAAACCTAGTTTAATTAACCTTTCTAAATAGACTTTTAAACTTCAAATTAATCTATCGCCTTTCCACCAATAAACGTGATTACAACACCTTTTTACGATTTCCAATTAAAAGGTAGTCAATTATCTGTGTCAATATAATTTGTCAAAGGTATGAAACTATGGAACCGCAAGGCTACATGGGGGATTATCATAGGACAAGACATGGCCAAGGTTTGAAGCGGCGGAACCACTTAAAGTGAGGAACGCTGTGGATAATTAGGGGATTTATTGGGTAGTCTTAAGCAAGGGCTGGTTTAAAGTCATAAATGAACTGTTTTAAATACATGAATCTGTTAGGATGACGAGGAATCGTTATATGATTCAGTAATGTCTAGTACCTTAAGATTTTGTTCCCGTTCATATGAAAGTATCATTAGACCTTAGTTAAGATTTTGCTTATTATTCAAAATACTTTGTAATGTTACCATAACCTAGCTCCCGGTGTGACATGCTAATGGGATTTTAATTAGTAGGGAATCTAGTGTTTACATGCAAGTATTCAAGAATGATAATTAACTAATATCTTTCAAAATAGTTTCTCCAAATATCATCCCATAACCTAATTAACGAAGTCTCAGCAAACACCATCTTTATTTATCTGCTTTAGGTTTTACTTTTATTTCGCTTTTATTTATTTACTTGCCTAAGTTAGTTAATATAAAAACCAAAACCCCCACTATTTTATAAACCATTCACTAGTTTGAAAGCCCTCATCTGCCTCGCCTTAGTTTCAATTCAGTCGGTTTGAAGAACGACTCTAGGTCATACCTACCACTTGCTTACCCTTAGGATTAGGATTGTTAGGAAAAACTTAGGCCCCGCAACTACAAATTTAAAACAACCCACTGCTGGTGCCCGGTTAGTAATCGTTAAAGACACCGACCTGATCGGGCGCCAACAAGTTTTTGGCGCCGCTGCCGGGGAACCAACTGTACTATCCTTAGGCGTCAAGATGAACTTACTCGCTAGTGAACCTTTAGGATTAACTCTTCTCCTTAGACCCCTACGTCTTTCTTTGTTTTTCCTTACTTTTAGTACTTTTATAAATTACGTTATCCCTATCCACTCAACCAGTCAACCACCTGCCAACGAGACTATGACAGCTACACGTATAACTCTCGCTGAAAACTCTAAACCTCTGATTGAAGGTCGAGGAGGACCAATCGTCTATCCGGAAACCGATAGAAGTTCATTTGAATTAAAGCCCCACATTGTTCAGTTAGTCCAAAACCTCTGTCAATTTCGTGGCCTACCAAATGATGATCCCAACTCCCACCTTGACAAATTCATTTCCTTATCCAACTCTTTTAAGCCGATTGGGGTTAATCAGGACATAGTCTATCTATACCTATTTCCCTATTCACTCACTCTCAATGCACAAACCTGGTTTGAGGAACTAGAGATTAACTCTATAACCTCTTGGGTAGAACTAGCAACCAAATTTTTGGCCAAATATTTCCCCCCATCAAAACAAGCCACGTTTAGGTCCAACATCATAAACTTTCGTCAAGTGCATGATGAATCAATCTTCGATGCATGGGAGCGCTTTAAGAAATTGCTTAAGAAATGTCCAAATCATCGTTTTGAGCGTTTAGACCAGTTGCACATTTTCTACAATGGTCTCTTCCCACATCACCGTCCTTTACTTGATACCGCCTCTCAAGGTAGTTTCATAGACTGTACGGCAAATGAAGCTTGGAGCCTTATTGAGAAAATGACAATACACAACCATGACTGGAACAGTGAAAATCACCCCTCGCTAGTGAATTCACCTACTACAATCGGGAATGAAGCTATCAAAACCCTCACTCAGCAAGTAGCAGACCTAACCAAGGAGATTAAGGAATTGAAAAGTCAACCACAACAAGTCTGTCAAGTTCAAACCTGCCTTAATTGTGCTAATCTGAACCACTCTGCCCAAATTCCTCAGTCTCATCTAACTTCATCCAATACTAACCCTTCTTTTAACCCACCTAGGAATAGCCCACTAACTTACCAACCTCAACCTTTAGAACCCTCTTCCTCACAAACCTCTAGTTTTGACGACACCCTGATAAAAGTCATTCAAGGAATCTCAGCTAGACAAGACCAAGCTGATCTCATCTTAGGACAATTAGCACAGCGTATTAATGCTAAACCTCAGGATAGTCCAACTAGTTCCCATAAGGAGGCTTCCCATATTCAAGACTCTCAGGTAGCGCATAGCCCACCTACGATTTCTTCTCCGGTGAAGGAACCACCTATTGTCCCATTGACAATGGATTTAGAGTCTGCACCAAATAGGAAAGTAAACATTCCATTTCCGGCTCGTCTTAAACAACGACCCAACAAGCTTAAGTCTTTTCAGCTTGATAGGAAATTCCTAGATACCGCCTCTGAAGTTCACTCCAAAAAGTACTTCAGAAAACTTCTTACAACCAAGGATAAGGTACCCGAAGTACCCAATGTCCCGCTGAACGAGGAATGTTCAGCTATCTTGAAAAATATCATTCCTGAAAAACTCGGAGACACCGGACGTTTTACTCTCCCTATTTCCATCTACAATTCAGGCATTATCTGTTCTCTCGCCGATTTAGGAGCTAGTGTTAATCTTATGCCATACTCGCTTTTCAAGAGGCTTGAGTTAGAAAATCTTCGACCTACCAAAATGACCATACAGCTTGCTGACCACTCGGTCAAGTACCCTAGGGGAATAGCTGAAAATGTTTTAGTTAGGATTGGCAAATTTCTTTACCCAGCAGATTTTGTAGTAATGGATATGCAGGAAGACGTACACATCCCAATCATACTAGGAAGACCTTTCATGAATATGGCCAAGGCAATCATCAACGTCTTCGCACAAACCATCAGCTTGCAGTCTCAGGGAGAAACCATCACTTTCCATATCGACAATCTTAACGCTGAAAACCAAGCCGATATGTACATGATCTCTACGGACAAGACCATAGAGGACAAAGAAACTGCAGAGTCAACAAGTGAAAGTAAATCTAGTAAGGAAATGGCAATCACGCCATATTTTCCGATTGACCTCCGACGAATAGGACAAGAGATGAAAAATGCATCTCCATCAGCAAACAAACCAACGATGAAAGAAATTGGGAAGATAAAGATTGAAGAAGAAAACAAAAGAAGCACACCGCCAACTAATCCATTTACCACGGAAGAAATGGCGGGAAGTAACCACAATCATCCCACGAGAAGAGAAACACTGGAGGAATATTCCAAACGCACAAGATACTAACCGCAAACCATCATAGAACACAAAGTGCTCGAAGAATTCATCCAAAGATTTGACAAAGTAGTAGGAGGAATAAGTGGCGTAGTCAACATGCTTGCTCTTTCCCCTGCCGAACTGCAATTCTGTCTACAACAGAAACGGACTTACGCTAGAATCTACAATGCCCTTAAAAGATCTAACATCCCATTCACCTCAACACAATGGGAGATGTTAGGATCCGTTAGAGCGCATATGAAAGAGAGTACTGGACATCCGAGCAGTCGTGCCGACATTTCAATGATGAATGACCTCACATCGTTGCTTAACTTGCTAAATAGAGAAGATCATCTTAGTTCCAAAGAAAGCGGATATATGGTTATCGACTCCACTATTGAAAAACAAGTTGAGTTATTGATTGAAGAACTTAGTGATCTTGTTTGGGAGGAATCAAGGCGCGAACGACCTTTTAGGGCTACATATGAATCACCACTTGATATCGCTACTTTTGTTACGATCCATCTACGGGAGATTCAACAACGGAAAAGTAACTCCAGAATGAAGTTCATATTCTACTCAGGATGCAAGGAGATACTTCGTCAGCTTGTTCTAGTTTTCTCAGAATCCGATTTCCCATTCAACAACCATCAGCACCGACAAATAGAGAACCTGTGCACATGCATAAGAAGATTCAACGGAGACCCCAAGACTTAGAATTATGAAGGCATAAAACTGCAATTCTTGGTGTTTGTTTGCTCTCTCTGGAAAAACCCACCGCCAAGAGAGGTTGTTAAGACAGACACAACCACCATGACCGACCCTAGTGGGACTGTCACTAAAGCAGTCGACTACATCACCTTCGGACTTCACGGACTTGCGAGGACAACTTCAGAGCATCTTCAGAACTACAAGTCAGAATCGAGAGATAGTCCATTTGAATTGATTACGATAATAGTCAATCATTTCATGAGAATCTATCCACCTCGATACACTTTTCCGCAACCTAGGGCCCACAACATCAACAAAGGGGATCCCATGGATGCATCCATCTCCATCTAGTTAGGAGAAAAGAAGTCGAGCTCTCGACCTTAAAAGAGCGCTTCTCGGGAGGCAACCCGTGTTTTTACATTTCCGTAATTTTACATTCTAAGAAGTGATGAAATCTCCGACTATCTTTCACACTCGGATAATACAAAGAATGCTCCAGCCTGCAATGAAGCATCAACAACCGAAGAATCGTATATCCGACGTGTTCACACCTACGAGACCAATCACAAGAAGACTTGATCAAGAGTGAACCCAAGAAGACGAAGTTCGGCAGACGCATACCAAGGAACACAGCAAATACTGGGGAGTACTTCTACACCGTCTCTTTCATTCGTTTTAAATATACCATATCCACTATGCTTATCACTAAGTGTGGGATTCAAACCCAAAACACACCGCTAAAAGAATACGTCTAAGATGTTTCAAATCCTAAGTGTGGGATTTTACCCCATTATGAGCTTAGTTTAACATCGAGGACGATGTTCCTTTAAGTGTGGGATAGCAGTAGTTGCACTACTGTTAAATGGATAATGGTATATGCTTGATTCTAAACTCGTTGCTCTTTATAAGACCCTGCTTCTCCATAAAAGTAAACAAAATTTTCAAAATTGAGTTAAAAATATATTGAAAATGAAAAAATATAAACAAAGAATGATTTACTTTGGGGAAGAAGGAAAAATAAAATACAAATTCTTTTGAAAAACAAGTTTAGTAATCCCATAAAGAGCATCGCATGACTAAGCACACAACAACCCAACTTTCGATTCGTGAGGTATCTTGAGCCATATGAAAAGCATTCACTTTTAATGCTTCACTTTTTCGATTCTTGAGTGTGCCGATGTATGCGTTTAGAATCAGAACTTGCTCTTGCTATGCATTTCGAATCCGAACTGGTGAATCAAAAAGGAGATCGAATCACATCATTCTTGAACCCATCCATACACCCAAAAATAAGTACGTTACCCCCTTTACCTACTCAAAAGCATCCCTCAAACTTCATAGAAAGTTCCAAAGATGAAAAAAGAGAAGTATTAAGGATATGACGTCGAAAAAAAAATTCGAAGAAAAGAAAGTCAAATGGAGAAAAAGACTCCTCCCAAAAGAAAAAGGCGTCAAATCTCCCGAAAATTCAAAAATTTCAGCTTTCCGCTTCACCAAAAAGAAAACCTATGAAAAACCAACACAACCCCCTCTCATACCACCAACACTCCACTCCACAAACCCTACATCACCTCCCTTAGAATGATTGTGGCTAGATCGACTTCGCGCTCACCTAAAAGGTAACGATTTGATACTCGATCAAGCCTATGACGATAAACGATACATGACTGGCGTTCTGAGCGATTGATATAATAGAATAGGAAACCCTAAACACTTTGAGTGATTTGAGTGACCACCTTGAGAGGATCGCCTAGTCATGTATCCAAGGTCAAAGATCACAAGCATGCTCCTAAAGATTACAATCCTTCCTTTTCAAAGAACAAGTACTTTATTTTTTTCCAAAACTCCCTTAGTAAAAAGTTCCGCCTTAAAATATTTCAGTATCTTCTTATCTTTAACCATGTTGAATACTAGTTTGCTTGAGGACAAGCAAAGTTCTAAGTGTGGGATACTTGATATCGCGTAAAAAGTCACGTTTTTACTACCGATATCTCTCTCATTCTGGAATGATTCTTGGCATATTAGTTCAAAAACAGTACAAATCAATGATATTATGTCAAGATGGTCAAAACAAGGTTGCACGATAAAAATCAAGCAAAACGGATGAAAAACGAAGATTCCACACACGTTTGAAGATTCAAGGCATCAAAATGAGATTTCAAGACTAAAGTGCCCTTCATCAACATCCATTCTATCCAATATGTTCGTTTTCAAAATACGAATCCAACAGAAGAAGAATCAACTAAAACGGATAAAGAATGAAGATTCTACGCCCGCCGGAAGATCCAAATGATTCGTACTCAATATCTGGAGCTAGGAATCTCATCTCAGGGCCTATCTTATGTCAAAATCTTCGTTTTTGAATTACGAATCTAACAAAAAAAGAATCGATGCAAACGGACGCATAACGAAGAAAATACGCACGAATCAAGAAACGAAGCAAAAGACGGCGAAACGGGGCGGGTACAGGCTAGCCGCCGCCGGCCTCCCACCAGCCGCCGCCGGCCACCTGGTGGGCGCCGCCGGCCACCTGTCCCCCGCCTCGGTTTCCATTTTTGGCAACTTTTGGTACCTTGTGCGCCTACTTTTCGTGTTGTACAGTACCCGGTGCGCCTACTTTTCGTGTTGTACAGTACCCGGTGCACCCTTTTGGCTACCTTTTACTAACATGCACCCCTTGATGCTAATGTGAGCCAAAACTCACCTATAAATATGGGCCTTTGGTTCATTTGCAAGACACACCTTCCATCCTTGGAAAAACACAATTTCTTTGTATATCTTCTAGCTTTTATTTCTTTGTTTATTTTCTTACTTTAGAGTAGTAGTAGGCTAGTTAAAATAGAAGCAAGGAACGAGCTTGTATTCTTTGGTGATGAACGTGTTTGTAATCTTTGGTGTACGCTTGGAGCAACTCTTATTAATTCGAGTCTATTCCTTCTCGCATATTAATCTCGGTTATTTCTATCTTTATCTATCTTAACTAAATATGTATGCTTTAATTATGCTAGAGATCGTTTATGCCATGATTAGCGAGTAGATTATTATTGTGTTTGTTTGCGATGTAGTTAGTTAATTATGGGATGATTTATAATTAAATATTAAAGATCGGTAATATTGCTTTGATCGTCTTATTGCATGTTCTTGTTTGATTGTTGCCTTAGGATCATCATAGTAGTAAAATATAAACGGTCTTAATTATCGTCAAATAATATGACGGCCCCTATTCGACTGTTACTCGATATAGTACTGGAAACACTTCAAGGTGGAGTACAAATGTATGGAAGTCGAGGAACGACCGAAGGTAGTCATATTACGAAACGATACAATATTATGAAGTAATATGATGGCCCCTATTCGACTGTTGCTCAGTATAGCGTTGGAAACACTTTAGGTGTAGTACAAATACGTGGAAGCTGCATAACGACCGAAGGTAGTTATATTACGGACTAATATATATAAAATGAGAAACCTAGTTTAATTAACCTTTCTAAATAGACTTTTAAACTTCAAATTAATCTATCGCCTTTCCACCAATAAACGTGATTACAACACCTTTTTACGACGTCCAATTAAAAGGTAGTCAATTATCTGTGTCAATATAGTTTGTCAAAGGTATGAAACTATGGAACCGCAAGGCTACATGGGGGATTATCATAGGACAAGACATGGCCAAGGTTTGAAGCGGCGGAACCACTTAAAGTGAGGAACGCTGTGGATAATTAGGGGATTTATTGGGTAGTCTTAAGCAAGGGCTGGTTTAAAGTCATAAATGAACTGTTTTAAATACATGAATCTGTTAGGATGACGAGGAATCGTTATATGATTCAGTAATGTCTAGTACCTTAAGATTTTGTTCCCGTTCATATGAAAGTATCATTAGACCTTAGTTAAGATTTTGCTTATTATTCAAAATACTTTGTAATGTTACCATAACCTAGCTCCCGGTGTGACATGCTAATGGGATTTTAATTAGTAGGGAATCTAGTGTTTACATGCAAGTATTCAAGAATGATAATTAACTAATATCTTTCAAAATAGTTTCTCCAAATATCATCCCATAACTTAATTAACGAAGTCTCAGCAAACACTATCTTTATTTATCTGCTTTAGGTTTTACTTTTATTTCGCTTTTATTTATTTATTACTTGCCTAAGTTAGTTAATATAAAAACCAAAACCCCCACTATTTTATAAACCATTCACTAGTTTGAAAGCCCTCATCTGCCTCGCCTTAGTTTCAATTCAGTCGGTTTGAAGAACGACTATAGGTCATACTTACCACTTGCTCACCCTTAGGATTAGCATTGTTAGGAAAAACTTAGGCCCCGCAACTACAAATTTAAAACAACCCACTGCTGGTGCCTGGTTAGTAATCGTTAACGACACCGACCTGATCGGGCGCCAACAATCCCGATTGTTAAGAATGTACATTGGACATCCAAAAACATGGAGAAAGCTCATGTTTAGTTTTCAGTTTCTCATGATTTCATACAAGGTCTTCGAATGGCGTTTGACAATGATGGGTCAATTTTTGGTTAATCAAGTATTGCTCACTTCTTCACCCCATAACTGATTAGATATGTGTCGCACCCCCAAATTTGATGTTTAACGGAAGCAATTATCGGCCGCGACTAATCAAGTAATCAAGCACAACGGATACAGTAAACGACTCTATATGAGACTTTCGAAAAGTATTTCATTACATAAGTATTTCAAAAGTATACATCAGCTCCGAGTTCGAGTAAAATCCTAGAGATTCTAATACATAACATCTATTACAAAAGTAATGTATAAAAATCTCCAAGCGTGTAAATGCATGCGACTCGAGCTAGTAAGCAAATCCTGCTGGGCAACCCTACTGTTGCTATGTACCTGATAATGCATCACTAAAAAGGTCAACCAAAATGGTTGGTGAATCTCACAGGTTTGTAGTAAATAGTAGTTTGAACACATCATGTAGTAAAAGTGATTGCACAATTGCAATAGTGTAGTAAATAATGATTGCACGAATGCAATAATGTTGATATACATTGTCATGAGCATCATAGTCGAAGCTTAACAAGTCTGTAAGGTACAACCAAATACCAGGTAATATGCCCCCGTGAGTGCTAATCCAAAAACACCCATGTGTAACGAGTAAGAAACACCCGTTTATACGAGTACGGTTCGTGGGAGTGCGTGCTACCCCGGGCGGGGATTGTCAGTCCCAAATGAATCCATTTACTAAAACTCGCGCATAAGTCGATAATTAACAACTATGATTCAGAGGACTTTAGTGGATTAATACGTAACTCATGCAATCGGTATATCACTAAGTCTGTAAGTCGGTAAAACAGTAAGTCTGTAAGTCGGTAAAACAGTAAGTCTGTAATGTGTTCAAGTAAAACAAGTAATGCATCTCACCCTAGAGTAAAAACAGTAAAAATGGGGCTATGAGACTCACCTGAGTCTAGCAGTGTAATAGCAGTAATCAAACAATGTGGTTCTCCGAACCAGTGACCTCTAGTGTCCTAAACGCATAAGGTTAAGTAAGTAAATGGATATCTTAAAGATTATCCATGTGTGACACCCGTCAAATTAGGACTAGTAATTAGTGCCTAATCAACTGTTAATACATGTAATTAGTTCTGTGTTAGGCTAATTAATGTATCAATTAATATATATTGTTGAATATATACGATTACGCGATTTGGCTAAATCGTGCACTTTTTAAATCGAATGCAATTCGATTCATTTAATACGGACGCTAGTGAACAAATTTTATTAAAAATATAATATTATTTAATAACACAATTATATTCAAAATATTATTTAAATAATATTTCAATTCCATTTCGTATCGTACAAATAAGGTCTACGCGATTAAATGATTAAACGTGCAAACAATTGAAACAAACCTAAGTTATATCTTATAACTCAATTATTAAGTATTTGGCGAAATACTTCAACAAAAATATTGAATGATTATTCTTATTTTAAAATGTACATCTAAACGCGTGTAATATTAATTAAACGATTAAACAACCGGGAAAACGAACACCGCACGGAGCGCAAACACGGGGAAACAAAAATTGGTGAAATCCACACCCGTGGACCCCACCAAACCGGCCCAAGGTGAGGTCATCACCTCCCCACCTCACTTCCCTTCCACTCATAACACACAAACACTGTAACACCCGCCAAATTAGGACTAGTAATTAGTGCCTAATCATATGTTAATACATGTAATTAGTTCTGTGTTAGGCTAATTAATGTATCGAATTATATATATTGTTGAATATATACGAAAATGCGATTTGATTAAATCGTACGCGACTTAAATCGAATGTATTTCGATTCAATCAAATACGGATGTTGGTGACCAATTTTATTAAATAACGCTTTTATATCAAAAATATTATTATGATGTATTCATTCGTACCATACAAACAAAACCTATACGATTTAAAAATATTAAAACGCGCAAACTAACTAAACAAACTTACTTTTTATAACTCAAATATAAATTGATTTGTAAAATATTTAAATAAAATATCGCGTAATAATTTGTATTTTAAAACTTATAATTAAAATGTAAATAATTATTTAACATTTAAATGACGGAGCAAACGAACACCGCACGGACCGCGATTGCGGTGACTGGAAAGTTGGAGGTTAAACCTCCCAACTTTCCTTTTCCTTCCTCATTTCACCCACTCACTCCCTCTCTCTTACTCTATTTTCTTTCATTCTCCAAAAACCACCAATCCGCTAAAAATCGCAAATAACACCACGAAACGCAACCGGATCATCAATATTTTTAGAGATTCACGACCACCTCGCAACGATCTACATTTCTATCTTTCCGGATTTCCATTTCGGCAAATTGTAAGTTTCCGACAAAATCCCGAAATCTTTCGATTCTTAGTATTTTTCACTTGTTAGATGTTTATATAACTATATATGTCCATTACAATGTAAAGAACACGAATTTATAGCTTGAAAACGAGTTTAAAACGGATTTTTGGCCGGAAAAATCGTAACAGCCGGACTTTCTGGGCTGGTGTTCTTCCATGCGACACAAGCCTTGTGTCGCATGTTGTGTCGTATTTTGGCATTTGTGTCGTATAAAAGCCCCTGTGTCGCACCTTGTGTCGTACCAAATAATTAGTGTCGCAATCCTTGCGACACAACCATTATGTCGTATTCTATGTCGTATTTTCATACGACACAATCACTATGTCGCTGTTGAATCAGCATCCCGCATCTATGCGACACAACCCTTGTGTCGCATAGACATTGTGTCGCATTTTCTATGCGACACAACCATTGTGTCGCATAACTACCTTTGTGTCGCATATTGTGTCGCAAAACACAGAAAACTCAGATTTTTACTAAGTGTCGAGACTCGAAATTTATCACTCGATTTTACCCGAATTCAGATCCCAGATGCGTTTTTCGTCAAAGCAACATAGTAGAAATAAAAATTTTTCCAAGCTGACCTGGCAGCTCGACCCCAGCCAGGGGCTCTGCCCCTTGGACCCCGCCAGGGGCTGCCGCCCCTTGGACCCCGCTACCAGGGGCGCTGCCCCCGGACCCCCGTACTTAGATCCCGTAACGGCTTCTAAAACACAATCAAAACACATTTTTCAAGTAAAACGCCACGAAATCAAAATAATAATAGTTGAGATTATTATTACAAATCCATCACCAACGGGCCGTACATGTTTTTCAAACACTTAACAAATCAACCAAATCGTAGTAATTTGGACATATATATAGTTGTGTAACAACTACAACGGTGATCTTTTGAGATACCCAATCATGTTTATAACCATCGCGTGTCGTGGACACCCTCAGGTTACAAGTCTTTGGACTTCAGACTCGGCTAATCAACTCAAGTTTATTAAGTTAAACTCATAAGACTCAGGTGAGTCTCATAGCCCCTCTTTTTACTATTTTACTCAGGGGTGTGATATACTGCTCGTTTTAACATGTGAACGCAAGTACAACTTTTCAATATACTACATGAGTTATTTTCACTAATCATTTCAAAGCCCTCCATCAGCATAGTTGTTAATACGTTGTAGCGTGAATATTAGTATATGGTACCATATAGGATTGACCCACCTCGTTCGGGTTAGCAAGCACTAACCGGGTAAACGAACGTACTAATATTTGGGAAGACGAATGTGGATTAGGCATTCGTGGAGGCACCTCGCCCGGAATTCTCTATAGGGGACCCGGCCCTCGAGTTAAGCTCAACTATGTGCTCATGGCTGTATACACGATGACTATCATTTAATTGCTGGATGCAATTCATTATTTAAATCTTGCGGTTCATACTATATTAACTGATTTCAAACATGTGAGCTCACCAGCTTTTTAGCTGACCTTTTAGCATATATCGCAGGTACCCAGTAGTAGGATGATTCTGCTTCAGGACTTTAGCTCGAGTCAGCATACAGACGATTGAGATTTTCTTGCATTAGTATATTTTGTACAAATACTTATGTACTGAAATCTCCTTTTATTTAAACTCGAGCTATGTAAAGCTTTAAATGTTGTAAACATTTCAGTTATCAATATATTTTGTTAAAACGACGCATATAGAGTCGTTTACTATATATCTTTGTGCTTTGTTATTGATTAGTAACACCCAAATCAAGCTTCCGCAAATCATCAAATTTGGGGGTGTTACAAACACACACATATCCTCATCTCTCTCTCTAACACCAAACACTCTCATTTTAACCACCACCACCACCGCCACTTTCTCCACCAAAAAGCACCACCAAACGACCTCAAATTTCAAGACTCGTTTAGAGAAAAACGATCACGGGAACGAGCTCTACAATCCTATTTTTTCGGATTCTTCTCGCGTTAATTTGTAAAAATCCCGACAACTTTCGAAACTCTTCGATTTCATATATTTTCACTTGTTGTTGTTTATCTAGCTTTGTAATGTCCAAAAATGTATCTAAAACTCGTTTTCGGAACATTGTCGGAAAAAGTTCGGTTTGGCCATTTTAAGGAAAACGACACTAGAAACGCAACCAATTTGAAATAATAACTTTTATCAACTCTATGAACCATAATAAGGGTTGGGTAAAAGAATCAGACCAAGTCGTGGCCGTTAAACACGTTTTCGACAAATTTCGGATCTGACCAGACGTAAGTGTCGCACAGCTAGATCCAGCGTAGCGTCACTTCCTTAAGTGACGCATTAAGTGTCGCCAAAAACCCTAATCTTGCGTCACTTGCCTAAGTGCCACTAGAAACCCTCTTTTTGCGTCACTTGCCTAAGTGTCGCAATTTCAATACCCGGCACTTGTACCCGACACTTGCTTAAGTGTTGCCCCGAAATCGATTTGCAATATACCCGACACTTGCCTAAGTGTCGCCCCTTATGCGTTACTTCCCCAAGTGATGCCACTAATTCAGAACTTACCATTTTATGCGACACTTCTTGAGTGTCGCTTAAACCCTTAGTGTCGCTATAAGTGACGCTAAAAACAGAATGTTTACAAACTATTTTTATACTAAGTGTCGAGCTTGTATAACCTAAAACACTTATACGATACGACTTCTAAAACACATTGGGACATACTTTTAAGTATAACACGTTGAAATCAAAATAATAATGTTGAGATTATTATTACAAACAATCACCAACAGGCCGTACACGTTTTTAAAACTCAATCTAATCAACTAAATCGTAGTCATTTGGACATTTTAGTTGGACGAACAACTACAAAGGTAGTCTTTTAAGATACCTATATATAATCAATAACCATCGCGCGTATTGGACGCCCTCAGGTTACAAGTCTTCGGACAACAATACTCGGCAAATCAAATCAAGTTTATTGAGTTAAACACTTCAAGACTCAGGTGAGTCTCATGGCCCCTATTTTACTGTTTTACTCAGGGGTGTGATATCAATGCTCATTTAATAACATTTGAACGCAAGTACAATCAAAATCAAATACTGCATGAGTTGTTTTCACTAATCAATTTAAAGTCCTCCATAACATAGTTTGGTAATACGTAGTAGCGTGAATGTTAGTGTATGGTACCACATAGGATTGACAATCCTCGTCCGGGTTAGCAAGCATTTACTGGTCAAACGGACGCATTAGCATTTGTGTAGACGAGTGTGGATTAGGCACTCGTAGGAGGCACCTCGATCGGAATTCCTTCATTGGACCCGACCCCCCCAAGTTAAGCTCAGACTATGTGCTCATGACTGTATAGTTACTTTTATTTTGCTTAATTGCAACTTAGATTCAATTAAATCTTGCGGTTCATTCAATATGTTTTGACATACAAACCTGTGAGCTCACCAACGTTTCGCTGACCCATTTTAGCATGTATCACAGGTACTCAGCAGTAGGTTGGACTGCCCGATCAGGATACTTTAGCTCGTGTCAGCATGTAAACATTCAGAGATTTAGCTGCATTATTATATTTTGTATAAATTAATTATGTATGTAAATCTCTCATTTTCAAACCGAGCTAATGTAATTATAAATATTGACGTAAACTTTTGTTTAATCAATACAAGTTGTTAAACGACGCATATAGAGTCGTTCATTGTATACCTTGTGTGATGTGATTATTGATTAGTCGCGCCTCGACCTGATTCGCTTCCGCAACCCGAAATTGTGGGTGTGACAGATTGGTATCAGAGCCTAAGGTTATAGTGAACTAGGTTGCATTTAGTGGGCCTAGACTATGACCGTTAGGTAGTATTCCCTATTAGGTATAACTGGTTCAGTAATTCCATCATACGAGTGTAATTTAACATAGCCTGATCAACTATGTACAATTAAATGAAGATGATGTAAGATATGAAAGGGGTTATGGCTGAAGAAGATACATTAGTTGACTCTGACCTCGAGAGAACCGGGACTTAAATATGTCCGTGCTAGACACCCAATAGACTATTATGTGATACTAAGTATACATAGATGGGTCTCTCTACAATTTTAGGCTATATTATATATGTAATATATGAATATAGGCCACACTCTTTCTAACAATTTGTCTCAGAAATGGCAAACACACCACCCAATTCATCACGCTCTCATCCGTATGGATCACGAAACTCAAGGGTAGCTAGGAGGAACACTAGGTTGCCTCGAGCTAGCCCATATCCCACTCAAAACAATCTCAATGACCAGTCTCATAGGCAAGCAACAACTAGCCAATGGAGATGGTTATCAAATCGACTAAATACCTGGAGGGACGAGGAAGGAATCCTGTCGCACCCCATAAACACGTGGCAGCGGAAGTATGAGGTGTCGGGGGCGCCGACCAAATCATGTATCATCACATAAAGTTACATCGAACGACCTCTAGTATGTTGTTTCCTGTGGGTAGTCCTACTGCATCTGTGAACCTGAGAATACACGCTAAAATGGGTTAACATAATGTTGGTGAGTTCATAGGTTTAATCTGTAAAGTAATAATGTAAACACATGATTCTCTTGTTGTAAAATAAAGTTCTATAAAATAAAGTTATGTAAAACAGAGTTTACGTATAAATCAAGTTCAATATACTATTGCCAATATCATATTTGTAAATCACAAGATTTAATAGTTTGTATTGCTTTAGCACAATATCGAAATGTTTGTATTGCTTTACCGCAATATCGTTTTGTATTGCTTTACTGCAATATCGTTTTGTATTGCTTTAACGCAATATCGTTTTGTATTGCTTTACCGCAATATCGTTTTGTATTGCTTTACCGCAATATCGTTTTGTATTGCTTTACGGTAATATCGTAAATGTAAATCAGCAGATTTAAAAGGTTTTATTGCCATGAGTTTATGCGTTCGAAACTTAACCGTTTATGTTGGTGCCTCGTGTAAGTATATAAACTTATAACAAATCAAACTTTGATATGTGAGGCCTTAGTGAACTAGTTAGTTACTCATGCAATTCGAATAAGTTGTTTTCAGTTACTTGTGTTCATAAAACAGTTGTATAAAAACAGTTGCACAATCGTAATGTATGTATTCTCACCCCAAAACAGTTCAAAACAAGTAAAAAGGGGCTATGAAACTCACCTTAGGTTAGCAAGTAGCAAGCAAATATCAAATAAGCAAGCAAGCCGGTGGGCAACCTTCTAACGTCCTAAAAACGTATAAGGTTAGGTATAAGTAGATGTCTCATAAGACCATCTATAGCTATTGTATAAGTGGGGGTTAATGTCCACTTAAGCCAATAGTGTAGGTGGAGAGTTAATGTCCACCTAAAGCTAGTTCACTCAACTAAAATGTTCAGGTAAGTTGTTCAAGTAAGTTGTTCAAGTTCGTTTATCAAAACGTGTACGACCCGTTGGTGAAAGTTTGTAATAATAATTCGTTTAGACATTATTATTAAGTTTGTTTTGTTGTATACCATTCATTAGTACATATCGTGTGTTGCTAACAGATTATTTAGTTCGTAAAAACCTTAAATCGTAGGTCAAAGTTGGTCAACTCGTTGGTCAAAGCTAGTCAAACCTGGTAAAACTGGTCAAAGTTGGTCAAACCTGGTCAACACTTACCAATTTATGAGACACTTGCCAATTTATGAGACACTTCCCAATTTATGAGTTAGGGTATTTGGTCCAAGTGTTCTAAATATCGGTTTCTAATTCGGGAAACTTTCCAAGTCTCGTTTTTGGTCAAAGTCATTAATTAAGTCACCCAAACCCATTTTTGTTACCACTTTCCAAAAATAGTAATTTTGTCGGTTTTTAGAATTTGTTGACTTGATTAAACCTACTCGGTTTGACCCGAAACTTTCCCAAAACCCTTAGATATGTTCAAAAGTCTCAAAAAGTCATTCCTTCTATTTTTAGCAAGTCCGAAAGTATCGGTTTTTATGTTATAACAAAATCAGTCCCAAACTTAGTTTTTCAGATTTTCCAGCCACTTGTTCTAATTTTTAAAAATATCAAACGTCCAAAATCAAATACAAAAAAATTTTCAGGTGCTCACTGTGACACCCGTCAAATTAGGACTAAGATTTAGTGCCTAATCAAGTTTTAATACATGTAATTAGTGCTGTGTTAGGCTAATTAATGTATCAAATATTATATATATTGTTGAATATATATCTACACAATTATGCGGTTTGTTAAAATCGTACGAGTTTCAAATCGAATGAATTTCGATACAATAAATACGGACGTTGGTGAACAATTTTATTAAGTAATACAAATATTATTTAATAACTCAATTTTATTCAGAATATTATTTATGGCAATATTTCGTAGTCAATTCGTATTGTATAAATAATATACATACAATTAAAATACTAACGTGCAAATGAAACGAAACAATTTACTTTCTATAACGTGATTCCTAAATATTTAGTAAAATATTTCAACAAAAATATTGAATAATTATACTCATTTCAAAACGTATATTAAAACATATAAAATAAATATTTAACGTTTAAACGATCGGGGAAACGAACACCGCACGGAGCGCGATTGCACGGAGTTAAAAAGTGGAGACCCACACTTCGTGGGCCCCCACCGAAATCAGCCACCAAGAGGGGGTCATCACCTCCCCCTCATTTCATTTCTATCTTTCCACCTCTCTCTCTCTACCAATTTTCTCTCTAAATTTCACCACCACCATTTCATCAAAATCACAAAAATTAGAACACTAAACGACATCAAATCATCAAAATAATTACGGAAAAGGGACCTCCTCAACGCGATCTACACTTTCATCTTTTCGGATTTTCAAACCGACACCGCGTAAGTTTCCGACAAATTCTCGAAACCTCTCGTTTTAACTTGTTTTACATATTTATGAGTTATATAACATGTATATGTCCAAATATATGAAGAAAACACGAATTTACAACCTAAAAATGAGTTTGATTTGTATTTTGGGATTGAAAAATCGCGACAGCCGTTGTTCACTGTCTGAGTGTTCTTCAGTGCGACACAAGCCTTGTGTCGCATAAAACCCGTTATGTCGCATCTTGTGTCGTACCAAAACTTTAGTGTCGCAACTCATGCGACACAATATTGTGTCGTAAACTATGTCGTATTTCTATACGACACAAACACTATGTCGCTATTGATTTAGCATTCCGAACCTATGCGACACAACCCTTGTGTCGTATAGGTATTGTGTCGCATACTTATGCGACACAACCGTTGTGTCGCATGACGTATCTTTGTGTCGCATATTGTGTCGCATAAAACAGAATATTTACAACTTTTTACTAAGTGTCGATACCAAAAATTTATCACTTGATTTCACCCAAATTCAAGTCCAGATGCGT